>JALJVW010000139.1:27712500-28452500 GCA_024865655.1 Emberiza elegans
GCCCTGGATGTGCCTCCCCGATGTGCCCACCCCACCACGGTCACTTCCCAGTGTTTGGGAACAAAGGACAAGCTGATGGGCATGAGGCAGAGCCCTGGTGTCAACTAGATTATGACTTGCCATAATGATGGGTCTAAATCTCCTCCTTTTCCTAAGAAAAAGAAAAGCTCACTGCCTCTTTTCAATTCCATTTCCACAGCAATAAAGGTAGTGGAAATCATGTCAAATAGTAATTAACAAAATAGAAATAGTTCCTTTAAGGAAAACTTCAGGTACTCATGTTATTTGAACAGAATGGCATGCAGGACACCATAAACTTTGCTAACTTAAGCAACATACCTCAGTTTTCATGTCAGTCTAACACAAATGAAGTTTCAATCGTGTTGTCCCCTGCTAAATTGTGAATTACATTCTCAGACACCTAAGGAAGTTTCAAACATTCAAAGTTCTAGAGCTATAGCTGTTTTGTGAGTAACTCTTCATTATGGATCACTAGACTGGATTTGATACTGAGTCAGTTTGAGAGCTTTATTTTATTATTTAGAATGACATAGGATTAGAAGAGAGAAACTGTCAAAAAAGAGACCATACAAAGTCATGCCAGCACTAATTAGAAAGTCTATGACATTTCCCAGATTTATGGAGAGACTTTATTTAATTCACTAATGTAGGTACACAGTTTATGGTAATTGGGGCCAGCCTCATCCCCAGTGGGCACAGCTGTGAGCAGCTTTCTGAGGTGTTGTGGTGTTATTCTGTGTGGGTTGAAGCTTTCTGAAATTGTGTGACAGTGCTCTGTGTATTGTGGCTGTCTCAGTTGTGACATGTGCTGTGGCACATTAATCAAAGGGTATCAAAGTTTCTTCCTTCTTTCAAAAGTGGGTGGTGGCTTAGTGATATTATTATAAGAGATATTGAGATATTATTATAAGAGGTACTATTATTGTTATTATTTTCTATGGTTTCTTTTGAAATCAATAATCAAAATTTTTACTCCCAGGCTGAAGTTTAATGGACTGAAGGGTTTTAGATAGTGGCACACACACTGGATGTTATTGGACATCTTCAGGCCACTGGGGCTTCTTGCTTCAAGTTGAGCTTTTGTTTTACTCTGGGCTTCAGCATATCATGTGTATTGGGTCCAGCCTTTTGGGTACTTTCTTTCCTACCATGTAGAAAGGGATTTTCATGGCTAGGGAAAGCAGTTTTTGCCAGAAACTTTTCTCATCCAAATAGAACTGGCAAGTAGCCAAATTGTGCTGGTGGTTCTTTAGTTGTGAATTTTAATTTCCAGGCAGCTCCTTTTAGTACTTGTTCACATAACCTTTGCTTCTCTCGCTGCTGCTCTGAGCAGAGGACGTGAGCGGGTTCCTGGTGCAGAAGGTGGTGGCTACAGGCTCAGCCTCCAGCCCCAGGCCTTCACGAGGGTTATGGGGAGGGGCTCTGCTCTGCCAGCCTTCCTGCTCTACCTGGAGGCTGGCAGCAGTGTGGCCCACTGGGCACGGCAGCAGCTTGCCCACAGCTTTCAGAGTCTTCACTCATCTCTCTGTCTGATGGGCAGATGAAAGGCAGGCTACTCAGCATGCAGAGGGCAGTGCAGTTTGTCCTGCAGTTGAAAAATGATAAGGAGATTTCAACTTGGTTGGCTAGAAACTTCTTTACCCTCTCCTGCAGAAAAAGCCACCCCCCTGCCATTTTTTTAAAAGTCATTGTCATTCATTCAACACTGTTAAATCTGCTCATTTTGAAGTACCAAGTGTTTTTTCCCTAGCAACAAGATTTTTCTGTAAGTGACAGATTGGATGTAGGAGCAGGGTGGGGCAGAGTGAAAATATATAGTTCTTAAAATACTGTTCAATAGCTACTGCCTTTAGAGCCTTAGTGTTAAAATCATGCTACTGACTGTTTATTTTAAGTAAGGTTCCCTTACATGATTACCAAATTTGACTTATAAATTTTTTTCTTAAATTGACACAGACAATATTAAGTTTTAAATATAGAAATAATTTACAGTTCATACATCTCAATTCTGTATCACCACGTAGGAATAATTTGTTTAAGATATTCCTCAACAACAGGCATGTACTAACACGGGCTCTAAAATCTGTGGCACCATACTTTAAAAGGCTGTTTGCATTTTGTCTGTTTCTTTAAAGGGCTTCCGTATTGTCTCGGACTCCCCTGGAAATGCAGTAAGGATTCGTATCACATCTCGGTTGCCATAGCAACAGCAGTCTTTCCCATAATGAGCTGCATCATCTGAACTGATGTCACAGCATCATGCAGCAGGTCACACAAGGCACCTCCTAGTATTGCATCTTACAGATGTGCCGTAAACATCAAAAGAGGATGATTTGAACAGGACCTGGTAAGTTGCTAAATATTGTGCTGCTCTTAATTGCAGGGTTATTTTTTCCTGTTTTATAAGGTTTTCCTAATGTAAGTGTGTGGGTTTTGCCCTGTAAAATCATTTTGAAGAAAGATGCTGTATGCCTAAGTATTATTTTTAGGCAGACAGGCTAAGACAAAGGCCTACAGAAAATGCGTTCAGTCTGAATGTTTAGACTTGCCTTTGCATTTGTGATAATAGCCTGAATATTTGAAAAGAGTACATTTAAATTTCACAATCCAATTAAAGTAGCTACTGTCTGATTTGCTTAAATGGGAAGAATATCTGTTTTCAATTCTAATGCCATAAACATAGCTTGTTCCTTTCTCTGTCTCTTCATTTAAGTATTCTTATTATGTTTAGCTCCTCTTTGAACCTATTTTTTCTCAGTAGCATGAATATCACCTATTTACTTTCACTGGCCTTCCATAGCATGATAGCACAGAAAATGCTGTGGAAACCGGTGCTGAACGAGCAACTGGAACAGTATTGATTTTAAACATGGTTCAGTACTGTCCTATTTCTACTGGTATTCTTAAAAAAAGCAAAACATAGATTTAATTGCCAAAAAATAACCAAGTATTTTGAAAGGACAGTAGCTTTTAGCTCTTCTACTGTTTTACTTTGACTCTGTTTTTAAAATTATAATATGAATTTAGTGAATTTTTTTGAACTATCTTTTACTGGAAAGAAACAAGCTTTTTTTTTTCCTGCTGCAACTGCAGTAAAAGGTGTAGCCAAAGATTCAAGCATTCTGAGAGGATTTGCTATGAATAAAATATTAGGAACAATTAAAAAGCTTTCCACCTCTGTCTTGGGAAGAAAACATGTATATTTTATATTTTGACAGCTGGTTAAAATAATGTCTACAGTATTTAGTAATTCTTTACAATGTCCAGTATTTGTTTATGTTGTATTAAGGTTTTGCTTCTGGAGGCTGGGTTTATTTTGCTTAACTTAGGTTAATCTTGCTGGATATATATAACAACGTTATTGTTTGATTTTGCATGTTTGAAATATTGTCTTTCAGCTGCTTGCTATTAGAAGGAAAAGAAAAGACCAGACACATGTCATTTTAATTGATCAATATGTCCACTAGGAATTAGGGAGTGGTCTCTGGCTCTGTTTCTCCCTGTGTAGTTTATATTTCAAAAGTGCAGCAAGAAAAAAGCAACCACTAATTTTGTAGTGATATCAATATTTATTGTGGGGTTTGGTCCCTTCAGTTTGATAAAATAATAAATGTATTGAGATCTGACTACTCTTCATAGGGGTGTGTGTGATGGTCTTGCCTGGCCTGGCTGGAATAGAGCCCTTATATCTTAATTAGACAGTCTGTACAAAATCATATATGCTTTTTTCAGCATGGTCTGGGTATCTATGTTGGGTTTTTTCCCCACTGCACAACACAAAGCAAACGACTGTAAATTAATGATTAGAGTTATGTTTTATCTATTTGTGATACGTTTTACAGTATGAAAGTGGTGGTCTCCTGCAGTTGCTGTTGCCATCAGGCAAACTCGGGATGAGTTAGCAGGAGGATGGGGGCAGGGCAGGACAGCTGATGTCTGCCTGGTGGCAGGATCGGGTGTGAGGAGAGCTGGTGAGCAATGCCCTTAACGTGCGACTTTGGGGATCATGCAAGAGCGGCCAACGAGACATGAATGTAAGATATTTCTGGTCGCAATATTATGCTTTTAGTATCATCAACAATTATAAATGTATTTTCTTAGATTTTTCGAGTGACTTGATTGCAACTCGAATTTCTCAGATCAATGTAAGAACTTAGGGGAAACATACTGGGAGAAAAAAAACAACTTTTGATGGTATTAATGGAGGCATGACCTACTATGAAGCCCTTGATGAAGAATATTTTTCCCCCTAATAATAAGAATACAAACCATGTTGTTTTTTAAACAGTTTTTAAAAGTTCCTGTTACTCTCTGTTCTTCACACTTCTTATAGCATTGTTTGCCCTGGGAAACACCTGCTAATAATGGAGCTGTGATGGCACTACTTGATTCTTGCTAATCTTGGCTAATTCTGACTCCTGCTGAGTACTTTGATTGTAGAATGCTTCCTGTTAATTTTTGTATGGGCCCAAGTGTTGCACTGTGTGTGAGGACATGGAAAAGTATGGAGTGATGAAGAGAGCCTTACTATGAAGAGCATGCCTGATTGCCTGAGAGCATGACCAAATGTAGAAACACTGAAGATATCACACAATTTTGCTTGTTGTTGAGGCAGATTCATAACTGGTACAAGTGAGACAGCATTTGACAGTGTGAAAATTGTGCTGCTCTCAGCTTTGTCTCACAGCTGGCCTTGCACCATTACTGAAGGCAATAAGTTTTGTAAATACATGTATTCTTCCCTGAAGTGGCTGCATTTGGACAGTTACTCTGAAGGCCAAAGTTCTTCTGTATCTGCAGCATCATACTGACGTGGAGTTGGAGATGGGTGTGCACCAGTGAACTGAAAGGATGTTACTGTTTAATCTTCCCTTTTCTCTGAAGGGTTTTATTATATCATCAATTAACTGGTTCTTACATAGCTTAGCACTCAATGCAGAGAGAAACAGAGGCTTGGTTCTTCCCAAAGCAGCTGTAGCAGCTGATTACAAAACCTGACCGCAGCAATGGAAGTTGGTACAATTTTAACACTTTGTAGGGTGTTTTTTTTCACCATGCAACAATGCAAAGCCTACCTAGAGGGGATCAGAGCATGCCCTCAATGGAAGGAAGCTTTCTTTCTTCTTTGGAGAAGAGTTGAGGGAGCCCTATGCTCTGAGCTTTATCTTTTGTGGATCGTGTTACAGTAGCACAGTGGGTGGGTGTCCTGTGCCTCCCACCTCTGACAGATCTGGAATAAAGCTGTGTTCAGAAACTCATGCCTTGAAAGTCCAGTCAAAGGAGATCTCTAGCAGAAGTATTTGGGTGTTGATTAAAATTGATGGCATTTCCAAAATCCTGGTGAAGTATTTCCTTCAAAATAATTGAGAAATTAGAATTAATTAAAAAAAATTCCCATGCCTTTGCCTAGTCTACTTGAACCCTTCTGTAAAAGTCACTGCTGTGTCATGAAAGAAATACTGACAAAATTCTGGGCATGATTTTTTTTTTCCTGGTCTATGTTGAGTACTCCTAGCTTCAGGGAGGGGCAGAATGTCTGAAGTTCCAGGGTTGCTTTTAAAAGAAAAAAAATGTGTATTAAAAGATATCATGTTTCTCTCTTGAAATATTATATTTATATTTTGTATTGTAAGTCTGGCCCATGTTCTATAATGAAATTTCTTTACATTTTGTAATGAGATATTTAGTGGTATTAGTGGGACAAAATTAATTATACATGACTGAAAAGATGACATCAAGAAATCATCTTGCAACTAATTTGTCTGAATCCTAACATTTCTGTGGACTGGACAGGGTGAAGGTAACTTTTGCTTTTCCTTTTCTATAAAAACAGGCACTCATTAAAGCAGGTTCTCACTGCAGAAAATGAGAAAGTTGTAAGTGTTGCCCATACAATGAGTTACCCAGACTGGGCCAAGTCATTTCTGCCACAGGAAAGAAAGGAATCAATGCAAAAGCGGAGCTGGATGGAGGGCCAAAAGGAGACCAGATTAGTGAGGGATCAGGACATAAGTGGGTGAAAGTGGCAGTGCATGGGCATCATATCTGACATCACGGTCATGATCCAGAGTTCTCCAAAAAAGGCAGTTCCCATCTTGGGCTTCTCAGCCTCTGGAGACTTTGGCGGAGGGCAAGGCAGACCTCAGGTGTGTTTCTAACCCTAACAAGCTGTTACTGTAGTAATTTTCATTTAGTCAGTGCTTGAAGGCCACCTGCACCTTGCTTGCTGCACAGGCATGTATGCTGTTTGATCCGTGCTCCTGGACAAAGACCTGTGGAGTATTTTCTTCCTCATATCCAGAGTTGTTTTTTTTTTTTTTGTAGATTTAAAAGTACCTATCTCCACTTCATATCCATTAAAAAAAGCTGTTAAAAGTGTGTAATATAAATTACAACTAGTTTAATATGTTCATATTTATATTCATATATAATGTCAGAGAGGTCATCACAAAAATCACTCTGAGTATCAAAATGTGTTTTCCTGAAGAAAATTTTTTTTTATTTTTAACAAGCCTTCAGAAAAGCTTTGGTTCTGAGGAAAAGAGGGAATAAATTAAAAAGCAAACCAGATAGCTCTTCCTTTCCTGTTTGGTGCATGAAAGACAGGTTTCAAATATCTGACTCCTGAGTGCTATGAATCTCAGCAAGGCTGACTCAGCTTTTCATCCCTCCAAGGTCAAAAAATTCAGCTCAATGTACTTTACAATGCCGGGCATTTTCAGACAGGATGTTTCAGGCCAGGAATGCTCTCTGCTCTGCATGAACTCTGTTTTCATGGCATGTGTCAGATGCAGACTTGGCCAAAATGCTGTTGCCTCCTGTTTGTCCAGAGTTCAGTCCTCGTGGCAGGCAAGGAGGGATTTTCCCTCAGCTGTGTCAAGAATGTCTTCTAAGGTGTCTGAAAGTGGAGATGGCTTGTAAATATAAGGAGTGTCCTCCAGCCTGAGGGATAATCTTTGTGTCCTGAAGAGAGTATCAGCCTCAAATTTAGGGGTGGAGCATGAGCACTGTAAATTGCATTGACACCTCCTCACCTTTGCCAGCCCAGTGCCTTCTGGAGCTGGTAAGAGCACTGAGGGCCAGCAGCTGGCTCTGGAAGACTGACTGCTCTGGAGGGTGAGGCAGGAGAAAGGCTCTGAGAAGGGGAAGATCCTTGGGGCAGCAGGCACAGAGTTACTGAGCCCCAGCACTGCTGCTGCTCCGCATCCAGCTGCTTTGTTGGAGACCCAAAGTATGCTAAGCATTTAGCTGGACTGTGAAATAGCTCTATAAAATACTTTTCTCAGCCTCCATGGTACCGTGTCTTATGGGAGCTGACACACTTAGAAAGATAGCCTTTGTTAGCATGAGGTGGTGCTAAAAGAACTCCCAGCATCTGACTGAGGAAGCACCCAGCTGCAGTAATTAGTTCTGCTTTCAGTCTTACTGTATACCTATTACTCTTGTACATGTTTTTTGTCTTTCAAGAGCTGCCCTGTACTGATTCTCTTGTTAGTTCAACGTTGTCACAGTTTCAGAATTAGGATACAGATGTGAAGTTGCTTCATGTGCTGTCAGATATTAATATCAATTTTTTGCTAGCTTGGTGTGTGGATAAAATGAAGAACGCTAGTATCTGAATCCAAGTTTCTTTGTTCTCTGTGTAATTTTTGCAGCATCTTTCCTCTGGTCTAAAAGCTTGTAGCTGAATCTCTACTTCAGTCTTAAAATGCATCCTGTGTAACCTCATAAGTTCTCCTTGCAGTTTATCTTAGACTTGTATTTGTTTTCAGCTCCTCTCAATTCCACCATTTGTTGACTTCCTCTGTCTTACTTTCTCCTTCCACCTTCCTGTTTCTGAATTGTAGGACTGTAATTGCTCTCTTCTATAAAGTTGTAATTCTTTTCTTATTTAAGCACTTTGGAAAAATGTTGCATTTCTTCTGGACAGTTTCTGTGGGACTTCAGGGTTATTACTATGTTTTAAATTAATAAAATTCAGATCTCTCTACTGAAGCTTGGATAGAACCCTTACAGTCCTAGGGGCTGTAATGATTTGCCTGAGAAACAGGCAAATCTTTTCTGACTTGTTGGCCTTGATTTTTTAACTTGAGGTGAATAATTTTTTTTTCTCACTTTTCTTAAGTATTTCCTTATAAGGGATAAGTAATGTGCCCAAGTTTCTTGGAAAACCTCTGTCAGACCTGGGAGCTGTTTTTCCTGTTGCTTGTGTAGAACTTAAAAAAATTATCTTTTATCTGTCTGTCTTTGTATTTTCCTGTTTGTTCTTCTGTTTTTTTTTTTTTCCTGAGGTGGGTTGTTTTTCAATGGTCATTTTTTTATTGGATAAAGCTGAGCTTTTAGTGGAGATCCATAATAAACTTTCAAGGGATTTAAGGCAAAGAAAGTTTGTTACCTGTTATAAACTAGGCTGCAAATTAACACAAAAAATGTGGAACATTCTAGTTTTCAAAAGAGGAGTACCGGCTTATCACAGTGTTTTAGAGAAATGACTGTATTGATTAAAATGAAACAAAAAGCTGCACCTTTATGCAACATAATATGCAACAAAAAGGAAAAAGTTCTGTGCACTCCTTGGTTTAAAAAAAACCCTCACTGCACAACAAAATGCCACATTTGTTTTGAAAGTTTTAAAACAGCATTTCCTTTATTGGCTAGATAAGTGTTCCTTCTTTGTTTAACAGACTGCTGTGACAGAATATTCTCTGCCAAGACAGTTGATACAACAAAACATGTCTGCATAATAGAAAAAAAAAGAAAACAATGTACCTACCAACTGAAATATTATGCTCATTAGGTAGAAAATTGGGAAATAAGGACAGAAGCCTTTTTTGCATAATGTAGCACAATTAGATTTTGGTAACAATTAGATGTTGGTAACCAACCCCACCAGGATATGCTGTTGAACAGTCGATTGTATTACATTTTTTTTGCCTTACAATTATACATGTGTATATATATATTTATATATATATATGTTTTTGACAGGTATCTATTTCAGATGCTGATAGAACATGTACAATGAACACAAACCAAAAAGAAAGGAGCCTGGTATTGTCAAGTATGGGGGCTGTATAAAATTATTGTTCAGCTGATATTGCAAAATGAGCCTTAAAGAAACTCAAACAAAATACTAGTTAATGATGAAAAAGCTAATGAAAAACTTTTCTTGACACTTAGTTTTTGTCCTGAAAAGCTGTGCTTCAGAGCTGAGTGCTATTGATGGAATAACCATGGTCTATTGAGAATGTTTTCAAATAAGGACATCTTTCAAAGCTGTTGCATGAAGCTACTCCAGGCTGCTTACAATTTTCAAGTGTGTTAGATCATGTTTAGCTTTTCCTGCTGAAGAGGCTAATTTCCTGGCCAAGGCTGTACTAGCTGGTATGTGTCCTTCCTGTACTTTAAGCTTCACTGCTAGTCTCCTAAAACATACCATTTTTTTAGAATAATAAATCAGATTTAGATTGCTAAAAACCCCTCCCCTTCAAGCCCATAGCTTCAGCTAGAAAAGGCTGCTATCTGTCACATTTCAGCACGTCTACTCTGTTGCTAAGGCAATGACACAGCAGATATGTAAGTTGCCATTTTAAGGGTCAGCTATTAAAATCTGCAGAGTCTATTCTATAGGTCCTTAATATGCCATCTAGTCTTATTCCTTCTCAAAATTTCATCCTAGTATCTTACTAGGTCATTAACAGCAGCAAGAATTTTTTTTATGTTAATATGCACAGATAACCTTTGAAAATAATTAGGGGATTTGGGTTTTCTTGTATCTGGAGAAGGTGGAATCTACATATACTCTGTGCATGGTGTATAAAACAGTGTATCAGCAATAATGGTGATACACTTTCAGAAGAAAAGAATATTAACCCATGAAGGGCTTTGCACCTGTCTGCAATGCAGTAGCTTTTTAAAGTAAAATTTTAAATAAAGGAAGAGTCTTGATTTTGTATTTCTGTGAATTATGCTGGAAACTTCTGAATAATTCCTTCTGCTCTGCTTTGTTAGGCCATTTTGAATTGGATTGGAAGTTCAGTTTTATTTGCTGGTCCCACCTATGTGATCCCTTTTCTTTGCTGTAACTTGTAAAGTCACTTTAATCAAGAGAGATAAATCTCCCTCAGATGTCTGTTGTTCTTGTTAGGCAATATAGAAAATTGTTTGCCAGCACCTTGGGGGCTTGAATGGTGACTCCTATAGAACACTGGTACTTAATTAGTATTTGAGTAAAGATCTTAGGTATTCCACCTCCTGTACTTGTCATGAAAATGTACTGAAGCTAGTACAAGGAACTCCTGGGTTTAAATGTTAGTGTAACAGGACAGAGAATAAAAGCTGGTCAGAGAAGTGATAAGCTACAAGAAAGGTAGTAAGTGGCCTGTGATACTTGAATCAAGGAGACTGGAAACTGCTTCTGGCTCTGATACTGAAAGCGCCCCTTTCACATTGCCTCTGTACCTGTGCTCCCTGCTCATCCCCTGTGGAATGGACATGATGACATGGATTCCCTTTGCAAACCACGGTGTGTTTGTGCCAGGTGACACCACTGTTGATTCCCTTTGCAAACCACGGTGTGTTTGTGCCAGGTGACACCACTGCCAGTTTAACTTTGCACACAGAGACACACATACAGGCAAGTAGCACACACCAGAGGGAATGGTGCAAGGGAGCAGGGCTGAATGGATGAGATGTGGGGGCTGGAAAATGCCATGTTAAACCTAAAGCAAGGAAACTAGCTTTGGGGATTTTTGGTCTTAGGTAAAAGATTGCACAGCAGAACATTTACAAAGTATATCGAAAGCTCAGTGGTTTTGGCAGCACAAATTTACATTTTTAAATAGTGTATGCTCAGCTATGTTGAGTCTGCTGAATTGAAAATGTCAGCTGAATTCTACAATTAAGTTTAAAATGATCAGGCAAATATCTGTACTGGCTGAGTGGAAGTGATTTCCACACAGAGAGGCAGTACCCCTGGTCTGTAAAGCTGGATGCAATATGTGCATGCCATTGTACTTAAAAAGAAATTACTGGTTTTTATGGAGGGGGACCTGCCTGCTTTTGCATGATCTCCAAGGGCTCCTTTCCAAAATTAGAGATTGATAAGAATTGTTCTACAAGATGCTGTCTTTTCAGTTATTGCAGACACATCAAAACACCAGTTGTTGATCTTCATGAAACTTTATTGCCTAGGTTTTGTTCAGAGAGCACACAGCCCGAACCAGCTATTGACAGATGGATATGCATTAAAATGAGATATAAGATACATGATGGGACCAACATCTGCTCTGAATTAGGCAGTCCCCTGGGTTGTGGAGATATTGCTCTTTCCAGTCTAATAAATATTTATTTTTTAAACCAGAATAGCTATGTCAAGTAAGCTAAAGGTGAATATTTTCAATCAATGCGCCAACAGCTCAGGGAAGAGGAACATAGCAAGAAAGGCACTTTTGAGTGATAAAGAGTAAAAGTAGACCTCAAAATAACCTCTGTTATTTTCTGATTCCCAATATAATTTAAAATCCACTTCAGTTTTGTCTTAGTCCTGTATACTGACATGTAGCTCTGATTCCTATATTCATCTTTTGAATTGTTAAAAATTAAATCTAGGGATGTATTTAGTATGTAAATTAAACAAGCTAGTCCGCTAAACCCAGCACCTAAAACTACTGCTAGACATGTGAACTCCAACAGCATGTTTTGTTGAACTTTATTGAATGGTTTAGAAATTGAATTGTGCATTTCCCTGTGTTCTTACTGACTGCTAATTGTTGATGGATCCTTTTAATCTGAGTAATACCACATGGTTTTAACTAACCCTTAATAAATTCAGACTATGGACAGCCATTACTTTAGCAAAAGCATGAAGATAAAATAACATTTTTTTTGTATTTGTCAGGTGCTTTCATTGGTATGGGAGAACCACAGGGAAGGCAGAGGTTATAGAGAACCTCAACAAACCTTCAGCCTGTGAAATGATATTTCCCCCAGCTAGATCCAGCCTGAAAATTATACAGTCTGAAAGTGAAATTTGATACCACTTGGAGCTAGGAAAAATGCCAGCTTGGCAAGGCTCATAGGGTTTTTTTTTTAGCAATATTTTCCTAGACTGGAGGCAGCCTCAGGGATTATAATTAGCCTGTCTTGGACTGATTAGTGTTGGGTACTTGAAGATCCTTGATCAGCAGAATAACACGTCCTGACAGCCCAGTGGAAGAAAGTTCAGCATTTGACTTCTCCCTGCAGGCAGCTGAGAAAAGAATCTTTGGGTAGAATAAATCCCTTTATGAGAAAAATGGTGGATGTATTGAATACTCAGATGTGGTTATCTCCTGGGCCAGGATGCACAGTGATGTATTCCAGCCTTTCAAATCATTTTACTGAAAATGAGGAAAATGAAATCTGTGCCATAAGACTCAGTCCTCCTTTTCTGATTGGTAGTTCATAACTGCCAGCTGGGCCACAAGCAGAGGGGAGCTTTCTTTCTTCTTCTAAGGTCTTCTAAGACATCACAGAATCAAAGTTAGATTCAAATGGGATGAAAAATGTGATGTGATAAACCCCAAAATTCTGTGCAGTGACCTTTTAGAAGGCTGATAAAGATGTAAATATAGGGCAGATCAGCAGCCATTTCATAAAAAAACAACTTATGGATCAATTAGCAACTCCATTATCTTGAGAATCTGAAAAGTCTGATAATGTTATCAATCACAGGGTATTACCCTTTTTGGGTGGTGAGGCAATACCAATCATATCCTTTTTCAATGTGGGGAAAATGTTGTTCTTTAAAGAGATTATAGGAATAGATGTACAAGGTAGAAAAGGAGACTGATATCTAATCATTCACTTGACACAAATGGGTGTTCACCAGGGATGTTGACTCCAAGTAACAAATCTAGCACACAGCATGGAAAACTTGATTAACCCTCCCCCCACCCCCGCTAAAATCCAAGCTTCTGAGAGTGTTCTTTTTAATGTTAAAAGAAGAGTGAGGGAGCTAACGAGGCATAATGGTACTTTAATGGCTCCCAGTGAGATAATTCCTGCAGCAGTGATGAGGAGGAAGGCTGTCAGAGTTCCCTTGGGAGCTGTGTAGAGCATGGGAGGAGCAGGGTCTGCAGCACAGCAGCAGTGAGTGGGATTCCTTACCAGTGATGATATTGCATGCTGATAAATTATATTTTGGAGCTGCTCCAAAATATCAGCGTTAGGTTATTCTTGAAGCTACCTTAGCGTTTACTCCTCTCACAGTTATTTCTCTGCTGCACCTCTTACAGGCATGCCAATGAATCTTGCCTCAGGTGCTGCTCAGTTCTTGGTACAAATCTAACTCAACTCCTGCTGACTTCTCATGTTTCACTTCTAATGCAAATATAAATCTGTAGTTCTTATTCAAGACTTACTAGGGTCATTAATAAGCTTCAAGCCCAATATCTTCCCATGTTGTGTGGGGTTTTTTTTGTTTTCTTTTTTTCCCTGATTCTGTGATTTCCCCAAGGAAAGTGTCATGAAGTTGAACAAAGCCAAGCTGAATTCTTGGAAGAAGTAAAAACATTAGAAATGTATGTGCCTAATTTGAGATTGAAAGGTTTGATAAAGGGTTGTGGGACTGTAAAGATTTGGGAATAATCTTGCTCCTCAATTTCCTGCCAAAAAATGAAAATGTTATTAGTTTTGTCTGTGAAGTTCCGGTTGCTAATATGGTACTGTGAAGCACTAAAGTGTTTTTTGTGTGCTGGAAAGCTGATTATGATCTGAGTACCAGTAATACTATGCAGGTAGGTTTTAAACTAATTTTTCAAGAAGTTAACATGAGTATTTTGCCTTCTTGAGAGATGATAAAACAATGTTATAAAATTTTATCCTGGCTTTAATTTCTCAAAATATAGCTTTAAAAGGGTAAAGTAGCCAAAAAGCATTAAAAAAGTGACTTTATTTTCTAAAAGGCCAAGTTAGGCATCCATAGCTTGAAAGTAAGAGTGAAAAAATTACTATTTTTATGTTGAGTGGGCTATAATTGTTGATAATGTCTTAGCATTTTATTGATTGTTGTTTTGCTCTTATTTGAAATATAAAAAAATCCTAGTACTGAATCTGAAAATAAAAAGTCCTTGATGTATAGGAAACAAAGTTTCTGCACAGTGAATTCTTGAGACTAAAGCATGGTGGTAAACTTAAAATGTGAATTTATGGGAATTATTTATGATAGCCCTAGGGAATAAAGTCCTATTTAATGACAAAGCAGGGATGAGTGATGAAGTACACAGGCAGTAAGAACATTAGGGTCCAAAATCACAACTCCATCTGGTGATGTAATTCAGCCTGGTTTTGGAGAGGTCAGCAGTAGTTAGGGTAAATGCCAGGGGTTTTTACTATAGAAAACAAATAAGCCAAACACAGCAGTGTGATCCGTTTTGGTATTAGTGTTATACTTCTATGCTTGTTGTTATCAACACTGCCAGACAGACTTGTATGTGAAGTGCAAGATCACAAAATATTCCAGTTATCTCCTCCCAACCCCAAATGCCCACTGTGCTAGCACTGAGAGCCTGAGAGCAGGCCTGCAAAGTCACCTCCCAGGAACATGGCAGGTATGTGAGAGGGTGTTAAAGATTTGTGCTGTGACCTCCTACGTGATCTATTACAAGCTTTGTTCTTTTGGGAAGTGATCTTTGCTGCTAGAAATATGTGGGGAGTGCTAAACAAGAGAGTCAATAGCCTCTAAGTATGCTTGGGCAGACAAGGAAGGGACTTGTGAGGAAGAAAAGAATTGTGCCCAGGGTGTGTTTGTGGAATCAGGGCTTCCAGCTCCATGGGAAGGTGCAGAAAGGCAGCTGGGACCAGTCTGGCTGCGGAGAGTCAAGCCTGCACCAAGGCTCAGAGAAGGGGCACAGAGCAGGAAAAAAGGCTTTGGCCAGAGCTACCCCAGGTAGAAGAGGGGAAAAAAATTGCGTTGCTGGCTACAATCAATAAAATGCTAAGACAGTATCAACAATTATAGCCCACTCAACATAAAAATAGTAATTTTTTTCAGCTTTCAAGCCATGGGGAGAAAAACTTTTTAAATGCTTTTGGCTACTTTACCCTTTTAAAGCTATATTTTGAGAAACAGCTGAATCATCTCTCAAGAAGGCAAAATACTGAGGGAGAATAAGGTAACAGCTGAAATAAACAGGCCAGAACTGCTGCTTGACAACCCCCATGGGCCTCGGCTCCTATTCAGCTCCTGTCAAAGTAACATGAACATTGCAAGCTCCTCTGTGGCCATTTAATGGGTATGATGCACTATTTCTAATCATATTTAGACTAAGGTTAAAGAGTTAAAAAGTACAATATGCAAAAAACATATCTACTGGCTTTAGTGTGT
This sequence comes from Emberiza elegans, assembly GCA_024865655.1. Classification (NCBI taxonomy): domain Eukaryota; kingdom Metazoa; phylum Chordata; class Aves; order Passeriformes; family Fringillidae; genus Emberiza; species Emberiza elegans. Next base: position 27,727,889 of record JALJVW010000139.1, read on the forward strand.
ACGGTTACAGCATGCAGAAAATGAATCAGCAGCAATTTAAGACCACAGTAATAATAAATTTAACTTCAGCTAAGCAAGCTCATTTTTTAAATCCTTGGAGACTCTGCAAGACGTTTTAATGGGTCCTTTGTGATGTGGATATGTCCTCAGTTTAAAAACTGGACTAAATGGTTCCTTTTGCATAACTTAGGAAGGAGCTTTCATACGGTAATGATTTTAGGTCACTGCTAAGCTAGACCAGATGTGGATGAATGGCTTAACAGTGAAATGCTGTATATCACATTACAAAGCTTTTTAGGTCTATGTCCTTACCCTATTGGTAATAAGCTTGCAGTTAATGAGTAAGTCCTTAATACAGAGTTATATGTCAAAAGAGGCAATCATAGTTCCACCATAGTTTTTGATGATGTTGAGGAAGACAGCCATTGACAAAATAAATTGACAGGGTGTTCTGTAATTAGGAAAAACTTTGTTTGTGTATCATTGCTGCCCAGAAAGATATTGTTTCCCTCTGTGTTTTAGAGGTTAGAAGAGAAATACATTGAAACCATAAACTAAACTTATTTTCTGGGTGAAAAGAAGGAAACAGTGTAGTGTAATGAGCTGCTAACTAAGGAATGAACTTTCTGAAATATCAGCTGTAGTCTTTTAAATATGAGCAGTTTTTGTCTAAAAATAAGACATTATTGATTTGCAGAGGTTAAAAAAAATCTCTTGTCTGAAATATCAAGAATAACAAAAGATAATTTATCAACCTTTCTACTTGTTGATATTTAATAATATAGAATAAAACAGTTCAGTTGTCAAGAACTTGCAATGATCACGTTGCCCAATTGTCTGACTGCTTCAGGGCCAACCAGCGTGTTGTCCAAATGCCTCTTAAACACTGACAGGCTTGTGGCATCAAACACCAACAGCTAAGAGGGCTGTTCCAGTGTTAGACCATCCTCTTAGTGAATAAATGCTTCTTAATGCCAAGTCTGGACCTCCCTGGCACATCTTTGAACCATCGAAGAGCCATTCATTTGACCCATCTGTCCTGTCACCAAATACCAGGGAGAAGAGCTCAACACCTCCTACCCCACCTTCCCTCTTCAGGAAGCTGTAGAGATCAATGAGGTGTTGTCTCTAAGCCTCCTTTCCTCCACACTAGACAAGGCCAAAGTCCTCAGCTGCTCCTCATAAGAAATACCTTCTAGTCCTTTCTCAGCCTTGGTGCTCCCCTCTGCATGCATTGAAGGACGCAGACAGACCTGCCCACAGCCCTCAGCTCTGAGTGCAGTGTGGGAATGTCCCCTTTTGGCTGGCTGCAGATGGGTTGGATGCACCCCAGGATGGGTTTTCCCCCTGGGCTGCCCAGCACATGCTGCTGGCTCACACTGAGCCACTGCCAAGCAGCACCACCAGCCCTTTCTGCAGGGCTGCTCTCCAGCCACTCCTCCCCACATTTATCCTTGTGCCCAGTGTTATCCAGATTTTGTGATATTTTAACATAATTAAAAATATTAAACTGATTAAGCTTTCAAGCTCAGAGTGTTGAAATCTTGGCTGTGTTTAATGCTAGTCCTATATTTGTAATTCATTCTCAGTTGCCCTTTTATTTGTTTAGACAGATATTTTGGGGTCAGAAATGTTACATGAACCCTTTGAAAATGAAGGATCATCCACTAAACATTATAGAGGCATTCAGCCAATTAACTAATGAAGCCTTAGTACATCTGTTTTCTTCACCATTAATTTTGTCTGTGTGTCAATGCTTTATCATAGATGAATAAAACACAATTTAAGTACATAGAGAATAATTTAATTAAAATCCATGTTCCTTTAGAACACCTGTCACAAACAATAGATCTGTCCTATATATACTTTAGCATCAGTACACATAAAATCTTATGTGCTGCAATTTTAAAAAGAACTCTGTGCTTGTAAACAAAGTATTTTTACAGATTTTACATTTAATAGTTTGGATACTTCAAAGAATAGCTGCTTGCCCCTGCAAATGAACAGACAATACCAATAGATGTGCTACTTTCTGAAAATAACAGCTATATCCTTTCTAGCATGGAGCTCAATTTAATTACTGCTGACTTTGACTTTTTTCCCCGTGACTATTAGATTACAATACTGAATTATGATCTCCTTAATAAATCCAAGCATAGAAAAACACAATCTTGAAAATAGCACTGAAGGACTTAAATTAAAATTCTGGTATAAGTTCTATTTTCCTCTGTGTGAAACTAAATGAGAGCCACAATTTCATATTCTTTTACAGTTGGAGCACATATGTTAGGCATTCATTTTTTTAACTAGTTTGGTAGACAAGCTCAATAGGCAAATTATTTTCTTTTCTCTGGGAAAAAATGCATTTCTTCAGGAGTTTGAATATTCCTCAGGATTTCAAACTATTCCTCAGGTTTTTAAAAGTGTACTGGTACCATAGTTGGCAAGCAGAACTATCTATCCATAGACCAGAGTGAGACTCAGGAAATTTTTTCAATTAGAGTAATTTATGGTAGAGCTTTTCCTTTTTTTTAAATTTAAAAAATCTTTTAGTTCCCATTCTAAAATGTGAACTACTTTATTCTGAGAAATGTAGGTGCAAAGCTAATATAACACTCTGATTGTTTAAGCCTTGTTTCTCTGTAAGCTGATTTTAGTTAAAAATTTGCAAATAAATTTTAAACATTAAGGAAAGAATTTGCAATTAAAGGCATGGTTTCTGATGTTGATGAGAGAAATTTCTTATCAGTGCTGTAATGACCAAAATTTATGACAAGTTTGAAATTAAAGGATTTAGGGATATTAACATAAAAAACCAGCAAAAGCTGTAACACTGGCCATGTATTTGAAACCTCTTTCAAGTTTCTAATCTTTCAGAAAAAATCTCCCTAATCACATTAATTCAGAATTGTATGTAGTTCTAGAATTATAAAGTTTTCAGAATAAAAATTTTCAGATATAAAAATAATGAAATTTTAATAGTAAGCCTAAAGTTCATATTAAATATGACAGCCATTCCAGTCTCTTTCATTGACAGTTTCATAAAGAAAAATGTATTATATGTAACAACACAGTTAAAATCTAAGTGAGAAATTGAATTGCAGCTAAAAATAGGTAGGTTTGAAGACTGCAGCTTTAATATGTAGGAAAATACATTTGTCTTTTGGAGTTATTTGGTCTTGTCAAGCTCTTCAGGCTTTTCAGAAGGCAAAAAAACCATTCCTGTGGCTAATATGTGGCTTAGCCTGAGTGCTTGCTTGGGCCTCAAAACAATTTGTGATGTGAATTTTTGGGACATTTTGTCCTACTTTGCTCTCAGTTTGAAATTGTGAAGTACTCTGGGAATACATTCTTATGGCTTTTCTGACATGACCCAAATGAAAAATTAAATACTAGAAAACACTGTTGCACTTTTGGTGTCTGATATCTACTGCCTGTAACACCATAACTTTCTTAAATCAGTGAAGCTAATTACCTTAGGAAACATTGGGCTGGTTACCAAGCCTAAGAATGTGTTTCTAAATTTGCAAGATCTCGAAGCTTTGATCAGACACTGAACTACCATTCTCCTAAAATCAAAGTAGCTGACATAATTTTTGAATGATTGGAAGTTAACTTAGAGCTAAAAACTTTATTTTCATTTTCACAACTCTTAGCTTTCATTGCTCTTTTTAAAATTCCTTAAATTAGGAAGTGATGGATACTGTTGAATGAATGAAGACAGGAACAACATAAACTAGAATGTTGCCTAGAATGAAAAGCAGTGGGTAATTGAGTTAGCAGTCTAAATCTGGGAGTCATCTAGAACTTGATAACTCATGTTACTGTTAGGGGGACGAATGCAAATTTAGGTTTAGTGCTTTTATTAAAGTTTTATGAAGGGTGAAATTCTTTAGAGAATTTGGAGAAAAGGATCAGCAGGAAGGGACTTGTAATAATTTGTTCCTAAATTGTAGAAATGCAGAGTTGGATTCCTTCAAAGCTGATATGATGGCACACCTGAAAAGGCCTATACTCAACCTTTTGCTGGTTGTTGCTTGTTAGATCTATACTGAAATTAAAATCTGCTCTGTTTCAGCATATTTTTAAAAGATGGACATGAGTGACTATAAGCATATGAGGAATAATTCTTCACAGCTCCAAAGATCTGTAGTGCATGTATTAAATCTCTTTTATCCTGGGATGAGAGTCCTGGAACAAGTCTGCTGCTGGCAATTCCATAATGAAGTGCACTGAGAAATAGAGATATTTTTGCTTGATGACAATTTATTGTTGTCTCAGAATATAGAAATCCTGAGACAACAATAAATGAACTTGCTGGCTTTGCAGCATATAGCATATTGATGCAGGGAACTCCAGCCACTGAAACAAAAGGGCTGCATTAGTGGATTGCTCCACTAAATAAAGTTAATCAATAAATATATTAATATAAACCTAGAGAAATATAATAAATATATTTATCAACTTGAATTACTATTAGTGGAATATGGTTACTTTTGGAGTTATCAAATTTACAAGTTTGAGAAGCCCCTCACTGCAACCTGCTGTGTGGTAGGAATGACCAACAGTGTCCACCTCAAAATTATCTATGTGCAGTGTCTACAAGCAGCTAAAATAATGATGAAAGGGACCTTGGAGACTGACTAATCACTTTGGCTGAATATTTGCTATGGATGAATTTGCATTATCATAGCATTACTCATAAATATATATGAAGCCCTAATGTACTCATACAAATGTATAGCTATACTTATTAATGAGTTCTGGTATACTAAAAAGCTTACCTTTATTTCAAAGTCTTTGTTTGATGAATCTGTTCATCTTAATTTCAGGAGGTCTCCTTCCATCTTCTCTAGATGGGTGCTGATGCTGCATTTCCCTACCTCTAGTTTGGTCCCTAGCAGATGGGAAATGGGTCAAACCCTCTCAGAAGCCATATGTTTGCTCCCAGTGGGGAGCTGAAGGAAGAAAGGATTGATTTAATCCTTATTACTGCAAGGGCAGCCGTGTGTAAGGTGGATTTCTCTTAGGACCTTAAAATATTAATTCTAATTAAGGCAGGAAGTGAATTGGAAGCTGAATACAATACAGTAACTCTGTACATGCATTTCTATTTCATTGTGAGGGGTACTCTCTGCTGCTGCCTGTTTGCTGTCCAGCAGCTGCTTCAGCATTTCCCTGGCTTGCAGTTTGCTCAGCTGTGACCAGCAGTGCCTTTCCCCCCTCTCCTTATGGAAATAATGGGCAGTGCAGTCTGCTGCAACCTCCTGCAGCACCTGCTCAGCTGCAGACATGCCCTGGCTCTGTGCTGGTCTGGAAGCTGGTTTGACTTGTTGGTAGCTCTCTCTGTAGCTCCTGCAGCAGCTTGCCTCCGACCACTTCTCTTTTCTTCAGGGTTTCTTGTTCCTTTTGTGGCACACACTCATTCCTGTGGACATACCTTGTGCCAGCTGGAGCAGAGTTTTGTGAAAAGCAGTGTAGCAATATTTTATTATTCTGTCTAAATGTGGAAAAGCAATTTTTTCCCCTTGATGTTACTGAGTCCCAGAATGAGGAAATGCTAGCTCTTTATTTACTAGAGGTATAGGCTTAGATTCTCTGCTCAAAAACTGCTCTGACTAGTTTAGCCACAGACAGGATAAGAAGTGATAAATAGAAATTAGAAACAATTAATCCAGAAGCAGGGCAGGGACCTTGCAGTAGCTATAAAGGATCCTACCAATAAATGAAACATAAATTGCACTATAATGTGGCCAAAGTGTCATATTCTTCAAGACCCAGGCTGAAAGAGGCTTTCTTTTCAGACATTTCATCTAAAATGTTCTGTATTTTCTGGTTACTTACACACATTTTAAGTTCTAAGAAGTCTTGTGAGTAACAAAAGCATAAAATAAGTGCAGGTGAATATTTATGTCATGTCCTGTCAACATTTGGTGGGTTTTCAGACCTGCAATACTAGAAGATCTGAATTTCTTTTTATTTGAATAGTGGCATAGATGATAGAGGCCTCAAATACACTGACTTTTTCTTAAAATTACTCAGTACTGGTCTTGATGTCAGCAACTGCCCATAGTGAAATTTTATCTAAACAAGTGTGCCTTTATTTGTACATTCTGCTCAGCTTGTATCAATTGCTGCACTTGGTTCTGCCAAAAAGAATCATCTGCTGTTTCTACACTTACTCTTGCTCCCTGTCTCTCTTGAATACCTGGGATGTAAGAGTGGAAAACCATAGTTCTTCAAGGTTTAATGTCAACAGCAAAATGAGATTGTAATAGAAGCAAGATTTGCTTTACACTATAATTTAGCTCCTACCTGTTTTTTCCCTTGCTATAGTATTTGATTTTTCTCTCTGTCACTGTTTTCTTAAAAAACTCTGAGCCATAGATCTGTCAGCAGAGTGGGTGTGGACACCAACCCCACATCTTTGCCTTCGCTTGTTCTTGGAGCTGCTATTTCTCCACTACCTCTATTTTCTCATCTAAATGTAGCCAGTTAGAAAGGGAAAGGGTCAAACTCCTCTTAGTGAGTCCTTGTTGTATTCCTTTGAATTTATAAGCCATAGCTTTTCCATGTGCATTCAAAAAATTTTTTTTAATGTGCTCAAAGAGGCATCCTCTGATAACTCTCTGCTGTTGCTTGAAATTTTTGGGTGGAACTACTGCATCTGAATGCCACTCCAAAGTCAAGAGCCCTACTGTTAGTCACTTGTGAAGTTGTCCAGAATCTTCATGTATTTTGTTTTTCTTTCTGCTGGTGGGCAGCATGTCAGAAGGAGGACTTGGCCAGGTCAAGCCTCTCAGTTGAAATGCCCTGTATGTAGAAATATGAGTAGACTAGGATGTAAAAATCAAGCCAAGGCATTTTTAATAAAGAAGCACAGAAAGAGGAAACAGGAGAATGTAGCTGAGCAGGAGGGAAGCCTCAGTGAATGCACTGGAAGGCTGTCAACTCCTGAATCCTTAACTTGTACTGAAGTAGAGTGAGGTGAAATCTCTCTCTCTCAAACTTACCTGGGGCTGGGATCTGAGTGTTTTTATTGGCTAGCAGATCACTTAGAGAGAAGACTTATGGTGAAAACCATAATTAACTTGGAGTGAAAATTTATTTTAGGGGTTCCAGACATGTTCTTTATTTCAGTCTTTATTTATTTCACTCTTACAGTTTGCCTTGCTTTCATGGGAACATTGGTGTAGACCAGCCACCAGCACTTCAATCAGAGATACTTGTGTAAACGTGCACAAATCTAGAAACCAAGGTGGTGAAAATGCTGACTGCATATCTATAGTTCTAATACTGTTTGATAGCTACATGTACCATGATGACAATCCAGGATGCTTTTTCTGTGTTTAAAATACGCTGTAATTTCATAGTGTTCAAACTGCAGGCTGGATACCACCCAGAGCAATGACCTCTGACTCATCCAAAGAGCCAGGTGCTGAGAAACCACTGAAGGTGACTGTGTGCAGGATTAGGTTTGCAACTAGAGCTGAGACAGAATTGAGAAGCAAAGATATGTGAATATTGTGTTAGGATTGGAAGGCTTAAAAGAACACCAGGACTGAGACATTTGATCAGGGTGATTCACCGCTGTACTGGGAGAAGTATCCAGAAGCAGTCTAGTGACAGGAGTGTGAGGCATGTTCTTCACTATATATTCAGCCAGGAACAAAGTACAGCTGGAACCAAGGCTCAGCTAGGAACAAGGTACAATCTGTCTCTCTTGCATCTCTGAACACACAGACTTGAACCAGTTTTGCAACTGGAGCAAATCAGTGAAACTCTATTAACCTAATTGGGTCTGATGCTCAACCTCAAGGGGCTCATGTGATTTGTTTTGAGAGTCTTCCTTTGCTTCTGTATTTCTTCCCTTTCCCCCCCTCCCACCATTTACCTGGCAGGTTTGCAAAATTTAATATAATGGCTATTTAACTTTCCTTCATCCAGTGGCTATTTTCTGACTGTGAAGAATAGGAATAAATAGGTCACAGCAAAATACTTAGGACATGGAAACTCTTGGAGCTTTGTAAACTCTGCTCATTCAGGGAAAAATACCATCTATCTAGTAGACAAGATATTGTCCTGAATGAGACCTATTTCTTTGTGTCTGAAAGGTCACATAAAGATACAAATGCATTTAGATTTATATGCAGGTGATTTTTTTTCCTATATATCAGTGTAAAGTGGTGTGTAAAATCTTGATGAAAGAGTAACTTTTGACATGAAGTTTTCCAGATGGGTAAATATCTCAAGCTGAATTTTCTTCAGTTTTCTTTTTGGTGAGGGAGGTTTTTGCAAAATATAAGACAAATATAGATTTGCTACCAATACTTAAAAAAAACAAACAAAGCATAAGAAGTTCTTTAGGGTGCTTTAATATCTTTAAAATAAGACTTTAAAAGCATACTGTAAAAGATAAACTTGATACTGGCAGGAGGTTTCACGTTGTGCATCATTTTTTGCTTCAACACTCAGTCAGGAGATGTTGTCTTAAAAATTCTTTGTGTGGGTGAAATTTTCAGTTGGTTGCACTTTACCATGCACTCCTTATTGAAATTTCCAAGGGTAAATTTTGTATTCAACATGGAAATGTGAGCAGGAACATAGTTTTCCTCTTCTTTTTTCTTGTTTTATGATTTCTTTTCTCCTTTGCAAGCACTGAAGAGATAAAGGGGATTTACAAACGGGTCATACAAAGGGCAACATTTCCCATATCAAAAAACAGTGCTCTAGCTTCAGATTGTATGCATCGTGAAGAATATTCAATTATCAAAAATTTTCTATTTATTTTTCAACTTTTAAACAGGTTCAAAATTGTTTGCCATAAATAGCAAGTACAGCCCAAATTAGTTTTACATGCTGTATTTCATTGTCTGCCTCCAACAAATTTTCAAAACTCTTATCTGTTAAATATTAGTTAAGCATACATCTGCTGTTTTTTAAGCACTCCTGTGCAGCCTGAGCTGTTTGATTTCCTTGCCCATGATCTTGTCCAAAACAAAAGGTAGTTCATTTGGTTAATCATACTTACAGAATTGCTCCCATTTTTCAAATTATTCTGTGCCTAAGAAAAGCCATGGGGATCTGTTCCCTTCTTTGTACTATGGAAATGAATCAGAGAACTGCTTTGCTTACCAACTGTTATGTACCTAATTAACATTACAATGTAGTGTTTTAGTTCCAGTATTTATTACAGAAATCTTTCTCCCAAGACCCCAGATCAGTTAATTAGTCAGTTGTGATTGTTGGTTACTGCCGTTTATGATGTTCATAAAAAGAGCCATCCTCATTATTGCTGTAAGTTACATGCATTCAGGTCCTTGGTTTCGTTTGACTCCGGTTGCTACTTGAACATAAATTATAAAGATAAGATGCAATTGCATCAAAGCATGCCTTATTCATGCCTGAGTGAAGTGAAACATCGTTTGTTTGGGGGTTGTTTTTTCTTTCTTTGGCGTGTTTACCGTGGGCTATTTGTGGCATGTCATCCTCTCTCATTTGATAGGAGCGCAGTTCAAAGGAAGACAGCTGGGACTTCTAAGAGATCACGTGTTTTTGAGAGCATGGTGTGCCCAAAAATTACCGGCTATGCAAAGTCTTGTATGTTTTCTCCTAAAGATTTACTGCAAACATAGACCAGTGTTGCTGGTTTTCTCTGCATTCCAATGCACTTATCAAAAGTTTTGTCAAAACTATGTTAGTCAGTCTGCTGCTAATCTAAACAAACAGATTTGTGTATTTACTTGGAACAAACAGATTTGACATATTTTAATGTGTTTTAAATGAACAAGCATTAAGCTAATGCATGCAAAATATTTGCATAGATGGTTCCCTTCTATTTTCCTTTCATTGCAATATATATGCCATTGCTCTCCTCACTTGTGTAATTCTGTTCCACACAAGCACTCTGTAACACTGCAGAGGGTGCTGCATTCTGATGCTCAGCCTGTGTTTCAGTTTCTTCCATTAATTTAGTAAAAAAAGGATATGCATATATAATTTGTATATTTTTAAGAGAACACCCCTAAATGAAGAAATATGAGGAACACAAAGGTTCTTAACTGCTCTTCACAGCTGGGTCATGAGATTGAGGACCAGCACCACATGTTATTACTTCAGAGATTTGCACTTGCAGGAAACAACTTCCAGCCATTTCCTCCCTGCAGACCCTGCCTGCAGGCAGGCTGTCCCTGAGTTAGTGAGGGTCATGGAAAAGCAGTTATTCTGTGTGATTGGGATCTCTTTTCCTTCTCCCTGTGAAATCCTGGTCTCTCCCAAACAGCAGCTCCTGTAGTTCTCTATCCTCAGCTTGAGATCATTGACAGCTGGGTTTTATCCCTACAATAAAGGAATTTGCTGCCCCATGCCCTGTTTCCAGCGTGCCTACTATTACTATTTCCTTCACAGATTTTCTGCAACAAACATCACCTCTGCTTCCATTGTGCCATAGCCCATGGGAGGATGTTGACTGTACTTATTATCATGGGCAGCAATTTACCTTACATCACAGTGTTACCTGCTGCAGGTTACAGGTGAAGCTACAGGGCAATCTGGAGGTGTAGAGCAGGTGTTAGCAGACAGTCTGTACTGGTGGATATTCCTCTTGTGAACAAAGAGTCAGGGATTTTAAACCATGCCATTCCTCTGTCAGATACATGGTGCTGATGCAGGATTAACAAGCAGTTAAGCAAGAAACCTCAGCTGAGTAAATGTTATAAACAGACCCTTTTGCTGTGTCAGAGAGCAGCTCAAAGAGGGCAGTGCTTCAGTTCAGGATGGCTGCTGTGGCTTGAACAGGCCACCTGTTTGGGTTACATTTTCTGGGCACTGAAGATGCCTTCCAGTATAAGGACTTGGAAAAATTCAAAGATATCCTAAAGGTGCTTTTTAATTTTTGGTCCTCCTGCGATATGAGTTCCTTTATTTGTCTTGAGGATAGGCAGCTGATCACCATACAGCTCTACAAAGGAAGAAAGAAAATGGTTCTGGTACTTTTTAGTTGTTCAGATGTACCTAAAGTGCTATCTTTGGAGCACTAGCTTATCTCACACTGTGTTTCTATTGATTTTCAATCTTTTCTTTTAAAAAAAGCAACCACCCTTCACCCTGCACTTGCATAAATCCTGCACGTGTTATTTCTGTAGATGTAGGTGTATAAAATATGAAGAGCAGAAGTAAAAGATCACAAACTCCAAACAGCTTCTCATTAGACCATATCTCTGTCATGATATAGATTTTGTTTCTGTGAGCAACCTGGGAAAAAATATAGGCCTACCTGCTTGAAAACAACCTGACAAATGTCAGTGGAATCTTTCAGAGGAGCAGGAGATTGTTTGGAAGGCACATAGATGGAGAGATAGGCTGCAGCTGCACCTTTTGGGAAGGTACTGTGTCAGGATTTTTATTTTTCCTTGTTGTGGACCAATAAGTATTATTTCCTTGAGATCTTTTGAAATGTGCAATTCTTGCTTTAGCAGCATGCTCCTAATTAGGCTTGTCATCTGATCATATGAAGCTTCTCAGTCACATTCACACTTGTCATGAGTTATTAAAATATGCTTCTGACTTGTGTCCTTGTCCGCCTGCAATTAAAAATTATTCTTTCATTGTATCTGTTTCACAGAAAACCATGAGATTTTTTTTTGTCAGCATACAAAGCATGGTAAGTGGTATAAATAGAGAAATTACTGGTTTAGTCCACACTTTTAATCTGAAAGTATAAAGAAAAGTTTCTTAGTATCAGATTCTAGTTTTGGAGAACTTGATTAAATAAAAATGGCCGACTCTGGCCTTGAAAAGATGTTTTAAATATGCATTTTTCATCCTCCAACTTTCCCCTTTGGTGCAAGGCTTGGCAATACTTATTCACAAATCATGCAGAATTGTGGCAGATACAAGCATGATTGAGCATAACATTAAGGGAGTTTTGAAGAAAAAAAAATGTATCTGCTTTTTTGCAGAAGTTAATAACAAAACCATCCAGCATGTAACAGCATTATCAAGAACCAGAAAAGGAGCAGAGTGGTATTGTTTGAGTTCAAGACATAACTTCTAAGGACTTTCTACCCTATAGAATTAATAACATCAAATTAAACTCCAGCTATAATAGAAATAACGTGTATTTGATGTAGCTCAACAAGAACCTTTTAAACTGAACCCCCCCTCAATCTCTAACACAAAACCAGCATGACATAAAGCTATGATTTGAACATGACCTCACATTCCTTCCCCTAGCTCAAATACCTCTGTCCTCAGACACCTGTGGCTTTGCATTTTGCCAATTGTTTTTTCTGCCTTGGAGTAAGAGGTTATGACTTCACACCACAGATAGTCTTATTGGAGAAATAATTGGAGTCATGCAGGAAAATTAACTTAAGCACAAGGTGGACTCAAAAACTTCATGCTACACTCTAGTCCTTTTTGTTGAGATACCAATTTTACCTTGGGAATGAGATAGCAATCTTCATTCTCCTATATGAATTGTTCAAACCTTTAGCTGGGGAGCAGTTCTTGTGCATTCTATGGTTCAGTGTGTATTTAATTATTGCAGCCAGGTGAAACAGCTTAAAAGATGAATTCAGACTGCAAGCCCAGTAATTTAAAGGATAAACAGTCTCTTGGGAAATTAGAGATTTGCCTTCAAATCACTTCTCCACTCTGGGAATTTATATCTGTTTCACTTTCCAAGAAAGCAACTTTGATCACGTTTTCCCAACTCAAGCTTTGATTCAAAGAGCCCTCTGTTCAATCTGTGAAAGGGACATATTTTGACCACATCCACTGGAACAGTTTCCTTTGGAGGACATTGGGGAATTTATGCATCCTGTTGGGGTCTTGGTATGAGATGACCAGTAAGTATTTAACAGATTTAGGTGGCTGAATACATGCTCCAGAATGGGACTGGGGCTCCTCAGAGATGTTGCTCAGTGCCAGGCATTTCACACTTGTCTGAGTTAGTTTTGATGATGCAAATTGGCAGCTAGATGTTAGAATTGGACACCTGAACAAACACCCAACTCTAAACTCATGTAAGCAAAGTACTTTGTTCTGAATGTCATGAACTTCCTAGGGATTTAGTCACTATGGAAGTAGTCTTGGATGATGTTAATGATTGTGTGGCCTTCCTATAATTTTGCAGTCTCAGGCAATCCACAAAGTACTCATCAAAATGTTATTACAGCCAGAAGCAAGTATGATAATCACACATTGGTCTATTGATGTCCACTTTCTTGTCTGTTTAGGTGATAGCTAATCACAGCTTATTTCTGCCTGGGGAGGAAACCTCTTGTAAGGACACAGTATTCACAATGTGCTATTGGTATTAAAGTAAGATTTGCTGATATTTCATCTAGTACTACAGCATGGCATCTTAGAATGTATTAACTTCCCTCAGCTTACTGATGACCCTGTGCTTTGGTTCTGCCTCTGCACTTTACATCCAATGTATTCATGTGTGAGCATTTAAATATGCAGTGGCACATTGAGCCTGAGCATTTCAGTGTAGAGCTAGGTGGCCTGATAATTAAAAGTTGAAAGGAAACTGTCAAAACAGCAGGAGGTTAAAATAAAAACAGGAAAAAGACAATACTATATAAATATTTAGATCTGATTTTGCCACAATAGAAGTTCCTGAAATAACTGCATAAACAGTGTTTTGCAGGTAAGAACACAAACCTTAGTCTGTCTTTAAAATATATATTAAAAAATACCAACTGTCCTCCCCACCATCCCTTTGCTCTGAGTTTTCTTTATATTGCAACATAAATTTTAAATGTTCAAGTTGACATGGGTGCTGAGATATGCCACAAGAACAATGTATGAGTGATGGAATTGGTAGCTGATACAATTCACTTGTGCATATGAATTTAAACTGGCCTCTCCTTTCCTGATGTAACATGTAGTATTAGTTGTAAAGTAACTGCTAAAGGATTCTTTTCCTCATTCTTGTTTATGGTGCAGAATGTCAGTGAACTTTTGAATGAAAGTTAAATTATTTCTTAATACTACCCTTGCTTGGTTTACTGAGCCTGTAGTATGTCTACATATATTTTTTGAAATAAAACAACATGGGGGAGGGAAAGCAGTGATTTAGATGTTTGAGGCCTGAAGGGCAGTTTTTAGTTAAACAGAGTAAAAGCGGTTGTATTGTGATGAAGAGGTGTAATGCATCATGAACTTTAAAATGGGCAAAGGAGGTGATAAAGAGAACTTGTGTTAATGGCCCATAACAAAATGATCAAATAAAAGTGGTAACTGAACACCTGTATTTACAAAGGACCTCTGAAGAGAATGATAATAATGCTGTAGAAAAACTGGGCAAATCTGTTATGACTCTTCAAAGTAGTGTGGTAAAAGACAGATTTAGGAGTTTGTTAGCAGAGTCTGCAGTAGGCATGCAGTCTCAGCTGCCAGGGCTTGCACAGCTGGAAGTGTGATGGAGTTAGGGAAGCAGGGTGGTACTAGGGTCACATAGCCCATAACACTGGGGCTTGGGATTTTGCTTTATGCACAGTAACAGCAAACCACCCACAAAGCCCTTGTCAGGTCACGTTTGTATGGCACATCATGTGCACAAAGGATTAATTTTTGCTAATTTGGGCTGGGGGAGAGTATTGTGAAGTGTAGAGTAAAAATACTTGATTGGTCTGTCTGGAACAAAGGAGGAGAAATTTCCCTCCTTACTGTTTCTATGTCCTGGAGGAAATGCTGGAGCAGGGTTTCCAGCAGGTGAGCAGCTGTGGTCAGCTGTCCCCTGGCCCCACCAGCTGCCTTTCTGTCTCCTTCCCTATTAAAAGGCCCTTAGACATGGGGGCACACATTTTTCACTTACACAGGTAACTGTCAGCATGGCTGTCAAGAGTCCATCAGGCACAAAAATCAGCTCTCAGGGTTGTGAGGAATGTGTGTGCAGCCGTCTGTGGCACTAGCAAAAGTTCAGTGGCATGGTAGCACACAAGTCTGCACACCCAGCTATGTGGCAGGGGTGCCTGGGGCAGGCTGAGGCTCACCTCCCCCTGCAGGGTGAGCAGCTCTTCTGTGAACAGCTACTGACAACACGAGATGCAAAACTTACGAGCTTGGAATGCAGAATCCGACAGGACTATTTATACTCCTGTGAACAGTTAGCCACTGACAGCTCCATATCTCATACTACACAAACAAAAGCTGTGGTAATGGCAGCTGATGCAGATTCTTGCTGTTTAGTCATGCCAGCCTTCTCTTGCATGGCGTCAGCTCCGATCCTGTAGAGATTGCGCGTACTTTTTCCCCAAGAGAGGGACATGTTTTTTTTCAAGGCTGTGAGTCATGCTTTGCTATTCTTTTATTCTGAAGCTTAACAGAAAAGATCTGACGTGCAGCTTGTGGAGTGTATGAAGTGAGGTTATAAATCCCTCATTCTGGAAAGGGTTAGACTGAGTCTATAATGTATGTGACGGTTGTGGTTTGACAACAATCCCATGGCGTGTCACAGCAGTTTTACAGGAACTGCAGGCAGACTTGCTGTTTAGAACCATATTTACATAAACAATTCTGCAGCTCTTCAAAGATGGAGCAGTTCTGTGAGTCAGTGAATTTCCAATTGCTTACATGTCAAAAGAAAAAATATCTATTGGAATGAAACCGTGAGTAATAGAGACTGAAGCAAGATACAAGATTGCAGTAAATACAGAATATATTGCACTATTTTTGAAATGGTTGTGAATGTTAGTACAGAATGTTCAGATTCTGCTTTGGTATTTTACGAATTAACCAGAATCATTCCATGAAATAGGTGAAAGGTAATGAAAGAAGAGGTTTATTTTCCTCCTTCTGTCAGGCTGTGTTTTCAAGGGTTCCAACGGATTAACTATTCCTGGCTCTCTGACCATGCACTTTTGGAAGCAGATCTATTCTTTGTCACTTACAATAAACACCTCTTTTTGAAACTTATTTTCAGTGTCAGAAACTTCTATTACTAGTAGCCTGAATCAAACCAGCCCGATGCATTGAGTAATAGAACCTAAAGGAAGGCACCCAGAATAGGCTTGCTGCTTTACCAGTCACGTTACTTCAGCTCTACTTCAGGAAACATTCATTTAAAGACTGTCCTGAAGATGATGTCTATTTTCTGAAAATCTGGAAAAAATTTAGTGGCTGAAAGTTTATTAGAATAATTTACTTAATGGATTAAAGAAAAATCCTTAATCCAATGTTTTTTTTAATTGGACTGACTGAATTTTCCACAGAAATGTATTTTCTGTAGAAATATAGAAAGATACAGATGAAGAAAAAACACCTCCACAAATATTAAAAAGTATTCTTAATGTAAAACTTCTTTGACTTCAGCCTCCTTTTTCCTTCAAAAGCGCTTTGAAATAAAATTTGTTTTTTGCCACACTAGAAAATTTATTAGAAATTCTAACAGATGGCAAAATTCATTATTTTTAGCAAGTTTTTACTAGTGAATCTCTTCATTTGATGGCAGAAGAGAGGTTATAAGTAAAATAGATATTAGATATTCACAACAGTAATGACAATAAACTTAGAATTCTTTACAGCATGATCAGAAGAGTCAGATCCTTGTTTTTCTGGTCATTCAGCATTCTTTAGTGTTGTGAAATGTAGGATGGCCCAAGGGTCTGAATTCTGACTGCAGAAATCCTCATTTATGTTCCAGCAACCTTTCTGACATTTTAATTTCCTGAACAGTCTCTAGCTGTTAAAGTTGTAGAATTTTGTATGTGTTTGGGCCAAGTAACTTTCATTTGGCTAACTGTTATCTTTCTTTCTTGATGAGCAACAGGCAGGGAATCCACTCTTTTTTTTCTCTGTAATTTGATTATCATGATTAATTGCACTTATTGCTGGAGACTGTCATAATTTGAACTTGTCTGGCTTCAACTTTCATACTTGAATATCTTTTTAAACATCTCTTTACTTCAATGACTTTAGTCATGCACATTCCAGTTTTTCAACATTTTTTTATAATGTGTATCCCACACCTCCATACAACATTCCATTCTCACAATTGCTTATATTCAGAGGCAGTGCTATTTTTTTTCCTACTGTTCCCAGGATTC
This sequence comes from Emberiza elegans, assembly GCA_024865655.1. Classification (NCBI taxonomy): domain Eukaryota; kingdom Metazoa; phylum Chordata; class Aves; order Passeriformes; family Fringillidae; genus Emberiza; species Emberiza elegans. The sequence goes on from JALJVW010000139.1 coordinate 27,744,949, forward strand.
TCCCATATGTTAGGTATTGATTGCATTCCTTGATCATTGGTGTCCAACCCTGCATTTGTTTAGACTAAAATGCATTTTGTTTATTGTTCTAGTTTTCGGAAAGCATGACCTTAGCCACCAGTGTGACTCATCTGAAAAGCAGGGGAGCTTCTTGCTGTAGCAGACTGGTAGTTCTTTAACTTTCCACCAGACTATCTGCAAGAATTATGAGCAGTGTTTTAATATTTGTCTCCAGATCACTGGTGTAAATGTCAGATAGCATTGGGCCTTGCTAATCCCTGTGGGATCTCACTCAAAACAGCCTTGTCTGATTCCCCACCAAAGGCTTCTTCCCACGATCCCTTAGCTAGCAAGCCACATCTTTGTTCCTTTTGGTGTGTGCTTTATTTCTATTGAAAAAACACTCCACGATTTATGAGTGTTTACCTCTCCTCACTGTAAGCATGGGGCTGACAGGCTTTAATCCCAAGACTTTGGGGTTAACAGGACCTCACTCTTGCCACAGGAAACCCTGCCTATGTGCCTGAATAGAAGCAATCAGCTCCGAAAGTGGTGGATAGGCTGTGATGGGAAAACTTGCAGTTTTTTACCTTGTTTCTTTCCTTGCTGGAGAAGTGCATCTCCTGCCTCCAGGCCCATTTCAGCTGTGTCTGATAAAGATGAGCAGATTTTTTAAACCAGAAAGAGACTCAGGGCAGCAGAGGGATGGCAAAGACTGTCACATCATGAACTCTAAAGAGTTACTCTTTCAATTAACTTCTTAAATTAATGTTCAGTATTGTCCTCTTTCTCTGTTCTCTGGTAGACAAGAAGCTGGTTCCAATTCTGAGTAAGAGTGGGAACAAGATAAAGCAGGGTCATTAGTGTTACAGAAGAGTGGTGCATAAGCTATCAAGGCAAATTTTTCCAGATTTCAGAATATTCAGAGAGAATGTTCACTCCAACAGAATTGCACGTCTTGGCATTTAGAACTACTTTTTTGATGTATGGGATGACAGGTTCTTACTGATGAAGCAGTAAGTTGTAGGGTAACTGTTCAGCTGCATTCAGTAAATGTTGTTTCATGAATGAGCAGCAAGAACACTTCTGGTGAGTCATGCAAGGCTTGATGCTGGCATTTGTGCAATTCAGACTCAGTGAGAGAAGGGAAAGATATTCCTAGCACAGGTTTTAAAGGTCTGGTGGGACTGTCATCAAGACTAGATTTGCACTATCCTAGAGTATTCTGCCTGGCCTATGTCTTGAAGATCAGTTTTTCTGTAGCTCCTATATCATAGCTAATATCCTAGATATTGAATAGGCATGGCCTGGGCAATGCTGTTTGAACAAATGAGTTTAATTCTCCCATTTCTAGTGGGTAGATACTGGTCAGGAGAATGGCTGCTACTTAAGAATTACTGGGTATGAGGTTGTTTTGTAGATGAGTTTAAAAAGAGCCTAACGTAATTTTAAGAATGAGAAGTTAATTCAATTAGAAAGGAGTATGACAAGAGAAGGGGTAGAAAGCGGTTTAGTCATAGATGTTTAATGAGACTGCAGTCTAATCAAATTGTGGATGTCTCTGTTGCCCAAACTTGCATGAAATCACATTGAGAATTTTCAAAATAATTACAAACAAACACAGTTTAACTATGTATGTGGCTATGAAAAATCTATCAAACAAAAACCTCTTTTTGAAGTGAAAATAAGGGCTGCTTATGAAATCCACTCATGTTTTTCTTTTTTTTTCTTGCAGCCATGGCTGAACTTTTTTCCCAGTTTTACTCTTTCAGACCTTCCAATTACTTAGTAAGCAACTGCTTAGAATCATTTTGCATTGCAGAGTTACTGAATAACAGACTATAATGATTTTTAAATTATGTACATTTTTATGGCCTGTATAAAGGGATATTAAACAAATGAGCACGTGATATCATTATTTACCTGCATTACAGTATCAAGTGTGAACTTCTCTCAAGGCGGAGATCATAATGCCTTTACACCTGCTCCTCAAAGAACAAAGAAAGATAAACATGCAGGATCATGGAGTGGCTAAAAATGACAGGGCAGTGAACATGAGTGAATTACAGCATCAAGCAAATCTAGAAATGATTTTGCAGTTCTGGTATTTTCTTGGGACTACAGAAAAGGAAATGCCAAAATTTGCTTGCAACAGACTTGAAAAAGGCCCCTGTGCTGTGTAAGGCTTGTACAGCCCACAGTGTATTTTACTTAGCCTTTTCCTTCATTCTAAGTTACTGTTTACAGCCTTTAATGCCTAAAATTCCCAGATATCAATAGGGCTGCACTTTGTTGCCTCTGGTGTACACTGAAAAGTGTTACTGGCCTGAGGAATCTGGTCATCAAAGAATGGAAACAGAGCTATAGGGAGGTGATTTACTTATTCAACAAATGCAGAATGAGCAGTAGAGAGGAGGTGTCTGACATGATTTGTTCATCTACACAATACAAAGCATGAATGGCAACACTAGAGCCGGAAAATATTTTCCATGTAACTATCTTCCTAGGGTATGTTCTATCTCATAATGATTTTGTTCCTCCTAAAAGTGTTTATCAGTGAATGGAAGAACAAGCTTGGGAAGGACAATTATCTTATTGCATTATCCTATATAAATTATTGTTCAAAGCCCAGAGGAGTTTTTAAGCTATCATAGTTTACATTCCACAAAGAAGTATTTGTAATCCTTGCAAAATCAATTCTTCTGAACATAAAAGACCAACAGATCCACTCATCCATGGTTCTGTTTCCCTTTTGCTTTGCAAAACAATTTTAAGACAGAAGCATCTGTTTCTGTTTAAAACGTTCAAGGGGTGTAGTTACCAATTAGAAGAGTGATGCAGAAAATATCCATGTCATCTTAACTTGTTGGCAACTGCAGAGGAAATTATCTTCCCAGGAAACAGTTCATCCCTCCCTCCCTCCCTCCCTCTTAGCTTTTCACAGATTTCAGGATTTTTCTAGAAAAAATGTTATCATTTGTAGCTGTCTCTGTAAATAGCATTGAAATTCACAGCTGCTGGGAACACAGACATTTCTAGCATTTTCCACTGTTTCTCCTGACACTTTCTGACAGCTGGAATATCCCAGTCCATCAATTCAGTCACTAGGCTCTAGAATAACTTAAGCTCGTCACAATCTTTTCTGAGTTTATGAGCTAGACCACTGTTGCTTTTTTTAAACTTATTTTTGCAGTTTGTTTCCTTACTACTTCTTTGCTTAAGCACTAAGCAATGTTTGATGTGTTGGCTTTTTCTGCTTGAAGGGAACATAGTCCTAAATGTGAAATTACCAACTTGAAGCCATTTTTATCAACACAGACTTAAAAACAATCACACAATCACAGAATAGCCTGAGTTAGAAGGGACAGCTATAGGTCATCTAGTTCCTGCCCATGGACACGGATACCTTCTACTAGATCAGGTTGCTCAGAGCCCCACACAACCTGGCCTAGAACACTTCCAGGGATGGACCATCCACAGCTTCTCTGGGTGACCTGGCCAGTGCCTCAACCCTCTCACAGTAAAGGATTTCTTCCTAATATCTAGTTTAACCTGTTCTCTTTCACTTTGAAGCCCTTTTGTATCACCACACAGCCTTGTAAAAAAGTCCCTCTCCATTTCGTAGCTCCCCTCGGGTACTAGAAGGCTGCAATTAGGTCACGCTGCTGCTTTCTCTTCTCCCAGCTGAACAGCCCCAATTCTCTCAACCTTTCATTGCAGGAGAGGTTCTCCATCCTTCTGATCATCTTGTGGCCTCCTCTGGAGTCACCCCAGCAGCTCCATGTCCTTCCTGTGCTGGGACCCCAGAGCTGATGCAGCTCTGCAGTGGGCTCTCACCAATGCAGAGGAACAGAATAGACACAAATGTTTTTCATGGATTGTCTCTTTCCTTGTTAAACCTGGCAGGCTACTTTTGTACCATGTAGGGAACATGTTTTAGTGCAAAAAATATGTTCCAATCAGTGTTAAATGTTAGGTGCATTTAAATAAATAATTTTGACTATTACATTTTCATATTATAATGGCAATACATACATATATATATTATAATTTATATTTAGGTGGGATCTTATACTAACTTGTTGAAATGTAGTTATGGTTGGTTGTGAGTAATACTACAATTTATTTGAATTCTTGTCTCTATTTCTCAGAAGTGTAAATGTCCAGAAGAAAAGAAAGCTAAAAAAGAAAGATGCAAAGGAATTCCACTCTCCACTGACTGGTTCAATGATGGGATGACTGAAATGGGCAAATCCAATGGTGTTTAGTAACATAATTTTCTTTACTGCTTTGATTTCATCTAGGTCTGTTTCTACAGACTTTTATTAGACCTGCAATGCACTGAAGTCACCCATTGGCATGAAAGAGATATAGAAATAGGAACTGGTGTAATAATTTATAAACGATATGTTTTTGAATAAGTGAAAGTATACCTCTGGACTGTTAGTTTTGAAGAAAGTGGATATTTCAGCACGAAAAAAGATAAGGCTGTTAATTCTGAGACTTTTTGCCATTTCATATGCTCTGTGGCTGGTCAGAACTTCAAGTTAGTAATCACATGTGTGTATATCATGAAAGTAGAATAACACATGTAAATTGGAATTTAACAGATGGTTAAACAGAGCAGCGATTGTGTCATTAAAAATTTTTGACAAAACACATTTTTTCCAAATTAAATTTGGACATATATTGCATTTTCTACCTGCTAAATCAGGTTCCCCAAGGCCTATCCCTGACTGGGGTTTACAAAGCTCAAAGGAGAGAAATGTGTTTCTTATCTTGTAGTAATGAGAATAGTGGCACATGCTGTGCAATTCAGAATTTCCTCCAGTCCCGTGTTCCATATGAAGAACAAGCAAGCAGAATAATGTTTTTCCTCTATTTTCTTTACAACTGAACAATTTACTGGATACTTGACCACTTGCCCCACAAAAATAAATCACATTCGCTAAATGCAAAATGTCATGCCTGGATAAAACCACTTGGTATTTGGAAAGAAAAAGTGCTGGAGTAGTTCCTCCTCCGTTCACAAATGGCTGCAGGTATTTTAAAGCAAGAGCTCTAATTCCTGCTACTTCCACCTTAAACAGAACTTTATGAGGCGTTTTGAGTGAAGCCTGCTCAGTTGTTCCAGTTTAATTCTACTTGTTTAAACTTCTCTGAATGCAGTTGTTGGAATTGAGGTCTGAGCATTCCCAAGTAATGATCCTGAAATTTCATGTTCTATAAAGTCATGTTTGTTTTTCCATCTGTCTGAACAAAATCTCGAGTTTTCAGGCAAAGAGTCCGTATTTTAACTTATGCTGAAAAGCCGTGTTTGTTGGGCTACTGTAGTCATCACAGCTGCATGGTTTAGTGCACCACAGGTTGGCAACAGCAGGTAACTAAATTGAAACTCTCCAAGAACTATTTCAGAACAGCCTTGAGAAAAGAGTTTAACATGTTTTGAACTTTTTAGTGGGCTTCTAAGCCTTTTACTCACCTCCAAATTCCTTGGTTTAGTTCAGGAACAAAGAAGTGTCATGGAAGAAATGCTATTTTGTGAACTAAAAAGCAGTGACATCTGGTGGGAGGAAGTCTCATGGAATTTCAATCCCAATTTCCAGACTAAAAGCCACATGGAGCATAAACAGATGCATAGTATCTCCAATGCAGAATTTGCTATTTAAGGTTGGAAAGCACATAGAGAATAGCATGAATTTTTGTAAATTCAATAATTTCATGCTTAAAAAGTTATTTTGGAAATTTCATCTGAGATTGCAATGATTACCATACATCTGCATGTACCATACATACAGTTCTAAAATGACTGTGCATTATTTTTCTACCTTTTAGCATTTTTCCATAATAACTTTTTTTTCTGGAAGAATAAAATATCCTGCATGCATACAGTTCACAGCTGTATGTTTACACAGGTGTCTGAACAAATTTTGCCAATTGAACTTGCTTTTCCCCGAGCAAAAATTATAACCAAAAAATACCCCATAAATTGAAGACACAAGATTGACTTGTAACAGTATGTTCAAAAAACTGACATAAATGTATTTATTGAACTAAGTGTTATTTCATCATAATGGACCATTTTTTTAATGTACAAAATTTGAAGGTCAAACAGAACAAGTAAATACAGATTAAGACTTTAAATAATAACATGGGCAACAATTGCTATTACTTCTGGATAAGTGACTATTTCTCCATTCTGCCCATTAATAGTTTGCCTTTTTCATGCCCTTTGCACATAATTGGTAGTAGGATGGAAAAGTTGCTGAACTGGAAATAACAGTAATTTTATATATATATTTATGTACTGACTTGAAATGTAACCAAACAAAAATACCATTCATACAATTATTTCAGTTTTTCAGTAAGTTTTTAGATCCTATTGGTTTTTAGGTGCTTGATCTAAAATGTAATTTGGATAGCAAATTAATGGACCTCCTGTGGACTGTTTCATGGCATCTCTGTTAATTAATTAATATTAGTAACTTATTCAGTACAATTCTGAAAATAATAAGATAATTATGTGAGTTGTACAGAATGATTAAAAGTGTATACCATATATACATGGAGAAGGGGAGTTTGCAGCTCTTTTATTCATAAAATGTGCTGGTGCAAATGTCACTGCTGCTGGTGGCAGCAGATGGGGTAAGATCTGTCATGATCTACTCTTATGAAGAAAGTGCTATCTTAAGATCCTATTTATCTAGTATAATTATTTCTGGTCCTGGAAAATTTAATATAAATCCCCAGTTACATTCCCAGGAGAATCTTCTGTGCTTGAAAGCATTCAGAGAACTCTCAGAACATGAGGTTACATGTATTTTTATATCAGGAGAAAAAAAACAATAAACCAAAGTGAACAACCTTGGCTGTCTGCACATTCTCATTGTGCAGCAGGACATTGTGTAGCTCAGTTGTAATGAGGCAGAAAACAAAGGCAATGTTTTCCAAGTTTACAGGGATTCAAGGATCTGAATCAGAAATATCCAAACCTGCTTATTCTCACATACAGGTACATTCTATAGCTGTAGCCTGACATCTTTCTCTTCCATGGCAGCCCACAGATGACTGTGAAAATCAAGTTGCAACCTACTGTGCAGGTGGTCAGGGTCTGTGATAGCTGTTCTTATAGGGCAGTTTGGTCAGGACCCATTGTGCAAGGTCATTTTGTCATGGTTTTTAGTATTGTGATTTTAGTAAGGTGATCTCTTCACCATCTTATCTGTTGGGTCTTACAAGGAAGTTTCTGTATTTAGGTGTCTCTTTGTCCTGTTGTCATAGAATAAGAGTCAAAATCATTGAGGAAGGCAGGAAAAAAGAAAAAAGCTACCAGAGTAGGTAGAATTCTCATTTAGAGTCCTTGTTCCCTGTAGCGACACACTGAGCTTTAAATCTGTATCCTTCCCCTCCCCTTCCCTTCCCTTTCCCTCATTCTAGCCATATTTTCAAGAGTTCTTGTGTCATTTCTTAAGTACAGTTATAATCTCATCTAGTCCACCATGTAAAGCCTTAGAATGGAGGCAGGTGCTTTCCATGATAACAAGACACTGTGCAAACAATAAAAACAACCTTATAATTTTATAGATTATGCTGAATAGTACTGACTTTTTCCTCCCATGCTTGCCTTTAGGAAGTAAAGAGTTCTAGCCTTCTTAAAAATTGTAATTGCAGGAATAGCTCATCTTTAAACCAAAATTTTTACTCATAGCAGTTTGCAGTTTAGCGATTGATAAATTATGTTAATATTTTTTAACTAGTTAAGGTTTTGAAGGAATAATTTTGTACCATGAATTTTCAGAACCATTAAAATTTTTATTCCTCTTCTAATTTAACCTAATTTTGTTGTACCTGATCAAGTTTATGGCAAAAGAAAGCAGTGTAATACATGAGAACTACTTAAAAGACTAAAAACATCTGTGCCTTAATTTTGTGTGTTGTTGTCAATTGACTGATTACACAACAGGACTAAATATCTATTTTTAGCTGACCAGTAAATCAGCATGGCAGGATTTTACCCACATCATGACTGAGGAGAAAAGAATTTGCAGAATAGTTACTGAAGCCATGGGTCATCCTTGTAGTACACCAAATATTTTAATGTATATTAAAAATTAATCCCCAAAATAAAATATTTTACACCGCACTATTACAGCGATAGCTGAATGTGTGAAACAATGGCATGCACACATTTGATAGTGTGTTAATGACATGAGACACTACCACTTACCAAAACAATATAGCAGAACCTTTCATGAGCATGGCTCAGTACAATGAAACAGCTTCTGGTCCAAAGAACTTGATCTATTTCTGTGAATCCCCAAATTGAGAAAAAAGCAATTGCTTTGGTGTTCTTTTAAAGAAGACCTGAGAAAATATTATACTGAACAGCTAAATCATTTATAGTTAAACTTTACATGATAGTGAGAATTTACAGGGGCAGTTAGTCACAGAGTGTTGTGTCTCATATTGCACAGAATACTGGTTTTCACAAGGGCTCTCTGGTCTCAGCAGCTGCCTTGTCCAAAATTCCAAAAAGTAGCAGTTTCTTCAAAATTCTACCTTTATTATGATAATTTTTTTTTAATTTAATGTAACAAAACTACTTTCAGAAATGATGGCATGTCTTGTGGCTATTTTGATTTATTTATCACTAGGATTGGGGCTGGGGCAATTTAAATACCTCGAGTTGCACTGTTGGGTCTGACATATTAATGTTGTGCCTTGAAGAATTCTGCAGGTAGATTGCTGTTGGTTAGGTTTTTTTTTTTTTTCTAATAACATTTGTACAGATTGAAAGAACATCCACAGTTGCAGTACCTGCAACATATTTAAGGAAGAAGCTGCAATTATGATCTTTCTGCTAGAGAGAGATGTAAGAGTTGGAAGGCAGTGAGACATTGGCTGTGGATGACATACTTTGTACAATACATGTGAGAAAGTTCTTATCTGATCTATTATGAGGTCATATTGCTCCTTGATACATGTAATTAATTTCTTATAATCAGCTTCTATAATTAAAAGGAATAAGCTCATTTAGCCCCTGGAAAATTTTCCCAGAAAAAAATGTTAAGATTTCTCTGAAGTGATTAGCATTTATTTGCAATGAAACTAGAGTGTGAAATTGAAGTGAAACATTATTTTTATTTGCCTTAACTTTGAGCTGAAAGTTGCACCAGTTCTTTTCATTTTGCTGTGATAGGAGAATCAGCTCACAATGTTCTCACTTATATCTCACTGCCTCTGTCTATACTGAAAGACCCTTTTAAATCCAGATTAATATTTGGCCAAGCCTAATCTTGATTTTGCTATCTTCCAATTTAAAAGATGTTTCACACTATATCTTTGGAGAAAAATTTTGGAACAAGACACCATCTTCTCATTAGAGTAGTTATTATGCATCCTTCACCATCTGACTTTTGTAGCTGAAGGGAAAAATTATTTTATGTTTGCAAGCATTTTGCTCACCCTTAGCCACTAGAATGACAAAAATGGCTTTATCCTGAAAAGATAAAACAACCTGCCCAAATGCACAAATAAAAAAAAAAACAACAAAAAACACTCAAATGTGTGCTGAAACATCAGTGTATAAAAATTACCTTTATGTACTGCTGGCTTTTTGGAGTGAAAATTGGGACAACAAAGGCCCAATCGTGGTGTAGAGTAGTTAGCTAATAAAGAAGTTGAAGTAATGATGAGTTATATGAAGCAGCTAATTTTTGTCCATTTTGATGCTAATCTCTTTGTAGCACATCATCTCCCAGACACTGTTACTCACTGCAGGGCAAACCTGTACCGAGTTAGAAAGAACCAGGAAACACAACTTCTCATAACAATATGTTTGACTCTCTGAATACATTTCTCTGTCTGTATGAGTCTGGCACTACACAATTGTTCTCAATGTCTGTATATGTTGTAGTGTAGAATTTTTTCTGATGTACCTCATGGCAGTTGTCTAGTGGGATCATTTCCAGCTAGCCTCGCTGCTTTTTTATAAGTGAGAACATAAAATTATATGAGCTAGGAGCAGATAAATTTAATGCACTGTTTCAGGCAAGACTTCACCTTTTTTGTGGTTGTTTGGATTGTTTTTTCTTTTTCACATGCATAACCTAATATTTGTCTGTATAAGTTTAGTCTTATATGTTATCGCTCATTTTTTTGCCTTGGGACATCTTTCCTTTACTCAGAGTTGATATTTGTCCTAATACCTCCTACAAACCTTTCCCACTTAATTTTTCACCCATTTTTCAGGTCATTAATCCGTTTATTGAGAAGCATAGTGCTTAGCAGAGGTTTCTGTGAAACCCTGCTTGTGATCTGCATTTGCTCTGTTTACTGTTTTCATTAACTGTCCATGCAAGGACCTTCCTTCTTATGCCATGTCTATTTAGACTCATTTGGCCTTTGGCATTGGATTTTGTCAAAAGCATTTTGTTGGAAAACACCAGTTGTATGCTTTTCAGGAACAGGAGGGGAGGGTCTTCCTCTAAAAAAATCGTGTTGCCTCATTCTGCTACAGTTTCTACAAGTTTTCATGACATAAACATCATGTGAAAGGATCTGCAGAACCTTTCTTTGCAGTCTGATAACCTAAGAACCAAAGCAGTTCCAAATGGAAGGTCATGCACACCACAACCAGCAATTTGCCTGCTTTACCCCTGGCTTCTTGGAGATTGCGTGGGTATGCAATGCCTGGACCTTATGGGCTGTTGGTTTGTTTCACAGTCTCTCCTGCTAAGCCATCAGCTTCACACAGATCCTTTGCTAAATCCTACAGTAGAATTTCCACTTTCTCTGATTTGCCACAATAATTTCCATTTTCTGGCTGAACACTTGCCTTTAAGTTCCACATTTTCCTTAATCTCGTATTAGAAAAAGAAACCGTAAACAACAAAGATTATGTTGGGTCATTGTGGTGTCTTAAATTCTGATTTATTGACATAATCAGGAACTTGAATGTCCGTGGTTGGATTTCCTCAGTTAAAAATTGATGGTTGGGTTTTGCTGCCATTAAAGCCTTGGGGACAGACTTTTAAATGGACTTTAAGTTCAGTCACATTAAAACTGTAATCATGATTCATATTAGTGTTCATGTTTAATATCAGAATTACTGTGCAAGCCTCTTTGGTCTATATCCTGAAGGAATCAGGGCATCATCCTGTTCCCTATCAGATATACTTTCTAAGAATGTCATATATGAAATATAGTGGGATCATTTCCAGCTAGCCTCGCTGCTTTTTTATAAGTGAGAACATAAAATTATATGAGCTAGGAGCAGATAAATTTAATGCACTGTTTCAGGCAAGACTTCACCTTTTTTGTGGTTGTTTGGATTGTTTTTTCTTTTTCACATGCATAACCTAATATTTGTCTGTATAAGTTTAGTCTTATATGTTATCGCTCATTTTTTTTGCCTTGGGGCATCTTTCCTTTACTCAGAGTTGATATTTGTCCTAATACCTCCTACAAACCTTTCCCACTTAATTTTTCACCCATTTTTCAGGTCATTAATCCGTTTATTGAGAAGCATAGTGCTTAGCAGAGGTTTCTGTGAAACCCTGCTTGTGATCTGCATTTGCTCTGTTTACTGTTTTCATTAACTGTCCGTGCAAGGACCTTCCTTCTTATGCCATGTCTATTTAGACTCATTTGGCCTTTGGCACTGGATTTTGTCAAAAGCATTTTGTTGGAAAACACCAGTTGTATGCTTTTCAGGAACAGGAGGGGAGGGTCTTCCTCTAAAAAACGGTGTTGCCTCATTCTGCTACAGTTTCTACAAGTTTTCATGACATAAACATCATGCGAAAGGATCTGCAGAACCTTTCTTTGCAATCTGATATCCTAAGAACCAAAGCAGTTCCAAATGGAAGGTCATGCACACCACAACCAGCAATTTGCCTGCGTTACCCCTGGCTTCTTGGAGATTGCGTGGGTATGCAATGCCTGGACCTTATGGGCTGTTGGTTTGTTTCACAGTCTCTCCTGCTAAGCCATCAGGTTCACACAGATCCTTTGCTAAATCCTACAGCAGAATTTCCACTTTCCCTGATTTGCCACAATAATTTCCGTTTTCTGGCTGAACACTTGCCTTTAAGTTCCACATTTTCCTTAATCTCGTATTAGAAAAAGAAACCATAAATAACAAAGATTATGTTGGGTCATTGCGGTGTCTTAAATTCTGATTTATTCACATAATCAGGAACTTGAATGTCCATGGTTGGATTTCCTCAGTTAAAAATTGATGGTTGGGCTTTGCTGCCATTAAAGCCTTGGGGACAGACTTTTTAATGGACTTTCTGTTCAGTCACATTAAAAACTGTAATCATGATTCATATTGGTGTTCATGTTTAATATCAGAATTACTGTGCAAGCCTCTTTGGTCTATATCCTGAAGGAATCAAGGCATCATCCTGTTCCCTATCAGATATACTTTCTAAGAATGTCATATATGAAATAGGAGGCAAAGCAGTCCTAAATGAAGAATTGTCCAATTTGTTCAAAATTTTAAGTATAATATTAGATAATTGCAAAGGAGGTATTTGTGAAACACATTCATGAGGAATGATATGAAGAGAAAGACCTAAACTGGGTCCATTAGAATTCAGTTCTTTCAAAGCTTTTTGAAATAGTTTTATTTCTTAAATCATATAGGAAATCAGAAACAAGATCAGTGTAGCATGTGATATTAAATTCAATTTGATCTATATGTAACTGACATGATATATTTCAGGTTTTTTGTGCACTGACATAATTTATCTTTGTAGATGATACAGTTAATTACATTTTCAAGGAAAAGTACAATGAGCCTTATAACTTGGCAGAGAATTCCTGAGACTACTGAAATGGAAAAGATGTTATAATGGAACTTGTCTGTATGAAACATTTGTTTTCACTGTATCTATTCAAGAAAATTCAGCATCAATGAGCTTGCTAAATCTGATGTTAAAATTTACATCATTAGATTTCAAAGTCAGCAAGCAGTTAAAATTATTTAGTGATGGAGTTTCTCTGGGTTTTTTTGTGGCATTTTTGAGATGGAAATAAATTATTTACATGACAGACAGGTGGCTGTATAGTGATTGCAGCTGATTTTAACAATATGTGACAGTAAGGGAAATTAGAGCTCATTAACATTCATTCAACCCAGTGTCTGCACCACTGATCAATGACTGGACTACTCCATGGCTTAAAATGCTTAATGATGCTTTGTTTGACAGGAGCTAACTGCTGTTGGAGGAAAAGGTGGATGATGTGATGCTGGCAGAGTGAATGTGGCCTGCAATTTATAAACAAGGGAAATGTGAACAACTGGGGAGCAGAATGAGTGTGAGAAGCCTTCCAAGGCTTGTGGTGATTGATAAACTGTATTATGGTTGACACAGACATACTATGTTTTGTGCAAGAGTGTTAGCATCTGACTGAGCAGAAAAGCAGGGGAAAGTGAGATTGTCTGTGTGATTAGTGGAAGGTAATCAGCCATCTGCTCAGTGTAATGCACTTACTGAAAATGAAGATAGAAAGCATATGTGTGCATGTGCTTACACAGGATCTCTCACCTTTTATACAAGGATCCATGACAATGCAAAACTGTATATACAGAATTAACACAAGGCAAAAAAATATGTTCAATTCATCTTTTTTTTTCTCCCACCAGAAGGAATGCAAGCTGTGGTGGCTGTGTTATATAGTTCTTAAATGTGCCCCTCAGCTGACTGAAGCAGTAGCTTTTGAAGTGCCAGAAACAAATAAATGGAGGAGTATTTTTTAGAAATAATGGTATGATAACTCTCAGCCTGATTGTGATGATGAAAATAAGGTTATGCCCTACACATGTTGAAAGATGGAACTTTTTTCTTGATCAGGACATTTGACATTGCATTTTTATCTGTTCACCTGCAAATTTAAAATCAGCTGGTTTGTATAACTCTTCTGGGTACAGAAGAGGTTTGGCTTAGAAACAAGCTGGGATGTGATTTAGTATGGCTTGCCCACCTAAAACTGTCATTGATGCTACCAGGGTTTTGTGATGCAGAAAATGAGACTGAGCATAGCTTTTAAGTTTTATAAAAAAAATTTTGGTGTGATAAGGTCCCGCTTAGAGGAAAATAATCCCTTCTTCACCTCATTAAAAAAAAAAAAATGCAAGGTTTAAAGATCACCTCGAAAAAAATTTATTCTGTTTTGATACGTGTTCTAACACTTATTGTAGTGGTTTGCAATTCACTATTTGTACGTTTTGTCACAAAATCTGGAAAAACCAAAAATCTCCAGAAACGTAACCAAAGTTAAGGCCAGCATTTAAATCAGACATTTAAAGTATCAATATAGGAGCCCAAAGTATTGTTTATTTTTTCTAGCAGAGCCCGCTTCTGCTCCCAGAGTGTTTCGGCAAGCTTTATAACTCCTGAATTGCACAAAACGGCTATGTCTGTGAGGCTGGCAGTAGCTGCTGGGCCTTGCTGGCTATTCCGCACTCCGACACTACAGTTCTGTTCCAGCCGCTCCTTGCGGGGCATTTCCCCCTCTCCGGCCGGTGTCCGGGCGGTGCCGCCGGGGCAGGGCGCGCCCCGGCCGTGTCAGCGCGGGCGGGGCCGCGGAGCTTTCGCTTTCTCCGGGGGCTCGGGGAGCTCCCGCGCGGCCCTGCGCTCCCGTGTGCCTGGGGGGCGCGGGATGAGCCTTCCAGCTGTCCCTTCTCGCAGCACAGCTGGATGGCGATGACGCCTTTTTATTCTGCCAAGAATCAATATACAGGGATCTGTGTCCTCGTGTTTGGATCCAGTCATTTATAGCTGCAAGTTTCTCCTTTCAGGCATTTGTGAGCTTTTTAAAGCTTTCGCAGACCTTGCTAATTGGTGTCCACAGTGTATTTTATTACTTTCGTAGATTTTTTTTTTTTTTTTTAAGAAGATGAAGAGATTTATTTATTTTAAAATTTCTCCCCATATTAGTAATTGAAGTATTGCAACTTGTGATCTGGCAGGAAGGGAAGAATGCAAAGGACTTGACTGTAAGAGCTGCTAGGATTAAGGAGGCATGAGCTGTAATGCTGGAGAGCCACTCTTGCAGAGTCAAGCGCCCCGTAACAAAAACCAGGTCAGCAGGTTCCTAATGGTTGCTAATTGGCCACTCAGCGCATGAAAGCTACGAGTGCTCTGCATGCAGCACGGAGCAGCTTTTGTTTGCTTCTGCAGGAGCATGTTTTCATTTCTCTTTGCTAATTGCTTTAATGTCCTTACTAGAGCTGAGTCATAATGAAAAACTCTGCAAGAGTGCCAGGGTTGTTTTGTTTTGCTTTGGGTTTTTTTGTGTGGAAAAACTAGGAAGCGAGCACTGCTCTTCCTGTGCTTTGGTATCATTCAGTGATTCACAGCTGTTTCTCTGGTAGGCATGTTTAACAGTAAACATGCAGAAATAAGGACACACGTGTGTTTCACCAAACTCTCACTTTCAAGAGGAAATAATGTGAAGAATATGTTTAAAATATTGAGATAGTTTCAGCTGTTGGGTGAATTCTGTGCTTTAGAACTGGGGCCATGATCAGCAATGTCTTAGGCAAAAAGTCTTATTACACTGATTTTTTTTCTAACAATTTATGTTGAGTACTTATAGCAACAGAATTTAAGCTGAAAAATAGGTAAAGAGATTAACTTAGAAAATACTCAGCATCCTGAAATGTTACTTTCACCCACCTTTGCTTCAGAGCCTTTTATTTAACACAATTCATGATTTTTCAAAATTTGAACCAAAAGAGTTGGAAATTGTACAGCAGGTACTGAGAATATTTGGATTCTTCTTCCATTTCCTTTGCTTGATTGCAATGATAGAAATTTTTGTTCTGAAGTGCCAAATTTATATTTAGTGTTATTATTTAGTATAACTTTAACATACTATTTTGTGAGAGTGATAGATGTGCAAACACTGATTTACTAAGTAGTGGCAGGGTAGAAAATAAAATCAAATTAACATAAAATATAATTTTTTTGTCCTTCCTGGCTATGACAAGTGAAATTGTGACTGGATACTTCATTAATACTCTCACTGCCTGCAGCAGTAGCTTCTGGATGCTGAGACTCCACATGAAATATTTAGGAATATAACTCAGTAGTCACAGTGCTGATTGAACAGTGAAAAGTCTGTTTTTTCTACAGTCTCAGAGATTTTATGTTAAATCAGTGAAGTTGTTTGGGGTTCTTTTTTGGTTTGTTTGTTTTTATGGTTTTGGGTTTTTTTTCCTTTTTTTTATGCATCGATTTTATGGCAGCCTTCTAAATGTGTAGTACAGGAATAACTAGAACATACAGAGGAAGAGGTACAAAGTAAAATGTTTTACTTACTTCGTCCAGTGGATCTCATAAGTGTGTATTGATGATACAGCATTTGGGCTTTCATAAACCCACTTTGTAAAATGATGTTTTAATTTTAGGTACGTGTTTTGACCTTAGGAATTATTATATCTCTTTTGTTAGAGTTGTTGCTTATTGCAAGAGTTCTTAATCTAACAAAACTACTGCAATTTAAAGTTCAAAAGGAAAATCAAGAAATCAGCCAAGTGTCCTCAATAATTGCTTCAAGTTTGCGTGCAAATTTTTTGTTGTACATGATCAATAGTCAAGTGGACAGTAGGAAAATTTAAATAAATCTTGAAATATTCTGTCTTTAATCTTAAATTTCAGGCCAAGGAATATGTTGCAATATGTACTAGTTTACGAATACCAGTCTTGTATTAACTTGTGGAGTTCAGTAAAGTTCTGATGACTTTGTCAATGTTCATTTATTTATGTTACAGTTGTAAAAAATCAGAACATATTTTTCATTAATGAAAACTGTAATTTCCAAGGTGATTGGAAATTAGATGAAAAATTACAATTGGAAATTACAATGAGAGAAACGCAATAGTCATTACTTTATTCATACAAAGATGACGTTCAAATCAACAAAGTTATTTTGAAAAAAATCTATTTGATCTTGAACTTCAGAATAGATTTTTAGGATGAAGAATTTTAGGTATGCAATACTTCTCAGGCATTATCATTTACTCCTTGTCTCTGAGCCTTTTGTTGCTGAATTTGGTCTCAAAACAGCGGTGTGTTTTCTTTTTATCTTTGCAGCTGGTTTTGAAAGAAGTACGGTTTAGGCTTTGACACGCTAGCCATGGATGTAGCACTTTCTCCCATGAGGACACAAGAACTGGATCCCGTGCCAGCTGATGCCTCTCCCATGCTCATAAACATGACTCCTACAGTGGAACAAGGAGGGGAAGGCGATGTCATGAAGGACCTTGACTCTGGCCAGCAGTATGAGAAGCCCCCTCCTCTGCACACCGGGGCTGACTGGAAGATTGTTCTCCACCTGCCAGAGATTGAGACCTGGCTGCGGATGACGTCCGAGAGGGTGCGGGACCTGACCTACTCCGTCCAGCAGGACTCGGACAGCAAGCACGTGGACGTGCATCTGGTGCAGCTGAAGGTATGATGGGGTTTATGCCACGGGCTGCTCAGGGAAGGTGTCTCATTCAGCTCTGCTGTTGGTAAAATCTACAGAAAGGCTTTTCCTGACTGCTGAAGCATGTCTGACAGCCTGTGTTAAAAAGTGAATAAATCCTTTTAAGGGAAATAATGGAAACCATTCAATTATCAGATTTTTTGCAATGTTATTTGCTCATCACTTAATTCAACAGTCATAACCATATTCATGAACGTGTTCATACTCCAAAAGCAAGCAATAAGACATTATCAGTAACCTGAGTGGACATCTCACAAGTGCCCAGAAATATTCCCACTGATTTTAATGGGCTTCTGTACCTAAAACTCTCAAATGAAATTCCAATAAAATTCCCAACATTCCAATAATGGGGCCACTCATTTGAAATTCATGGCAAAATTCAAATAATTAGTGCCTGGGACTGTAAGTCTATGTTCATTTGCATGGCCTGGTTTGCTGCAGCAGATGAAGCATGCTTTTGAGGGTAGCAGTCTCCAAAAATAGCGCAAATGTTATCTCTTCAGAGTGAGCTGTCTTCAGAGTTGCATTCTGAAGCCTGTTTATGTGAACACAGTCTTCCTTCACACTCAGTGCACTGGTATTTTATTTGTGTTTATTTTAGGAGTGTAGCTGTAAGCTGTCTTGAAATACAACACTGTATACTAACACCAGCCAGAGTGATTGTACTGTAATCAGTCCTCACCAATAGAGAGCAGATCTTGATTTATTACTGGTCCCACCATTTTTCTAAAAAATAGGATAGATTTCTGGCTTTTGACAAGAAGAAAGGACTAAATCCACAATGTGCAGTAAGTTTTTAGCAGATACTGTGAGATTTCTGCAGGCAGGCATGAGAAGTCTTGCTGGGCTTGGTGCTAGTTCTGATCTGGAATTGCTTGTGGCCGTATTAGCACAGTGCTGAGCTGAAACTGGAGCTCTGTGGAGCTTGTGGGTGGTGCTTGCACCCAGCTTTGGGCTGGTTCAAAGCACAAGCAGAACGGATTTGTGCCTGCTTATGAAATGAGAATGTTCTGTACATACAGCTCTCCCTCCTATGTCCACTAAATTGAGTCAGTGAATGAATAGCATTCCTCATGGTTTTTCTTCTTTGTAGAGTTTATTTGTGAAGTCACAAAAGTCAATGGGAGTTCATAAAATACTGTCCTAAGGGTTTTATCTATGTAAACAAATGAAGGAAAGTTTGAACAAATACATTAGGAATACAGAACTTCTGTAACCTGCTGACCTGTAGAACTGTATACAGGCAAAAAGAAATATGACTGTAGAAACAAGTGTTGTTAAATTATTTTATATGATATAACATAGACTTTAGATAAATTTTGAATAGTTTATCTAGTATATAACAAAAACCTAAGCAAAAGACAAAACGAAAAATCCAAACCAAACAAAAAAAAAATCCAACTACATCCTCATACAGATATTGTTTTTCTTCTGTCCTCTGGTAATATTCCTGAGGGGCTGCTTCCCAATGATGTGTGTCCTTCTGGAACTGTTGTGCCCAGGCTTGACAGTGGGCTCAGTGTGAAGCTTGATCATTGCTGAGTAGACTGGAAAAAGTGTTTCACATGTCTCTCAAACAATACATACCAATTTAGCATTTTCTTGCTTGCCAAAACAGCAGGAGATGATTGACTCAAGTTCAGCTTGTAATTCACTGCAGCTCCCAATCTCATTTCCCACAATATGGTATTTTCACCTCTTTCTTATCCATGAAATTTTACATGCAGGATTTTACTTTTGTCTATTATTCAACTTTTTTTTTTCTTTTATCTCATTCCACAAGTATCTCCTCCAAGCAGACTCATTGTTTTCATCTGCAAATTTAAGAAATCTTCTTTCTGCTCCTTTGTCCAAATCATAACGGGAAAAATGAATTATATAGATACTGGATAAAAGTCTAAACATAATGGTTTCTGAATATAATTTTCAAAATGCAAATGTAGCAGTAAGACAAACAATTCTTCATTTTATCATAGTTTGTTTTCCTCAGCCAGGAGACATCTGATTCCATTTTCATGAATCTTTCTATTTGTTTTGTATGCTTAGAGTTGATTTTTTCCTCTGGCTGTCAGTTGGCTTGTGGTGATAAGACTGGTTTGGGGATCCAGGCCACAGCAGACTCTTTGTATTATTCCTTGGAAAAATTGCTCAGCACGCAGATCATCTCTTTCTCTTGTGAAAATTTTCTCAATATCTCAGTTGCAGATCTGTCTGTGCTTCTGATCTTTCTGTAATCAAAGAGCATTGTTTCTTTATTGTGGCTTGTTCCCTAGGGATTTTGGTTTTTGCTGCTGGTCTCTTTTTGTGCTACATGACTTAGGGCTTTACTAGCCACCACTGATCCTGATCCTGATCTTTGAAAAGACTTGTTTGTCTCACTTTTGCAATGCCCTTTCTCAGAACCAGCCACATAGCATGAGTGGGAGGTTTCTCTTATATTGTCCCTTGAGAAATTTCCTGGAAAGCTCAGCTTCACATGAGTGCTTCAGGAAGATAGCTGGATGAACTGTAACTCTTCAGATTCCAGAATGCCCTATTTTAGTCCTTTATCTGGCATCACTTAACTCAAGCTGTTCTATGATACTTTTACATTGCTCTAACACATTCCCTGTAGCTGTCAGCAGTTGCAAATATTGTAGAAGAGATTTTTAAAAATTATGGTTTTGCTACAAGCAAATATAAAAGTGCTGTCTGTCTGTGTCCTTGTATTGTCTTAAAATGCTGAGATGCTTTCATGATCCATTTAATTTTTTATACTTTTAATAAAATATCTTTGCTTTTAAAGCAAAATCTTTCTTGGAATCCTTCTGAGGTGTGACTTGGATTCAGCTCCTGTTCTGCTTTACTTTATATCCTTTAACTCTCACAAGGAGGGGTCTACTGTTTCAAACTATTGATAGTTGCTTTCTATCTTTTGGAAAAAAAAAGTAATTTGTGATGATCTAGTGTAATATTATGTATCTGAGATGTCTGTTAATTTATAACTTATTTTGGAGTTAGCACTTCTCCCCTGCTTTGTGACTTTAGTATCTGAACCATATATCATATATTGAACGTAGAAACAAACACAATTTATGCTATGGTAGTGTCTTTTTTGCAGGCACTGCTGTTGTCTCTCTTTCCAAGTAGAGAGACTTCAGTCATCTTTTTCCAGGATGCCTGGGTTGGTCACAACACCTTTTGACTGAATCTCTCATCTTTCCTCTTGACTACTACCAGAAAATCTTCATTAACTTTGGGTAGAGATTAAACATCCTGTAACCATTATCCTTTCACTATTTCTGTTTGTACTTTTTTGAGGGACAAAGACATTTTAGTTGCTCTTTTTCCTTGAATTTAAATTCTGGCTAAGAGGGCAGTGTGAGAAATTATCAAAACAAGATCTTAAAGATATTAAAGTTTATTGTATTGTATCTACAGTTAGATACAGGTTATTCCTTTCTCCATTATACTATGAGAATTTTGAAAAAAGACAAAACACAGGGTACAGTAGATAACTTTCTCATATCTTTCTCTCTTTCTCATTCTCATCTTTCTCCCTCCTCTTTAATTAGCTTTTTAAAATTTTCTGAGTAGTTTAGTAGGCCTGCATTTTTTAAAATTTCAGTTTTCTCCTGTGGCCTGAGCATACTCCTTGATTTGGAAAAATGTCAAGGAATAGCAGAAATGGATCTGTGTTTCTCAAATGTTATCTGGCCAAACAATCAGATTGCTTAGAAACCTTCCAACTTGTCTGGCAATTCTACAGTCTTGCTCAGACTGAAATTTTTATGGAAAAAGATATGACTTGTTTACCACATCTTAATGCGCTTTATTACAATAATAGCACACCTGTGAAAGTCATCTTGGTTTTGTAGCTCTTATGCTAACTGCTCTTCTGCCTAAGAGAGGAAAAATTACTTCCCCCACATCCCTCAAAAGCGGTCCAAATCTCTTGCTGTGCTTTATCAAACATAAACAGAGGCTAATTCTGTGCAGAGGGCCATCCTGGGCTGTTCACTTGCCTGCCAGGTCGGTGCCTCCAAGGATGAAAGTGATTATCAAACCAGTTTTCTAGGTACTAATTAAGTTTACAAATTAGGTGCAAAGTTACTTGTCAGGATTTATGGCAGTCTGAGCTCAGAAAAGCAAAATTTTAGGCAGTGGAATACTTACACTGAAATGAGCAACAGAGGTGTTTTTGTGGTATTTAGACATCTCTAAGCTAAATGACAACTGAGCAAGATGATTCAGGACTGTGGTTTGTATGAACACAGAAAAAGCAGATATATTTTACTGGAGACTCAATTGCCTTCTAAAGAAAGCTGGATAAAATTAAGATGGAAAGCTGCTGGTTAGAATAAAATAAGAGGCTCAAAGAGTTGGGAGCTAATGAAAAGTAGAAAAACTTGAGAAACAATAAGAGGTTCCTACCAGTTTCTGAGTAGAGAAGTGAGTACTGTTTGGTTAGTCTGCTATCATCTGTGTATCAAGGGAATAAAAATAGCTAAAAGCTGGAGAAGCCTTAACTGGTAGCCCCAGAGATAATGGAAGATCTTGCTTGCATAATTTATCAGGAGAAATGAATAATTAAAAAATGTTGCAGACAGCATTCTGGACCCTTTTAAGCTTGGACTTTCTTTCTGAAGAGGCAGGAAAGGTGACCGATAAAAAATGTTGAAATTAGCGTTCTTGGGATGAAGGGATTTGAATATTCTTTGGAGGGGGTAGACCATCAGCACTGGATATTCCATCCAGGCTTGGGCAAAACAGATTAAAAAAAAAGAGAAAAGAAAATTGCATTTGTTACCTGATAGACTTACTTGAGGTCATAGACATGGCCTTTGGAAAGGAATTTTGAATAAGGTGTGGAGTATCTGACCCCTTCCCTTAAAGCAAGGGACAATAAGAATAGCTCCTTTAATCAGCTTGAGTTTCTGCAACGCAAACACCTAACAACACACTGAGCAAAAATTCTGCAACCTGTGATATTTTTTCCATGGATAGGGATGCATTCATTAGTTCTCAGTGACATACTTGGACAGAGAAGGGTGACATGTAATTCAGGGAGTTTGTAGATATGAGTACAGCAGCATCTGCAATGCTGTGGAGGTGTTGAGGTTTTCCTAAAATAGACATTTAGATTGTTCAGCAGTCAGGAGACTTGGAAGAAAAAAAGTGAACATTTGCCTGTGATGAGGAAAAAAGTGGGTCTTCTACCACTTGCAATTTCTTCTAGTTCTAAAATAAAAACTGCAAAATCTCATTTTCATTTAGATATTTACACTTTTAAAACATATTTACTCCAAAATTTCTGTTGTAGATGTCACCAAGACATGAATGCACCTAAGTGCATTTTGAACCAATAGAATTATTATTTCTTCCTCTCCTCTCTCCATATTGCTCCTACATTAAAATATGTTAATACAGGCTGTAGAAAATGAGGTAATATGCTCTACCAATGGTCTCTGGAGAAATATTAAAGTGACTATCATATTCCAGCACAGATGTTACCTATTACAGTCTCCTCTAGCCTATATCTTAGTCTGATTAAAATATAAATATTTACTGGATAAAATTCTGTAATGATATAAATTTCATTATGATGAAAAAATTTTGTGTATCAGGCCATTGGGCAAATTCATTAAGAAAAACATTTGCTGAGAGAATGTATTGTGTTTAGTATTTGTGTATGTAATGATTATAACACATACTAATGTTCAGATTTCCTGGAAAACCATAAATTAATACTGTTTTAATGGTGTGGGCAAGATCTAGTACTGTCAAATTTTAAAATGAGAGGTCATTGACAGCATATAATTATCTTTATTCAAAAGTAAGCGATAGGAATTTGTTATGATAGCTGTGACTGTTGCAAGAATTTTTTATGGATATCTATGCAAATATAGATGTGTGTGCAAGCAAAAGCAGACACAAAATCCTAGTGGATTTTTTTTTCTTGATGTGAGTCTCTATGTTAGTAGGTAGAATAATATGTATTATGACAGTCACCTATTTCTGATCTGCATTGTGAACGATGATGTTCACAGGTGTTTTCATGCTTTGTGTATTTCAGTAGTCTTTGTGGGTGTATTTCTTATTGGCCATTATAGGGGCTGGGTTTGTTACTTTTTCAATTTATAATTATGTGTCACTTATAATAGCTATCCAAAAACTCTAATATGGCTTAAGGGAACAGTTACAGTCAGGCACAGAAATTTGCACAAAATATAAGTAATTTTTATTTTTTAGTTTGTCACATTATGTTTAAAATTTCCTTATGAACTTTTATTATGGAGAGTTGACAGAAGAAATTTCAGGTTATAGGAGGATTGCTGTCTGAATGCCAAAAATGCAGCATGAATATCTCAATTACATAACAAACTTGCGTTTTAGTAAGAACAGGTTCTGAAAGTTGGTGGTTTTTAAATAGCCTTGGATATTTGCCTCTTGCATTATGTGAATTACTCCTCAGAATGAAATCCTTTTCTCTATAGCTATTAGAAAACCTGCTGTGGATTGATGTGATTGCTTTGCAAGTCAGCAAAAACAAACAGGTTCTGTGTGTTTTCTTGTGGAGAAGGCAAAAGGAGAACTAATACCTGCCAGTTTCTCCCTGTAAATGATTCCCTGGAGAAAGACAGCAGTTTTCATGTAGTCAGTTATGATTCTAACCCTTGCATTTCAAAAGATGGAGTACTTTTCATTTCATACAGTACATTTCAATACTTCTTTTTTTTGGATGTGTTTCCATTTGTTTTTGGAAAACACATGTAATTCAAAAGGCATAAAGCAGCACTGCATTACAGTGCTACTACTACAATCATAGCAGCAATCATAGCACTCCAGAATTCTGACAGAGCATTTATAAAGTTTTCACAAAATATAAAATCTACTAGTAATACATTGCAGTTTTCCTTTCCCACTGAGCAGTGTACTTCTGTTTCCTAATCTGTGTTAGCTGAGAAAAGGAATCACAGAAATGTCTGAGCCATATCCTTTTATTCTCCTCAGCTGGCTCTGGAGCCATAGGTGCCCTTCAATGTAGCTCCATACTTCAAAAGGGCCTTGAAGCAAGCTTCAAGATACAGTCTTCTCTTTTGGTGTGGCCTTTCATCTCTTTGTGTAGAGATGAATACATTTGCTTCTGATAAAAAACAATGCAGATATTCCACAGGCAAGAAAGCAAGCTTCTTCATAATAGGTTCTGTAGATTTAATCATAGTTTATCTGCTAACGTATAGGGAAAATATGATTTTTCTACATGCATTTCCAGTGTGATTGTGATCTGAAATTATGAAATATTTATCAAAATAACTGACATACATATATGGACATATATATGTGTAAGTGTATTTGTATGTGTATGTTTGTAGTACCACAGCAGAAATACAGCACCGCTACTACCTTTGCATATGCATTTATTCCTCATGCATTTCTGGTTTTTCTCAAAAAAATCTTCTCAATTACCTGCCCTATAATACTAGAAAAATTATACTACAGTTCACATTAGTGCACCATTCATGTGTGTAAGACCTCTGTGTTTGCAGTTCACCTTGTGCTTTGTAGATATTGACGGGTTACTCTGTGTCTGTATATCTACTTATACACTGACAGAATAAAATCTTGTGATGTGTCAGAATATGGTTAGTACCCTTTGGGGAAAAGAAATTATAGTCAAGGAGAAATGTTATATTTTAAATGGTCCCAGGTATCTCTACTTTTGGGTACAGTAAACTATCCAAAAGACCCCACAAAATAAAGAAATAGAATTGTATTTTAAGACCACGAAGCTGTGTGGTTGATACAACACACAATCAGCTTGTATGAAAGGCATGGCTGACATCTCTTTTTACATCTCAGCACTGTCCAGCAGCCAAGCAGACAAAATCATCAAATGGAAGTCTGCAAAATCATTAGCCAACTATCTAACATCATAGAGCTGAGATTCTAAACTGAACATTCTTGCCCTTCCGTGAGTATTTTGAGGAAGAAAGCAAGGCTAAAATCTTTTAAATTAAATCTAGGATTTTTAGGCCCTAAATGAATTCCACAGTCTGAAAATTCAAAAATATTATCAGGTACTGTAAGACTCATGATAAAACAAAGGGAAGAGGGCTATTTCCAAGGGCAGTACAGGAGGATTTGTACAGACATGGTACCACAGTAGCTTGCCTGTGTTTTCTTTGCTAGGGTCATCTGCACTTCTTTCATACAGTATTTATGGGGACTTCCCAATAGTTCAGATGCTTGCTATAACTGTTTAACTGAAGAAAAGACAGTTTACTACACATTTGTTCTTCTGTTCTTAGGTGCAGGATCCCTTTTTCACATGGGACTAGAATATTAACTTGAACTAGATAATTCTGATACATTGGATTCAAATACTAAATTTTATACAGTAAAATGGGTAACCTCATATGTATTATTACAAATATAACCTTCTCTTCAAAGAGCACTTTAAGTATTCACCTTGTTTAGGAATCTAGACCAGCGGTTCAGTATAAAGAATTAAAACAGAGGTAAAATGAAGAATACACGTGAAGGGAGCCCACTCTCTTTTCTCCAAAGGAACATTGCATTTCTGGTTACAAATAGCCTTGTTTGCTTTCAAAAACCTTGCAAAATCCCGTATGCTGTATTACTTTCAAACTTCAGATGGACTAAGAAGTGATGAAGACATTTTTTTATACCACATTACAATTTAGGTGATGTGCTTTTGATTTTCAGCTGAAATCTGCAAGAATAGCTTCACTGTCTCAAATCTGTTAAAGATTCAGTTTTGATCCTAAGTATGAATGAAATAGTTATAGCATCTCTCAATGTTGGTTTTATCTTTTTTAAGCTAATGAATAGCTAAATCACCAAACTGACCATTTGAGCAGCAAAGACTTCATGGTGACCTCCACTGCAATTTAAATTACTGTGCTCAGGTTTGTAGTTGCAGTATTGGGTGTGATTTGTGGATTTTGATCAATTCTCAATTATTAGATGGATTTTCTTTTCTGTTGTGTTATCTGATACAGGACACAGCAAATTGGAATCAAAGAGCCACACCTGTAAGTTATTAAAGAGGTTGCTTGAAAATTGCCAAGGAAAAACCCACATTATGTGGGTATCTTACAAAACGTCTAAAAAATGCATTTTCCTTTTTTAACAAGAATACATGTCAGATTCAGGTGCAGATTGGCTTGGGACTTTTATTTGGTAGGTTGCAAATCTTGTTCTAGCTGTTAGTTGCTAGCTTTATTTTCCAGCCTCTCTCCTGTTTTATTTTCCTTTCAACTGTTTTCAGGTTCTCTCTCAAAGTTTTTGTTTTCCAAATCTCCCATCTGATTCTTGTCCTTTTAAATTTTCTTCCTCCTGTTTGTCCTTGGCTGAAGCACAATGCTGAGTCATCTGCTGCCGTGCTGAAGGGCTGCTTCAAAAATCCCTGCTTCCTTCCTTAACCTGGAGCACCACATTCTGGGGGAGAGCAGGAGTCTGACAGAGCACGTGTTTAAGAGTACTTACTGCATTAAAAATGAAGGAGGGAAGTAGGTGACAGTACTACACCTGGGTATTACTTCTGTGTAGAACATTTTTGTGTTAAAATCTAGTCTTGTATAATGTCTATGACCAGAAAGGAGTGAAAAATAATCAGTTTAAAGTGTTTAATACATTTTCTAGCATGCTCAAATCAATGAATGCATAGGTTATTAGGGTGCAGGACTTGCTTTTTCTTTGAACAGTTTTGAGTGTGGTCATAGTATGTTCCTGCAGCATCTCGGTAGTCAGCACCTGGCTTTGTGTTGACACAGTTCTGCATTACTAGAATCTGACCTTGTTGATTTTATTGGAGGTTTTGTGCTTGGTTTTGTTTGTTCCTGTATGAAAGATGAAGATTCAGTTGTTGTAATTGAATGACTAATGATTTTGTTGCCTTGATGATTGAATAGTTTGTCCTTGAATAGAAATACAGCTCTTAGCATTTATGGAAGGGAGGTGATTTCATTTTGGTAGTGAAATACTGCGAATGAGAAGGAACTATAAATTAAACATCTACACAAATTCCTAAGAATTCTCCATTAAACAGCAATTATTGGATGCTTCAAGTCTTCTTTGAAGTCCTTACTTCATCAAACTGTTCCCAGCAAATGGACTTTGCTCTCTTGCAGAACCAGTTGCAATTGGCAAATTACCCAGTGCATGGAGGGCCAACCAAACAGAAATAATAATAACAACAACAGTAATAACAGCAAAAACAACAATAGCAAAAATACAGCAATAACAGGAATAAGTTAAAAAGAAATACAAAAATTCAAAATATTTGCATTTAGTAATATAAAGAAAGCCAGGAAACTAATGGACATTTAAATATAATTTTGCAAATGCACACATAGGCAACTTTATACTCCTGGGAAGCTGTTGAACTGTATGGAAGTACAGAAATGGGGAGTTTAATAACACATCTGAATTACTTTTTAATGTGTAAATAACATATTTATAATGTTGTGCTTTTTAGTTACTTCTGTGACTAATTTATTTAATTGTATTTCTATGAGAAAAATTATTTTCACAAGGTAGAAGTTTTGTGTTGTAGTATTGTAAGGAAATGTTTGCTATTTGTCTTCTTGGTTCACTGTATAAGATAAAGTAGTTAAGTGAT
Source organism: Emberiza elegans (assembly GCA_024865655.1). Taxonomy (NCBI): domain Eukaryota; kingdom Metazoa; phylum Chordata; class Aves; order Passeriformes; family Fringillidae; genus Emberiza; species Emberiza elegans. The sequence goes on from JALJVW010000139.1 coordinate 27,773,078, forward strand.
AACCTTAAAAAATTCCTTTGTGTGCAATTAATTGCATTTATTATGTATGTCAGTTTTCTTCTTGTTCCTTATTTCTATTCTAACAGCATGGGCAAGAAAACCAAACAAAGCATAGGGTCCTAGAAAGCTAGAACTTGTGTTAAAACTAGGAAAAAACCCCAACGAAACAACATGAAAACCTGGAGGCCCTGGGCAATAGTATTTAGTAACATGTTTATTAACTTCAATAATAAAAAGAGCAGTGAGACATTTCAGGTCCCGCAGACAGCAGAGGCAGCAGGTTCTGCTGCAGCTGTGCAGCAGCACCATCTAGTGCTGCAGGAGCTGCCTAGTGCTGCTGAGGAGGGACAAAATAAATAAGGAGGGATGGGAAAAGTTTGCTATCACATGCACAGAACTTTGGAGCATTACCAATAGTGATTGGCGATTTTATAAAGTATTTATCTGAAAAAGAAATTGTCTTTACTAATGCCAAGTTTAGCATATTTGCAAAATAGAATGCTTGATCTTGTGGTGGTAAAGGTGACATAGAACCTTCAGACAAATATGTGGCATTTATGTACAAATATATATATATATATATATGTACTTCTGCTACCTTGAAAAATTCAATATCTACAGTGAATTTCTGCTATCTCTCTATGTCAGAAAAATACCAGCTTGGTAATACCACTAGCAGGAGATAGTGTTTAAATTCAGGGTGTCCCTGAAGATGGAGATACCTATAACCCTGGCCCTTCCTGCTTGGATACAAAATTAAAGCTTCTTCAGGTTTGTGTGGGTCACTGAGTAAGTTATTATTTTGGGAGGTTTTGCCTCCTGTTTTGAAGTTGCTTGCACGGCACACCCACTGTACACTTGACATAGTGCAGACCATACAGGCACAATGGGGCTTGTAGGACGTCCAAAATAAACTGGCAGAAAAAGCAGTAAGAGCAAGTTATGTCAGTCCAACCCATCATGATCCCACTGCTGTTATCACCCCTCGCCCTCCAGGGCAGCCCCGAAGGCAAGCTCTCTCCCTGTAGCAGTATGGTTCTCTCACTGTTTTGTTTACAGTTCCCAATTTATTTAAAACAAAATGAGCACTTATATTTTGTGGTAAGAGTTATTACAAAATCAGTTTTCTGGAAGAGGTGAGGACATCAATTTAGCAACATCCTGGAAGCATAATGCACCCAGCATGATAAAATTTTAGCATGAGAAATGTCCTTATGTATTAAGGAGACTAGTGTATTTTGTTTAACTTCCTTTGATAAGTTTAGGACCATCTAAATATCTGTTATCTAAATATGTTTCTAAATGATCAACTTCTTTTATCCAAATGTACTCATCTGTCAGTGAAAAAACCGAAACAATCCAAACAAATCCAGTGAAAAAGATGAAAGGTAGGCTAAATTTGGGGTAGCTGATTATGACAGCTGACATGGATCTTCAAAAGTATCTGTGCTCTGTCTTAAAAATCTGTGTGAGTTTTCTGCTCCTTTCTTTCTGTCTATGAAGTTCTGTAAGAATTATTCACACATAGCACATACAGCTGTGCACATCAAATGCTAATAAGAAGCAGTGTGAAATATGCAACAAAATACTGTACTGATTTTGTGTGTGGGTTGAATAAGGGGCTTCCAGTCCACTGAAGCAGTGATAAGACCAAGATTTTTGTAGGTTTTGTATTCTTTCTCTTGCTTTGGAACAATATGGGCATTCATTTAACTATTTGGCTTTCTGCACAGTTTCATTTCACTGCAATTCACATGGACTGAAAGAACAGCTGAATAACTTGATATGGAAAATTTACAGGTCATGAATATTGGATGTAACAGCTGGTTTTTTTTTTTAAAATTGAATTATGTAATGCCATTGCTTAGAAATCTCTAGAATGTGACAATCAATTTCTTGGAATTGAAAGGAGAAAGAAAACCAGTTTTAGCCAGCCTTTCATTTCCTGGGAAATACTATGTTTAGAGTTTTTTCATTATTAAATCCTTCAGAAAACTGTTTTTGTATTATGAACTCAATATTTTTATATAAAAGACTAAATGTGCAGTCCTTGTTCAACCTATTTATTCAATTTGTTCTCTGTGAAATTTTAGAAATGCAATTTAGAGAAAGTGTTGCTCTCCAGTAACCTTACTTATCTTTTGGTTTGTCAGGAGGATGATGAAATGTTATAACAGAGAAGTCTGACTCCACTTAGAGTCTTTGAATTGCAGGATATGTCTTCAAATATGTCAGCTCATACTTTGTAATGATAATGCATTGAGGATTTTTAAATAGGATTCTATGCTTGACTTGTGTGAGTGAAATCTGCAGCTCCAACTGTTTTCAGTTCAGCTGTTTGCTAGAATAACAAGGGAGTCAATGTGTGCACTCCAAGCAGGTCCATTTAATTCCTTGTTTCCTGAAAGAAATCATTTGGAAGCGTAGGGAGGAAGAGATTGAACCTTCAGTCTGGCTGGACATGAATAAAAGGCTGCAGCCAAGGGGTACCCGATAGGTATGCAGTGAAAAAAGTGATTCTCAGTGACACTCCATTTAAATTACAGTAATGAAAGTGCCAAGGGTGGTATTCACTGTTTCCTTTATCAAAAGGATATGTTATTGTCTGCTGCCTCTCCTTGTCTCACATACATGCATTTCTTCCTGTAGTTATTCTGAAGATATTAAATAAATGCAAATACAGGCAATTGGACAAGCACTTGGGAGACATTTGTTGTTAAACTTTAACTATGGAGGTAGAGAGCAAAACCTGTATTTTTAAAATTCATCTGCTTTGCTTTCAATCTATTTGTTGTTTGTAATGGAAATGTTTTCCGTTTCTGCTTATAATGACTTGGTGGGGTGCTTAGGGAAAATTTTAGGGGAAATAATAAAACTATCTGTTAATTGAACCTTCATTAAGTTTGAACATTCCCACTTCTGTATTTAGACTTGGTTATGTTACCTGCAAGAGAATAAAACCATCCTATTCTGCTATTTTCAAATCCACAAATTGAATTTTACCCTATTTTTTTTATCTTGAATTTTATCTTAAAACTTTTAGAAGAAGAAAAGATCATGCATCCAACACTTTTCTTGATACCCACCTTGAATTATTGTGTGTAGGTCTTTGATGTACTCCAAGAACAGTTACACTTATGTAAATCAGTAAATACAAAGTAGAAAAGAGATCTGAATTTTGGTCTCTTTTATTGCCATTGAGAGGCACAGAAATGTAATAGAATGATGTAAAACAGTTTTTTTTTAGTCATACACATTTGAGTCACTTATACAAAATGTATATCATGGAGACAAAGCTTGTTCTGCTTTTGAGAAGATTTTCCAGTTGAAATTTCATAGCAAAATTTTGATTTAAATCAAGAAATTTTTTTTTCCCAGTGAAGATTTCTTTAACTAGAAAACTTGAAACTAGCTTAACTCTTCTTATCCATGTCAGTTGCTTACACTTATAAAATATCAAGTTAGTTGTAAACAAGGACTGCGTTTTAGTCTTTTATATAAAAAATGTTGAGTTCATAAAAGAAATTTTGTAGGCTGTCTGGTTTGTAAAGCTTAGCTCAAGGGGAAAAGCATAGGAATTAAACCTCAAGCAAAAGTATGTAATTGAAAAAAGTTACAGCGATGTTACAAGTTTGAAATTACAAACCTTTCATATAAGTTATGAAATTTTTTTCCTCTAAATTGCCAAACCCCTCATTTTTAGCACATAAATATATAAATCAATATTAATAATACACACACACCCTCAGTAATTTCATTTGGACTGTGTAAGTCAACACAAGTGATGAAATCGATTGTGGGTGTCACTTCATTGAGCATTTTACCTAACCCTTCCAAAAGTGTATTTGTATTTCAGGGAAAACATATGACTCATTCTTTAATGCTAACCTCAGATGTTTTCCTTCTGGCCTTTTCTCTTTTCCACCTCCAGAATAGCTCACTAAAAAATATGTCCCATTTTGCAGTTAGCAATAAAGATCTTTCAAAACACTTGTGATGAAACTTTGCAGCTTTGCTGAATTGTCTTCCTACTATGCAGTGTTTCATTATTAACATCAGCTCATGTATGTTATTCTGCTTGTATTTCTTTCCCCATGGTATGATTTTATGATTTTTGTAGTTTTTCTAATTAAGATGGGAGTCCATTCCCAACTCATCAGAAGTCTACTTGCCTTTCTCACCCAACTTGACTCATCTACTGCTCCCTCTTGGAACAGGGATTGCAATCAACAAGTAAAAGCTACCTAGTAATGCGAACAACATTCTGAGATGTGTTTCTTGGAGTTACCTGATATTCAAAAAAAATGGATTTCCTGCTATTAGGCAGGTATGAATCAAGTTTCAAAGAGAGAACCGAATGATTCACCCTCAGTTATTCTTTTTCAGTATTTTACAACTTAAGCTCCAAACCAGAGGAAACCCTGGTAGAATCATAGCATCTCAATGTGGCACGCTGTTGTTTTCCATAAATAAAATTACAGTGTTAGCCAACTTAGACAATCTATTTCACATTGCTAAAAGGACACAATCTACTGTAGCCAATGTAGCTACCTGTTTAAATACTAGCAGCTGATGAAAACTGAGGTTTTACCTAGGAAACATACAATATTTGTAAAGCCAGAATTATTTGAAGCTGAAACTGAAGAAATTACTAACTAAAATGATTTGAAATAATTTTGAGCAATGATTTATTTCTCAAAAATTTAGCCAGAAATTGTTCTAAACTTCCTTATAGTATTTACTGGCTGAGGCTATGCTGCAGTAGAAAGCCAATGCTTTCATGATGTCTTCAAATTGTTATGATGTGGTATTTAATAAGAAGTGTTCTCTCATAAAGTTACTCTTCTGAAGGAAGGTAGTTATGTAACAATGACAATAAAGTTTCTGTCTTTATGTTCAGATTTCAGCACTGTGTATGCATTCAGGTGTTTTACACTATCTGGGGTGACTACAGTATCCTGAGAATTGACTATCTCAAACCTATATGTATGAATGGTCAGTTCATTCAAGAACTCCAGCTCTTCATCTTGTGATATATTTGAAGACTTTGACTGCTGCCTGTATTTTATTTGGAATTTTGCTATTTGGGGTATCTCTAATGGTTAGCTTGTTGCTGATTGTTTTGAGTGCCATCTCAAGTTTGTATGTAACTCAGGATACCTTTGATATTTTAAAAGGACAGTGGGAGTTTATATTGTTTTCACCATTGTTTTCTTAGTGCTCTTAGTATTCTTAAAAGTGCATTTTGCCTCCAGTGAATTTTGCTACAACATCAAAGGAGCAGTTTCCTTGTGATAAGTGATGTGTAGAAGTTATGAAATAATTTGCAGAAGCAGCAACTTGGGTTTTGTTTGGCTGGTTGGTTTTGTGGTTTGTTTTTTCTTCCTTTCATTTACTCTCCTTTAAACAAAACTCTCTCACTTAATAGAGTTTCTGATTGTAGTGCTTTCAGAAAAGCCTTTCTTGGTGTGTGTGCACACAGATGAACTGACTGATCAGTACAGCTCTAACCTGCACAGTCAGATGAGCTGTTTGTCCTGGTTCCGTGTGTGAGGTTACATCTGCCACTACTGGAAGTATGAGGATGGGTGGGAACAGGAAAGCTGATCCATGAATTAGTAAAAAAGAAAGGAGGGGGGAGATAGTGGGGGAAGGAATGAGAATGAACAGCAATGAGGGTGTGGAGGTATGACTGAGCCTTTAAACATGACTTAGAAATAGTTAGAAAGCCAGAGAATTCCAAAGGAATACAGGGTTACCAAAGGCCTGTACAGAAGAGGGAGCCCTTTTCAAAATAACCAAGGGGAAACCAAAAGGTATTATTATAGAGTCCAGCTGTAATAAGTTAAACAACTCAAACTTATTTTCTTCTTGCATTAAGAATGTAATAGTTAATTATTACAAATGTGAACATTGCAAAAGTAACAGTCTCTAATTTGTAAGTAATGAATGTCTCCATTAGGGAAGTAATAACTTCCTATTAATACATTTGTCCAAGCATATGATCTACCAGGTCCTAAAATAAGTTCTAAGCTTCCTAATATGAACCAAGTAGTTATTTCCACTCTTTTCAAAGCTTAAAAACAAAATCTGAAGTAAATTTGGGATCAGTTATTCAGTTTTATGCTGTGAATTAGAGGGTCTTGTCTCCAAGATCAGCTTTACAGAGTTACCAAGTGACTGATAGGATACTGGATTCCTTCCTGTCATAATGCCATAAACATTCTGCTGGAACTTAGGTCAGTGCTTAAAATAACCTTGCTAATTGCAAGTCTCCAAGTGTCGGCTGAAATTTCAGTGAGCCGCCACACAGCAGATCTGGATGTTGAGAAATCACTACTGTAGTTTAGAACGTGCAGGGGAAGAGCAGACAGGCCTGAACTTGATCTGCACAATAACACAGGTAGAGGCAGCAGACAATTCTCTACATTTAATGTAAAACAAAAGCTGTTGACTCTGCGCTGAAGATGGATTGGGTTACAGATCATCTATGGCTTACTTGTCTGTCTTTCAAACAGACATATATTTTTTGAATTGCTGGTTGCATGTACCTGCTTTAGCTGAGGAAAGGAAATGGGACAGTCCTTTTTTTTGCAAAGCTGATAAATGAGAACTCTTCTTCAGTATAAATGAGGTAAGACACCGTTAAGCTAAAATATTTTACAAAATGTTAAAAAAGTGTGAAGCAATAAATGTAAAATTTGATTTTTTTATAAATCAGTTGGTTTTCAAGTTCTTTAGATGTATTGCATGACCTAAATGTGTTTGGCTTGAACCAGTCCATTGTGTTTCCTGTGCACTGTGAATCTAACTTGCAAAATTGGGGTTTTTTTTTCTCTGTAGTTGTAGCTTTCTGAATTCTTCAGTCTCTTTCATTCACTGTTCTACACACTGTAAAGCTTCTGCCATCAAAATTTTAGGCTTGAAAAATTGAAGCCTTTCACTTCTGAAGGTAAAAAAACGTTTGTAATGTGTAAAGGTCTTGGTCTCCTGTTTCCATGTGGAGATTTTAGCTTTTTACTGGATGTTGAGGTGAAACCCAATGCTCAATCTTCTCTAGTCTCTTAGACATTACTCAGCTAACTTTTTATAGGTCACAGTATAATTAGAAATAGACACTTCAAGATTCTAATTGCATTACTTTGGCTGCAATTTTGACCTATATTGTAGGAAGAACTGTTTAGTAAAGGTTGGGAAGCCATGAGACTGAAAATAAAGTAAGTAATAGGAAACAAGGAACTTCATCATTATATGCAAATTTTACTAGTTCTATTAGAACCTTAATAAATTCTGTAGTTTTTCATAAGGACACCAAATGTCCTAAAAAATCTGTTGCTTGTCACAGTTGCACTAGTTTAGCTGACCATTTAAAAAGTATTCTGAGCATTGTATGCTTTCCAAATGCCCTTTGTTTTAGTTTTGTTCTCAGCTCACAAAATTCTGTGTGTGCCACATCCTGAGGAATATTCTCAGACTGCTCAAAAGCATCTGTTCTCTCTGCAAAATTATTCATTATCTTTTGAAATTGTGTCTACAGCAAAAGTTCAAGAATTTTTTGGTTAGCCAAGGCTGTTTCTTTAAAGATTTGCATTGGCTTAAGATGATAAAGGTTTTTGACTTCTCTGAAGCAAAAGTTGGCACTGGATAGAGAATTGTTGACGTGTAGATTCTGCAAGGTGCCAGATGAATGGGAAATCAGCCCATAGATTATGGCAGCAGTTGCATCTGTTATTTGGATAGGAATTTTTCGTTGACTTTTAAAAGGTTTTTTTTTTGCTCTTCAGCTGCCCATGAATCAGTGGCCAATTGCTCTTGTTTAGACTTTGCTGGCTAAACAAGTTAGTACTTTTCATCTCTGTAATGGCAGTTGCCATATTCTTCTCCAAAGTGCTATTTGTGAAAGTTTCATTTAAAGCTCAGAAAGGAGTGGAAAATTGTGCTACATCTTTATGTGCTTAAGAATAGGCTAAGTGTAGTAGGTGCCTATTATTGCTCCATTTCATATTCTTTTCTGATTGCTGCTTCATCTATTGAGATGTGTCAGTAAAGTAGGAGTCTGAATTAATTCTATTCCATATAAGTAAAACTAGAGAGGTGTCTTTGCTCTTCTGTGGGCATGTCTGTATGACCATTTTATTTTGGATTGGGAATGTGATTTTGAAGTGGATCTGCTGTTTATCCCTATTCAGCACTCTTGGGTTCATGCTGGAGCAGTCCCTCCATGTGCAAACTGCTTGCTATTGCTCACAGTTCTTGCCATGCAGAGGTTTCTTTTTAAAATTTGCTTTCTCAATTCCCTTGTCTCTGCTTATGTTTCATTTATTGTCACATCTGTTGATATTTTCTTTTGCCTTTCTTCTGACTTGATAACTTTTTGCGCAGACAGATTTTGCATTTAATGTTGATGTGATGGCCTTGAATGAGATACATGGTTGGTATGGTAATTGCCTCTTCCATATCTATTGTCTCTACTGAAAAGTGGAGAAACTTTCTCAGGGATGAACGCTTCTCCTGGTTTACTTTGTTTTTGCAGTATGCTTACCTCTCAGACACAAAATCAGAAACTGTAGAGTCAAGTTCAATTCTGATTATTACCTGAATTTAATTTTAAGTTTGCAAAATGAATTTTATAAATTATAAGTATCTTTAGCTGAGATTTATTAATTATTTTGATGATCATGATTCCATCTGACATTGTAAAAGACATAATGAAATATAAACAGCAATGGTAAGTTTTAGAAATTCTTCATACTTTGAAATTCAAAGGATGGTAGGATTAATGTTTCAGAAAAGGATCATTAAAATGAGCAATTGTAATGTTCTGCCATCCTTCATGCTTCAGTTTTGGAGTGTGATACACATCTATTCAGAACTCCCTTAAGGACTCCCAACTATTATGGCCTCCCTTGACCCCTTATTAAAGGAGCTAAGCAGCTGGTTTGGGTTTTAGTACCTCTTCTTGCTGGAAGTTAATTTATAGTAATGGCTGAGAGGAATCACAATGTTCTACATAACATATTAACATTTGACTAATGTAGGACATTTTTGATTAATGTTGGGCAGGATACTGAATTATAGTCAGTGGTAGAATTTTAAGAAAATGGATGTAGAGGGGATATATAAATATATTAGGTTTGACAGACTTGCTGTTATCAAAACTATTTGAAGAATTTCTCAGCTGACCAAGCTTCCCATTGGCTCAGAGTGACTCAGTGTCTCACAAAATTTTTGATGAAGTGGTGAAAATGTGTCTGTGAAAAGTTCTCAATATTTAGGAGCTGTAAGAGAAATAAAAAAGATTGTTTCAAAGTACCAATGCTCCTTTCATTTTGCTCAAACTTGCCAAGATTGGCTGATCCGACTGTGGCTTGTTGAGAAAAGGAAAATATTTTTTGTTTTTCTATAACCTTATGGATTCCATGTTTTGGTAGAAGATGAACTGCACAGAAATATATTGTATTTTTGAAATGTGTTGAAAATACAAAATATTCTTTTCAAGACTGCTGTGCAGTAAAACTGTAAAGATTGCAGTACAGTGAAACCTGCCAGAATTAGACAGTCCCTCAGTGTCCATGGGTGTTTTCCGTGACCTGTGTGGAGGGGGAGGCAGCTGGGCAGGGTGAGCAGGCCCTGGCAGGGCTGTTGGCTGGAGCCATACCAAGCAGGGGTTACTGTATTTCCAGGCTCACATCCAGCCCAGCCCAGCATGGCCAGCTCAGAGGAAACCTTGTGACCCAGCTAGGGCTCTGCAGAGCCAGCCCAGTTCTTACAAGAAGAATATGGAAATATGAATACTTGCAATTTATGTGCCTCTTACCTTTTCTATTCTCTGTCTATACTTCAGAATACCACAATTCAGGGATCCAGTGCCATTTATTGTGCATCTTCTTATCAGAGGAAGATAAAAGATTTGCCTTTGTCTAAATTTAGGATTCAGTTCAAGGCTAAATTGATGATGACTATTTTTGCAGGAAATATAAGTTTTTTACACATGACTTAAAGGCACAAACACACATTAGAAGCTTGAAGCCACTTAGGTTTATTAACTTCTGCACAGACAAGTTTGACTATTGAATTTCAAAGGGTTGCTTTACAAGCCCAGGCATGGAAACAACCATTCTCTTTTTCATTGAGCCTGCACAGTGGCAAGAGTTACACTCATCACTGAAAGCTACAGCCTAGACAAAGATAATTTATAAGTTATCTCTTTAGCTTGAAAATAAAATGGCATATAAAGAAGCCTGTTCAGAGATAAAACTGTTTGCTGTCAGCATAAGAAATGGTTTATCTGACAGGCCGTGCTGTCTTGCTTTCCTAAAGATGGAAATGACACGGACTATGAAGTGCTTTATAAATCAAGGATCCTATTCTAGTTAGCAACCTGTAATAAATATATTTTCCTATATATATACATATGTATACATAAAAATGAATAAATATTTAGAAAAACACTGCTCATTTCCTCCTCCTTTCAAAGCACTCCGGTCCTACTGTGTAGTGCACAAGTACTTTCTGAAGCAGCAACATCCTAACACCCATTGTGAGTTAGTGCTTTACACAAGAAAATTCTCTTGTAAAGCCAAAAATCAGCACCATCAGCATTATCCTAACAGAGCACAAGCTGTCTTCTCAGAACTGTCACACTAAAATATGCCTTGTAGGAATTTGTTGTTGGAATGTGCTCTACAGTGTTGTAGCATGTTTCTAAATTACAAGTACAGTGTATTTGAATAGTTCTAACTAAAATACTATGTCTAGTTTAAATATTTAGACCTAATTCTAGTATTAAAATGCTAATGTCTATCATGCTTATATTTATAAGCAGCCAGAACAAGCAACTATTACTGACAGAGAATTTTAGGTTCCTTAGGGACAATTTTTTGTAAAGAAGTGCTTTATGTTGTAGATATGGCAATTTTACTAGCTTATCTTAGGAGCATTTCTGACCCATTTTCTACAAATGTGGTGCAAAGCCTGAGTTTTTGATAATCTGCTGCTTATACAGCACTCTTTCCTACATCTAAATCAAAAATTCAAGGATACTATGGACCTAAGTTTTTTGACAAGATACTATACACAAAATTTTAAATATACATCTGTATGAACATTATAGCCATGCAGGATGACAGTGAGATTTGGAAATAATCAGAGAGCATGAAATAGTAGTTAATATTTGTTAGTTGCTTTTCTATGTAAAGTCTCATGTGAGCATATAGTTTGAATGGTTCAGATAGCTTTGAATGTCATGCCAGTTCCATAAGTACAGATTTCCAGCTTAATCTCCATTATATTCCTTCTAAAAAAAGCTTGCAAAAACCCCTACCCTAGTTTTCCTTTTGTGGATGCAACCTTGGGGGGAGGGGTGGGGGCTGTAGTTTTGTCATTATTGCATTTCAGGTCAAAAACGACAGGAACATTTTCTGTGACATATGTTACACATATCAGAAACTAATGAGGAACAATTTTTAATATGTAATCTAATCAGGAATCATAAAAATCATAATCATCAAGAACTGTAGCGATGAGACAAGGGGAAATGGCTTCAAATTGGAAGAGAATTGGTTTAGGTGGGATATTAGGAAGAGCTATTGTTGGGGAGGTTTTGGGGCTCTGGCACAGGTTGCCCAGAGAAGCTGTGGCTGCCCCATCCCTGGCAGGGCTCAAGGCCAGGTTGGATGGGCTCTGAACAAGCCCTGGCCTAGTGGAAGGTGCCCTGCCCATGGCAGCAGGGGTGGAACGAGATGGTCTTTATGGTCCCTTTCAACCCAAACCATTCTCTGATTCTGTGATAAGGGACTTGATTAGTCTGCACAAAGAGTTCTTTCCATAATTAAATAAATAAACTTCATGCACAATTGCAGAATTGAAATTAGAATAAAAGTCTTGTACATTTTACATGTCTTTAAGACATATAATTTTTTTTTCCTAAAAATAATTTATTTCCTCATTCACTTAAGATGTTAAGTAGGTAAAATAGCTTTCTTCCAATTGAATAGTTTTTCCTCAATATAGCAAATTTAGGGCATTGTTTGGTTAGGTTTTTTTTTTTTTTTGTTAGTGTGTGTTTGTGTGTCAGTGTTTGGTTTTAATGTGGTACGTGGGGGTTTATTTATTTATTTATTTGTTTATTTGATTTTTTTTTCTAGCACAGCTTTATACATTCTAACCCTGACTCTTACGATACAGTAAGTGATATGCAGCATGGAAGAATCCTCCTGGTATGCTGTGGGTAGGTGGTAGCTGTTTCAGAGTACAGGAAGTGCCTCCAGATGCTCTAAGTGCTTTGTAATTGTTACTAACTCATTGGGAGATCTTCAACGGCTTTCCAACTGACTTCAATATTTGTCATTCAGGAGAGAGGGCTGGAAGGTCACAAACATCAAGCAGCATGCAAAATAGACTCTAAGGCTTCTTTTCCATGTTTCTAAACCAGGCAAAAAAAATCTCAGTAATTCCCATAAGATTGCATTAATTAAATACTAGCTTTTGGTCTTTTCCAATCAAAATGATTCTATGATTCTATAAAAGTAAACCACAGTGCCAATAAAGTGAAGTCTGGTAATAAAGACTGAGAGAGATTCTGTCCCTTTTGCTGTCCTAAATAATGACTGATGGAAAATAACTTCAAAGACATGTCACAGAAGCTCTTGGAGGCTTAGCTGCAGTGGTATAAACAGCCACTTATCCTGAAAACTTCCTATCATGCTATCAATTTTCATTATAGGAGACCTGGCACAGATGGTAGTTCTTCACTTCTGACTCTTCATATCTCATTTGAGATGAGAGTAGAGTCTCACCATCCTTTATTAAATTCTGTTATAGTCACTAAGCGTCAGTCAAAGAGAGTGAATGAGGTTAGTGTTCTTTGGCTTAAGCAAGTCAAAATATTTTGATTAAAATTTTTCTGTTGTATTCTGCATGCCTCTGCAGAAGGCCTGAGTTTTTCTCATGCGTGAACTTGAAGTTCCTTTCATTCAGTAGTTCAATGCTGTGCAAAATACTTTGGGCTATTTATGTAAGGATACATTTTATTTGAAATTTAAAACTTCATTATTTCAAGAACAAGACTTTTTTCCAAGATTTTTTTTCTCTTTTATCTAAAGTCTTCTCTTGAGAGCAGCTGTTCTCAAAGACCCTAATTGAATCTATTGACTTTAATAAAAACTTGAGTTGTTCTAAAGAAATCTATGAACTGAAAAAATAAGATAGATGCTCCTATTTTGATTGTCTGACCAAAAAATAGAGCTCAGACAATAAAGATCCTATGGCCTTGCAGAAAGCTTAAAAATTATTACAGTTTTCTTAGTCTATGCCAAGAGTAATCTTTAAACTGAAAATTATGAGAGAACAAGAGTGGAACACATTCAAAGCTGGACTGTCAGGGTTAATATTTTTTTAGCATAGATGTTTGAAGCTCACTGTTTTCAAAAGGATAACCAGTGTTGCTGGAAAATTATTGAATGATTCGTGCAATAGCACTGAATTCTGCTAGCTACTTCATATTGTAGATAAAATTATAGAAGTTATGATCAAATAATAGGATGGTCTTCTTTCTGATTCTTCATGTAGTTGACATGATTTATTTATAGCATTAAGTTTTTGTCTATTGCCTGGAATGGTAGTTGAGGTTTCCTCACAGCCAGTGAAGTGCTCTCTACACTTTGAGGTCGAAATCTGCCTTGTCCTGGCCAGGCTACCAGGAACTGGTTCTCTTAGCTACTGCAGAGTGTAAATGTTCACTCTGAGGAAAATGTACTTCCATTTGTATCATCAATTTTTATTTCCGCGTGTTAATAATTTAAAATAGTTAGAAATGCTTTTAAATTATACTTTGGTATATGGTATACAGAAAGCAAGAAAGTGCTGAGTAAAGAGAGTAAAAAAAGTAAGAGTCAAAGGTAGCTATCAAGAGAGTTGGAAAATATGTCCTACATTCTTCTATTATGGTAGAAAAAGTAGACTTATGTGAAGAGCATTCCAAGGTATTTGAAGGATATTTTAATAAATCTCTCTTCCATTAATAAATACGAATAGATATTTCATTTGGAGATATGAATATATAACACATGATGAGTGTGCTTAGTATAAAGCCAACTCATAATTTTTTTCTTATTTCTTTGTGATCTTAAATAATCAGTGTAATTTAGAAATATATATATATATAATTGTAATTATCCAATGAGCAGGCATTTGGAGAATGCATTTTTTTTTCCTCAACTTGTCTCTACTACTGCTTGGTTTACTAGGTTTTCTAAAGAGTTTGGTATTTTTCTTTTTTTGTCAGAAGTAGCTGGAAACAAAACCTGCTACTCCATTGCTCAGTTCAGCACTATTTATGTTGTGTGAAGAACTATTCTGCAATGATGCCTGTCAGAGTGTAGTACAAAACCAGACTTAATTCAGCATAAATATGACATTTGATATCAAGTTTTAATTATTTTAAAAATTTCACAGTTAGGCCTTGGTAAAAGCTAGGTCTCAGTTTGCTTTATCATGACTAAGATAAATGAAAATTTGTACAGTTATGCATAGAAGGAATGTTGTACAGTGATTACTTTAATAGGAAAATTCTCCAAACACTGTGGGCACATTGCACAGTAGAACCAGTGGAAGTTCAGGAATGTGAAAACAATATTTAGTTGCTGAGGATGCATCGCTTCCCACAACTTTTTTGCTACATTCCCCTTGGATTTGCAGTTTCTCTCACAAATGTAATTCATGTGTCAATGTTACTGTTGTCAGGAATATCTCAGAAGTGTCTAGCCCAGACCTGTCTGCACAATTCTCTTTCCATACAGTTCTGATGTGCCTAATTTTATTGCCATAACTTTTCCTGTGACTCTCCTGTTCCACCACAGGCCTTAAGAGTGATTTTGTGCATCAGCTATTTGAAGATTCCCGGGTGATCCAAAAGCTTCCTTGTAATTAAGAATCTGGCCTGTGGTGAGCACTGTGTTCAGAAAGTCTTTTTCCATTAAATTACTGATTAAATTTAGTAGGGGAAATAAACATTTGATAGCAGCCTCTCTTCCCTGCAGCCATTCCCTCCTGCAGAAAAAGTACAGGCTGGCCTAGGTTTGTAAGACAGTGCAGCTGGTCCTGGCAAGTGATCTGGAATAACTTCCAGCAGCAACTGCCATGTTTCTGGACAAAAGGATCCTTTTGCATGTTCCCAGTATGTTTGATCCTTTGTCCCCAGCAATGGTCCATATGGCAAAACAAATGCAAATTGCTGGAATCCCAGGACAGGAGTTTCACCATTAACATTTCAGGCATTTTTCCTCAGCCTGAAGTGCTTGGCGTGTGGTATTGTATCTTACTTCCATTCTTCTTGCTCATTTTCCTTGCAGAAGAATAGTCAACCAGTATACTCACACAACAAATAAACTAATAAAACACATAAAAAACTAATAAATTGTCACAGAGAAACTCTGTGTCACAGTTACATAGAAACCATTGCTATTTTAGCAGCTCTGACAAAAAACGGATGATTTGATATAATTTTCACATTATTTCTAAGTACAGAGATATAAGAATGCAACTCACCAATTCCTGAGATAACAAAACACAGTCAAAACATGCCTACTTAGAGTTCACAAACCAAATATTTATTTTCAAAACTTTTTGGAGAATTTTTCAACAGCAATATTTGTGCAATAGAAAGTGGATCATCTTAGATCCACTTACTGGAATTTTGCAATATTTAAAGTGTTCCTCGCTAAAAATAAGGAGAATAAATTTATCAGAATAAAAGCCAAGCTGGAAAAGAGAATAATGTGCAGGAAATTATGGTGGGCCAGGAAAAGAAACTATCAGTAGTATGTGTGGTATCATGAGGGAAGAGCAGAGAGGCTTTGGGGACCAAGGTATTTCTAAGCTGTCAAGTGTCAGCAGAAGGCAAGGGCAAGTGATCTCAGAGCCCTCCTGGTGGATGATTTACTTTGCATTCTTCACCCAGTATTCTGCATTCATTTCCCTTAGTCACTGAATTCCACAGCCATACAAGGTGACTGTACTACTTCTGTGGCTTTTTGATGGGCTGGTAACTCGAAGTCAGTCCAGACCTTTCCCTGGCAGTTGATTTTGCTTAGTCAGAGTCTGGATTTTTCATGTATGGTTATTTTGTTTGACTGAGTTGTTTACTTAAAAATAGCTGCAAAAAAAATGTGTGGCATTTGCTCTTAAGGTTTACATTGTAACACAATGTACAGCAGGTAGGGATGAGAAAAATGAGAAACTATTTTTTTTTGCCAAGTCAGAGTGCATTTTAAAGGAAAAATACCATTCTAAAAATGTTCAGAAATAAAAATCTCTCTCTTTTCCTTTCTTATATATGCATAAATATAAAAGGGCAGTGCAGAGAGTTAATTTATAATTTTCAAGTCCAATTAAAGTAACAAATCTAAAAATTCTGTGGCATATATTCAAAATTTTTTTTTTCTGAAGAGAAGAATTTGTACATTCTGATTGGAATATTTGTCTTCTGAAGAATTAAAAAGCAGTTAAAAGAAAGACCAAATAGAGAGACGTTTTCTTAAATCATAGATTATATTTACATGTACAGCAGTTGTGAGATGCAGTAGCAATCTGTTTTTCCTGCTGAGGTTTTACTGCAAAATGAAAGAAAAAAATTTCCAGTGTAGCTTCTCTGTCACTGATAGTAACTCTAAAGCAACATATTCCAACCTTTCATCTTTCAGTAGTTTCATGTGCATTTTATTACAATTTCTTAGGGACCAGAGAGAAAATACTTCTTAAGTCAACATCAAGGTGGTTTTCATTGACTCTTGACTCTTGTTTATGCTCCTTTTCTTCATCTACTGCAGTGTTTGTGATTCAGGCTATTTTAGTTGACATGGAGGGCAATGAGCAGGCTGAAGGATTCAGCAGCTGCAGATTACAGGATCAGCTGTCTGGAAGACTGAGTGAAGTGGGCAGTTGGCAGCCAAATGGGGTAAAATCTCTGTAGCCTGAGAAATTCCACAGTCAGTGCTACAGGAAAGCCTATGAGAGGATGATAAAATCTTTACCTTAATAATGTTATGAAACAGTGTAAAAATGAAAAAGCCTATCTGACATGTGAGATTAATGAATATAAAAATTGTTTAGGCAATGGTGCTTTCTAAAAATCTAATTGTATTATCTAAAAATTAAATTTTATTATATTATGATGATATGAAACTAAATACTATTAAAGTGGGGAGGATTTTGTCCATATATGAATAGGCTTTATATTATTACTGTTGACATGGAACTATGCTCATTTACAAACAGATGCCAATAGCTTATTACTTAAAAGAGCATGATCTATTTTATCTATCTGCCACTCCTGGTAAGAGCAAGTGGCACTCATGGCAGCATTTATGTATTATCTTGTGACACTGCTGTTCTTTATTTATAAATACAAAGTGTAGAAAGGCACAAAACAGTGTTCTGCTGGTTTTGCTCTATCTAATGCTGTCACCTACAAGAAGTTAGGAAGAATGAGAATGAAACCATGTTGCACCAGGTCATGATACTGAGCCTCAATAAAATCATGAACTTACATAACTTTTACATGATGTTTTTGTGCACTATTTGAGCTGCGTGAATTATTACAGAAAATTATTAAATTCAAAGCTGTGCTACTTATAATTATTTAATTTTAATGAATTATATGTATATCTAGATGTCAGATACAGTAAAACCAAAAAGTGTAATTAGAAAATGTCAACTGGATTTGACATTGTAGTTTCCTCTCAATATGCTTGATTTGTGCCAGTCAAGTGTAGAGAAAAGATGCAAGTAAATAGGATGCAGATTTATTAAGGCTGTTCTGCTGAACACTAGTCAGCATTAACTTACATGGCAAAAGTTAGCATTTCTTTGTAATTATTTTCTCCTGAAGGCTAGCATTAACTTTTACACAGTTTTTCTGTCATTGGCACAGCCTTCACCTTCACACCATCATATGACAGTTAAAATTAAGGGAAGGAGGTATCAGTAGGGTCCAAAATTCATTTTTTACAAGCTTTATGTAAGCCACCCATACTGTCTATAACCTAAATCCTTTAAGAGCTGGTGCTTTGTCTTTTACTGACATGGTAGTCTTATATGATAAGATCAGACAATGTGATTTTGGATGTGACCAAATTCAGGTTTAGGTTCTCTCGAAATTACTGAAGCTGTAAGGAGCTGTTAATTCCTTGTTAGTACATAAAGCACTTGGCTGCTGCTGTGTGCCACAGTAATCTCTAAGTAAATAGACTTTGCTTTTTGAGGAAAAATGAGCAACTTCCAGCAAGCCATGCAAAAATTAACACCATGTGTTGAATATCTGCTTCTTTCAAACCCCAAAGTGGTGCTGTGATTTGCATTTCAGTACAAAGTTGGTTTGCTGTGGAAAGTTTGTCTACTTTAGAAGCCTGAGATGCATTTGTAGCTAGCATAATGGGACATCAAGAGAAAACTTGTCTGAAGTGTGGGTCTGAATTCTTGATTTAGAGTATTGTCTAGATCCATTAGCCAGTATTTTCAGTACATTATCAAACAATTGTCAGAAGACACTTGTTCATTGTTAGTTCTTCTTATGGCTTTATGTTTTCGACCACTTTGAGAATTCATATGCTAGTTGAATTCAGCATGTAACTGTCTGTGTGAAGCTTGAAAATATTAAAAACTTGTAAACTTGTTTTGGAGTCTGGCACATCCTTAAGCTTGCTGACATAAATAGTCTAAATGGAGGTCTGTTAAGTACTTTTCTGTAGACTGTGTCTAATTTACAAAATTACAGTTACTGGACACAATCTGTCTTTTAATCACTGAAATGAAAATTAAACTTCTTTATGGCCAAGAGGAAAAAAACCCATTAACAATCTTGAATAAGTAAATGCAAATTGAGTTAAATGAATTAATTAGAAATATTCTTTAAAACATTTGAAACAACATACAATTAAAGCTGTGCTTTTCAGTCAAGTATCAGTTGTAGTTGGCTAAATGGAAAATACAGTCTTTTTCCAAAGCTCAGAGAGTTTTGGTTCTGTCTGCATGTTTGTAGCATTAGATGAGCACACTAATCTGGTAACTAGAGTGTCGATTTGCTCACCTGGAAGTGTGTGGACATTGGAAGCCCTGGGCACTTGCAGCACTGCACGTTGGCAGGTGAGGCTGTGTGTGTTGCACTTGCAAACAGAGATGCTGCTTGTTTCAGCAAGGGACTGAAGGTACAGAGGAAGAGACACTGCCTTTCTCTCAATGCATCTACAGTGATCTGCTCATTGAAACCCCAAAGTTTTGTGCTTATCTGGCATCTCTGAGAACTACTCCTGAAGAGGACTTGATGTTAACTGTCAGTGTTTTATTAAAATGAGTCCCTACCAATGGCACCTGATAACAGCTAATATTGTACTATCTGTTGTACAAAATTATTTAATTTTATCTAGAGATTTGATTTTGGTTTAATTTGTTGCATACATGTGATTACATATTAAATACTTTGTCTTTGCTTTCATACTGAAGATCCAAATCTGTACTTAAAGAAAGTACTGTACTGTACTGCTAATTTAGAAATAATCAAGTTCACTGATTTTCATGTTATGCTACTGCTGCACAAAACCCTAATCATCAGAGACATAAGATTTCATTGTAATTGTCTGACAGAATTGTTTCAATAACAAATTTGAAATGCAAAATTATTATTATTTTCACTTTTATTTCTATACCTATATAGGAGATTTCAGAAGGTTTGATTTAAATGAATATTTTTTTAGTAAGTAGGTCTTGAATTTAAATATGTTATTAAGTCACCTTAATCATAATCACCTTAAGTCACTGACAGAGACATTGGAAAAAATCTTCTAGGGTCCAGTGCCAATTTTTTTTCAGTATTTTAGTCACATTTCCTAATATATTGTATATAACGTGCTTTTTACACATAGTTTTCAAACAGAAGTGTTACAGACTGTTGTTTGCTCAATAGCGCATGCCTAAATGTTCTTTAGCACTGTGATTTGTCCTTTCACAAAGAGAATGAAGAGTAGCTTGGAATTATTTTACTCTGTATGCTGCACAAGCTTAATCTATAACATTACTTTTAAATCTGGAGGACACAATCCCATCAAAAGTTTCACTTTATAACCTGGTAACCCATATTTTCTTTCTCAACACAGCTGTTTCCAGTTTCTCTGTTTTCCCTCTTTTTTCTTTCCCCTATCTCCTGTTCAATTTTGTGCCCAGAGCAGGACTATGCAAAAATCAGTGCTTTGTCACCACCACAGACAGCACTGGGTAGCAGAAATAGCTTATTCCCATTGAGTCTATCCCAGACTTTTGTCCTTCTTGGTGATCGAGATTAGATTTAAATTCTGTCCAAATGAATTTTTTTGATGATGGCACAGACAAGATTCTTTGCATTTTAATGGTGGGTACGTGTGTGTGTGTAGCAGAGGGAGATAGCTCTTGGCAATCTCACCACTTTCATTGCTATTGCTGTCTTCTAGGATGTCACTTTATGGTGTTAGTTTTCTGCTTGTGATTCATGTGATCTTGTTGTGCCATCCTTCTTTATTGTGTGCTGTCTCTGCACTTACTGAGAAGTATTGCCAAACAGGACAGCTGCTGGTCCAGTTGTTGTAGCATTGCCATGAATAAAAAAAAAAGAGTCTGGATGTATTAATTACAGTATATTTCCTCTATGAAAAAAATCTATTCTGCATTTAATTAAAAGTACATGAAAAGTAGATCTGATCCATGAAGGGACCATGCCTGTAGCTAAATATGTATTTTATTTTTCCATTACAGGATATTTGTGAAGATATATCTGATCATGTTGAACAAATTCATGCTCTGCTAGAGACTGAGTTTTCCCTGAAGCTTCTGTCTTACTCTGTCAACGTGATAGTTGATATCCATACTGTGCAACTGCTCTGGCACCAGCTACGTGTTTCTGTCCTGGTTCTGAGAGAACGGATTCTCCAGGGGCTACAGGACGCCAATGGAAACTACACCAGGCAGACTGATATTCTGCAAGCATTTTCTGAAGAGACTAAGGAGGTACAGTAACTAAATACAATTTGAAGGGTTTTATCTGTGTTCCAAGCACCTCATCCCCCTTGCGCATTTAAAATTGTTAGGATGACAGTTTTAAGGATGACTTACTTCTAGATATTTTATTAAATTTGTTTGAATAAAAAAAAATTAGCTGATACCTGTTCTTTTGAACCAAATTAGTGTAAATTAAGATCACCTTTCAGAAATGTCATACTAGTGGCAATGTTTTCTAGCAATGTTTTCTCTTGATTGAAATATTTTTCAGAAAGGATTTGAAAGACTTACAGAGGTGCATCTGTTCCAAAGTGGTTGATCTGGTCACTTGGGTAGTTAAGCTTTACAGCCAATTCAAAAGTTAATTTCAGTGTGCTGTGATTTCTTCAGTGAAAGTTTAGACATTTCCTTTCTGCATACATAAATGTGAAGATTACAAAATGTTTCCAAAACTTTCCAGCCTAGGTCAACATTCCCCTACAGCAAGATGGTGGTCTTTATTTGAGAGGCAATTCTGCATTATGCCTTTAAGCAGTCATGCATTTTTTCTGAGAAACAGTGATACAAGAATTGTACACTGTTTACTCTGACTGTATGCCAAATTTACATACCTGTAAATTGGTTTGTAAAGCTGAGTTCATTTAACTGAAGTGCCTTTTCCTCTGAATTTATCATTACTAAATTTACTTAATTAGAAGGATACTATTGGCCTACTTTTTTAAACTTAAAGATGGACATTTCTGATAGTTAGGGTAATTAATGGCTAATAGATAGCATGTTGAATATTTTTCATTGAATGGTCCTCTCTATCTTTTGTAATGGTTAGATGCATTTACAGAAAGAGACCTCTAGATCAGTGACATGAATTCTGTGACCTGCGTTACAGAGGAAGTCAAGAAGTCCCCTAGACATGTCCTGAATTTCATATCCCTCAAGTTCAAAGAGAATGTGAAAAATTCTCTGCTCCATGTTGGGTTTTATATTTTTCTTTGGCACAAAGAAGGGGGTGGTCCAGAAATCAATGCTCTGAGATGCCCAGGCCCACCTTCCACACCCCCTCCTCCTGATGTGTACATACCTGGCTCTTTCAGATTCAGTTTCTGCTTTGCCATTGCTGATAAAAGGCTGGCAGGGCTGAAGGAAATCTACTCTTGTCTTTATACCCAGGTTTGTGAGTCAGTGGGGAGTCATTATTTTATGACAAGGACATGGTAATTTCAAGACATAAAGAAGCTGCATATTCAGATACTAAGAAACAGGAAATGTTCCATCTGGATCTGATTACAGCTGCTGTAAAAACCATCCCTGCTATAGAGAGAGGGACTGACTGAGCAAGAAAAGATTATTTTTCAGTAGGGAAAACACATGTTGCCAGATAGGCTTACATGGTACTATGACATGCAATATACTGACATTATTTTTTTTATCCACCCCAATTAAAACATAAATAATATTTGATGAATTTAATGGCTAGCAATAGCAGGAATACAAAATTGATATCAAATTTCTGCCCTATTGCTTGAATAGGTCCACAGAAATTGCTCTGCAGTTTCTAACCTTCAAGTACTACAAGCTTTTTATGAGGTTTAATGATACTGGCTGTAGTTGATGAACATAAAAAATAAATAAAATAGAATGTAGGGACCCATTCTTACCCATGTTTTTTTTTAGTGTTTGGATCTTTAAAGGAAGCATTACTACATGAAAAGGAAAAAAAGATTAACTACAGCATTCCTATTTGGTGGCCATACAATTAATTAAATTTAATATTTTTCTGAGATAAAAACAATAAAAGCATGATAATAGTGGCATTAAATAAACCTCACCTGAAGCACACATTTCAGAGGCTGCTTGGAAAATGACCAAGTAAGATGTTTTAATGCATATGATTGTAAATTTTATTAATGTAAATAACCACATTTTAAGAGACAAAGGAATGGAGCTCATTATTCAGAAAAAATAAAGGCCTTTGGGGCCTTGGAAAGGTTTTGATTTATATATGGTTTTACAGTTTCTAATAATTTCCTGAGATTAGAAGGACAATGCACCTTGTTTAATCACTATTTTCCTTAACAAATGCAGCTCCAATATATAAATTTGACAGATTTATAGAAAATTCCCCTTTTTATTCTGAGCTGTTGACAATGCCAAATTTGTGGCATGGAATCTACATCTGGATAGAATTTGCTAAAGAAGAGATACATTCAGTATCTAAGACTATGGCTGATACTCTTCTAGTAAATTTTTTCTACAAATATTTTTAGCTGGAGGATTTTATTCTATTTTTACTGTAAGTAAAGGGGGGAGGGTGTGGATGGAGTATAGGGCTCAGATATTGTATGTTTTTATGGGCGTTGGCAAACAATAGCCTTTTTTATCAATAGGATTCCTGTTCAGACCAAATCCATGTAGTTTATTGTGAGATGGAGATATTACATGGTTACTGCATCTTCTTCAAGCATGATGCTATGGCTCTTTAAACTATGGATTTGGGCAGTGTAGTGAGACAAGTTATTCCAGAGAATAATTCAGGCATAAACCTATTGCAGATACTCAGAGTTTGATTCAAAAAACTATTATGAGAACAAACCTGGTAAGAAAGACCAGTGCACTGATTTAGGCATGTAAAATTAGAATCCTAGAACATGAATTTCTCCCCTTCATGATGTTTTTTTAAAGTAGTCTCTATAAGCAAAAGTCTTGTATATTAGAAGATCTACTGAAAATATGCTTTACACTGTATACTAAATATAATTTTCCTGTGAATGCTTTTTATCATGCAGTTTTGGATCTTAATCTCATCAGATTTTTTTACCATCCTTCAAAAAAGACCAAAATACTTATAAGCATTAATTTGACTTTGATATTAAAATATCTTTTGCCACCGGAGATGGTCTCCTCTGCCTGTGTTCATGTTTCTGAGATTGAAGGACTTCCATTGAGAAAATATTGACAAGAGAGCATGTTAGGCTGGAGGCTTAACATTATAGTTTCTTTTCCTTGTGCCTTTTTTCATTTGTGCTCTAAATTTTTGGCAAATAAATTTTCAGGTGATCACGCTACAAAAAAAGGTGAAATGTAATTAGCACTCTCTATCTTATAATTATGGGAACAAATGTCCATCATTGCCGCGTGATGCTTGGAAAAAAACATTCTGCCAATCAACTGAAAGACAGTAGAACAGCATGATTTTTGAAAAAACAGGATTAACAAGGAAACTGGTACACTCAGCTGCCCCAAAGGTACCCTCCCTCCTGTTTGATGTAGTCAACACAGGAAATACTTCAAGTCTGCTGTATAGAATTTCTGAATCCCCACCTACACAGTAAGTAAAACTGAAAGCAGAATTAAATGAGGAAAATACCATAACAAAAGTGAGTTGTTGTTTTAGATAACTTGCTGTACCAGACTGAAATGAAGCATTTTTCAACTTACTGCTATTTTTAATTCTCAAATACTTCAGAATGGTTAGCTTATTACAGGGCAAAAAGAGACAGGTCAGTGATGAACCCTTCTCTAAATGTTAGGCAGTGAAACACAGGAATTGTTTTTTGTTTCAATATGTGTGTTCTGTGTATGAAAATTAATATTCAAAAAAAACCCAAAACCATTTCTTTGTCTATTTCAGGATCGTCTTGACTCTTTAACTGAAGTTGATGATTCTGGACAGTTAACCATCAAATGTTCTCAAAATTACTTGTCCCTGGATTGTGGTATTACTGCATTTGAACTATCTGACTACAGTCCTAGTGAGGATTTGCTTGGTGCTTTGGATGACATGACCTCCAGTCAAGGGAAAGCAAAATCATTTGAATCCTGGAACTACAGTGAGATGGATAAGGAATTTCCAGGGCTTATCAGAAGTGTGGGTTTACTTGCAGTAGCAACAGATTCCATTGCTTCCCAGTGCAATGAAGCTTTGAAGGAGAAAGAAAATCATGTACCTTTTTCAGCAGAAGATGGAGAAGAAACCAAAGACAAGAAAGCATCACATGATCTTTCACTTGCATCTTCTTCTGGAAATTCCTCTCTTTCTAAAGGAACTTTCTCTGAAAATGGTGGTTTACCTACTGACAGCAAAGCAGTTTCCATATCAAAGAATCCAGAGTGCAATCCTCCACAGCACACTGGTGAAAATATCAAACACTCTCACTGTGAAAATTCAACACCTAAGAGGTCCATAAGAGACTGCTTTAACTATAATGAAGACTCTCCTACGCAGCCTACATTGCCAAAAAGAGGTCTGTTTCTGAAAGATGATGTGTTTAAAGAGTATATAGAATCCGATGATTTAAAAAGGCAAATCTCTCAAATAGTTAAAAATGAATTGAGTAGAAGTACACCCTCATTGTTAGATCCACCAGACAGGTCCAAGCTTTGCCTAGCTTTACAGCCTCCCTATACTAACAGTCCATCTGCAGTTAGTCAGTCATACGATTGCTTAAATACAATAAGTGATAAGAATCTTGAGTACACAATAAATAATCACTTCAAAGACAGTCCCATAATTCTAGGAAAGTGTACTTTCTACAACAGTAAAGAAAAATCAAAGCACAAGAAGTCTCATGATTCTCCAGGGAAAGTGAAAACTGACAGAACACCTGGAAGTATGTGTAAAACAGCTCCATCAACCCAGGTCAAAAAAAGAGGGTGTTCTGTGCAGAATGGAATTACTTTTCATAGCTCTAAGTCTCTGGAGGAGACAGAAACAGATTCTTCTGCATCGTCAGATTCTTGTAACCAGAGAGATCCAAATGGGCAATCACAAGGTAAAACTGAGCCCTTCAGCTCCCCAACACATAGCCAAAACAGTGCTTCTTCAGCTGGTTCTGAGCTTTCCAGCTCATCCCCTCTTCTGCTGAGAAGAAAGAAAAATAAAAGCTTATCTTCAACACCACAATATACTCAAAAAACCACTAAGGACAATGAGGTTTGGTATGGATCTGATGAATATTTAGCCCTTCCTTCACATCTCAAACAGACTGAACTATTAGCATTAAAACTTGAAAATTTGACAAAGTTGCTGCCCCAAAAGCCCAGAAGAGAAACCATTCAAAACATTGATGACTGGGAGCTGTCAGAAATGAACTCAGATTCAGAAATGTATCCAACTTACCAGACAAAAAAGCACAAAAAAAGGGGTAGAATTTCACCAAGTTCTTCAAGTGATATAGTATCTTCCTTAGGTGATAGTATTGAATCTGGGCCTCTCAGTGATATTCTCTCTGATGAAGATCTTTGTATGCCTGTATCTTGCATTAAAAAATACATTGAAGAAAAGTCAGAAAGGACTGCTGCCACTCAGCCCACAGGGAATGAGACTTCTTCAAATAAATCAGCTTTAATTCATCAACTGATGCAAGATATACAACATCAAGAGAATTATGAAACCATATGGGAAAAAATTGAGGTAAAGCAATAATCCTATATTATTTTACTATGTTCTTGAGAAGCCTGTGTGTGGAGATGGAGCTGCTGGCAGGGATAAGGCTGCTTTTTTGTTTTCTTCTAATGCTGAAAGTCATCTTCTCTGGTGACTGCTGGGAGTAGAGAAGAGCAGCAATTATTGTAATTATAATGGATTGAACTTAACTTTAACTAACTAAACAGGATTTGCCTATATTATTTTACTTACCTCAATGCCTTTAAACTTGGTAAAACATTATTTTACTAACAGCACTTCTCTTTGCCAGGATTGGGTGCATGGGTATTTTTTGTAGGAGAGGTAACATAAAATTAGAGAATCAGGGATCTTTGCTGTGTTCAAATGAAATTATACTTGATATCGTCTGCCTATTTTGTTCATTAAAATGATTTGCTTTAGTCCAAGAATAGGAATCTTGATTCCTGTCAAATTAGGTATAATAGCAACATTTCTTTTTAATTAGTTCTCTTCCCTTGCAGTGTTATTTTCCCTCCTGTGTTGGTGGAACTAAGCATCACTTTATTTTTATTAACTTATATAATCCTTCTTAAATAATAGCAGTGTATTAGTGCAATATTACAATTAGCAATAATTGTATACTATTCCATTAAACTTCAGATGAGATGGGACTTCACCGAGAAGTCTTTTTCAGAATAAACTTTGGAAAGTGAGGTGAATTTGAATGAATAATCAAATAAAGATCTAGCCATCTCCCTAATATAATTCTTAGATTACATTCACAGTAAATGTTTCAGTTTTCTGATTCATTTGTCTTCCTGGCCATTGCAGAGAACTCTTCACCTCAGAACATTTCATGTCCATCCTCAATGGCATTAAAGTTTTCAGAAAAGAAAGCTCCATCTCTATTGGATTTCAAAATGCTTTAAAATTAATAACACACCTCTTAAAGGGTGATGTTTGCATCTAAATGCTAAATCTGATATCTGCAATATCTTCTGTGTTCAGGTTGTGTATGATCTGATGATCTGAGAAAAAAGGACTAGTTTTATAAGGCCAGAAAGTCCTTCTTACCAAGCACAATTTCTGAAACTTTACAAGGCATGGGAAGTATTATGACTAGTAGGGAAATAGTTGAGTTAGAGATATTTATGTATAAAGTACGGGTAAAAAATACAGAAAGAGAAATTTCTGCTTAAACAAATGAGGGTGCAGCAGCTGTCAGCTGTAAAGGGCAGTGTGTAATGGTGCAAACTTCTCCCTCTGTCTTCATGGGTGGGGCTCATCTTCCAGACTTTGATGAAAGAACTGTCTCAATAAATGCAAAATGTTTCTGTCCTTGAGTCTGTGTAGTGTTGAAAATTAGTCCAGCTGAAGCTGACAGATACAGCCCTTCATTCTGTGAAATCAACAAAACTGCTTGTGAATACATAAGATGCTGTCTTTCAAATGACGCTGCAAGAGCCTGTTTAAGAATGGGATTGTTGAGTGTCTAGGGACCAGTGCCTTCCACTAGATGCTGACTTACTTTTGGCACGAAACAGGTGGCAGAGAAACTTCTTGTATCATACTCTTAAATCACTATATTTATTTTTATCAAACATTTTGAAAAGGTAATTCTCTTTTGAGGGGCCGTCTGTCTTTGTGTGAGTCCTTGCAGCTGCAGTTTAATCCTACCAGAATGGAGGAGTAAGAATCAGCTGTAACAACTGGCTGCAGCTGTAAACACCCTCTTCCCCTCCATCCTTTCCTCACCTCCTCTAGAGAGTGGATTGAGCTTGTGACAGCAATTAAGAGTAGTTAGCTGTTCTGTGGCCAGGGTAAACCCCTCTAGCTAGTGACTCCAGCTGCTGCTCTTGTCCTTGAGGAGCTTGACTGCTGCTGACACTGCATTTTCTACAATTTCTCAGTGTTTCTGGTTCTGATAAATGTTTGGAAAATATTAATGTGGAATTTGAAAATAATCTCATGAAGTGTGTTTGGCTCGTAGTAAAAGAAAGGCTTTAAACAGAAAGAAGAGCAGATGCAAAGAAGACTGCTAGGAAGAGAGAGCTCAGTATTCTATCAGCTCACAAGCAGCACATAAGTTTCATATTTCACTAAACGTGCTTCCTGAGTAGTGAATAAAAATAACCAGGTGAAAATTTTTGAAATACTTAAGAAAAATTATACTGTTTTAAGGAAATATAAGTTTTCCCCAAGCTGCTTATTTACCCAAGGTTTTCTGTTGTTGCTAGTTATTAAATCTTCTTGTTGTAAGATTAGTTAAAAACCAGTTTTTCACTTTTTCAAAAGCTCTGAACGACGTTAATCCTGCCTCAGTGACAAGACAATGCCTTGCTGAGATGCTTTAGTTTGACAAGTAATAAGAAAATAGAAATTTCCTCCTGTATGTGATGCTATGAAATATTGTTAACAAAGAGGAATCTAAGGAAAAACACCATACCTGTATCACAATTAAGTTCTTCTACTAGAACTCCTGCTTCATAATTCCCTAAGACAAGAATCAAAAATGTGTCATTGCTTTTTTCAATTCTTGTAAATCGGCTCTTGTGTTAATTCTGTTATCTAAGAACATGTATCCCACTCAAAAAGGAGCTTCCTAATTTCACAAATATGTCTTAGCAATAATTCAGTACTGCTTTTGATAGCAGCAGTTTTGTGCTGAAGAAGTCAGATATGAAAGGTGAACTTCACTCTGAGGACAGAAGAAGCATGCTTATTCCCATTAGTAATCCAATCCAGTTGCACTGCTGCAAATGTCTGGCATGATGTATTTTATTTATTAAGATTGTAAACAAAACTAAAGTAAATCAGTTTTCCATTTTGAGGTTATGACAACTTAGAAACAACTGGAAGCCTCAAAATCATTGAAAGTAATATTTTAGCTACATAAAAGGAAAAACAAGGAAATTTTGGTATTTTATTATGATTATTATGGGAATAATTTTGTATTAGTATAAATCTAGTAATTTATTCACAGAAGGTAATTTGTTGAAAATATGCTTAAGCATTAAAAAAATTAATAACTTCTTAGTTATAGAAATTATAGTCATGGGCAGAAACCGATAAATTGTTATGTTTCATACTTGCAAATTAGGTTTCATGGGCATTATCATCCTGTTAATATTCCTGTCTGTCTAAAGATAGAACTCTGCTCAACAGCCCCATTTGCTGTTACATAGGGCCACTTTCTTGCTTTGCAGTAAATATTTCATAATCTTGTCATATTTTGTCTTCTACTGCAGGTAACCCTTTGGCACATGTTTTTTGTACCCTTAGTAAAGGGCACCTTTATTCTGGGGTGCAAAACAATTTATGAGGCTGTTACTTATATGTTTCAGAAATTACTTTTTGGTGTTAAATGTGAAAATGAGTGATAGCAAATTCTGAAAGTTCCTCTCATTGTTTTAGTTCAGCTTTTAGGAGCTGCCCCAAATGAATTTTAGAATGCAGAATAGGCTCTATAGTTTCTGTTACAGTAGCTAAAAGGGGAACAGCCATAACAGCAGCATTCTCACAGATAACGCCAATGGAGTTCTTTGCTATAAGAATTTGGTTCTTTGCCACTTCTCATATGTGACACTAGGACTTCAGAGTATCAGTTTGAGAATGCTTCAAGGTTTGTTTCTGTGAGAAAGTTGTTTTCCTTAAAATCATATTAATAATTGGGTTTCCCCCCCATTTTTATGTGCAAACTTAAAAATTGGGAGCAAAAACTTATTTTGAACTGATCTAACAGCAATATATTTTCCAATCATTTATGTGAATAAAATATAATAACAATAAAGTAACTTTTTTCAGGCAATTTTATCTTTTTCCAGAAATTGATACTAGATTGACTATACTGATATCCTTGTGGTGTAATATGTGGTCATTGATAATTCCATCTACTTGTTTTCGGAGGGCACTATTAAAAATTACATTTCTAACCATTTGCAAGACACTTCATTGAAGTGAAGATGTGTTTGCTTTGTAGGCCTCAGGGTTAATTGTATGGAGCAAATTGCTAATTTTTTGTTTGTTTTTGTTGTTGTGTTGTTGTCGTTACATAGATTTATAGCTTGTTTTATCACAGGCTCAATTTTTGAAAGAGGCAGCTGAATTTCCTCTGCAAGAAGAAATTTGATATTGATTGATCCCATATTTTCAGGACATCACATTTCATAAACTTGTCCTGAACTCAATTGACTCCATATTTCGTCTGTGTTGCCCAGTCAGTCTTAGCGTCCCACCTTCTGGATGTGAGAAGGAGATAAAATAATGCTGATCTATGAGTTTTTCAGCTGTCAGTTACAGCATGCCCCAGGGTTCCTACAGCAAAGAGATGGATAAAAATTTTTCTGCCTTCCAGGACCCAGGCAGAGAGCCCCTCACCCTTCTATAACCATTTACCCCTCCTGAACCCAGGATGTCCCAGGAGAGCAGAGATCTAAGACCCCTGTTTTAAATTGTAGTGATGGGAATATCTTTCCTGGTAAGGGGGACCTAAGGATCAGTGCAGCCTGTAGAGGAGAGTGCAATATCATATCTGAACTTGTTACTGTGACAAATAAAGTGCTTAATTGATTGGTAGAGCAAGTTTGGTATGGAGATGTGGCTGGAAGTCCATTTGAGTAGTGGAGAGCCAGTTTGTGTCAGCTCTCCAACCATTTTTTAACAGAGGGGAAATAATTTGTTTAGGTTGAAAGAGGACAGAGTTCTTTCTGGACAGAGAGTGGACTGAAAACACACCAGTGTAGGTAAGGTAGAAGCTGGGTTGCTTTAGGGGAAGTTTTGGAGGTGATTAGAGGGAAAAACTTGCAGAGAAGTCAAATGCAGTTTGAGCTGCGGGGCTAAGGTAGTAAAAAAAAAAATAGGAACCTGTAACTCTGATGAAGCCTGGCAACAAAGAGAAACATGGAACTGAAATCAGTAACGTCAGAATAGGAGAAAAAAAGCAAACATAATCGACATGGCACAGACCTGGCTTTTTTGAATTACCACATAAAGGATTTTTAAAGTGTTGTAGTGCTCCCCCTATACCTCTTGCTTTCAATAACTTGGTGCTTCTAATATTTGCTCCTTTAAAATAAATGGCTTTTCATAGTTTTCCTAACAGTATGCTTGCCAAAATCTGTTCATTTCTGAATCTTACTTACACTGCTTCATACAATTTCGATTGAAATACTTTTGGTTGATGACCAGTTTATAAAAAAACAGTAAGTGAAAGAGGTATCAGATCCAGAAATTCCTTGGCAGCTCTGCAGTTTTCTCAGCAGTCTTGCTGCTTGGTGCAGCATAATTGAAAATGTCACTTCACATTTTGTACTGAGAGACAAGTTTGTGCTTTGCTGTTTCAAGTCTGATGATGCTCCCCTGCTTCAAAAGCTTTCAAGCTGGTTAAACCATTATTAAGCAATAATGTTGTATACATATGGAACTCTCAGATTTAGGCAGACAAATAGAGCTTTGCTAGAAGACATTGAAATACAGTAAGTCCTCTGTTCCTCCAAAACACTTAGTTCCTAACAGTTTGCTTGAATTTTAAACAGCTCTGCCAAGTACATTCACATTTCTTTGGCATTTGCTTTACCAGAAATAGTTTGAGCATGTCTGAAACCAGCAATTTCCAAAAAAATGGCAGCTTCTATCTAAGCTGTGAGAATTCTGCAATTTCATCTCTGCAACTGACTGCAGGAATTATGCTTCCTTAATGAAACATATTTATTCTGAAGCATATGCTTGTTCAGAACGGTTTGAATTTCCACTGTAAAGACCTCAGAATGATTTGGCAGCGAGGAGTTTTAGATCAGGGATTTTTTACATTCAAGATTTGGCAAGTCATTCCAAAAAATTTGTGGTGGGGGGAAGGGAAGGGAGGAGAAGAGAGAGGGAGAGAAAGAAATAGAAAGAAATCTGCTCCCAAATAATTTTAGTGGCATTGCTTTGAGGGTATGTCTTCACTAGCATTTAGAACTGGTGGTAGTGGATATGCCTATATCCAATGTTTGGCTCACATCTGATGTGAGACCTTTGACTTTAAAAAGCTTCATAATTCTGTCCTTTTTTGTACATATTTAGATACCACAGGGATGGCTATGAACAGCTTAGATGAACCAAGAAGCAGCTTCTTTTACATAAATGTTTGTGAGCCCTCTATTTCCATTCTTACACAGTCAGCTTTATGTGACCATTGGCTTTATGACCCAGAGTCATATCTTAATTATCTATACCACAGCATAGCCACAGGCTACAATGAGACAATCCACATTATTTATTTGTGAAATGGAAACTTTCTTGATATTAGTTGAGGATCTGTGGATCTCTGCTATTAGGCTAAAGGGTGTAAAAGGTGGAGAGATGGAAGAGTAAGACTGCAAGAGGTGAACTTGCTCTCACTGTAGCCAAGGATAGGCAGGAAGGTGAGCAGTGGGTGCCAGGTGACTTACCTGGATAGCCAACAGAGCTCCAGATTCAGCAGGGACACAGCTGTAATTTGGACAATGAATCACTGGTGACTTCAAGGTGATCTTATGATATACTTGTTTCTATCAGTGCACAGAAGATCTGTTGTCTGTGATTGTTTGGTGCAAAGGTTTTCTCATGAAGACAGAGAAAGACATGCAGAAACCACTGAGGCAGGTTTGAAGCTTTCAAAACAGAGTCAAATGGCTATTGGGAATTTACTTCAGTGTGAGTGCGGTCGTTTAAGAAGGATCTTCTATTATTTAGGATTGAGTCATCTGTAACTGCTGTCTTATAGGTGCTGGGAAGAAGGTTGGTTCATTGTGAAGAATTTGAGATAACTTCAAATCTGTCCTGTTACCTACTTACTGTGTTGATTTTATGGTACCTTGAAGTGCCTCCATTATTAAACAGAAAACTATTACATTTGAAATTACGATTACTAATATTCCCTTAAAATGGTAAATACAAAGGGGCGAGAGAGAATGTTCACTGCCTTTTACATTCATAGGGATATGTCTTTCACAATGTTTTAAGGTCTAGCTTACAACATTGTTACATAATATACTTAGTCTCTATGGTACTCATGTTTTATGTAACTTCTATGAGGAAGTACAGGATATTCCAGGAACATACAATATACAAAAATCACTATGCTCTATTCTAAATATTTAATTTTTTAAATAATACATTGCTGCTAATTTTCACCTAAATCAAATTCCAGTCTATCTACTGTTAACACATCATTGCCTTAAATTGTGCACATGCTAGAGATGAGTCAGAGCAAGACAAATGAGCAAGGGTCTTGAGAGGATTAACCTGAAAGGAAAGATCAAAACCACTTACATAAGATTATTGCATAACTTCTCAAAATCTCTTCATATCTTTTTCTTCTTGTGTGTCTTTATATATTTTGACAGCAACTAGTTTTCTTTCCTTCATCCTTTCCAGTATCTTATAATCAGGAATGAATCATTAAATCATGCTGACTCTCAAATCATAGTTGTCATCATTAGGCATCAGAGTGAATATAATTTGTGGTAAATATGGTCAGGAAACTGTCTCTCAGAGGCTTGTTTCAGACTGCCTGTCTGCTTATGCAGTTTTTCTTTATTTATTTTGAGAGTAACCAAAAGGGCAAAAAATAGTTTTCCTGTCTTTGCTTCAGGTTTTGGAGCAAAGATAAAGCTCACAAACAGCTGAAGTATTCTTCCTGTATCAAACTGGGGTTGTATCTGAATTTTCCTAAATTGTCAATAAAGACTTATTTTGATCACTGACTTACATTCAGGTCAAGTAAGGTTTTCCCAAACGAGAGCTAGATTTGCTTCTGGTTTCCTTTGCCAGTGTTTGGAGTCTCTCCAGGCTAACACTGGGAGAACCACCAAGCAGACAGATTTTTTGGTAGTAGACAGTGTAGATGTTCAAGTCACAGTAACTTAATATTACTAAGTGCTTTTTCTCTGCTGATGCCAGCATGTGACTACATGAATGTTTCCTCACTGATCTATATATGACTGAAGACACCCAGGGTAATTTAAAATCATCTGTTGTGCCATTAGCTACTAGACAATTATAGCAGCTAACCTAAAATTGTCTCGGGTAAGTCCAAACTAGGGTCATGTATTGTAGTTCAGCTTGCAGCTTTGCTGAGGTAGAGAAAGCCAGGGGATAAAAAGCAAATGTGTAAAAAACCAGAAAATCTTCTGCAATTAAAAATAAAGAAGACAAAAGGAAACGAGTACCAAGAATTTTTAAAAACTTTGTTCCATAAATATGTCCAAATCTGGGGATAAAAAATGTTCAGAATTGGGGTCTAAAGAGGGCGTAGAAGAAAACCCCCAAGAGATCACTAAAAAAAGAAGCTTTCTAAAATGGAAAGTTGATGAATTAGGAAGCAAATGAATAGAAGTTAATGGAGGAACTAATAGTGACAGGATTTCTTTGGAGACTGCAGGTGAACAGGAACCGGGTGCATAACAGGAGGCTAAATGAGGAAACCAGAGGAATAATAATGGAGTAAAGAGAAGAGGTGGTGAATCTTAATATCTCCTTACTGTTGCCATATTTAGCGAAGAGTGGCAATCACAATTTCCCTTTTTAAAAATTCAGAAATCTTAACTGCAAAACAAGTTCATGGGTCAAAGAATTACAATATCTCTTGTGAGGTGACAGACTTAACCTCTTCTAACCAATTAGCCTTGAAAAGTAGGAAATACTGAATTAAACGTTCTAATTTCGAAAAGGAATGGTGGTCATTATATCTTAAGTCGTGTCAGTGATACAGCAGAGGTCAATATATTTAGCACTTGCCCACAAGCAAACAGCATCTGTTCTATTTTTGTAAAAAGTGATTTTTTTTCCTTCTTTTTCGAAAACTTTTCAGACGTGGTGATATATTGCCCTCTTGAGGCCAAAACTGCTTACTGCTCTTATTTTACAGCTTTTTTATTTCCTTCTCAAATGAATGAGCCCCGCACAACTTTACGAACGAGATTGTTAGCAACTCGGAGAATAAATAAGTAAATAATAAGCTGGAACATTTTCTCCTTTTTAATATGATTTTTGCTCTAGTATAGTCTCCAAGAAATTTTTTGCTATGTATTTTATCCCAACAAATTTAATGTTGAAATAGAGAACTAGAGTAATATTATCTAAATAAACAATGTTTGCCCTGGGCTTTGCAACCATAGGTCGAGAATACAGTGGCTTGCTTTCTTTATCCATCACTTACTGGCTAGCTTACTAAAAATTTTACGTAAAAATAATGAACATAGCTTTTATTCAAAAGGCACTGAAAATCCCATGGAATTAATTTTGTGCTATGGTGTAAGGGTATAAAATCTAGCTAATTTCATTCTTTTAATGTGATTTATTCTTTGTTTGTGAAAAGGTAGCATTTTTGGAAATTCACAAAGCATTGTTTAATTGACATCATTCCACTCAGACTTCAGGCTACAGGTGCAACATGGTGTGTATATTGTGTGTACCTTTCAAGGAATTAAATGCTTGGGGAACGAGGTTAATTTCTAGCAACTGTGAGATCAAAGAGGAAAGAAATGTTGGGATCAGTTAGGGGAGGTGCCACCATGGCTCAAATTGAGTGTCCTCCAGTGCCCAACACGCACGTGCAAGGTAGCAGCTGACCATCAGCTGGAAATAGCAGCTGCTCAAGGGCATTCCACCCCCAGTCCACTCTCTGAAGCCCAAACACTCAGGGTATGTAAACCAAGGAATGATGGCCATCCATAACTGCCTATTTTTCAGAGCAGAATAAAGCTTTTTGTAAATGGAGATTAGTTTGTCTTTTGGATGCAGTTCATCTCATAATCAATACATACATTAGCGGTAAAAAAATCTGAAAATAAATTATGTTGTCAACACAACATTTAAAATAATTACATGAAGAGGAAATGCAGTACTTCCAAGTACCCTTACATCACTGTAAGTTGCTTCAACATCCATAGTTGTATTGGCAGCATTTTTACACAAAGCATCAGGCTAAGTCCTAAATTTGCTGAAAATTAAGATCTTGTTTAGAGACTTTCATTATCATTAGACTTTGGATCAAGGTTGCTGAGTAACAAACATTTCAAATTGAAAGAAAGGGAACAGTGCTTATCAGGCAACTTGATTTTAGGTTTACCTGTAGAATAAATGATAAATTTGTACTTTCAAACAAGAGGTCCTGAAATAACTTCTACATTTTCTATTCTATTTTAGAGTGCACAGAAAAAAAAAAAAAAAAAGGAAACTATGAAGTGGATGTGAATTTACTACAGCTTTGTGCTACTATCCTTTATACATAATAGCTCATTTTGGTACCTGGCATTTTTACCAAAGACAGGCCCCTGTCCTGTGCTGTGCTCAAGGTCCCTTCAGAATCCAGACACTCCTTCCAGTTGCTGCTGCAGAGCTGAAGTGCCCCTTTCTGGGAATTACTGGCATCATCTTTTGTGGCTCAGGCAGATTTATTTGCTTTTCTCATCCTTTTCTTGATACATCCTTGGCTACAAATTTCTGGAGACATTCTTTCTCCCGAGTTTACTGAGTGAAACAAGAATATGTGACCTGAAAACATTCACATGTCTTAGCTGATCTCTAGATATGGTAAGTCTTTGACTTAGACAGGATCACATAAAAAGTATCAGCTAAAAAGGCTTAAGTTTAGTATATTTGATGCTCTGATACGTAAGACAAAACTTATCCTGTATTAGATGCTTTGAGTATCTTTGTTTCCTAGATGCTGCTTAGACCTCCTGAATTTTATGTAGAAAAGAAATGACTCAGAAAAAAATTGTTTTAAGAGCAGGGAGAGTTTCTGTGAGACATGACCAACAAAAGACATTGCTCTTTGTAAATAAATATATTTTCAGAAACTATATGTCAATCCTAGTAGTATGATGAACTTTGAAGACCAGACTTGTATGATCCTTCAGAATTTTGTACATGACTCAGACCACTCAATATCATGACTTCTGACTGTTCCACTTCTAACTCGCAGAGCTTCTGCCTGCCTGTTTTATTGCCAAAGACCATCACACTTCTTGTTTGTTTTTTTAAAATAACTATAAATAGCTATTTTTTCTTTATCTTGTATTTCCTCCTCCTCCATTTTTCTCCCTGCATATGCCCCATTTTCTTATAGTCTGTTCATTCTGTTTCTGTCTCATTTTCAGGGCTCTTGGTATCTGCAACTCATGGGTTTCTCCTTTCTGGTGCTTATACTATTCATTTCATAGTTTCAATCTTGTTTCCTAAGGAACCTTTTTCCAGTGTACCCAGCAATTTCTCCCAGACTCAGAATGCTGAACGAGTTGAATGCTGAAAACATTTTAATACAGATCCACACTGTAGAGGGTTTCTGACAGAAGCCAGTGCTGACTAGAACAGTGGAAAGTATTTGTTTCTTTAGCTGCTACCTGTGTGCCTGCATAAGCCAGTTGAGATGTGTACAGGGATGTGTTTTTGTCAGTGTCCCTCCCACAGTTCCTGGTGGCTCAGCAGCTGATAGACGCACGAGCTGCCTCCACCAGAGGGCTCATGCCCACTGCCCCGCTTTGAAAATAACTGGAATTCAAAGTAGTGGGCATGATAACTTAGGAGGCGGATAAGCAAAATTACTGTCTGTCATCCAGAATGTGAATGCAGATGTAGGATTTCTGTGTAGCACTAAGGATGTGCTCAATCCCCAGGAGTGCTTTGAACCTCACAATGCTTTTGAGGTACAGCACCCATATTTTCTCAATGAGATGAGAAAATGAATGAATGCAGGAACTTTGTCTGGCTCTGTTCCTGTTAATGTTACATCTCAGGTGGGATGCATGACCACGTCAGAGTGAGGAGAGGCCAGAAGCCATTGCCATCAGAACAGATGGCATCTCTGGAGGTTTACAACCAGCCCATATTGCTGTTCAGTTCATAACAGAGCATTCATTAAATGATGGAAGAATCAGGTGTTCCTGTCTTTCTGCTTCCTTTTCTCTGCCAGTCCACCCTGCTCTTCAACCCATGCAAAGCCACACTGACACTGGCTTTTCTATGCTGCTGTATTGCATTCCTATGCGCAGCTCTCTCGGCCTCATGGCTACATGCTTCTCCCCAACATTGTCCTTCCAGCCCACGGATTTTGTTTCTGTGGTTCTGGGTGTTCACTGATCCTTCAAAAGGCTGGCAGAAATGTTACCAGTGGTGTTGGAATCTTCTCTGCTAATCTAAGAATTAGAACAGGGTTCTCTGGAAGCATTGGCTTAGTTTTCCCATATCTACCTTTGCTCCATGGTGAATCTGCTGGTACTGAGAATCCCTTTTTTAGATCTTGCTACTTTCCAACAGCAGTGAAGGCTTTGTGATAGTACTTTTAAAGAGAAAGTAGATCTTCACCTTGAGCCAAAGGTAAGACAATGCATAGGTTAAAGAAAGAATTATGTTTGTAGCATCATGGCAAAGTTTAAGTATCTACAGAGATACATTAAAGAGTGATTTTTAATATTCAGTTTACCACAATCGGTTATTTGTCTAAAAGCAGAAATAAAGTCAACAGTCCCATTGGGGTGGTGAACTTTCTATTGTACAATTGGATGCACTGTTGTCAAAATATAGTTGTTTATGGCGGATTAAAAAGTAACACTTCACATGTTTCTCTTCACTTTTCATGCTTTTAAAGCAAATCCTACCTTTATGATTGTGGCTCTTTTACCTAGAAGGCTTTAGGATACTGAGAAATTAAACATCTTTTTTGCTATTCCTGCTATAGTAAGAATACAGTATGGAAAAATAACTTGGATTTTAAACCCAGGAAAAATAATGAGCCAATCACTATCCTGTGGTTATGGAACAGAAAGTTCCATAATTCCTGGCCTGTTCAATAGATGCCCATTAGAGAAAATGCATTTAATAATAATGTCTCTGTGTGGTAGGTGGGTACAAAGCCTAGAGGTGGCACTCAGGAAAGATTTGTGTAATTAAACAGTCTTTGAAGTGCTTAACTAGACAATATATAGAAGTAGAAGTTGTTATGTCTTTACATGGATGGCAACTAAAAGTATTTGACCTTTAACCAGTTTGTAGGAGCATTTAAGGTACACATTCTGATAAACTGTGGTGGATGAGTAAATGTGGCACTTCTTTAGGAGAAAGCCTCCAAGCTGTATTTCTGAATTGTTTGTGAATATATCCTGAACCGCATGTTAAGTATTTCCATCCTACAGATGTGTTTGGTCAGTTTTATGTTTCTGTGAGGTCACTGCCTGTCACAGAATCTTGACAATATCACATAAAGAATATTTTCCATTGTGGCATCTTGGTTCCTTTGGGATCCCTAACATCTGTATTGCTAATGGTTTTATTGTTGCCTCTGGCTCTACCTCCAATTAAATTGACCGTGGCAGTTTGTTGCAGCCTCATCCTCTTGAGTACCTGGATTTCTTTGACTTACCTTTGCCTATGAAGAAAGCACACTTTTATCCTTTTGAAAATAAAGTCCATGGGCAGGAATGTGTTCCTCCTGAGACTAATATGCAAGTCCTTTTGTGGTTAGACAAAGGGTTTTCTTAATGTATTCTGTGATAGAAGTGCCCTAAGAGCCAGCCCATCCTTGTACACAGACACCTCTGTGAGCTCAGTCTTTTTGTAAATTGGGAACAAACTTTACAACACTGCTGGCTTGCAACAAAATTGGGCATTCATTTTTAAGCACACAGCCTCATAACCAATTCTTTTAAGAAGATAACTCCCTTTGTGTAATAAAAGGGAAGGTAGAAAGAAAAAAGGTCTGGGGTAGTGATTTAACAAGCACTGTTGTCTGGTGCTTCCACGCTGAGGCTTGTGGAACAGAGTAGACCTTCCACCATCAGACTTAGGTATCATGGCAGATAATTTTAGTATGTTTGCATTTAATGGTTTGGAGTGTTGCTTTTATTCTGATTTTAATCTTATTTTAGGTCATTAGAAGGGCTTTGTATTTTTAGAAATGCAATGAGTAAAAGTGTCTTAAGTATAAGCCAGCATACATGTAAAATGAAAATGTAAGAGTGATAAATTGAGTGGTGTTAAAATTGCATAGCTTGAAATTACAGGCCAAAAAATATTGAAATAAATTTCCTACCCATACCATGTAGACACAATAAATCTGGGATTTTTTTCCCCTCAAAATGGAAACCCAAAATTGGATTTAGGATTAGTACTGTAAAACTTTTCATAATGATGCTAGTTGGGTGCAGTTGCTTCCCCTGTTTTATGGCATAATTTTGGCAATATTAATTTCAGTATATGCATTTCCTTAAATGTGTACATCCAAATTCTCCATCTAAAGGAATCCCATATAAAATATCTACTAAAGCCATATAAAATACTATTGCTTTTAGTGTAAGAACAATAAAAAAAGGTTGCATGTTTCTACATTCTGTTTTTTGGTAACCCTAAATGTGCTTTTGGACTAAAGCTCAAAACTACAGAACTGGGCTTTGGTTTACTTCCATTCTAAATGTGGTCCAATAAAAGCTGGAGCTGTAAAGTGATAGCTGCAGCTGAGACAGAAACTGCCTCTTTTCCTATTCCAGTCAATTAATGAAAGCTGAACTTCAAAGTCTAAATGAGATCATTTGAAGTGCTAAAATTATTGAACACCAGAACTGTTTATTTTCCTATCTGACCAAAAAAAAAAAAAAAAAAAAAAGGAGAGCTTGTAATGTAAAAGTAAAATTAAACCACTGCCATGAAGTTAGGAAACTTTAAAAGTTCTAGCACAAGAAGTGGTGTTAACCTAGCTGAGAGCCTGTGTGCATAGTTTTAAGTGACTCGATAGCCAACTCAGTTTTTTCATGACTGTGATAGTAAAGCTTTTCTGGGAGGTCTTAGTTGTGTACTGCTCAGAAAATTGCAACCCAATGAAAAGATGTCTGAGCAACACCCCTGACAAGCATGAGAACATGAAAAGATATCATCAGGAGCTGGAGCCTAATCTCATAAGCACTTCAATAGTTATCACTAGCTTTCTAGGTGTTACCAGAAGTTTTTTAGTTAGATCAACTCCTTATTTTGCTGGCAGCCCATAATATTGCTCCTGGTCTCTATTTTGTCCTTTTAAACCATGAACATTGGCTGTCCCACCAACTCCAGAAGCATAGCTATGACCAGCAGATACCAAAACTTATTTGATTGACTCATTTGGCTGCATTAACATCATTGCCAAGTCTGTTACTGCAAACTAGGAAGTGGAAAGTTAGTGGAGATATATTTCTAAAAGAGGATGGATGGTCTTTGGCCAGAGATGGGGTGAACTTCTGAAATTCAATGGGAAAGCATAGGAAGGGACTGTGGAAGATTGGAGAACTACAGGGAGTGAGGAAATCCTGGTCCATGCCAAGAGGCAGTAGTGGGGTGCAGGTAGTGAGCAGTGAGGTGTGCTGAACAGTCATCCTGATTAGGGAGGAATATCTAAACAGAATCCATCAAACAGGAGGAAGGGATGGAGTCAGGCACAAAATGATTGGTTGCCAAAGGCTACCTACCTCTGTGTCCATTAAAAATATTCCATTCTTATGATGTACATTTGGGATAGAACACATGCAGAGTCCTATTAAATGTAAAAAATTGCATGTGAGACTTGTTCCACCTCTGGAGGCCTTGCCCCCATGCTCCAGGGTTTCTTCCACTGGTGGCACAGCACCACAGCTGCTCTCCTGCTCTCTTATCCCACGTGCCAGACTAAACCAGGCTGCCTAAACCAAGATCCTTTGTGCACCTGTACTGCGTGTAGAGAGCCCCGCAGCCCTGTGCAGCAGGTGGGGCATCTGTATCTTCCATATGCCCTTGTGTTTAACAGAACAAGGGTAGGAGGCACAATTCCAGGCACATCCTTCCTCAGCCCAATATCCACGCATGCCTTTGGCCTCTGAGTGTGCCTTTGCATGACTCAGCAAATGAATTCTCATTCTGGTGATTCAAAAAATTTGAGTGTTCTGGTCATTAATAAGAAAGTGTCAAGATATTTTGTCAAATACCATCAAATTTATATTTAATACTTCAGTTAATTAATTAATTCCTTAATTGTGCAGAACAATTGAATTAAGTATATTTTCATTTTATAAGATAATTAGCAGCCACACTGAGTTAAGCTCCCTTCCACACCTCCCCCCCCCCCACTTAGAATTGTCTGTCTTTTTCATTTTTACCCATGCAGAGAAAATAGAATTAGACCACAAAAAATCCCAACTTTCTATGTGCTAAATTTCAAATGAAGCCATTTTTTCTCTAGCTTTTTTTCAGGGGTGTGTGATCAGGACTTTCTTCTTCCCCCTTGGAGAATTTGTAAAATTGTCATGAAACAAAATGGAAAGCTGAAGGTTTTAAAGGTCAATGTTTAAGAATTTCCCATGTGAGGTATGGCTTTATCATTATCTTCAAACTGTACTACAGAAGCAGCTACAAATCATCCAATAACAACCAGAAACATTTGTTTCTCTACTAAGCAGTGTAGACTAAGACTAATTTTATGCTGTAGGAGCTCAAGTTTTTATGTCTAGCTTGCTAGCACAGTGCAAAACTATTATATTTGCAAAACTGAACCAGCTGCTCTAAAGGCAGAGACTGGATTATATTGGTGTGTCTTTTTTTCTGTTCTGTTCCCTTCGATTCTCTCTGAGGAATTGTACAGTAATTTTTGGATTCAGTGTAACCAGCTGTGAGTTTTTGACTTCCAATAAATTTTGATGGAAAATACAGTGTTTTAATTTCCTGTTAATTTCTACCAAAGTACAAGTTGGGTAGATTTGACAGTATTTTCATAGTTGTTTGATGCTGTGTAGATCAGACCCTTACACAGGAAAAATCAGCATACCTTTACTGAAGTTTTTACCTGTTTAAACTTCTTCCTTTTTCCCATCTTAAAAATTATGAAGAAAAATATCTAGAGGAAGAAAAACATAATCTCAATTTAAAAAGGTAGAAAGGTAAGAAGTGTCTAGAAAGAGATGTAAAGTGTTTTCATGTATGTCTTATTAAATGAAGAGAAAAAAAAATCTCCTCTCTTGATAAAAGTTTGTCATCCTATGAATTTATTTCTTTCACTGAATATTCCTGGACTAGGATTTAGGATTATCTATTTAGGATTGTCTATCCTTTGTTTTAATATAATTCATCTTGTAATCTGTTTTTAAAAATATCTCTGTGAGAGAGTCACAATACATTTTCTGTGTTGTAAGACAATATTTTCCACATTAATTTTTAGAAGTGGTCTTCACCTTTATTTAAAACGTATATCCTGGGAAACATTTGAGATGGTAAGGAGAGGAGCTATTCTAATGCTGTTTGCATCCCTGACGACAGGTACATCATTAATTGAACTCTAGTTAACCAGGCCACCTTGATTACACAGAACTGTCTCCGTGGGGTCAGCCTGCAGAGGGGAGCGGCCCTTCAGTCAGGGATAAGTTATGTTTTGGGCTTCCACTCTGTTATGAGCCGTAGGGGGATTAAAGATCCGGATCTATAGTTGTGACAGGGCTATATGGACCTCCGATACCGCTCCTTCTCTAAGCGTGGGAGCGCAGGCGGCGTTTGTTCGTGCCTTTGGCTGCCCAGCCCAGCCGGGCCCGGTCGTTCGTGCCAGGGCTCGGCTACAGCCGGCGGCGGGCACGGGCCTCAGCCTCGGAGCCTGTGGGAACGAGCAAGGGCCGCTCAGGGTCCGGCCGGGTCCGCCCCTCCCGAGGCGCCGGCTCCGGGATCCTGGCCCGGGGTTCAGTGTCTGAGCTGGGGCTGCTCCCTCCCGGGCAGGGGAGCCGCGGGGCTGGCGGATGGCTCATCAAGGCGGCTCCTTCCTTCCCCCCGGCATCAGGCTATTCAAATAAGTAGGATGGAATCCTGGGCACCGCTGTGAAAAAGAAAACCAGGGGGCATTGTTTTAATCACTAATTCAGGGC
Organism: Emberiza elegans; assembly: GCA_024865655.1. NCBI lineage: Eukaryota > Metazoa > Chordata > Aves > Passeriformes > Fringillidae > Emberiza > Emberiza elegans. The sequence continues at coordinate 27,817,349 of JALJVW010000139.1, forward strand.
GAATGAAGTGGGACCTGCATTGCTGAGAGATTTAATCTCACGTGCAATTTGCGATACAAATAATTTTCTGTTTCTCACGCTCTCCAGCAGCTGCCGCCGGACCGCCTGTAATTTGTGCCCCGGTACGCGCAGAGGGGTGTCCCTTCGGGGTGTGCCGTCGCTGGTGTCCCCGCCGTGCTGTCCCCGTGCCGGGAGGTGGCGCTGTGGGCCCAGGCACCGCGCGCGGGCGGGCGCGCGGCGCTCCCTCAGCCGGCGGCCCGCGCCTCCCGTCCCGCCCTGCCCTTCCCGCGGCCCGCGCTCCGCCGCGCTCGGCTGCTACAGATGTGCGCTTGTGAATGGTTTCAATAAAATTTTATAGCCCTCATTTGAAAAATGGTAGGATTATTGTGATTTGTGCAGCCTGGCAGAAGAGAGCCCGCCGGGGCTGGCCGCGGCCGCTGCTCCCCCTGTCGCGGGCTCCCCTCGGGCACAGTGTCCCCCGCCGCGGTCCCAACGTGCCAGGTGGCACTGGTGCTTCCAGCCTCTTTTTCTTTTTCTTTTTCTTTTTCTTTCTTTTTCTTTTTCTTTTTCTTTTTCTTTTTCTTTTTCTTTTTCTTTTTCTTTTTCTTTTTCTTTTTCTTTTTCTTTTTCTTTTTCCTTTTCTTTTTTCTTCACCATTCTGTAGGAGACTGCTTCTATTTTTTTTTTGTCCAGGCCTCCAGACGGGGCCCCCGGCATTCCCTGCTCTGCACTGGGGCCCGCAGCCCGCTGGATGCTTGCGTGTGTCTGAGCACCAGTGGGAAGTAGCAAATATTGCAACACAGGCAGGTTTTGTGAGAGGACAGAAGAAAGAACGTGGCTAATAGTTGCTTTTTATACTGCTGCAAGCCTTCAGTGTTTCCAAGAACCCTTTTGAAGGCATACAGACATTGAGTACTGCCGGCAGATGTTACACGTGTCTGTCTCCGTAAAATACATGACGCATGTACAAAAGAAAACCTTTTTTTTTTTTTCTTTTTGCTTACCATATCACCTTGTCTCTCAAGGACAGCACATTGCTAAAATGCAGGCAGAGATTTATTGGAGGGACAAGAAGGACTTTACTCCTCCTGCTCTTTTCCTCCTCAGCACACATCTCCCACTCCTCCGTCAGTCTGGCATCTCATGCTTTACTGTGAGCTGGAAGAAAGTAAGCAATGGAGCAAAGAGAACATCTTGCCCCTGCCCCTGTCTGTAAATTGACATGGGGGAACATAGCTCCTGTACTATAATAGCCTGCTCTTGGGAGACAGCAGATGTAGTTGCCTTCATTACTTGCCCCAGAATAAAGGCGTGTTGTCTCATTCATAGCCACTGGATTGCTTTCCCAATCTTTTTTCCCTCTTTCTGGAATGCCCTGGAAAATAGCCTACAATGAAACCTGCACAATACCAGTTTTCTTCCTTATAATGATTTGATATACAGCGGATTCCATAAATAGAGACAGCAATAGTCTCCTTATCCTGAGGTTTTGTGGAGAGTTGCATAAAAAAATTGAAGTCCTCAGAGTGCTGAAGTGGGTGCTGTCATGCCTGCAGTATGCACTGCAGCTTCCTGCCAGACTCTAGCTTTGGTTTAGAAGCACTGCTGCTTCACCTGGGGTCCAGGAGTTGGTTGCTGGACCCTTATTCTTGGCAGTGCTGGACCAAAATGGCTCTTCTACATTGAATTTTGAAGGAAGTGTGGTTCTGATTGGTCTTGGTTATTACCATTACTCCTTTAAGTGACATAGCTGTGAGCCTACTGCTCAGACTCCTTTTTCTGCCTTGTTTAGAATTCCAGTTTTATGTGCAACTTTGGAGAAGAGGATTTGGGCTCCTGAGACACTGAGGAATGTTTAAAAGTTCTATGCTTAGTTTGCTTTTAGCCATCTGAATGGACTAATAATTAGCAGAAATCATTTAATAGAGTGGGGAGACTGAGGTACTGAGTGCGTATACTGAGTTGTTACCCAACTGGAAATTAAAATTCCCACTATGCTGGAAATCCATAGCTAATGACTAATAATATAACCAGTATTAGACCTAACTTAATCTAGTCTTACAACACTTGTAATAGATGCACATTACTCTTCAGAGTTAATTTTCAGGGTGCTTATAAACATCACGGTCAGTTTATTCCATTTACTCTCTTGCTTTGTGGTGGATAAGACTTGGGTAAAATTATCTGTACTCAGTATGTGCTGATAGAATCATCCAATCATGTAAATTCAGGGGCACTATTTTTAATCAGACAATATAATTGGTACTAATCTTGAAATAAATGGTGCTCCTGAGAAGCAGGAGCTCCTGTCTTCTCCGGAGCACCATCTGCGTGGCTCAAATGCAATCAGCAATATTTATATTAAATGCTATATATTCTGCCTCATCTACTGTTTGATTTCCTCTCTCTGAGTCTCATGCTATGAACCAAAACAGGAATCACAACACCCAAGTTCTGACAAGTAATTTCTTCCCTTGGTCTGCTGTGTATACCTTGTTAATACAGCTTTGTTCAGTCCTTTTGTCAACATTCGGTGCTCATAGTAACCCAGTCTGCTCAGTGCAAGGTCTTAAGCTCAATTTTCATTACAATTTCTATGAAGCTTTTTTGTATCTCCCTCATATTCTCTAAAACTTTGCTGTTTTCTCTATTTCATCACAGTCATATGGATCCCCCATTGTCTTGTCCCAAAGTATCATTCTGGATTATTCCTAAAAACACTGTTCTGCTACTCAGTTACCAGAAGACCACTCTCTAATTGTTTTGTTTGTTTGTTTTAGGTTATAAGAGGTAAAATTTTACTCTTTTGGCTAAAAAATAAAATAAAATTGAGCATACATTTTTCACATTGCCATTTTACTAACCAATGCTTTACTTGTACTTTCTTTTTTCTTACATGGCAAGGGGTTTGTAAGCAAGCTGGATGAATTCATTCACTGGTTAAATGAAGCCATGGAAACAACAGAGAACTGGACTCCTCCTAAAGCAGAGACAGACAGCCTGAAACTATACCTGGAGACACACTTGGTAGGACAAGATTATACTATGATTGCTGTCCGTAATTGCAGTGTTCTGCTGTGCTTTTTATTTGACTATTACTTTTTAATTACTAGTGCATGTGTATATTTTAATGTAAGATTGGCAGCATTGCAGTTTATTTTAATGAAAATGCCAACAAATTATTTTAATGAAGATACCAACAAATTATTTTCTGCATTTGAAATACGTACTGATAGCTTTGTAAATATTAAACAACACTAGATGGTAAAAAGAAAAAAAATACAGAAAATTAAATGAAGAAATTTTCACTCTTTCTGCCAAAATCTTAGGTTCTTACCAGTATGAAATGGAAGAAAATGTGGTGATAGCACTACTCTGAGCCAATGACCTAGACACCCCAGTTATATGAAACAGTGCATTAGCTGAGCCCACATGAGATCATAAACCCCAAAGCTCAGCCTCATTTCCAGTCTCTGATAATATTATGGTAGAAAATTATTTGACAGTCCCAGGAAGTCACGTGATGCGTTACAGGAAAAAATGTCTTCTTAATCCCTACCGTAATACTGGAGTGACCATTATTAAATTAATCAAGTATACATCAAGTACATATACTGTTAAAAACCAAACTGAAAACTGTCTTCATGGCTTCAGCAATGCAGAAAACTCTTGTGTCTCTTGCTCTTAAACATTTCTGTTGTAGTAGTGCCTATGAGCAGTCACTGGATTGAGTGCCCATCATGGTAGTCTATCAAATCCGGTATGAATACACTTCATTTTTCCTTATGTTGCAGATTTTGTTTTTTGTGGCAGAGTTCAGATTTTTGCCTTGCCTTCTGCACACACTCACTTCCATGATTCTCATTGTGTTTACAGGTGCTCTGAGGGCACAGAGCACATCATGAAATGAGATCTCAGAAAAGGCATTGGTCACTTCAATTTGTTTTCTTTGTGCTCTGCAACATGAAACTTCTGATGAGAAGCTTTTATGAATAGAATCATAATTGCCACTCTTGACTGGATAAAAAGAAACATATTTCAGGTAACAGGGCAATCACCAGGCTGAGTAACTCTCACAGTCAGTTTCTTTTCCCCTTTCTTCCATGGGGAGGAGCGCAGTAGCTCATTTGTAGACAAATTACTTCCAACTTTGCCATGTGGTTCTTGGCGAGGTGAGGCCAAACCCATCTGTATCAGAACTGCAATGTGGAATAGTAGCTCAGAGGCAACATTGCTAGAGGTAGTCCAGAAAAATGAGTATGTGGGCACACTTGTACTTTCCCCTGTCAGTAGTTAGGCTCCCAGAGGCCCCCTTTGTATCTGGGCTAAGAAAATTCTCATATGCTTTCAGGATCATTATGCTATGAAGCAAGGTGGGAATTATTTTACTTCATTGCAGAAGTAAGATATCTAAAGAATGGTTCAGTTTCTATTTTATATTTGATAATATTATAATTATTTTGTGGCATCTATATCCAGTGAAAAATTCACTGCATAACCTGAAAAACCATAAGTGAGTTTTGTTTCTTGGATTTCAGAAAATATGTGCTATTATACTAGTTTCTACACAGCAGAAGATACAGAGCATTTTGTAGCGTGGAAGATAGTTATTTGTATTAACTAGATTGTCAGCTTTTCAGTGGCTTTTGCCTGTCAGACATCCTAATCTGTGTTTAAACAGAAGTATATGAACTTCAATTCATGTTAAGCTCACTGTTGAAATTTCCCTTAGTTGAGCATTGTAAGCCCATGATAATTGTGGCTTGTATGAGGGACTTCTCATTTTCTTCTTTTGCCAGTCAGGTTATCCATGTCAGACTCACCTAAGATATGCTGACGTAAAGGATTTGGAACTTTACGTGATTAGGTTCCAGACTTATGGGTTTATAATACAGACACTGATAGTAAACTAGATGGGAAAACAAAGAAAATGTCTTGGTTGTTTCCAATGTAGTGGATCTACACCAGCATATCTCGTAAGTGCTTCCTCACTGGTGCAGGTTTTCTCATCATAGAATGGGTGAAAACTTGATGTAGTTGATTTTATTGGTAGGGACATGTCCTTAGCCTTTGGCACAGGGTCTCAATTCCATGAAATGTGATACTGTTTTCTTTGAAATACATTTGTTGTGATGACAAAATTTGTGTCATAAAGGGGGAATATTTTGCATTTATGAATGAAATATCTTCTGTCAAATTTTAAGAAAAGAAAATAACAGGAGCAAGAAAACACAAAAAATGTGCTTGTTCCCTTTGTCATTGGTTGGGAAAAGTTCTGCAGAGGTGACAAGGAGAAGGTTGTGAACATCTTCCAAATTTTCCAGTATGTAAATTGTAGGCTGTCACTTTAGGATTTTAATGTAAACTGTTGAAAAAGGTTTAAATTTTACAATCTCTCCCCACTCAGCTTTGCTTTTCTTCATCTTTGGCATTTCAAGAAATGGTGTGGCACAGACACATAAATAGAGTGTGTTTAAAAAAAAAGGCATCACAAGAAACCTACAGCATCAACTTATGAAAATCTTTGCATAAAGTAATGCTCGTGTGAGGAGTCAAATCTCTTGAACAGGATGGCAATTCACGTGTCATAGCATGACATCAGCTTAAATTGGTGCAATTCCCCAGACAATTATTCTTGTTAATTCTTATACCTGGCCTGGCAATACTGTCCACAAGGATGTTAATCAACACTTTGAAGCACATGAATAGTGTTTGTCTATTGCTCTTGGCTCAGCAAGAGCTGCCTGCAGAGGCATCTCTGTAAGTGTCTGGAGGTTCTGCCTGGACAGCTCCTGAAACAGTGAAGCACACTGTGATGAAGGTGGAAGGCAGCCTCTCCTCAATTTGGTCTGTTTTTTCCAATTATCTCATCTGCACAGAGACTAGCTGGGGAGTTCCTGGGCCACCAAGGGAATTCACAACTAAATGTACTGTTTGTGCATGCAGGCACAGGCCTGATACCCAAATACACCACAATTATAACTAGTAACTGTAAGACCTATTGGAATTTCATTCTTAATATCACAGTTACAATTTAAACTCCATAGATTTTGCCACAATGAGAAACCATACATTTTGCTATGATTTTTTTCTACAAACCGAAAAGTATTCTACATCTTGAATGCATGCTGTAATAGACAATCTTCTGCTTAGAGAACAGTTTTCTTGCAAATTTTAAAACCTAGCTCCCTGATGTTGTGCAGAACAAAAGTTGCTATATGCTTCATTTTAGATAACACCAAAGCACAAATCTATAAATTGAAATGCTCTCAGAGATCTCTGAAATAGTTACTGAAATTATTCTTTCAATTTTACAGGTCTTCACAACTCAGTAATGTTGGTTAAACTGATTTGGGAGCTGTGTGCTTCCCATTCATATGGAAGGGCTGACATGGAGCAGCCACCCCTTGAACATCTGGCACTCTGCACGCAGCCACCCAAGCCAGCAGATGTTGAAAATACTTATATGTTTTCATCAAATACACATGTTTTTCAGACGAAATCTACTTTTCCACAAAGGTCTCAGTCAGTCCTACTAGAGAGAAAATGAATCAGGTTTTAAATTTTTTTAACAATTAGGTTAAAATCAGTTCCTAATGAAGAGATAGCTTCATTTGCCTTACCAAAAAGGAACTTCTGAAAATGGTTCCTGATTCACTTAATCTTTTGTATCTCTCCTTTTCTGTTATGCTCATTCTTGCCCATTGGCACCCTGATCAAAATCAGCTGCTAGCACACTCTGTGCTTAGACTTGGTGGTATGCAAATCACTTTTCATTAAAAACAATGTCCTGAAGGCAGCTTATGAGCTAAAAGCATCTGTCTAGGTGGTACTGCTGTGCCTTGTGAAACCAAGCAGACTTTCTAACCAGCTTGACAAATAAGAATAAGCCATGTATCTCTTGACCATTTTAGTTGGCTAAAAAAGATATTTAACTTTATCCATGGCCTGAGAAGATACATTGTTTTAGCACAGTAAAGAAGTAAGCTAGCTGTTGCGAAGAACCCCAGAGGAAAAGGTTTAGACAAAAGGTACTATATTTATTTACTGAGGCCTGGAACTTCTATAGTTTTAACTTTTTCCTTTGCTGTTAACACAGTACTTTTCGTTTTTGTTGCTGCACAGCTCCTTCTTTTGCACTGTAATTTGGTGTGCTCTTAGGTCATTGTACTAAGCCATTTCCATGTCTGGAGTCATACTTAGGGCTAGGGAGCGCAAGATATTTAAATGGGATCCTGCAAATGAAAAATATAATATCTTACATTTATTTAGATGCAACTTTTAAAATAGTTCTTGCATTATTAGTAGATATTGGCAAACAATATTTTTTCCAGTAGAGATAAAACTAATTAAGGTAAAGTCTTCTTAGAAATTTGGAATTAGTAGTCAAGCATTTTTCTCCATTTTTGTCCAGTAAGACTATTCTTGCTTCTTGGATTTTTTAGGCAAAAATATATGTTCTGTTTAGTTGAAACTAGAATAGAAAATATTGTTCTATAAAGATCACAGGTGGTGAGGACTGCATGTAGTTATTGCAGTACAAAGTGTGGTTTGGGTATACTAACTGATAACATCAATGAATAGTAATTTCTTAATTTTCTTTTCAGATCCCTGTCAGTAATATTTACTCTGATTTAGTCACAAGCTTTGTGCCACATTAAAATCCTTTTTAGCCCAGAATCAGTTCATTATATTAACCTTCTTAGTCACCATATTTACTTTACTTGTTAGAGTCTTAAAAATATCATAGTGCAAGCATCATTAGGATTTCAAAGCAAATTAGACAAGTTGATTCACACTAGCATTTCCTTTCCTTTTGTATGTAAAGATATCATCTCCATTCAGCACCAAATTCTTCTTAAGATACAGGGGGCTTGAGTTTTATTATCCAAAGAGAAATAAGAATTTTTCTGTCTCTGTTATAAATGTTTCTGGCCACATCACAGCTCAGCAATTTCGGAGCTGAAAATAGCAAATGCCTTCATACAGAAAATAGATTGTATTTTCACATTTAAGAAATTGTGTTGGTGAAGTAATGATGCCTCAGTGATATTTCATGATACCTGATTGTCTGTTTGTAACAAGACTGCTATGTCTGAAAAAAAAGATCATTCTCATCTCCCTGGAAAATCTAATTTTCTGAAAAATGTCAGTTTAGAGAAGTATTAAATATCTATTCTTATTGAAAATAAGGTTAAATACACATGCCTTGGGCTAATCTACCAACTGTCTTTGTAGTAGCAGCAGTAATGGTAATTTTATTAAAGGTATTAAAGCTTCTGAAATGGCTAAGTTATGTATTGTACTTTTGCTATATGGGAATTTCCAATGTGCATGGCAACTAATTTAGATAATTTCCTCAAAATATAGAATACTTTCTTCAGGATGATGGCACTGAAGAGTGAGCACCATGAGTGGCCTAATATTTTGTTTCTCAAAGGATTTGGATTTGAATTTGTTTAGCCTATTGTTTGTTTGAATTTTTCAATTTTATCATGTTTTTTATCTTGAAAGGCATTTTGAGTGTGCATGGGTTCCTGAATGTGTGTCCTTTTCCATTGGAAGCAGTCTGCAGAACATACTAATAAGAGATGTAGACTAAACTCAGCAGATTTCACAGGCTAATAAAACAATTTAATAGGAAGTAAGACAGCAAACTTAAACAAACAGAATACAAGTGTATTGTCAGTTTTGACTATTATTCAGCTTTCAAAATCTGTAAACCAAATAACCTCTATGTAAACTTTTCTGTTTCTTGAGTTAAAGCGTAGGAAATGTTCCTGTCTTTCTAATACATTTGGCTCTACCTGTATTATAGTCTGAACCCAGAGAATGTAAATTGCAGACTGTGAGAAAAATAGAGGTTTTGGAACTGTTTGGGCTGTTCTTCAAATTAAAAGAACATTTTTGGTGACTAAGGAAGAGTAAAAGCAAGCATATAAGAAAGAATATCCAGGTATATTGCCCTTCTAATAACAGCACTGCTGTCCTGACCAATTCAAAAATACTGCATTTGATCTAAAGATGATTCCCATAAGGTCATGCAATGAAAAAAAGCTGACACAAATCTTTTCTTTGTAAAGGAGAAAGAGTGGGCTATGGTGATGGTCCTAGGAGCACAGAAGTAGATCTATTATGATTTGGGTCAGCTATTACCATATATGTTTTTAATGAAGGAAGAGAATGTCCATTTACTGTCTTCCTGTACACATAGTCCCACTACAGAGGTTTTTTTTGTGCAAACTTGTAGTAAAAGAAATAGTTTCTTTGTAATTTTCCTAGAGACTTCATACTCTTAAGAGTACTACTTTTTTTCTATCCTGTCTTTCAAATTTGTAGATACTTACCCTTGTGTAGGTATTTTGTACAGCTGCCAATTAAAAGAATATTGCATCTACTTTGGTTTTTGATTGGTTTGAACCTTCCCAGGACAGTCTTTGCTACCCCCCCAGATTTACACAGTTTTGCATAGGAGGGGGATAGGGCCCCATAATAAAATGTAGGTCTGCTGGGCCTGACTGTAATGTATTGGTTGTTAACTATCTTCACAGAGAACTGTGCCAGCTTTTCTAGTTCTAAGAGCTACAGTCATCTCTGGACAGAGGAGGCATTAAATGAGAGGCAGAGCATATTAGGATGTCATTCTAAAATAGCTTTGCTTCTTCTACTGAAGGAAAAGGGAAATTGTAATGTTCAAAATCTGAACTGTCACTTGTGAGGATTTTGAAGTCTTGTATTCTACATGTATGAAAGTATAGTGTATGATCTGTGCCTCAAAAACAAATGTATTGCTCTCTTGTTTTGGTTTTTTTAATGCATGATGTTTGAGATTTGACAAGTTAGAATTCAGACTTTGGGAAATTTTTAAATTCACTTGCACTTGTTGGTAAATCTGAGCAAGCAGGATAACTTGATTTGGCAGTGTTGCAAATGTTCACTCCCTCTCAATTCTTACTACTCAAAACTGTAAAACTTCTAGGTCCTGAGGTATCCCAAAAAGGATATAATGTAAGTCTGAGTAGTGAAAGGGATTCCATTTGTCTGTTGTGTGTTTGGCCTGCAGAAGACATTATTTGCATATTGGAGATTCAGAGACTATAATAATACAATGAAATCAAATCACCATTATAAAATACTAGGCACTAATGTAATAAGAAAATTTTAGTGAAAAGTATTTCACGTAAGTTGTGACTTAGAAGCTTTGGAGCTTTGTGTATGACAATCTGACCATGCTCTTTACACAAATTTATCATAGTAACTTTTGAAACACCTTTAAAAATTATTTGAAATCAATGTTTATTTTACTAATAAACTGCATCATGCTTATGTAGAACTTCTGTTAATTGTAATTTTTTTTCTATTAAAATGCATGCTATTGCCTGAAATTTAGTATTGTTATGCTGCTATTATCAATATAGATGTAGTCAGTAATTTGTTTTTGGAAATGAAATGAAAATTTTTTTATAAAATTTGGAGATTGTAAATCATTAAAAAATATAATGCCAACATCTCAAAGGACAAACAAGCACACTTTCAGCAACATTTAAATAGCTGCCAAGGGCTATTGACCACTCCCATGGTTCTGTGCTATGCTACTCAGAGGCATAATATCATTCACATTTTAAATACTCAAAGTAGCACAATTATTGTCTGTATTTTGGTGTTTGCAACGCCAAAGCATTCAGGAGATATACAGAAAATAAAGGAAATTAATGGAGGTTTTGATTGGTAAATATTTTAATTTGCATCTCCTATGATGCTTTTTTCTCTTTCTTAATTCTACAAAGGAATTTGGTTAATAATCTGGGATCTTAATTTATTAGCTCTATTTTGGAATTTTAGTTCACCTTCAAATTGCATGAAAACTTTTGTCTGTACATATATAAAACAAATTACATCTCCTTCATATTCCCCTGAAACTAAAATCTTTCAAGAACTGTTTTAAAACTACATAGTGTTATTTAATTCCAGGGAGTTCATTTTGGTCTGATAGTTAGTAAATTTAAATAAGATTTAAATATTGTACAGGTGTAAGTTATTTTCCCCTAGGTAACTCCCTATTTGCCAAGGCTGCTATGCCCCATGAATTCATCTTTGGTTTCAAAAGCTGTTATCTCTTGGTTGGCTTTTTTTTTCTGTATGTGGTAGGGCAATACAACTTGGACATATTTTGATTAGGTAGTTTTTTGGGCATGGTGTCTCTGGGTGGAAGAGATGTACCTAGAAATGTGTAAGATAAGACAGAGCAGCAAGTCAGAAAACTGTGGTTTCTGCATCTTATTTTCTGAGTATCTCAATAAGGCAAGAAATGATTAAGGGCAATTGTATACAGTGGCTGCGTGTGCAATTCACCATGATTATGGCAACTTAGCAATTGTTTCACCGTGTAGCAATTTTACCCATGCCAATTCCTGCCTGTGTTCTTCACCCATTGTCTCTTGATAATAGACAAACAGAGATTCAATTTAGGAAGCCTCATGTGAACTTTTTTTTTGACAATGAAATATGTTTGGACAGACACAATCAAAGAGACATTTACATAGTGAAACACAGAAAAAATAAATTAGAGCTGGCAGCAGAAGAATTTAAGTGAATTTGAAACAAAAAATATCCACAAAAATAGCTTCTATGTCTTCTAAATCTGCAAAATAGGCATCCTGGAGAATAGGGCTAAATATAATTTTTCTCAATATCTAAAATTATGCATTCAAAACTTGGCTAAATTACCTAAAAGGTGGCAAACAGAATGAGGAGTGAGAAACAGAAACTGAGAGACCTGAAGCATTTAATGTGAGGAAGATTGAGTTATTCTTGTTCAAGATGTTACAAAGGGAAAAACCCCATAGATTGTTTAATACAAGTATGGCAGAAGCTGTGGCAGAGAAGAAAGGGGTGAGGTGATTTTACTTAAGTATGAATTACTATGGGGCTGCTGGAGTAGAGCCTGCTTCTTTAATGTATTTACTTTTGCCCACCCAACACAAATTCTGTGGCCATGTGACAGAGCTAGGTTACTGCTCCGTCAGTGCATTTGCAGCTCTCACTCCCACATTTTTAACCAGTCTAGATTTAATGGTCTCAAGGGATCCGGGCTTTCACTGTTTCCCTTAGGAGGTTATTATACAATGTAATACATCTGACTTTCATGGGAAATTCAATATTTGTCTTAAATTTTCTCCTTCTTAATTTAACTCCATTAGTCCCACCTACTATACCTTCTGATACTGTACTAAGTCTTTTTTCTACTTGGTGTTCAGATTCATGAAATATAAAACAGACAAAAGCAGGAAGGACCTTTCTTTTAATCAACGCTTATTCTTGTTTATTTCTTATTTGTTCCACCATTTCCACTTTTAAAGAAATTTTGCTTGTTGTTCACTAAACACCCAACAGTTTTTGTCCTTGTAAATGTGGTTGAATCCTCCCAAACAAAAAGTACATTCAGATCAAGGGAAAGATGGAGAATGCATATGAATCATCAGAAGGTAAAATCATTCCCAGGGCTAATAGTAATGAGCTAACTATTGCTATAGTTAGCTCATTACTAAGCATTTTGATGCCAGAATTTTCAGTTAATATTATGTTTAGATGAATGATAAACTTACAGAGAGAAATTATCTGAGCAGTCAAACCATCTTACATCTGATCCACATCTACAGTAGCACAATGCCCATATCACATGATGATTATGGGATTTCAGTAGTGAGGTTCCCAGTTTTATGTCAATTTAAAAGGCATTTTATATTATGAGCTGATATTGTGAACCAACATAAAAAGTGAAATAATTATTTTGCCCGTTTTTATCTGCTTACAGCGGCCAGTGGAAAGAATTGCCCCGAGAGAAACTCAAAAAATTTTATCCTTTAAAGTCTTCTCATTGTAGCAGAGGCTGGAAGACCAAATCTGCTTTCCACTAACTATTCACTCTTAAAAATATCTAACAGTTTCCACTGGTTGCAGAAGAAAATGCGTGGTCCATCTAAGGCAAATGATGGTCATGTTGTGTTAGGCATTAAAGGTTTGCTTAGAATTTGGTGATAATTTGCCCCTTGGTCATAATTGCTATAGGGAAGGCATGTTCTTAGTTTCAGAAAGAGAAGAAAAAACACATAGTGGGTGCTGATGCTTCAGAGGAGGTTTCATCACGCTCTCCCTAAAAAGCAAAGGTAGAATCCCTGCTATTGTAATACTCAGCCTTGCCTATGGAGCTGCATAAAGCATTTCCATAGTGCTTGTGTTCTTTTCAACAGGTGGAGTGTCAGTCAGATGAAAATGCAGCTTAAAAGAAAAGCAGAAAATTAAAAATTCTTTGTAGACACCTAGAGACACCTAGGTTTTATGGAAAGCATGAACAAAGGAGACATTGACTGAAACCATTTAATATGTAATATTTAGTTCCCAGGAAAACATATCCTAGTGGTGCTTATTTAATGCTAAGTAAGCTTAATTTAAAAAGTGAGGCTTTACTAGAAGCTAAATGTATAACCATTTCTATGTTAATATAAGGACAACTTACACAGTAGTTCTCTTTTTGATTTACTGAATGTCATTGGAAGTTAGTAGTCAGGAATCTGAAAATACCACTAGGTTATTACATGGCTTATTAGGTTATTAACTCAAATTATTAACCTAAATTATTAACTCAAATTCTTAAATAATAGGCACTGTCCAAACAGAGAATTTCTGTGTCATCAAAAATACTGAAGGAAAAAAAAGAAGAAGAAGAAGAAAATAGACAGCTGCCATTCCATGACCAAAAATTGAGTTCAGAACTTGATATCTTGGTATTTTGTAATGGCAAATTATTGGAAGGTAACTGTGCCAGAAGCAACACAGGTACTTGCAAAAGTAGCTGTATATTAAGCATATAAAAATAGTTTTTCAGGAATTGTTTCAAGTCATATTCCCTTCAAGACAAATGAAGTGGGCATCCTGTGTCTTTTCTACCAGCAACTGTTCCCATTACTCTAAATTTCAATTGAATTATATCTGTCACAGTGAGTGTTATATTTAAAGTGCTACATTCTTAGCCAAATTATATATGCAACTATACCCAAATATACAAGGCCATATTTCACTAGTGTAGATTTCTCAAAAACACTATTAGGAAATTTTAAATTAATCTTCCTTTTTCAAATTCTGAAACCAAACAATCCAGGACAGTTAGATAATTTTTAATTGTCTGTACTATTGCTCTAAGAAATAAACATTCTAGAAACAGTAATATTATTCATAAAGGTACTTAAAAATATAAAAAATTAACCTCAAGAAAATTCTCTTTTGGGGTACCCCAGTGCACCACACATTCTGATAGTATACTGAACTGAGAAATTTAAGATATTTCTTTTAATACATGGTCTTAATCTGACAATAGGTGTAACTTGCTATGTCATCCAAACTAACCTATATTTATGTATGCATTGTAGGTTCACATGATACCTAGTTGCTGATTTGTGTTTCAGAGACAGTGCATTAGAAACAATCAACTGATACATTATGACTTGAAAAAAAATCATGCTTATAGTAAGTCTCTGTGCCTCTGGAAACAAACAAATAAATTCTAGTTATCTATCCTTACTGAAGATATGAATAGGTAAAGACCTGGGTGGTTTACCAAATTATTAAGATTTTCTAAGAACAGAGCGGGAAATGTTGCATATCAGAGCTCAATATGTGTACACAGTGTAGGATACCTACACAATAGAAGCATCCTAAATTTAAGTAGCTATAACCATCAAATAAATCCTATGAAGAACTTAAAATATTTTTTTTCCCCACAGTTTTTTTCCCCCCACTTGTACAGAAAAGTAAGGTATGAGGGAGAGATTATTATAGAGCGCTCTTTTATTTTTAGTGTTTTCAGAGTCCAGCAGAGATCAGGAGGTGCTGCTTTTTTAACCCATGGATGTTCTGCACTATTGTAATCTTCTGGATCAATACGTTTCCTGAAAGTCAGGGGATGCCCTCATTTTGTGAAGGCTGGGCTCCTTTGCCCCATGCCCACAGCAGAAGATAGCACTCCTGGCACCTTGTATTTATCCCGTTGGTGTTTTAATTTCATTTATTACAGTCGTGCAACTTTTCTAAAACTGCATGATTCCTACCTCACTTTTCCTTTCTTGCTAAATAAGAGCAGTTGATAGTTATATATGAGTACATGGTGATCACAAAAAGTGAAGAGAACTTTGTAAGGAAATTTTGCTTGTTGCAGCTTGTAAACTACATTTTATACACCGTAGTTCTAGGGATGACATTAATGTGTTGTTTAAAAAGCTGCTGTCAGGCCAATGCACATGCATTTTCCATAATGTATACGTGCTCGTGTGTGATATTTAGACTGCTCTAGAGCTGCAAATGTGCTCGGAAAAATGGCTTTGATTAATTGACTTCCCTCCTCTTCTTTCTTCTCTTCACATGCAAAGGCTCCATTCATTATCAGGGAAGATCAGAGGAGGAGGGGAGCAGAGTACCTGGGTCACACGCTGTTAGAGTTACAATTTTCCAAATGCCATAAGTAAACAGTAGGAACAGGAAATATGCAGGATGGGAGGGGACTTCTGTGTTTGAAGGTCTTCCTTCATTCCAAATATTTGGTCTGATTTTATATTTAGCTGTGCAAATTTGCATTTCTCCATTGTATATACATGTAATACTTGTTACATCTTCAACTCCTCCGTTTTTCATGTGTCACATTTTCAACCCCTCAGGTATGAGAAACCTTGAGCATTGATTGAGGGCTATTCCTTCCACTGTTCCTTGTCCAGTTCTTTTTCCTTAGGAAATGAATAGAAATTATATATACATACATAATTCTAAATTCAAAAGTCATACTGCACTGCCTCAACGACATTCACTTCTGTTTATTTATACTAATATGAATGGTTCTCTCCTTTTAATGTGTGCTGATTTTGGATGGGATAGAGTTAATTTTCTTCATAGTAGGTAGTATGGGGCCATGTTACAGACTTGTATTGATAATCCAGGGGTGTTTCAGTTACTGCTGAGGAGTGCTTGCACAGAGTCAAGGCTTTTTCTGCTCCTTGTACCACATCACCAGCAAGGAGGCTGGGGGTGCACAAGGAGTTGGATACAGACGCAGCTGTGGCAGCTGACCCTGAGTGACCAGATAGGTATTCCATACCACATGACATTATGCTCAATACCTAAATTTGGGGGAAGAAAGAGGAAGGGGGGGATGTTTGGAACTACAGCATTTGTCTTCCCAAGTCACCATTATGTGTGATGAAGCCCTGCTTTCCTGGAGATGGGAACCATGGGAAGTGAGAATGAATTTCTTATTTTGCTTTGTGTGTGTGCACAGCTTTTTCTTTTCCTATAAAACTGTCTTTATCTTAACACACAAATTTTCTTGCTTTTACCCTTCTGATTCTTTTCCTCATCCCACTGAGTGGGGGGAGTAAGTGAGCGCTGTGTGTCATGCTTAGTTTCTGGCTAGGGTTAAACCATGACATGCTGCCTCACTGCTGGGAAAAGTTTATTTCTGCTAAATTTCATACATGTTCATGACATTTGTGCCACTCCTAATTTATCCATAAAATAAGGATTTTGCACAAGGAGAATATTGCTAGTCAGAAACCAAAAGTTTGGCCCCATCTTTATTCATCTTATTTTGCTTCTTCAGTGTAACGTTATTACTGGTTAATAGGTGCACCTGAAAATCAAGCTGTATTGTGATATCTGGTGCGTTATGTTAAATGAATCTTTTCTAGGACAGCAAGTCTCTTTTTTTTTTCCCTAATGAAAGAGAATACCTCATCTTTTCCAATTTTCCTATCAAACACATCCACATCATCTTGAGACACTGCCACATCCAGCTGCATCTATACTCAACTTCAATTATATGAAATTACACAACCTACTCTCAGGTCCTTTAGGTTCTCTTTGCTGTGTGAGGCACACGCATAGTGCATTTCCTGTGAAGTGCATGATTACAAACTATTCAGTACAAGCCTGTTTTAAGTAAACAGTAAATTAAATATTGTCAGTGCTTGTTCAGACACGCTCTTATGAAAGAAAAAGAACTTGTGGATTTGGGTTCATAAAACTCTAGATTTAAGAAAGGGACAGACATAAACTAGGCATCTTTTTTCCTTTTTAACTTCTCTTGACTGGCCCAGTTGTTCAGGAGCTGGTACAAAACAGTGTATTCAGATGTCCCTACAAGGAGAATTGGGCTAGTAAAAATGCTAAAGGTAGCAAAATTTCTGTTTATTGCTCTTTATTCAAATGGAAAATTCTCAAAAACATTCCGTCACTGTCAGGTACAATGCTGCCTGAAAAACTGTTAAGACTCTGTCTGAGCAACATGCCTTTTTCAAGCATGAAAAATTACAGTAGAAGTACCTTATTTTATTACTGTTCTGGCGGGGTTTTTTTTGGTGGTTTTTTTTTTTTTTTGGCTATGCCAGTCAACCTGACTGGAAGGGCAAGGAAGAAAGAAAATGGTTGCTTCCTTAAGAATTGAGGGCTTTTGAGTATTCAGTGCTACCTAGCACTCAATTTCTAGCATGGTCACTACAATTTGAATTATAAAGTTTTATAAAAACCAGAAGCTATGAATGTGCATTTGCAAAGTCTCCTTTCATCTCTGCCAGTTAAGTTATTCCCAAGAGAAGGAAAAACTCTTTTTTTCTAAGTGGTCAAATATTGTTTCCATTTATTCCATAGACATTTCAAAGAGAAAATATGTTGCCTGTATGTGTTTTAGGTCTGCACACAATTTATGATTAAATACAGCAAGTATCCTTTTCTCTATTGTATTTTATTTCTCTTTCTTACAGGCAAGTATAGTGAGAAGGTCTGGAAAATGGCTAAAAAATTTATCTGAGTTATCATTGGTGTATTAAATAGCATAACATATAGTAGATCATGTTTCTGGTTCCTTTATTACTAGATCTTAATTTGTAAAAATAATAATTAAAAAAGAAATAAAATATTTTCTTGTCTGTTAAAACAGAGATCCCTTCCAGACTACTAAAAATATTAGGAAAAAAAAGGTTGAAAAATAGTTGCTTTAAAAAGTAAGAAGGCAGAGATCTAAAGCAGACTGATTTGTTCTTTGAAAATGGATATGAGCATTAACTCAGGAACACAATATTAATAGATTTGTATAAGTGCACATAAGGCCAATATATTCAATGTTGTAATTTTTTTATGGTTTCATAAATAGTGCTATCACCAACATTTCAAAGAACTCTGAAAAAAACAGAGCTCATATGTGGTGGCATAAATTTAGTGTATTTTATAGAACACTGTTACTCCAGATATAGCCTACGGGTTGTGACTTTTCATAAAACCTAATGAATGTCTAGATTTGTCAGCTGTTTCAACACAGATGCACTTTGCTGATCTAATGGAAACATTTTGAGCCCAGATCCAAAATATCAATAGCTTTTAGTATCACAAATTAGTTTGGCTATTGGGTGAATTGGGATGTGGTTCTTGATAAAAACCAGCAAGTAATTTTGTATGTGTGTTTTATGATAACTGCCTCTCCAATGTCTGATGCTGAGGTTTTTTTCCCCTCTCTCTTTTTTTTTCTTTTATTTCTGCAGAGTTTTAAGTTGAATGTAGATAGCCACTGTGCTTTGAAAGAAGCAGTGGTAGCGGAAGGACGCCAACTTCTTGAGCTTATTGTATCTCACAAATCAGGTAAATCCTTCTGAAATATTGCAAGTCTTTATGTCTCCAGACTATTAAAGAATGAAGAAGCATTGCTGTAAATTACTGCATATATTCACTTCCTTATGTATTATTAATATTTACATTATCAGATTGACCTTCAAGATTTATAAATGTTTCATATACTGCATACAATGCAGTGATACTTATAAAATGAAATACTGCCTGCAAATAGTCTGTTCATTTTATTTTGGTCTTGCTGTTCGACTGAGTTTCAATTGAAATCACATCACTGAAAACTTCACACTGACATATTCTTTGATGTAGGTGCTATGGAAATAACATTAAGATAATGAACTAGGATTTCAAATATATATATGTATTTACATACTCTGCATGAGTAATTGCATTGGTAAAGCTTTATTTTACCACTTAAACTAATTCTTACATTGATTTAAATATATTTAAATGTATTTATGAGGACTAGACTAAAATTAAAAATACCTTTTTCCTTTGGTTAGGCTTGTCTTTTTCTTCAGAGGCCTTAAATTGAGAGGAGGGAGAGAGATATTCTGATTTCCCTTTATCCTTACCACCTCCTGTATTTTTAGATGTTTGCATGACTTGTCTGCTAATAGGGTTTTAATCAGCATATACTGCTATGGAATGCCATCTTCATTTTGGCCTACTTAACATGCTTTTCATCCAGGTTGAAGTTATTCTTTGCTATACTGTTTTCTCATCATGTTATATGTGTGCCTCTGTTGTTTCACAGCATCAGACATATCTGTGTAACGTGAAAGCTACAGGAAATTACTGACTTCTATGTATAGCTCCAAAAAGATAGAGAAGCCATAGCTGAGGAGGGTAGTGCATGTCATCACAGATGTAGGAAACAGTAACGTGTAAATTACAGGAAATATTTAAAGGAGTTGGAGGTAAGGAAAATGTCTTTGGAGGATTACAAAATGTTTCAAGACAAAGACAGGATATTAGAGGGAGAGATTTCTCTGCAGTGTTCCCTACTGCAGAGAAATGACAGTTTATACGGAATTTTTCTCTTGAAATTGTCAGCTGCAACTCAAAATTTAACATGATGGCTAAAAGAAGTGTTTGTCTCTATAGCATTATTTTGCAGGATGAATAATAGTAAACCTTGGATTTATTGGTGAGAAAACACATTAAAACTCTTGTTGCATTTGTTATTTTAAATGTCCTGCTAATTATTTGAATAAAGGGCAATATTTAAAGATGCAGTTGAGTTTACAGCTTTTATTTTTCCCCTTCATTTTGGAGAAGGACTGAAGGACATGCTGCAGATGATTGCAAGTCAATGGAAGGAACTACAGAGGCAAATCAAACGGCAACACAGCTGGATTCTTAGGGCTCTGGATATCATCAAAGCAGAGATACTGGCTACTGATGTGTCTGCAGAGAATGAGGAAGGGACTGGGAGCCCTAAGGTAAGTGGCTTGAAGTTTGCCTTATTTCCTCTTATTTCCGTCTTCTTTTGAACTAGGCACCACTGAAGTTTTCTTTCCACCCTAAGGCTTTTCATTTCTACTGGGTAAACTTTTTTTTTTATAAACAAAATGAAATGCCTTACTCTGAAACAATAAAAAAACCCTTAGAACTTTCAAGTTTTCCAGCAAGACCTGTCTTATTGTGTGTAGAGGGGCATGAGGGGAGCATAAAACATTTAGTAAACAAAACATAAAGCATCTTTAACATGAATAATCAGAATGCTTTTAAATTGTTTTGTTGCAACTATAAATCACTATAATCAGTGCAATCACTCAGCTCTGACATCCATTAGCCGCTTGGTTACAGCAAATTAACAAAGAAGAGAGAAAGTGATTCATTATCTCATTCCTGTTAATGACTATCAGATGCATTGCTTAATTAGGGGATGGCCATTGTAGTAGGAAGAAGGTCATATGCCTTTCCACAAATCTTTTTGCTCCAAGTTTAATTTGTCAGCTGTTTCAACACAGATGCACTTTGCTGATCTAATGGAAACATTTTGAGCCCAGATCCAAAATATCAATAGCTTTTAGTATCACAAATTAGTTTGGCTATTGGGTGAATTGGGATGTGGTTCTTGATAAAACCAGCAAGTAATTTTGTATGTGTGTTTTATGATAACTGCCTCTCCAATGTCTGATGCTGAGGTTTTTTTCCCCTCTCTCTTTTTTTTTCTTTTATTTCTGCAGAGTTTTAAGTTGAATGTAGATAGCCACTGTGCTTTGAAAGAAGCAGTGGTAGAGGAAGGACGCCAACTTCTTGAGCTTATTGTATCTCACAAATCAGGTAAATCCTTCTGAAATATTGCAAGTCTTTATGTCTCCAGACTATTAAAGAATGAAGAAGCATTGCTGTAAATTACTGCATATATTCACTTCCTTATGTATTATTAATATTTACATTATCAGATTGACCTTCAAGATTTATAAATGTTTCATATACTGCATACAATGCAGTGATACTTATAAAATGAAATACTGCCTGCAAATAGTCTGTTCATTTTATTTTGGTCTTGCTGTTCGACTGAGTTTCAATTGAAATCACATCACTGAAAACTTCACACTGACATATTCTTTGATGTAGGTGCTATGGAAATAACATTAAGATAATGAACTAGGATTTCAAATATATATATGTATTTACATACTCTGCATGAGTAATTGCATTGGTAAAGCTTTATTTTACCACTTAAACTAATTCTTACATTGATTTAAATATATTTAAATGTATTTATGAGGACTAGACTAAAATTAAAAATACCTTTTTCCTTTGGTTAGGCTTGTCTTTTTCTTCAGAGGCCTTAAATTGGGAGGAGGGAGAGAGATATTCTGATTTCCCTTTATCCTTACCACCTCCTGTATTTTTAGATGTTTGCATGACTTGTCTGCTAATAGGGTTTTAATCAGCATATACTGCTATGGAATGCCATCTTCATTTTGGCCTACTTAACATGCTTTTCATCCAGGTTGAAGTTATTCTTTGCTATACTGTTTTCTCATCATGTTATATGTGTGCCTCTGTTGTTTCACAGCATCAGACATATCTGTGTAACGTGAAAGCTACAGGAAATTACTGACTTCTATGTATAGCTCCAAAAAGATAGAGAAGCCATAGCTGAGGAGGGTAGTGCATGTCATCACAGATGTAGGAAACAGTAACGTGTAAATTACAGGAAATATTTAAAGGAGTTGGAGGTAAGGAAAATGTCTTTGGAGGATTACAAAATGTTTCAAGACAAAGACAGGATATTAGAGGGAGAGATTTCTCTGCAGTGTTCCCTACTGCAGAGAAATGACAGTTTATACGGAATTTTTCTCTTGAAATTGTCAGCTGCAACTCAAAATTTAACATGATGGCTAAAAGAAGTGTTTGTCTCTATAGCATTATTTTGCAGGATGAATAATAGTAAACCTTGGATTTATTGGTGAGAAAACACATTAAAACTCTTGTTGCATTTGTTATTTTAAATGTCCTGCTAATTATTTGAATAAAGGGCAATATTTAAAGATGCAGTTGAGTTTACAGCTTTTATTTTTCCCCCTTCATTTTGGAGAAGGACTGAAGGACATGCTGCAGATGATTGCAAGTCAATGGAAGGAACTACAGAGGCAAATCAAACGGCAACACAGCTGGATTCTTAGGGCTCTGGATATCATCAAAGCAGAGATACTGGCTACTGATGTGTCTGCAGAGAATGAGGAAGGGACTGGGAGCCCTAAGGTAAGTGGCTTGAAGTTTGCCTTATTTCCTCTTATTTCCGTCTTCTTTTGAACTAGGCACCACTGAAGTTTTCTTTCCACCCTAAGGCTTTTCATTTCTACTGGGTAAACTTTTTTTTTTATAAACAAAATGAAATGCCTTACTCTGAAACAATAAAAAAACCCTTAGAACTTTCAAGTTTTCCAGCAAGACCTGTCTTATTGTGTGTAGAGGGGCATGAGGGGGAGCATAAAACATTTAGTAAACAAAACATAAAGCATCTTTAACATGAATAATCAGAATGCTTTTAAATTGTTTTGTTGCAACTATAAATCACTATAATCAGTGCAATCACTCAGCTCTGACATCCATTAGCCGCTTGGTTACAGCAAATTAACAAAGAAGAGAGAAAGTGATTCATTATCTCATTCCTGTTAATGACTATCAGATGCATTGCTTAATTAGGGGATGGCCATTGTAGTAGGAAGAAGGTCATATGCCTTTCCACAAATCTTTTTGCTCCAAGTTTAAGTCGTCCATAATAGTGCTTGTGTTGAATACAAGTACTTTAAGAGTAAGTTATTGACACCTGTCATAATTTTGTGGATATTAATTATTAAAGAGGGCTAAAATAGTTACCAGTTGCCAAACCTAGTATTTGTAAGACCATTTTAAATACAGACCATACTTACTCAAATTGATGCGAGCAGTGTAGGGATACTGCACACAATAGAAACTTCTGGTTTAGGGTCCATGATCTTTCATCACCATCAATTGTAAGCAGAGCTGTTTCTTAAGCAAAGAATGTGCAAGAGAACAATCCAGTAACTCAATATCATGGCTACTCTTTCTGGAAACAACAGAGATGGTTGTGCTGAGTGGATTTTCTGGTTGTGATGCTAGACAGTTCTTAGCATTGGTATTCAGTGCTTCCAAGAGAGTGGTTTGTTGAGTGACTCTTGGCTATGATTATGTGAAAAGTTCTGGTGATTTCTTACTATAATTCTACATAGCAAGAATGGTCTTAGAGATGGAGGAAGGATCAAGGAGAAAAATGAAACAAAAATACAGGAAAACATATATATGCAGGAGACAGAATTTGAACTGATATCCCTCATCACTTGCATGATGGAAAGTGCTTCTAGTCCGTACAACTCCTCCTTTACAAAGTAGGTGGTGGAGCAACACTTGATTTCCTAATGGGATCTGTTAAACTAAACAGACTAGCCTAAAGCTGTTTTCAGCCTGGCAGTATCATGATCCCTTATCTCTGAACGTTTTTACTCATCTAAGTCAATGTGGCCAAACGTTTAACAGCTTAATCAAAATTATCATGTAACAAGTAATTCTAAAATCTAGCTGGATTTTGCGATGAAAATTGTGGAATCCCTTGCTTGGAATGATTATATTCAAATATTTTCTTGTAAAGGGAGAAATGGGGGTGGGGTTTATATTGCAGTAAATTTCCCATATAGATAGGGGATAGCTCCTTGCTCTGTGCTTTTTATCATAGAGATAGGAAACTGAAGAAATGCATTTTTTGTTTGGTTGGTTTGGTTTGGGGGTTTTTGTTTGTTTGTTTTTGTTTTTGCCAACAAATAAATTTTTAAAAAAGTGAACCAAAAAAAGATCAAACTAAAAATATTTGCAGGTCATTTCAGTGATTCTTGTAAGTATGTGTAGTAGAGTGGTTGAGTACCATTTACTTCTTCACACTAAAAGATTAACTAAAACAAAAATACAGCTAATAATATAACTGCATATTTCAGTTTGTATTGTTTCAAAAACCAAAAAGAGCCCAAGAAGTGTAATAGAAAATCGAAAGATTATACCTAGAGGGTATTTTTATTTTTGCCTTTTTTGAGAAACGACAGGAAGAGTGTTGGTGTTAGAAATCTGTAAAGAAATTGGAAAGGAGGAATTTCAAAGACCGTAGGAAACTTTTCCCTTAGGACTTTTTAAGACATGTTTTCATAGCACTGTGGCATCTTTAATGAGACAAGTGAAGAGTGGGAGGGGGAAAGGGACATTCTGAACTCTAGAAATATATTGTCAACATTTGTAGTAAAGAATTCAGATTTTGCTTAGGAAATTTTACTCTTTTTTTTGTATGTAAGTTTTATAGTGGCTTAGAGTGAATACCATAGAAGATTTAGAATTTATTTTAAACATTTCTGATACCTAATCTCTTCTAATATATTACATCCTCTGTAAAATCTTAGGAAAACAGTGAGTTCTCTAAGTATTTACTAAAAATATTTTTCAGTCATTTTTATAAATGAAGAATTGATGACTGTATTCAGTTTAAATTGAAGGATGTAAAGTTTTGCCTTCTTACTCCATTGACAAGTGCCTTTGAAAATGACACAGTCCAACAAGTACTGATCTAACAATATGAGTAGTACGTGAGATGTAAAATACACATTCTGAATTCTGATTCTGAATCTTACACTTAGCTGCAGTGTAAGTTTTCTTTTGATGGAAATCACAATAATATTCTAAAATATCTGGAATATAGGAGGAATGGTTTAATATTTGTGTGTATTTTTCATTTTTTCACTTTTTGGAGATGTCTGAGACTACTTGTTTTGTAAGTGACCTCTTAAATTGGGTCACTTCTCTATCACAAAAGGACTACTGAAACAGTATTTCTTTAAGTAAACAGTACAGAGTGGTATTGGAAAACAACATGATTTATTTTCATATCTAGTGGCTGTGAGTGTAAATACCCGAATATTACCCTGATCTATTTAATTCATAGTTTGTTGGAAAAGTTCATTGCTTTCTGAAGAACCTGCAAATTTGTCTTGTAACTGATGTCCTTTAAAAGCTTACAGTTCTTAATAGCATTTGCCCATTGTATACATTCTTCTTCACTGAACATTGTATGGAATAATATTCTTAGTATCAATTGCAAGTTCTGCTCCCAGCATGCATTTGTACAGTTAGTTCATTATTATGATTTTGAGATCTGGATATCTTTGTTCTGCAAGTGAATGTTTGAATTAAGTTTTGTGGGTTGTTTTGGTAACAGTTCAGAATATAACATCAGAATTTCAAGGCTGGTAGGTCAAAAGAATAGTGGTGGTATATTATATATATATATATATATATATATATAATTATTGAAAAATGCTTCTTGTTTCCCATTCCAGTTTCAGAAAACTAAGCATGTAACTGGTTAAGACACTGGATTTAATACACAGAACATGGAAATCTGAGTCAGTTGTTCTAGGTAAAAAATAGTCTTGTGAAGAAAGTCTTAGCTGTAAAATGGACTTGTCAGTGGGTTAATGATAGAAGCAGTCAGGATTTGAAGAGTATCCTCTTTGGAGGAAGAGGTAAAAAACCACATTTAACAAATAAACTGAAAGTCACAGAAATAATAGGTGGCTCAGGAACAGAATTTGAAGTGGTTAAACAAACCTTTGTATAAAGGGAAAAAGAAAACCCATGTAATTTCCTCTTGATATGTAATTAAACATCACACACTTCCAGGATCATTTCCCACTTAGTTGCGTATAATTTTACAGCTTTAACAATCATTCTAAACAAACAGTCTTCAGTACACAGAAAAGTGATTTTCATTTAAAAATTGAAAACTTGGTGAAGCTGTTTAGTATCGATCACTGTTTGGGATTCTGAGAATGCTGCTTCACAGACATCTTTAGAGTGACACTGGTCTCAGACCTAGTGGGTGGACTAAACACCACAGCTCAGAACAATTATATCCTGCTCAGTCTTTTCATACAAAGATGAATTTTTGAAATGGGCAGCAAGGCAGAGCAAAGTTTAGAGAATGGGAATAGTCTTTTCTTTTTTGCTTCAGACTTGTAACTTGTCCTGGCCATCTAATCAGGCTGCTATGACTGCCTCATTTAGATTAATACTTTTATGTAAAAGGAATATACAAATGAAGTGTTTTGTCATCTTTGTGATTAGTGCAGAGAAATATCATACTTGTGGGTAGATAATTTTCTTTTCCTCAGTGTCTTTTAACAGTTCTGTATTTCATGAGTGTGGTGCATGGGCTGTAATATTAAAAGCAACATAGCAGTATTTTTTTCTGATGTCTCTCATTGTTTTAAAACAGGGAAAGTTTATTACTGACACAGATTTAAATATTATCAACAGATAACAGAGACTATGATTTCAGAATCTAATATTTTTACTTACGTAACCACTTCGAAAACTGGCGGCCAATATATGCAATTGGAGTATTGCATATATTATTGTAGTGGGTAGTGCTTTGAAGTTGTCAAATGGCACAAATACTGGAAAGATAATTTTACTTAGCTTGCTGGAGTTACTTAGATTGCAGCAGAATTTTAAAACTTGACATCTCAAACTGGATTTGTTTATTTAACTTACAGTCTCTCTTTCTCTATTTTTCTACATGCAAGAACTCAGGATCAGACTTGTGGATTAAATCCTGTGTCTCGTGTTCATAATACTGTCGAATAAAATGTCAAATAAATAGCCATTACTTATTCAGTAACAATTTGAAAAAATAATGAAATGGAAATAAGACTTTCATCTCTGATGTACAGACATATGGAAAGGGCTTTTCAAATGGTGATACACATGCCATTCTGGTCTATTGTCTCATGGCTTAATGGAGTCTTTTTTTTTTGGAAAAGAAATGTACAAGAAAAGTTGGTATTTGTGCTTTAGAAGAAGTAATTTTTTCCTCTAATGTGTCTATAATGAGCCACATTCCCATCTAAATATGAGAGAGTTTTATCTCATGAGTGCAACACCTCATAGATGAGACATTAAACTGAAGTTCTAACCACCTTTACCCAGGCTTACTTCCAGTATCAGTAATTACCATCTGCCACCTTAATTCTTTGCAGTTTCAGCTGAATGTGTTAGTCTCTTCTGTTCAGAACGGGATAGTCTCAGGCACAGTTAAATAGTTGTTACCTTTCACTGGTGAAAACAATGCTTTATAATATCCTGCAATGTATTTCTGTGCTGAAGAGTATTGCAGCAAGTCCACAGTTCACCATTCACTACTTCAAAGATGGTAATAGGGAAGTGCTTTCCTTTAATTAGAACAGAAGGCTCTGATATGTTGCCATTGAGGCATAGTCTCATATTGTTGAGTATTTAAAATGCTATCTGTACATAAATACTATCATTGTGCCTAACAGCTGAACAGTTTAAAAGCATTCATGTGACATTTCAATTCTGAATCTGGAAACTTTGGAAGTCTAGAATAAAGATACTGTCATCTCAGTCATAAGTACAAATGATGCTGGTAATTCTGCTGTAATAGGAAAAATTAATTGCAGTTACAGTTTTGCTTGGCTTTAGGTATTTAATTATATGACATTACAGCAGTCTTGATCTGTCAGCTTCTTTGGTGGGGATTTGAACCATGTAGGAGTTGGCCAATGAGATGAAAAAGGTAGTGGTATTTACAAAATCCTTCTATAAATCAACAGACATAATTTTGGTTTTGCAAGGAATAAGCCTGTCTCTTAGTGCTTTTACTGGAGTATGCGAAACATGACTGAGTTCTTTTGATATTAATTGTTATCCAAATACAGGATTGAAAACATTCATTATGAATTTCCAAGCTAATCAAAACAGCTATGTTGAGGTAACATATGAAAAGAACATAAAAGGGAAGCAAGAGGAAGTAAAGTTTGTGTCTTTGAGCACAGTTAGACACTTCAAGTTCCTTCATTTTCTAGTTTTTAATACCTTGCTTTATAAGTTATGTAATTTTAATGTTACAGACATTATTTAGACTGTGTACAGACCTAGCTATCATTGTCACCAAAAATATCTCTAAAAAGGATTTGAGAGGATGACACCATAATTCTGCACACCATTTTAGAGTGGAAGAGTAAAAGGAAAGAGAAAGATGGCTTAAAAGAGGTTTAGAAGGAGAAACTAGTATTGCTACAAGGAGTCTGAATATGGATTATTGAATGGGACTTATTTATAGTGAGTCTCTGTTGAAGAAACAAGAAGAAACGGATCTACTGAAGGATATAAAAGATATGACTGGCAACTGAGTAGAAAAGCTTTGTTGACTGTAGTACTGTCTCCCACTCAGAATTAGCTGAAATATTTTGTGTGATAATTAAAGTACAGATAGAAAGAAAACAGAGTTTTAGTACTGCTTAGTACCTTTCTGGTACAGGACTTTTTATTGGCAAAACTGGTGCCTTGACAATAATATGTGACTCGTCATATTTTGAAGCAAAATTTTCTTCAACTAAACACAAGCTTTCAAAAACCCAGGCAAAGCCAAAGTAGTCAGGTAATCTCTCATGTACAGAATGTTTCCTTTAAGCTTCTAAGTGTATATGAGCTTAAGTTGATGTTTCATACAGAATAGTATTCGTAAAACTGCCACGATTCTTCTGTCTTGTATTTTATCTCTATCCTTGAGTAAAGGAATTATGCAGCTGAACAAGTTCTTGCTTTGTTAAAATGCTTTAACTGAGATAGTAATTTTTAGGAGATTTTATATTTCCAAGGTGATAAAATATGAATTTTTGTGTCATTAGATCATGGCTTTTTTACCAAACATAGGCATAAGCAAACTGAACCTTAATTAGCTCTTTTAAAAGGGCTTTCTCCGCAACACACCCTGAGAGAAGCAAGGGTCAGAACTATTGTTCCTTTTCCAGAGGGTGAATGTTGCATTTCATATGGCTGTTCATAAGGAATTACACAGCTGAGATCTTCCAGGAAAGGTTGTAAATCAAATTATGTCATAGGTAGCCTCCCTTTTGACTCTGTGAGCCCATTGTTGTTGTGGTTGGCTGCTTCATAGGGAAAGAGGATGCAGGTTTTCCCCAAATACCTTTCTCCCAATTGACTGGAAGTCACAGGCTGTGTTACTCTTGCCACCTGGGATGAATCTAACTCAATGTTTTGAGGGTAAAACATTGCAATAATAACTAAATTTTTATTGCATGATAATGCCTGGCTAAGGTGCAGGATTATGCAGGTGGGCTTGTAAATGTAACACTAGACCTCTGCTTTTGGAAGTAATTTTCAGTTGATAGATTTTAAGTGTTACATATCTACAAGAGCTCTATTTTAAAAATGTTTCTTTTGTTCAAATAGTCATCATTTTTTTTCCAGAATGATTGAAGCAAAAGCATCAAAGGTGTACAAAAAAGTCCCCAAAAGACCAACAGGCTTGTCAGGTTCCACATGGTGGATTCACTGTTGTTTATTGGAAGCTGTTTCTCTTGATTTCCTAATTGTATGCTTTTTAGTGGGCAGGAGGAATTATTTTGTGTTTAATTTAGAACCTCCCTTCACAGAAAAATGAATGAATCTAAGCAGTCACTCTTTAGACTGCAATAAGACAAGACAAATGAATAATAGCTCCATCCTAAACCTCATCTTTCAGGTTACATGAGTCCTGGTAAAACTTCTCTATATCACAAATTAACTAAATATTTTTCTAGTTTTTCAAGTAATGATGTCCCTAAAGTCTTGGTCAAGCAAGTCTGGGTCCCATTTTAGCTCAGAGATTGTTTTCTCATATATCCATCAATGTCCTGCAAATCCTATATGAGAGTATTGTTTTCATAGCATCTAAAATATTTTTACTAATTTTTAACAAGCCAAATTTCTAAAAAGTAGTGAGGGTCCTCAGTGTTTTTTCATTGAATCTGACAGTAATCTTATTTGTGAGCTATTTAACTCATTACCAGGTTTAAAATTGAGAGAGCCACACTTTAAAAATCATATTTCTTTGCAGCTGAATTGTATCTACTATTAAGCACAATATTCAATCCTTTTATGAAACATAGGTGCTTTTTAGACCAGCATATTATAAAATTTACTGCAAAAATATCAAAAGTCATATTTGAATTGAATATGTGAACAAGTACTCTGAGGTGTCTGTGGTACTTACAATATGCTTCTACAATTTTTACACTTTGGTGATTCTAAATATTTTATATTGATGACTTTTAGCAGCTATTGCCTTGTTAACATCCATCTCTGTTAGTAGAAGCAGTTATGCTTATATAGTTAGCAAAGAAATTATGACTTTTAACTTCAGGAATGAGAAGGGCTACTTTCTATTAAAACATAGATCAAGTTCAGTTTGAAAGATATTTTAAATCTAAATCTCTCCTCTGAGAACAAGTGCAGACTAAGAACTTGATGAGAACAGATATTTAAACCAGCATACGCCCAAGGGGCTTATTTTATCATAATGCTATTTGAATTTGAACATTATTACCTGGAATTCTGAAAGTATGTTAAGCTGTTGTTACTTCCCCTGTGTAAGTAGACCAACTCTGACAAGTTTTATTTATGCAAAAATCCCATTTGGGTTTGGCCTGTATTTGAAAATATAAAAACAGAAGGGCATTGAATATGTGTTCATATGAACACATTTTCCTTAAGTGACATAAAGAAGTATTAACCACTCAAGGGCATTGATTTTCTATTTTGCCAGTATCTGTCCATTCTGCTCTCTCTACACAATTATATTGTTGCATTTTTGTTCTTTTGTTTTTTATAGAACATTTTTTCAGAATTGAATATTGGTGGAAGCTTTCACCTATTCATATTTGCCCATTGTTTCATGCGCTTATCAGATTTCTAGAAAAATACACATTTAATAACTTTTAGTAACATGCACACACAAATACAGATTTATTTTACTGAAAAGTCAATGTCTCCCAGTCTAAAGCAGAAATTTCTGGGATAGCCTGTCAGAGCTATTACTTTTCTACTTCTCTATAAGGGTTTAGAATCCCATGAGCTCATTCAAGGTTTTAAAGCACAGCAGAAAGAGAACTTTAAAAAAAAATATTTTTGAGCTTGTGTTCAGAAGCTGATGGAAGACACTAAAATAAATTAATAAATAAGCAAGTGAAAGTATGGAATCTTAGCTGACTAAAAATGCCTTGGTAAAACAAGTTTGTGGTTGAATTTAAAGACTGTGATCACTTAACAAAGCAGATTAGTTGAAATTCAGATCTTTTCAGTTCAGTTTCTCATGTCTTATTCCTGCTCCCTCTCCCTCCATGCCATCTGTTGCTCCTCAAAGCAGTTCAGGATTTCAGCAGGGTCACAAGTGAAATATAGGACAGGAGTGTGTGGGGAGACTCTCTCCCAGCGCTCACTGCTGGCAGTGCAGGGGGACTGAAAGTCTGGCGCTCCGCAGGGATCGTGTTTGACTTCTGACAAACGTGGTGCTGGCCAGATTGAAGGGGAAAGCTTGAATGTGTCTTCTACCTGTGTGTTGTTTACATGCCATCACAATGGTAAATATTTTGGCTTGATCAGATGATGTGGCATAAGATCTAGGTCTTGGACTTACAAGGTTATCTTCTATCTCCACTAGTCCATTTTTTTCTAGCTCTGGTAATAGCAATGCAATATCAACTCATGCCTCTCATCCTAATTACCTCTGGTAATGCAGGATTTAGTGGCATAAACTGAGATTGCCTTCTGTACTGAGATGCTTTTTTCTTTTCTTTTTGTTCCAGACTCTTCCACCATGTTTTGCTTTTGAAAAAAAGTCATGTTTGAAAATCTAATTTTTTCTCTTTTGCTTTGGTCTCATAGAAATCTTGTACTTTAAATAGGACAGCTCAATAGGGATGCTGTTGTCAATTTTCATCTCTAAAGATTGTTGCTTCTGTTAATAGCAATTCTAACTTTGCCATTTTATTAAACTTATATTGCTGGTCTGAAAACAAAAATTACTGCTTTATTCCATTAAAGAGTGACTGGCATGGCACTCCTCTGATCTTTAAAAAGAAATTTTACTTTCATTGTATTTGTGCATTAAATTAATCCTCCTATCTACAGAATAAACTAACTTCTTATAAATATTATTGTGCTTAATTATCAGTTAGGTATTTGAGTTTTTGCTGTTATGGTTGATGTCCAAGAGTGATTAAATGTGTAATAGTGAACAAAAGAAACATTGATGTGAACAAAGATACTATGAGATAAAGGTAAATTTTATCTTCTTCATGCTTTTATTCTTTTAAAATTATTTTAATTACTTCTATACTCAGCGTAGTTTGGTGGCATTTACCTTTCTTTTTTCCAATTCACTTCTTATTTTAGTCTTTCAGACCATCTAGCAATGATTTAACTTGTAGTATCTTTCAGTTCCAGTCTCAGCTATGTACTTTAGGCATCTATTCTTCACTAGGGTGGTCACAAAAGAGAAAACAATGTTTGAAGGAAAAATCTACTTGGACATCCTGCATTTTCAAACTGACTTATTCTTAAACGTCTTGTGGCATAGTATACTTGACTACACTTAAACTATAAATGCAAAATGATGTTACAAATTTTGATAGTTTTTTAAGCCAATCTATTAGAAGACAACAGAATATGGTGCTGAGAATATATGTGTGACCTGACTTCTTTATGGGTATTTACATTGTGAAAAAAAAAAGAAAATCACCAGAGCATTTGGTGAAATACAGACTAACATTAAAAAGCTTGCAAGATGCTTATGTTAAAAGCATTTGTACATTTATATGTCAGGTCTAGTAACTTGTGGGTAATAATTTTTTTTTTTTTTTTTTTTTGTTTGTTTTTTTGGGGTTTTTTTTTTGGGTTTTTTTTTGTTTTTGTTTTAGTATTTTGCCTGGATTTTTAATTAATCCTTTCTTAAAGTATCTTAGATGCTTTAAGATGCTAATTTATTGATAATTATACTTATCCAAAGTAATGCAACTAATGTGGGAGATACAATGGGGACTGCATCACATTTAGCAATTTAAACTTGTTCCTTAAACACCTGGAATAACTGCAACAAAAATATGTTTTGTAGTAGTGTACTTTGCCATATCTCATGGGCAGCTCTAAATGTTAATTACAGTTAACCTAAGATGGCTTTAAATGCAAAATGGGTTTTCTGACCAGAAGACAGGTGGTATGCCATATTCTTTTGTAATTGCCCCATAGCATGCTTTATGAACCATCATCATGCCAGAGAAAAAGAATAGCTCATCTGGGCATGTGCACTTCATTTCTTCATCCTATTTTGCCTCATTGCAGTCATGTTGTAGAAAGGAGACAGGCATTTAGCACAGAATGCCCTAATCCTTGAGTTTATGAGCCCTAAGAAAATCACAAGTGTGGTTGATGCTGACAGTCTACATCATCCCTGAAGAAAAATCTTGAGAAAAGAGAAAGAAAATTGCAAAGGGAAAAGTTCAGATCTGATTAAGAGCTCAGCACTATGTGTTCCGAAAGACTTTGACTTAAAGCTGTGAAGTGCAACAGAATTTTAGAATGGTGCATTTATAACTGCGTACATTCAAGGATTATCATTTCAGTTAAGAGGAAGGAAACAAGAAGGTGACTGAGGTCAGGTCAGCTTGTCTTTTCTGTCCTTGCTGTTGATTTGGCAAATTTTCCTGGAGACAACAAGGTTATTGAGTACTTGTATTACTTTGTACAGGCTGTCCTTCCTATCTTAGATTTGAGGGTCAAGCAGTTAGAGCATTGCATAACAACCAAGTACTACTAGAACTGCAAAATATAAAGATAGATGCAATAAATAGCGTAAATTTATCTTTTAAAAATTCTGTGTGTAGTAAGATGAAACAGCCCTGAAACAAGGAACAGATGTATGTGCTCAATTTTTTCTAAATATGGCAATTAATGGATTAGTTTGCAAATCTGTGGTTTTTTGATATTAATTAGTCAAGAACAATAACATTTAAAAGTTCATACTTTTCTAACATAATTAAATACTTTTAGATATTGGACAGGAAATGTATTAAGTAAATAAACAGAATAAATTTAATTTCATCTTTTTGCAGGTTCATTTATTTGGGCATTGATTCTTACTCTTCAGTATAGGTACTGTATGAATCATCTATATTTATCTCAGTAGACTTATTCCTGACATGTATAGCTACAAAGGCTTTTGTTTGTAGAATATCAGCTAATTAAAATAAATCTATAATTAAAGATGAAAAATGTTGATTTCCAATTCAGTGAATCCTAGAAATATTATAATAAGTTTGGTTTTAATTCCCGAAAAACATATTAAAATTAACTTTTCTCCCATTTATGTAATGCATATAACTAAACTTCCTTCCTACTGTGAGACAGTTTCATTTATTGTTATTTGTAAACAGCTTAGTAAAGATGCATAGTGGATTGGTCTAGAAACTCCTTGAACAGTTTCTTTTGAAATAACACTACATACGTTAAGCTCAATTACACATCCAAACAGCCACAACACACTTTTGGTAATTTATTCATTGATTTAACATAGTACCCAGAAGAGTCATGCCTGCTGTCAATTTTGTAATATATTATGTTTTAAATATACTCATGCTCACCCATGCACGCCATTAAGGTGTGCATAAACCTGTGTTTTTCTCTCTTGACAGCTATAAATGTTTGTTATTATTACACAAAACATATGTTCATGTTGTTTTTGTCTAAATTATTCTATCTGGGGCTATAAAGTTTTAATGTTATTAGTTGCCCTTAGAATTTTAATGTTTCACTGCTGTAACCTTCTTAGGATTTCTCTGCAATTAAATAG
This sequence comes from Emberiza elegans, assembly GCA_024865655.1. NCBI lineage: Eukaryota > Metazoa > Chordata > Aves > Passeriformes > Fringillidae > Emberiza > Emberiza elegans. The sequence continues at coordinate 27,852,240 of JALJVW010000139.1, forward strand.
AAACTATTTCACTACAGCCTGGAAGAACAATATATTTTACACAAATAAAAAAAATCCTTCTTGCTCCATTTTCTTCCATTGTAGTAAACTGTCTAGCTGACAAGGCTCTATACACTGCAGTCCTATCTGTAGTATTTTCCAGAACTGAATAGAATATTATACTTCCACGTGGTATTGTCATTAATAAAAAACCTAGCTTAAGCCCTTCAAGATAGAAGGCAAGTCAAAAGCAGTTTCCTTTGAAAGCCCTCTCCCTGTTGTTCTCTGTTGTCCCCTTATTAGAGGAACCTCAATCAATTTAACACTTACACTGTGAAAAAAGGTGAGGCTTTAGGAGATGGAATAATAATGTGAAAAAATAATTTTGAGAAATTTTTCTTGTTTTCTTTTAAATAGCAGCAGTGTTGGCAATAGGAAAAAGGTTCCCCCACCTTTCAGTTTTAGAGGCCTTTTTTCTAAGGACAGAGAACACATAGGAATTAATCCACGACATTAGAAGATAATTATTGCTTTTATATGAACAAAGGCCTCACTTGGCTATTCTTTTCTACATACTGTTAAGGCATTGTATGGACTTACCTTTTTTCTGGTGTTTTGCACCAAAATAGATGAAGTAACATACAATTGTGCCATGCAGTCTTTAACCAGCTGACATTTTCCATCTTGCCTCTAAATATAGCACACGGGTATTTCTACTGGATTCTTTAAGCTTTATTCCACAATCTGACCATAACACTATTCATGTAAAGAGGTGCAAGAGTGGTCAGAATATCCAAAATAAACTGATTAGAAGATGCTCACTCTCTTAAATTGGTTAGACAATATTTGTTTTAGGAAAAAGAAATAAGATATTTCTAAGTGAATTTGTGCAAAATGCTTGAGATATTTCAGCCTGAGAAACTGAATTGGAAGGTGTTCATTAAAAATTTACATTAAAAACTGAGGAAGAAGACATGCTTAATGGCATTAGTACCTATTAATACTTAGTATTTTTGAAGCACTGCATATGTAAACATCATAATGCCCTTTGAAAAAAGGTAATTTTCACTGAGAAAGGAACCAAGGCAGAGAGGGGGAACAGCCTTCCCCACAGCTACAGTGTGAGTTGTTAGGCCAGCTGGAATTAGAATTCAGCAGTTTTGTCTTCCAGGCTTGTGTTGAGCTCATTGAACCAGTAATTCACACTTCTACTGTAACATCCTTTAACATTTAATGCTTCCAGGACTCTGCCAAAAAGACTTCTTTCTTTATGGAATTTAATTCTGTGCCCCCAAATTTAATTTGTCTTCCCTGTTTTTCTTGCTTTTTATTTGTTCTTCCATTCACTTTTTTCCTTTGGCTTCCATTATGCTCCCAAATATTTCTGTCTGATTATAATTAATTCTTCTTTTCCTTCTTTTTCCACATACCATTAAAGAATTGTATCTTTTCATCCCCAACAATATTTCTTGGTTTTGTTCCTCATTATCCCTCAGCATCTCAAACCTGCCTTCAGAACTGCTCTGCTTTACAGGGCCACAGTTGCAGCTCACAAACATTATTTCATAGCACCCTAATTTTCAAGATTTTAATTATATCTGAAGTTTTGCCAATTATATTGTGAACTCCTGCATTGGAAAGAAAAAGACCACAGGCTTCTATATTCAGAACTGAAAAGCCTACAATAGAAAAAAATGTACCATTTGTTGAAGAATAGAGATAACGGGGGGAAAGCAGTGTGTCAAGGTACTTGGTTAAACAATAATCTCTTACAGAGCACTCATTACTGCTAAATAATTGCCTGTGTTGGGAGAAAGGTTTCTATGTGAAGAGAGGTTCAAGAAGGTCAGTTATCTAGTGGTAATGACCGTAGCGGTCATTAAAGGGTATTAATGTTATTAAGAACAGAACTTTAACTTTTTATTGAAGTTTTTATTTAAATTATATTAACTTTGATTCAACTTTTAATTGAGGTGCAACCATCCAAATTCTATAGTCAGGAACCAAGAAGTAATGAACATAAAATTACATGTTCTTCTGATAGGCTGATGAGTCTTTAATATATTATAATTTCAGGAGTCTCTACAGAGCAGTTATTAGTATAAAACTATTCAGAGGTATTCTATTAGAATTAGGGCTGGGTGACTGATTCAGGAAAAGATCCCATCTTGACCCATAGCAAATGTAGACAGTATATTTTCTGAATAAAAAATAACTTCTTTTCATAAAAATAGTTGCATACAATCTCAAAACACTTGCTAAGTTAAAGCAGTCCTCTGGTGCCTAAAATGATCTGGTTTATAAACCTGATGCATGGTGGCAGCAGCACTGATTTCCTTCTGAAATTTATGGTTTCATACTAAGTTCAGTGCTTGTTGTACAGAGAATCTCATACTGAAAATATGTAAGGACAGTATTACTCTTGTCCTTCCAGACACTACAAGAACCAGAGTCAGGGTTTGGCAGGGGCTCCCAGGAACCTGAAACACCAGCTACTACATGGAAGGGCTGAACTAGTACTGAGTATTCCTCCTGGTCCAACCTTTTTTTGTAGTATTTTTCTCTAGGACATTTCAGGAATAGGCTACTGAGTTAAGTCTAAAGGCCTGAAGCACTAGAAAATTCTTAGGGATCCAGAGGAGTATCACTTGTCATACCACCTTCTACTCTTGCAACAGAATTTTTTGTCCTTGCCTTTCAAACCTGAGGATACAGTAACATGCTGTAAAATAAGAAATCAAACCTATCATGCTACCAGAGCAAAATACTAAACAGTGCTTCATTCACATGGACGAGTGATAAGCAAAAACATGGCTGATGTATGTTAGGAGTTAGTCACATTGCCAAGTGCATGTCTGGGCAGGTGCTGAGAGACTTGGGTAAGAAAGGAGCAGCATAGCCTGCTGAGGATTGCAAGCTGAACAGAATCTTCAATGCTGTCATGGCAACTTTTCAAGGTACTGTTTCAGAGCCAAAAGCTATATTGTATTTATGAAAACCTATGACATTGAGAGAGATCTAGCAGTCTTATAAAGTTGCAAGGAGGAAAGAATCTCAGGTTAAGGCATTTGTAACAAAGGAGAACATGCTATCCAAAAGATTTTTTGCTGCTTTTATGTTAACACATTAGATAAACCAAATGATGTCAAACAGTAGTTATTTATTGCATTCTTACCTGAAAGGTTTTGATCTGCAGTGAGGAAAAGTGCCAATTGACCTTACTAGAGGAAAAAGAAGGTCTGGGTTTTGGAAATGTTCTGTGTGTTTCCAAAGCTTCCGTGAAAACATTAAACTTTCAGTTCCATTGTTGATTTTATATTTCTGTAATTTCAACATGTGAAGTTATGTACCATTCTATGAAAGCATCTTCTGCTTCTAAAATCCTTTGAACTTGTTTTAAAATAATTACAGACTTGGTTAATACTTTGTATTAAATTGCTCTACTGCCGTTTTCTTGCAGAGAAATTTACCATAAGAACTGATTATGGCTGTTTTCCTCTTTTAAAAAAAAGTAAGGGGCTTTAAATTTTTGGTGGGAAGCCAGGTTTGTGTCATTTAGACATGCCACATCATTATGAAAACATCATTCATCATAACACAATATAACAATGAGATCTACTGAGCTGCTGACTCCTCTTGAAAAATTGGAAAGTGGTGTGTGCATATTTCCATGCAAAGAACTACTTCAGTATTATAGAGCATTTTCCTGGGGCTACTTGGAGGAGAGGTCTAATGTATTATTCTTGTAAGCGGCAGAAGATAGGTTCTAAAAAGTGATGTGCAAGTCTTTGTAGTTCTAATTCATAGGTACATGACATTTACAAAAAATCATAGAAGAAAGTATTAATAGACATTCTGTAATGTCATTTAGTTCTCTGCCCTGCCCTATGCACAAAAAGTTAAGCATCTGAAGTGTTTCTGCTGTTTCTTTGTTTTCTTACAATCAGCCAGTGGTGGGTATTCTGTGACATCCGAAACAATTTCTTCCAGTACTTAGCAAACTTGAAGGACTTTTCCTATTCTCTTAACTAAATTTACCCTACAGCAGTTTATACACAGTTGTTCTTGTCCTATCCCCAGAAGACAGAGAGAATTGTTACTGTATCCTGTGTGGCAAGCTCTGATGTATTTGAAGATCACCATCAATTTGCTATTATATTTCACATTGTATGGGCTTGTTCTGTCAAACTGTAATCAGAGTATAAAACTAATAATAAATGAAGGTCAAGATAAATTCCATGGTAAACACACAAAAAAAGAAGAGTTTTCATCTGAGGTCTAGGATGTTTTAATACTTTGTAGTTTAAAACTCCTATTTTCTTTAGTAGACAAAACTCTCTGGCCAACCTCTTTATTAAGACAAAGTTTCTTTTCCTTTGGTGAATGTGTGGAAATATTCCTTGATTGTACAAGGAATTTACTCCTGCTTTTAACTTTCTAGTAAACAAATGTTTACTCAAGGAGCTGTGCATTTTCTCTCCTACTCCTTTTGTTGATGCTTTAAATTCTCCTCATTGTGTAATGTACCTTCTTCTGGACCTTACATCCCATAGTAATATGTATGCTTAAAAAGGTGTTTCTATGAGATTCTTCTGTTAAGACAGTTGTTTTTAGTTTTTGCTCTGTCTTGAGTAACTTTAATGTCAGTAACAGTTAATGTCTTTGGGATGTTTCATCCACAGGGTTCTCCTTTGAAGGAGACCTTAATAGAAGACAAATAGATGAGTAGGTAGGGAGGGAGGTGGAGCACTGGCCAGATAAAAGCAAAAATACTTTATAGTATCAATCACTGAAATATTAGCACATGCATTATCTATGTTATGATCTTATTAAAGATTAACATAAGTAGAGCTAAGAAAGTTCTCAAAGGCTGCCCGAATTATGATCTCTGTAGAAACACACCATGATTAAGGAAAAAAAAAATTGTTGATGGTAAGAATTTGGAGAAATGGGGAAAAACAGTAGAAGGTGTAGACACTCCATGTGTGTATTGTAGTAGCTAAAAATTAGGGGTCAAACTCAAGTTTGTTTGAATATTTTCAGTCCTTTCTCATTTGCCTGTTGGAACAGTAGTCTAGAGTAAAGAATTTGTAGAGAAGGAAGATGTCTGAAGCAGGCTGGATGTGATTAAAAACTGAAAAAACAATGATAAAAATATAAGGAATAGAAGCAATATAAAGCAAAATAATGGGTCAAAAAATAAGGTTGCCATCTTTTCTTGTTTAATGACCAGCCTATCTAAGCCCAAGAAAGCTTGAGCTGTAAGCTTGATGGAATCAGAGCTGCTCTACATTACCTGTCATGAATGGGTGCTGTTTTTCAGAGGTGGTAAAACCATGGTGAACACGCCTGACACCACCAAATGATGCAATTATGAATGATACTGAAGATGTATCTGGAGAAGTTACATTTATGAAAACACAGCAGGGGTGAACAGACTAGGCAGACCTAAAACTTGTTTCCCTGGTGCAAACTGATGCTGCGATCAGAGGTCTCCTGGAAAAGCTCAGCTCTTCTCAGAAACTTTTTCCAGAGGGGGTAGAGAGAGGGGCTGTATGGGCAGTCTGGAATGAGTAATAATGCCCATCCTGTGGCAGTGCCACAGCATATGGTGCATTTCATGTTTTCTGGGTTTAAAGTATGCAATGAAAATGAGGCAAATTTTCATACCATCTAGTTTATTTTGCGAATTTTGTGAAAGATCAGCTTGAATAGAGTTCCTTCCTTATAAGAGCACTAATATTATCCCCAAAAGACTGGGGAAAACACACCTTTAAAAATCATTGACTACATGAATAAATGAGTCATCTTTTGACAACTCTCATATGAATTGCACTGTTAGGCTCACGTGTGCTATGTGAGCAATATTGTCAGAAAAGTCAAATGACCACATGTATTGATTTTTAACTGTAATTGAAATAGCTTAGTGTCACATGGTATCTGGTTCCAATTTGTGACTTTGATTTGTAGGGATTGTGAACTAATATTGCCATCATATGTTACATTTGTAAACCAAAGTTTTAAATTCTGGTGATCAGACATATGTAGAAAAATCACAGCTGCACTGCAGGCTTGCACCTGCAATTTCATCTTTTCTAGTCCCTATTCAGAGCACACATGTAAGCTATGAGAAAATTTATGGTGTGGGAAACCTGTATTAGTAGTATGTGTACCAGAAACAAGTGAATAGGAAGTAAGATGTAGCTCTGTTTTATAGTTGGGCAATCAGAGGCAAAGAGATGGCAGCATGACTAAGAAGTTCTCATAGCAGGTCAGAAACAAAGCAAAATCAGATACATATGTCCTGTCTCTCTGTTGCTCTCTATGACTCTGCAAGTCCAGTCTGCTTCAATTTCTAGCCCAGTGGTAGCTACCTAAATGTGGTAGAACATAGTGCAGTTTATCTTCGATTAGCAAAGGGTGCTGGAAGAGCTCCCACAGGGAGTGGTCAGCAGTGATACTGTTTCTTTTGCATTTAAAAGCTTGTTTACACTGTGAGCATGTAGGAAATCTTACTAAATTTGTGAAGTTATTGGGCAAAAGTTAAAGAGCATTAAATTCCCATATGGATGTTATGAAGTCACCGTGGCTTGCTCTATCTCCTTTGAGAAAGATTAAGCTACAGGAAATTAAGGCCACTTTAGTCCTGAATGAGTGTCCGCGAGTGTTACTGCGCTTTAACTCACACACATTAGTTTTGAAGCATTAGTTAATTAATCTTCCAAGTCTTTTCCCTTATTGTAGTAAGGGCACAGAGAGCTTCCAGAGATGTTGATTCCCAAAGCAACAGTGAGTTAATTTTTTTTTTCTGCATCTCTCCTAGTATGACATTTTCTGAAGGCACATATTCTTAAGTATTTCAAGTTCTGTATTTAAACACATAATTTCTGCATGTGCAGTTTTATTATTTTGCTTATTTAAACTTCAAAAGCTCAATCTCTAATAGATTATGTATCAGAGTTATAATTCATCATAATTGTGTCAGAGTAGACCTCAGTACAATTCAGTAAATGGCAATCATTTTTAAAGGGGGAAATGTTGCATAAGAATACATGGAGTTAGATATACATTCTTCACAAAATACTATGATTTCTGATAAGTATAAAGAGACTTTTCAATATATCCTACACCAGGCATACCTATATTTAGAACAGAAAATTGATATTGAAAATAAGGAATGAATTCTGGTAGGTAGAATTGTTATTACCCATAATAAAAATAATTCCTCTAAAGGTGTTTGGAAGCTGGATGTTGAAAAGTTGCCAATTGGACATTAATTTAAATAGAGACACTGTAAGAATGAAAAAAAATGACAAATAGGTCTGAGTTCATTTATCTGTGATTATTTTCTTAAATGTTCATCTTGAGTGCCGCTGTTTGAATAAGAAGCTGTCTAGCTATAAAAAGGGAACTTTGAAAATGCTCAGTGTTTTTGGTTTTTTTTTTCCTGTTGCCTAACCTAATACTGTGTAATTGATAAAAGTAACCCTGAGATAAAACTGCCTGAAAAAATATGCTTGTTGTTGGCCACCCATACCAAGATAGATCCAGAACATTACTTTACAAAGCCGTTTATGTTGTTAAGCAGATATTAATTTATCCCCTTGTATACTTTGTTGCTCAGATTGTGGACCATACAGAAAAAAAAAACCCAAAAATGAACAGAACAAAGCCCTAAAACAAAACCAAGATAAAGTCTGAAAGGGGAAAAGATAACGCTTTATTCATCATGCATGCAGAGTTGTCTGTTCATTAAAGTATACCTATAATTAAAAACTTAAGTTAATTAAGATTTTGGTTTTTTATATTCTCATTATCATAAAAGACAAGAAAAGTCTGAAGGGATCTTAATGTCTCCCAACTGTTGCTAGTTGGAAAACATCCCACCTTTTTTCTCACTGAAAAAAATAGAGCATGATTTTTCAGGATGAAAACTGAAATGTTGTAGGTCACAATTTATATAAAAATGGTTATAAAATGTTGTAAAGTGCTTTTTACAAAACAACAAAATATATTGTGAAACAATACAAGCAGCTGTCTGGAAAATGAATATACAGCATGACTTCTTACTTTGTAGGTTGGTCCTCCATATACTTTTGTGTCCTAACTGATTTTTTCCAGTCGTAACATTGTCTTGTGCAAAGGAATAAATCAATTACTGCTGGTGACCATAGTTTGACATATGGAAAAATTTAATCTTTTCACCTCTAGGATTTAATCTCAATGATGAATGTAATATATTTGGGATTCTGTAGGTTTTCCAAAATATGTTGTCTAACACATTGGAAAAAATGGAAGTGGTGGGAAATTATCTACATGTTTTACTCAGTATTCATTGCATTCAATTAATTTTAAGAAGTAGGTGTGAATGGGTTTGGGAATAACTGCTATTGACACATTTGTACTTAACACTAGTAGCAGATTTTGCTGCCTTTTGCACCTGAAGTTTCATAAAAAAAATCTTTCTAATGAACTTACAAACTCTGAAAATTTGTGGAGAAGGAAGTCAAGCTGGTTTCTACAGATCCTTTGGTAATGACAGTGTTGAAAGGAAGTCTTAGTTTTGCAAGCTGCCATTTATATACTTTTAATATCATTATTATTTCCTATAAATCAGGAAAGGCAGCTATGTTTAAATTCTTCTTCACTTTGAATTGTTTAACAAGCAGTCTTTACTTTTTTTTGTGTGTTAGGTGTTCTGGTTTCCAAAAATATAAAAAGAAAAAAAATCTATTACATGTTGCAGAGTTTAAGTGCTCTCAAATTATTTAAAGCAAAAATAGGGGTGAATGAAGAAATTTGTTCAGTTTTGATTTGTCAGTTTGCTTTGTTTTTTGTTTTGTTCAGTTTAAATTTGTCTTCATCTAAGTATAATAAAGCTTTATGGAGTGCAGGCCATTCACCACATGCACACACACATGGACACACAGACACATCCATGGACACAGATGCACATGGAGACACACACACACAGAGATACATTCCCGTGAAGAATCAAATCCTTCGATATGAAAGTCCTATTCCAAGTGGCAATGGACAAGTGTTCTGGAATGGTGGCTTCAGCAAGTTCATATGAGCCTCCTCAATGTGCTGCTGAATTTTTTTAATTAGCTGGCCCATGGTCCTACATGTGAAGGGGCCATTGCCACCAATTATTAGCAATTAGATATAAAACATCTATTTATTGTCTTAATTATGTACAAAGGAATGTCTTTCTGCATAAACATTTCTTCATCTGCAGAGACAGTTTCTACTGACCATTTACAAGTGTATTACTTGTGTCCAATTCTGTCAGTTCTGCATCAGGAGCTGCTGGGCAGCCTCTGGTCCTGCCAGGTTATCCACCCAGGATGCAAATCAGCACTTTGAAGTGTACAAGTAGTATCTGTCAGTTGGTCTAGGCACAGCAGGAGCTGCCTGCAGGAATTTCCAAGACTGAGAGTCTCACCTGGAGAGCTCATGAAACAATTAGCGTAGCACTTTTTTCTGAAAGTGGCAAGGCAGTCAGGCAGTTGCCTCTTAAGTTGGTCTGTTGCCTGCAATCAACCATTATCTCTGTTCGGAGACTGGGCAGGCTGTTCCTGGGCCATCCAGGAATTAATGACTAAGTGCCAGACCCATGATGTCCTTGGTTTCCAGCTGCACCACAACTGCAGCTTTAGAACAAAGCTGAATTTTGTCCTTATATTACAACTGTATCTTAAATTCCATAGCCCTTGCCACAAATCTCTGCTGTGAAAGACTAATTTAATGTAGGAAGAAATTAAATATTTCTTGCAAAGGTATGAAACCACGAAGAAAAAAGAATTACAGAGGTGTTAGTATGTAAGAAACAAAATTCTTTGTTTTGTCATATTAAAATATGAGCATGAAAGAAAGAGGATTTGTATTTGTGTATTTCATTGTCTTTCTCTATTTATGTATCTGTCACTCCAAAATCTGAACTGAGCACACAATAGAGATTAATTAAAATCAGAGTTACTTCAGAAAGCACTTCCTATAATAGAGCTGTATTAGTAAATTAGTTGTGACTAATAGTCTTTTGTAGATGGATTAGAGGAATGAATTAAAATGTAATCTGAAATAGCATTGATAGAAATTATGTCTGATAAATCCAAGGTAACTTCTATCCTTGGCTGGAAATAGAATACTGTTATGCCATTGTGTCCTCCTACAGCAACATAGACTACAAAAATAACTGTGGTCTAGGTTGTTCATTTACAAAAAATTCATTAATAAGAATAATCACAAGCCCAAACAATGCCCACTTATCGATTAGCTGAGCCTATCTTTGGATTCTGCACACCTAATGCCCTCTGCTTGTGTATTTATACCAAGGCACAAATTAAGCTAATGATATATATGTATGTATGTGTGTACATATTTTCTATTTATAATACAGTGTCTAAGGGGTTTTTATAATTTAATTAATTACTATGACTATTTATTACTACTTATCTGGTCTGAAAATTCCAAGCAATTTTTTAAAAAGAGTTCTATTTTTTACAGGCAGATGAGGCGTTCCTCTTAAAATTTACTACTGTAGGCTATTACCTGCAGGATATTTTCCAGATTAGTTTCCATGTGAGAATAATGCATGATATAATAATTTTATAAACACTTTTTGGGAATATAATAAATCTGAGACAATATAATATAAACCTCAATCCATTACTTCTGGAAATACTTCTAAATTAACAAAAACATTTCTGTACATACAAAGATAATAATAGTATTGAGATTGCACATATAAAGTTTCCGAAAGACCTTTCACAAACCAAAGCTGTTTGGATGTCTCATGTTTTCAAGGGCTGTTTTGAAAGAACATTGTGAAACTAGTAAGCTAAAAGCATCTTGTATCATTAATTCACTGTTTGAACATCAAAACCAAAGTTTACTTTGGGACACATACAAAGTTTAGCAACACTTCATTGTTTCCATGGAAGGCTGTTTCAGACTGAGCACTTTTCAAGTCCCAAAAGCATTATGTATTTAGACATTGGAAGCAAGGGCGATTTTTTGAAAGAGATAGGTTTAAAGGGAGATTTGTATGAGGATTCAACTGCTGCTTGACACATAGGATTTGGGAAGCTGATGAAAGCGTTAAGAAGTAGTACGAAGAAAGTTTAAAGCTGGGAGTGGGACTTGATAGAAGATGAAATTCACTGCTATGGGAAAGGCCAGCACAAAATCTATACATCGCTTAGATCTTAGTTAATCCCTCAACGTTGGGGTTTATATAGCTATGAACTGTTTGAAGAAATTATGATGGAGCTTAAGGGAGACTCGTGCAGAGCACTGATCTTGTGCCAACTCACTACAAAATGAGCACTTACCATATGGAGGAGGATTGTGGTGAGTCTTAGGAGTCATATGGAATATATATATTTAACTTTTATTGAAATGAGAGTACAGGTATAGAAGAGGTCAAATGATGAAGACTTTGAAAGTATAACAGGATGAAAGGAAAACATATTAGGAAGTATAAAGAAAATAATATTTCAAGATGTACTTTCTTTAAGAAAATGACAAGTTATGAGTCTCCTCTGACTAACATAAAAATGAAATTAAAATTAAAAAAAATACGATCTCTAACACCTATCTTGTTTATACTAATCAGGGTTAGCTTTATCCTAATCAACAATCTTAGATTCAATCTGAATAATATTTCATTAGCTTTTCAGATCTACCTTTCCTGTCTAGGTCTAATTATATCTAATGGAATGTAGCTCAACTCGCTATATTAAATCATTAAAAAAACCCTCATCATTTTAAATGATTATGGGGCCTTGGGAAAGAATAGTCCCTCCTTCTCCTAAGACCTTAAGGGCTTGCCCTAGATACTTGTCATCATTTTTCTCCAGCCTGTTGTACGTCTGGAAAGAAACTTAATATATCCATTTTCATTTGTAACCATCTATAAACAGCTACATGAGTAAAAACATAAACATCTGTTTTAATCAATCCTTAGAGAAGGTTACTTATTCATAGAATTCTGCATTCTCTGAAATGGAGAGATTTGTACAATTATAATACTTTTATAATGTACTTTTTTGTCTGTTTAGAGTCTTGCATATTTTATTATTTATAAAAGGATTAAACCATGCCTTGGCCTGTATTCAAATAGGCTATGTGTGAAATTGCTGAAATAGTCAGTACCGTTCACCCATGCTGTAAATATTAGAAATAGAGACATATATCACTTAAGGGATGTTTGCCAGAGCAAGATATAATATAAAATAATAAGCTAAAAGAAAAAGTTCAAAATATTTTAGAAATAATTATTCCCAGGCAGATTAGAAGTCTGTACAGTGACAAGAAGTCCTTACTGGAGAGTCCTCATGAAAATGTAGCACACTGGTTGATCCCAGGATATATCCTAGATACTTAGGAGAACAGTAAAGCAGAAGTTGGAGAATAGTGGAAGATGCTTGAACATTATTAGACAGGCTCAAGAAAATGTTAAATCTGTATTTCATCTCTTCGTGCTGGAGTAGCTGCTAGCTGTGTCATGTTTTAAGGGCTAAAAATACACTTCAGAAATTCCCAAGAATTTAAGGAATTTGGGATGAAAAAAGATATTGTAGGTTTTATCACTGCTTATTTATCTTGCTGGCAACTATAATTCTGTATGTGTGACTGTTTTATTGTGAACCTGAAAGAATAAAGCAGTAAAACATAGTAATTCTATATTTTTATGTGTTAAAGTTGGAGACCAGATGCACATATCTTAAGATGGAAGGGAGAGACCCAAGGAATTCTAAGGAATCATCTAAGGAAGATTCTAAGGAACCTTCCTGTGTCTTTTAAGGAACCTTGTCTTGAGTTTAGAAATTGTATCTGTTTATGTGAAGAGGCATAGAAATCGTGTTAAGATATTTATGATGAAAAATGTGTTTCTAGCTCTTTGACCATTGAAGAATTCAGCTCTATCATTAAGAAAAAATTGGTTAAGAGTAGATTTCTGTAACTGTACTATCATTTGTAGAGAACAGATCATTAATAGAGTCTTTTTGTTTGAGGGAAGCTATTCCACAGCATAAAATGCTGTTCAGCTAGTTAACTAGGTATCAATATTGCTTAGGGTTTTATTCATGTCTTCAAACTAACATTACTGCAATTTTGTTCTTGTTATATTTAGCTATATATTGATCATAAGAGAACAAAATTAAGATGAAAGATTATAATGCAGTTGTTGGGTTTATATTTTGTAATTTACCCTAGCGCTTTTGGAGTCTTACCCTTATTCTGCACTTGCATTCAGTAATAGGCTTGCTGTCAGAAACATTGTATTTGCACAGTTTTGCCAAACTGTCATTGGTAGAAGAATTCTGTTTCTGTTTAAATTTTAATGTAGCTACTTGCCTCCCTCCTTCAGTCAAAAGGCGAGGTTTTTTTTCACTGATACTTCCTGTCTATAGGTGTCTATTTTTCTCATAGATTTTAATTGTAAATTTAATTCAAATAAAGTGCAAAAAGGAAATCCTCAACATTAGATATCTACCTCTTAAATTGATAGTACCAATAGCAGAAAACTGGACCAATGCCCATGCATAAAACTGTGGAAGTTACTTCTATGTTATACTATGTGAAAAGCTGTGTTCTACCTACATGAAAAAGTAAATTGTTAAAAAATTGTTGAATAAGTCCCAATAAATTTACCCAATACTTCCTAGGGTAAATGCACGATGATAGTAGTATACATTGGAAAATGGTCAGCTCAACAGAAAACTTAGATTATCTTTTTAGTTCTTCATTGTTTCGTTGTTTTTTGTTAAAACAACCATAGCTGACATAAATTAGTGTACATACAAAACTGCTAATACTGTTAAAGAATGCATGTATAATATATGTAATATATATAATATCCATAACAATGCATAAAGAAAGGAAGAAGAAAGGGTAAAGAAAATACTCTTTCACTCTTGAAAATGAGATATTTTCAGATTTTTTGTTTCTGTTTGAAGCATACCTTTATTCAAAAATTCTTTGCTGAAAAATTACTATTGTTCTCTAGGTTAGGGCGAGGAAAAACAGGCTCTCCTTTGTTTTTTTTTCTTTACTCAGAAGATTATCCTTCTCACTGGATGACAGGTGGGCAACTCTCTTCTTCTCTGGCATCATGAATTCACATTTCTGATTCTCACTGCCCAGCTTCAGCAGAAAGAGCAGACAATACCTCTCATGCAGTCTAACTATCTGAGCAGTTACTATAAGAAATCAAATCTCTATTTTCAGCTTCCCAAGAGAATGCTGTAATTAACAAGCTATCAAGAAACAGATTAATTGTAGCAGCTCCAATCCCAGATTTTTTTTTCAGAGAAAACAGTGGTCTACATTTCCTGTAGAGCAACCTAGAGGGATGTCTTATATACATTTTCTATGTTCAGGAGGCATTTTACAGTCTGAATTCCAGACCCCTGTGACCTCTATCTGAGGCTTATAGGTGACATGAGGAAATTTGGCCGTTCTTCATTATTTCCTATTGATTCCATTTTTAATGTTATGCTCAGTACACTGAATGTCAGAAATCCCATTTTTGCTACCCAGCTATCTCCATGCTTTGCAAGGAGAAGTTGGCCACCTTGCCTGTACTTCGAACTCTGTTTATAAATTCCCTCCCATGTGTGTTTCTTGGATCTGTGTCTGATATGTCTCTCTAATTTTACACAGTTTTTAGGTACATGCTATTTGACATGAGTATCAGTCATGGCAAATTCAGGATTTTAGTTACAACTTTGGGCTGAAAAAAAGATTAAACAGCAGGGAGCCTAATATTAAAGTGCTGAATTGAGTAGGTGTAAGTCAACAGAGAGTTATGCAGAAAATTTTTCCTGACCTTGGAAAGGTCACTTAAGTAAAAATATTCAAACCTAAGTGTTTAAGACTGCATACTTAAATCAACACTTCAATGCCTGAGTATCTCAGGCTTTTTTGGCAAGAGCTAGGGCTGAGATGGACTAGTTCTGACAAGCAGACTACTTATTGTAACATCCAGGTAATAGTTTAGCTATATAATTGTATGTCTGAATGTTTTTATCTTATTATCTGTACCAGATTGTCTCCTGGAAAAAAGGTTTTCCCTCTGAGGTCCTCTAGATCTCTTTACTGTTTGTCGGGCTGAAGCTTAATTTCACTGCATTCAAGCGGAAAACAAGTTAAAGAATATGAATCATAAGTATTCAAACAATATACAGGGACAGCTGTATATCAGCTATTTATGTGCATATTGTTTGTAATCTTCTTAACTATTATTAGCAGTGGCTTTTCCTGTCAGGCACTGTATGAATAACTCATGGTTATTCAAAGTAACACACCATCAAAGTTTATCCCTTTTCCTGTAGATAGTCCAGGGGGTTACTATAGGAAAATACACCTGGATCTAGCTTTCCATATCCTAATTTATAGTTTATAATTTTAAATTTTGCTCTTGTTGCATCTCCAAGTTGAAATATTTGGTACATATAAATCACACTGTCTGCTTCCAATATAATGTTCATTTCATAACCATACCTTTTTCTTATAGTGAGTAGGAATTACTTTCTCTTTTCAGCTACACAGAATCTGTCCATTTAGAAAAAGAGAATATCCTCCCTACAGTGGTCTGGTCCTCAGGAGATCAGTAGTTCAATTTTATATTCTCTTTTTCTGTCGGAATATTCAAATGTGTACTAAGCAAGATGCTGATCTTCACTACTTTTTAAATATACTTTACACATCCTCCTCAGAATTCCATTTTCCCTGATTTACTTAATTTTACTTTCACTCCTCTCTTTCTCGTAATCTTATGATGACATTTTCTTTGACAAGGGGCTGGATACTCCTTCACTTGGAGACCAGCTGAGAATGTCTAATGACATGAAAGGTTTTCTGGGAGTTCTCATAGGGCTGCCAGCACTGAAGATATAGTTAGCATAAGCGCCACTGTATTCAGCTGAAGAAGTCACAAAGCAGTCAGCTCTGTTAAAGATTTATTTTGTGTGGCAAATACTGAAGCTAAATCCTTTATTATTATCTTGATCATAAAATGTTCACAAGCACATTACTTATGTTTACAGTTCCCCTATAAAAGAAGAAGATCTGCTTTCTCAAAAGGCTGTGTCCTTTCTAAAGGTCAAAAGAAGTCACTACCATTCTGACACTCTGTACCAAAAAAAATAGAGCAGAAAAAAACTGTTATTAATTCCTATGCAAAAATCTGTGCACATTTTACAAAGCAGTAGTGGCTAAAGCTTATCTTTAGCAGGTGCCATGTCATGCTAATGCTGAAAAAGTACCTTTCATTAAAATGACTAGAATAATCAAGAATATTGTTTATTTCTCCCTTTGCAACAGTGAAAATGCCAAACTACCAGTCTGAATCCAGAAAGTCCTACATTCTGGAATGGGTTCTTTATTGCAGTTATATCTTCCACATTTTTATAAAAGGCTACAAGAGATCTCAGTAGCCAACTATCACTATTTTTTCTCTTGTGTTTTAAATATTTTAAAAATTATATTTATTTCTAGTTACTATCTCATGATCCCAAACTATGCTGCAATGCCATAATCCTGTGCATTTAATATTACTTTTTGGGAAAATTAATTGTAATGAAACAATGAGAAATAATGTAAAAAAAATGTGGCAGTTTCCTTAAAATAAGAATTTACAGGTGTATATTGTGGTTGATAGCAAGCATTAAAGAGGAATTCAGATAGTCAAAGAACACCTACTTTTCAGGCTTCAAAAAATACTATGGTGCTGCAGTCACTTAAAGAGAGTTGCTGAGCTACTTTGGTGCTCAAACATCCCAAGGGTCTACAAGCCTATAGGTGCTTTTTAAAGAAGTGCCTGTATAAGCTGGGCCTTGATGGGAGTTTGGACACATGCAATACATAATTGTGAGCTTCTTAATGTTAAAATCTTCATATTGCAATTATTTATTCCTGAGCAGATACCTACTGATTGCAGTGGAGCTTTCTACACTGGGGTCCAAATGGGTTAGTCTGTCAATTTGCAGCAGACTGCAGGAATTGAAGATAAAATTTAGAGATATTCAGTCTCTGGGAAGTTGTCACAAAGGAAATTGAATTGAGGTGGTGAAAATTTGGGCTGATTTAGATCAATGATTTTAAAGGTATTAAGTCAATATGGAAGAATAATAAATAAGAATTGATGATAATTATGCTCTTTCTTGGTGTATAAAAGTTAGTGTGGGCATAAATAGCTCTTAAATGATTGAAAATGCATTATCAGTAGGAAGAAAATGTTTCAGTGTCAAGAGCACATCAATAAAGACATGGAAACAGCCAGGGAAACTTGACTGAGCAAAAGAGATTTTATTCATCCCCCAAATGAACAGGTAACTTTAACTGACACATTTTCCCTTACCTCTTGCATAAGTGCTCCAAAAGAAACTGTGGCATGAATTCAGTGAAATGCTTAAACATGCACTAAACCTTAAAGTGTATATGTTGTTGCACTGACCTTGTTTAAGCTGCTCATGAGTCTAAAGTTCCTCACTCCACTGGGGCCAGCAAACACTGTAGTTGACGCTGTAGGACTGATTAAAGACAAAGGTTTTAGTGCAGCCTTCAGTTCTGGGTATAGTGAAGGTAGTTATATTTACCAGTGGTAGTTAAGCTCTTGGGTGTTCCAATTTCTCTAGGCTTCTTTTTTTCAAAATAAGGAATTTTCATGTCCCAGTAGTACAGCCAGAAGATGTGTCCAGTATTTCAAAACCCATTTTCTCTTTAAAATCTTGTTTTGGTTTATTTAAGAATAAAAAAATTGTTAATGCAGCACCAAAATTATAAATAGAATAAATTATGATATATAACTGTTGTAAGCATTAAATCATCTTTGATATTAAGCTCACACCTGTGTCTGATCATGAAACTGTTAAAATTAAACAGAATTATCTGTAAGACAGGTTGGATACTTAATAAAATATAACCCTTCTAGTACATGCATTTTGAATCGTATGTCTCTACATCTGCATTATGAAATGTCTAAATTCCTTGTGAGTGTATGTTCAGCAAAACAGTAAAGTGTTGTGGTGCTCTTGTTTATAGAAAACCCCTCAACAAAAACAGAGCTATCACATTTTCCAGTGTTCCTTTAGATGGTGAAGTAAATGGTAAAGTTTTATGTTAGCGTCCTGTTCCATTAACAGCCCTAAAAAACATTTTCCCACAGTTGAAATGAAAAGGTCTTAAAATCTTCTAGTGTGCAATCCCTGAACACAGGTAGCCTAAAGGTCTCTCCTGAAGAGTCAGCTTTTATGCACTGGACCCCGAGAGGAACAAAAGACAGCCTATACTGCCTTGATAATAAACAAACTGCTCAGTGTTGAATTGCTACACATCTGCTGTGGAAGGTAGCTGAGACACTGTTTGGATAAGAAAGACACTGTCACCTTTCTTGCAGCTACTGTGCTATTCCAGTACATTTTAAAAAAATAGGGTAGAATTCTCTTTTGGTTTTGAAAGAAAGTTACTCCTTTTCTGAAGGAGCTGTAAGTGTAAATTTTAGCTTTCACCTAATCCCAACTGCTTTCATAATGCTTATGCGTTGCAATCCAGAGTCTCAGTGAACATACATGGTAAGCAATATCTAAAAACCCCAGTCTTTTAACATATTTTAAATTGGTTGCCTTTCATTTCTGAAAAGCTAATATCCAAAATAGCAACAGTAAAGATGTCCAGGTTTCAATGAAATATATTTCATAAATTAGCTTATCATTGCACTGATTTAGCATGCCTAGCAGGTGAAAGACAAAAACATGTGTTATCTTCCCTAGGGAACCTTCAATGAATGTCATTCTAGCTTCATATGTCTTTCTTCTCTCCCCTTCTTGAACTGATATAAAATTCTAATGTGTGCCCTCTGGTTCCATCTTCATTGAAATCTAGCAAAACCGCTGAAGGTAAGATAGTGGCAATGGTGCATGAAAAAAGGGAAAAGGAATACAGTGATTCATAGCATACTTGAAGAAAGTTGCAGTTGTTAACAGCACTGCTTTTGTGTGTAGACAGGTTAAAATGTGTCATATATCAGTGTTAAAAATAAAGTTATTCATCTTAGCTATTTTTTCAAAGTTTTGGAAAAAAAAGCCATAAAACCTATGCCATGTGCATCTTTAAAAATTATTTCACATACCTCTGAAAACAAACAAATTCACTTGCTCCCAAAGGTAACAATAGTAAAGGCAGCATTTTTACATGGATTTGCTTGTGAAATTTCTGTAGTTTTGAATAGCGATTGCTCTTTACCAAAACGCTTCAATACGTTCATGTTTTCAGTCCTCTTTCATCTATGGACGTGAGTTACTAGTATTAAGTGACATATTTTTTATTTGCATTTTTCTTGGAAATCATCATTGAAAGTAGACATGGAAAGGAATCAATAGAACATCGTTTTCAGAATTTTAATTTATAGGCACCACATGGTCAAATATTTTTGTGTAACTTAATAAATTTGCACAAGAAAGTAGAAAATTTAACCAAATAAGGCAAAATATCCTGTTAAAAATTGGGTGAATCAATAGAAGAAAGTTAAATGAAAATAACACAATACTCTGTTTCTTTGCATTCACAGTAATGAAAATGAAGCAAGCAATAAAAGTGTAATGCAGAAATAAAATGCTATGACCAAGTTCTTTCTTCCTTCTGTGAAAGAGGACAGAAATGTGTCTTGGCACTTGGTATGTCAAAGAAATGGAATCTTGACCAAATGATTTGACAAACCTTGCTGCCTTCACTGGGACAGAGTCTGTGAAAGTTGGCTGGTCCAACTTTACCATTCCATTTCACAGCTAGAGCAAAAAGCAGTAGCTGCCTCATCTGGCGAACCTATACCTGTGGAAACAAGTGATCACTGGAGTAGCTGTCATGGATTTGGAAATAGGGCTCTAGGAATTTTCTGTATTAGTCCATTTGTCGAGTCTGACTTGCTGTGCTGCCTACTGAACTTGCACTGATGTCACAGAAAACTACACAAGTAGAACTGTGTGCAGTGTTTCGAAAATATAAGTGAGCACCTGAGGGGAGCAGGGACATCCAGTGACTTCTGATGGGCATTATCATGCTACACAATTCATCTTCAGCTCCTCACTTAAAGTCTTCTGCAGCTCACAAATTCACAAGCTGGTTTGGGGATTTCATCACTCACTTTTCACCATTATTTGCTAAAAGCCAAGGATGACTTTTGGACAGCAAATCATTGAAAAGATCTCTAGCCATCCCATTCTTAAATGACTAATGACCATACAAAGCCACTATCACCTAACTGTATTTCAGGCTTGCATGATATTTTAGAATAACTATAAAGAAATGGAGGTCTGGAGACAAATATTTCCAATAAGGATATTTTAATTGATTCATTGGACTTGCAATCAGGCTATGAAAGTTTTCTTCATTAAACACTTGAGGAAAGAGGGGAGAAATATAAACTGTATTGACTATGTGAAACAGATCATTAATGTGTTTTTGACAAGACTAAGAGTCCAGTGTTGTATCTGTAGAGGAGGGCTTTCTTCCTTTTCAGACTTGAAATGAAATCACCTACTGCAAGTAGTCTTTCCATAACAGTGAATTTTTCTTAGATTTTAGGCCCCTATTTAAGGAGAATTTAATTAACAAGTATATAACACAAAAAGAAAAATTAGTAGATGTCGAGACCTTGAATCACTAAAACTTTTAAGCAAGTCCATGACTTGAAGCAGTAACAATGGAAATAATACTATTGCCCTTCAACGGGACAGATGTACGCTTAAAGGTAAGCACGTGTTTTACAGAATTAGGGCTTTAGCTATTTCATTTGTGTTTTTATTAGGAAAGTAGTGTCACTTTTCATTGACAATATTCTAGATCATATAGTTTATAGCTAGTAAGTGGTAACAAAATATGCATTATAAGAGCCCGTTATACAACCAAATTAATACCCTATCCTTATGTAGTATGAAATTATACAAACCAGTTTGATTTTAATCACTTTCTCACTAAAAGAAAAATAGTAGGCTCTTCAGTGGAAAGTGGTCCATGTAGAAACCAAAACTTATATCAGTAAGACTATTGGATGAGAAAACAGTGAAATACTCACACATGGTAGATAATAAAAAAAATAAAATTAGAATTTCTAATATTTGTTTGCTAATTATAAATTGAACTGAATCTTTTTTTTTGAGTAATGCATACAGAAAATAAATCATTTGCAAAAGGATTCCAGCTCATAATAAAAGTATTTATGGAACACACTGCAGAGGGTTTGGTTAATATTAGTAGCAATACATCCAAAATACTTGGAGGGATACACTCCATCTTTGTTAGATTAGGGTTTCTAAATGGCTGGTAATGGATTCAAGTGTACAGCCAAAGGAAGCTGCATTACTTATAAGCATATGTATCCTCATATTCAAATGTAGTAAATCCAGTTAAGCTTCAGCCCTTCTTAGTTCTTCATTCATGAGATGATACCTTTACAGGAAAAGCAAATAAGTAAAAGTTTCTTTTACCCCAAATTAAAAAAAAACACAACATTTTTTAAATATAAGTTTGAAGTTAGTCTTCCACAGATAGCCAATTAAATTATGCTAAAAATGACATTTTTAATTAAACACCAAGGTAAGCATAAATGGATTTCAAAATAATTAATCAAACATCAAAAAATTGAAACCTTTTTCTGCTTGAGCAGCAGAAATGAAAGAACCAGTCTTCAGGTCTCATAGAGATTCAATCTAATTTAATTCTCTGTCTTCTCTAAATAAACATTCCTAAAACCTTTTTTTCATCTGGGGGAATAAGGATGAGAGGGGTAATCAATATTTCTAGCATTTTAATTAAAACCGTTAGTGGAATAAATCCATTTAATTATCAGTTAATGAAATACAAGGTCATTTACCTGACAGGAACTTTGAAGGTGGATTACTAGCTGGAATAAAGTAGAAGAACCCAATGTCACAGCCATTTAGCTTCTGTCAAATTTAAGGTTAAAATCCTTTTAGACTATTTAACCTATTCTCTACCATTTTCTATTATGTATGTCAATTGGCAAGAAGAAATACATGATCAAAACTGGCCTATCTTTAATTTTTCTCCAGTTTCTGCTAAGTTTCTAGACGGTCTTTTTTTTTTTTTTTTTTTTTTGTCTAGAGAGATGCAAAATGCCAATGAGTTCTGGGGTATTTTTACTTATTGCAGGTCTTTTCCTTGAATAAAATTAGCATACTATGCCTAAAGATTATCAGGAAATTATTACCAATTAACAGAATAAACAAAGACATAGTGTTTATATTTATTATTAAGAAATATTGTACTTCTTTTTTTTTTACCTTATGTAGTAAAGAGAAATAGGTATGTTTGTTAAAGAGGCTTCTTACTGCTGATGTTCTCATTAGATAGGTAAGAAGGAAAATGGAAACAGAAAGTGTTCCCTTTCAGTACAGCAGCAAACTTCCCATGCTCCTGATCATGTTTCAATAGGAAAGCAAATCAAGTGGGGAACAAAAGTTCTGCCAGAGGCACAAAAAGTGAATGCCAGCATTGGCTAACAGCAAGACCAGCACAGAAATAAATAGTCTTTCCAGGATCTTGGGACAGCCATGAAAACACAAGGGGAAAAAATCAACATGTAAATGGATTGCTTTTACTTTGTGGTATGATTTTTAATTTCAGGGTTGAATTTATGTAATTAAAGATGGTTATGTGCAACTCAGCTAGATATGAATTGGAATTAGAAGATCACACTTCTCTGCTATCTTTAAAAAGTGTCTATCAGTGTGACTGTTTTTGATGTTCCAGTGTCTATACTATGACATTTTAAACACAGAAAAATAAAATGTAGGATTTAAAAATTGGTTTAGTAAGTGCCTTCCAAGGTGAATTCTCTTATTCACTGTTACTTAAGTGTAAGTCACATTCACCAAATTAGCTATAAACCTTCAAAAACAAAACCAATAGTTATCATTCCACTTTATGGAAGATGTTAGCTATGTGTTTTCATATCCTAAGAAAAGTAGTGGTTCTTAACAAAAAGACATTGGGTGCTATATAGCACACACTTTTAATTTTTAGTCACTACAAAAGTGTTCCAGGTGTGTTTAAAGTTTGCTTCAGAACATGTCAAACCCTATAGGGTACAAGATTGCTCTAACTTTAGTGTGTAAGAAGTATGAACCATAGATAAGGGAGGCAAAGTTTAGTGTCTTTTATCAGACCACCTGCTTGAGTCAGAAAAAGACAAGTAATCTTCAGGGAGGGCTCTCAGCTCAACCCAAGGTACGTGGCTGGTTGTGATAGATATGACCCAGCTGTCTGCTCCTGTCATGGTTCACGTATAGCTACAAACGACTAATTTGTGTTGGAAGGAGTGCCAGCCAGTACCAGAGGTACAAAATCCACTTCCCATAGGGAACAAAATAGATTTTGTATCCCCAGCCCTTTCTTCCTGCAGCTGTATTGGAGAAGCAAGGCTGATATTTCAAGTCCCAGCCCAAGTTAGTAACTGAACATGATATTGTCCTGTTTATCTCATGATTAATGTGGCCTGCATTATTTTTGGAGAAGTGAAATTCACTGACTTTTCTGGATTTGCTTTCAAACTTTGCTTTGCTTGCAACCTCATATCTTAACTAGCCCCATCAGTTATTCAATGATATGAATTCCCTGTCTTAAAAATGTGTAGAATATTAGTGTCCAGAATCCTTTTCTTTGAAATGATGAATTTAGATATATGTTAATTTTTGTCGCATGATTTGTAAGAGCGTGTTCTGCTTGCTTGAAATAGTAAGAAAAATTCCATTGATTTTGACAGAAAGCAACCCATCCTTCATTTTCTAGGTTTACCCTATTTTGTTAGGGGTGTTAGAAGATTTTGATACTTAGCACTTTAATGACCTCACTGGGGGAAAAAAAAAAGAGAAACATTTCAAGCTGTTATGAATTCAATGCACTTCATTCCCTTTATATTTATACTTCTTGTTACTGAAAAGTTCTTTGAGACAACTGTTTTTACAGAGATCACTGTGGTGAAGAAGGGCATCATACCTATGATGCTGACCAGTCTGAGAGATTAAATTCTATATTTTAAACATGACAGCTTTAGCAAATTTTGAAATGGCATATTTATATTATTGTTTGACCAGTGCATGTTTTTACTATGTTAGGACTGTTTAAACTAGTTCATTTTTTAAAAGGGTCTGAACAAGTTTGCATAAGGAAACTCAGAAATGGTGGAAGATATGAATGAAGATTCGATATTTATATGATAGAATTTCTGGGTCAGTCAATCCAAACTTTTATTTTGATATTTAAAGGGGAAGTATGCCTATTTTAACTTTGTGGTTATGGAATGAAGACTGTAGTGTTTGTAACCAAACTTCATGCTCATGGAAGTAACAGCATGATGTAAAAGCAAAAAGAAACTCTCTTTCACCCAAACTCAACACCACTTGAAGATTACTGCAATCAAGATTGAAGTTTTTAATTGTATCCTTCTGTTTCTCCATTGCCCAAAAATAGGGAGGATTCCTCTGAAGCAGTGAAAGAGCTATATAGGTAGAACCGACTATTTCATTAGGTTGTAGGAATGACCTGGGAATGATTTTCTGATGGGGCTGTAGAGGACCTGCCCTTTTGCAGAGTTGAATGGTTCAACAGAGGAACAGGAGCTCCTGTAGCTCCTTGATCACTGTGTGGTCAATATACTGTGGGTTCTCTACCTCAAGATAAGTCTACCTTGATTCTCAATGTGTTGCTTAGAATTTTCTAAGGTCAGTTTTACATATTTTTTTCTTGTTTCTCCGTTACTTACCATGGGAAAAAATATATCGTCAAATTCAATCAAGTAAATAAAATATTATGCATGGATTCATTCAGCATTACATGTAAATCTGTGTATACACAGACCTAGAAGAGCTCTGTATTGTGAAAATCACTGTTTTAAAATGTCATCACATTGCTTTATAAGAAATATTTTTTTTCTGTTCACTGTGAGTTTCTCAGATATAAGTCAGGACAGATTTTTCGTTATTTATGCTGGTTTTGATTTTGCTGTGGTTTTGCAGGTTTTAAAATATGGTGAATTCAAGTATGTCATGAAAAGGACTCAGCAAATTATTCTTTTAGCTGTAATACTCTTTTACTTTGAGGGAGAATTGTCAAAATTCCACAATATGTCCTGCAGACTCCCACAA
This sequence comes from Emberiza elegans, assembly GCA_024865655.1. Lineage (NCBI taxonomy): Eukaryota > Metazoa > Chordata > Aves > Passeriformes > Fringillidae > Emberiza > Emberiza elegans. The sequence goes on from JALJVW010000139.1 coordinate 27,877,391, forward strand.
AATCTGGCAAATTGAACCAAACAGACCTAGCTTTATTTTAGCTGGAAGCATTTTACATTCAGTATCTGGAAAGCCTTACATTTGAGATGTGTGTGCATGTGTGCTACGAATATGAAACACAATGTAGAATTTCCTCCCATGGAGAAAAAAGTACTTAAAATTGATTAAGTAAATCTTTCCAGTTTTAAATATTTAAAAAAAAATCTTTATGTTTCCTTCATTAAAGTTCTTTCCCATTTAGCAAAAAGAAACAGAGCCCTGATGTGACATTGATGTGGAATTTGTAGGGGGAGCTTCAGAAAGGACACGCTCTTTTCTCTGCACATGTGCATGTTGTCTTTGAGATCTTGATATTTGGATGCAATATGAATAGAATATATAGTTCTTTAACATTAACCATTCCTTTCAATGCCAATTTCAGTGGATGTTCAGAATGTGCAGAAATTGCAGAAACAGAGCTGGGTTTAAACTGACTGTTATTTGAACCGTCACATCCAGCATTCTGAGAATTATATAAAAATAATTTATACACGTGCCACCGGCACATATTAAGAAAGAAAACACAGGAAATAAAGTGAGTGGGCTGGACCAGAAATCCTGTTTGTGATAATAATGAGTTTGTAGAAATGGAGCTTACTGTATTTAAAGCAAAGCTGCCAGGATCAAATGGATAAATACAAAGCAGAAGGAAAGGATAAGGAAGTCGAAGGCATCTTTGCTTTATTTGGAAATGTACTTTGAAAGATACTGATGTTAAATTTTATTTCAAGAATTTTAATCTGGAGCTCTGCAACATTTAATTTCATGGACTTGGATGGAATTCCTTATGTTGTATATGTCTGGAAACGTACTATGGTTCTAAATAAATTTTAATTTAATCCAGAATCAAAAGGAGATTGTCTGTATCAAAGAAAAATTCCTGCTTTTGGTCTGAAAACATGAGTGTAACTGCACTTGTTCCCTTCCTTGTGAAGCTTCCTTGAATACAGAGCTTGTACAGCTGTAAATGGGAGCTGCTGTGCAGAAAGGCTGATCTTGAACTAGTTCAGTGGAATCACTTCAGCTCTCCAGTTACTTGATGTCCCAGAGGTGATGGCACTCTGCAGTGGGCTTTATGACACAGTTTGAAGCAACAGCCTAGTTCTTGAAGAAGTTATTTAGGCTTTGAGCAAGTTCAGTTCATATTCACACACATTTGCAATCAAAGCATGATAAAACGAGCATGATTGGAAACAAAGCTGGTAGTGTTGAAAGGACATTTGTTTTCAAAATGCCTGCTCTGGAAAATGCTGTCTTCGATTCCACCACAGATTTAGTAGTAACCAATGACTCTGATTACAACTGAATTATTTTAATTTATAAAGTAACTAGATACATGGATGTGTATAATATTTATAAATTTCAGGCAAAAGTTTTGAAGTATTATGTGAGCTTCCTTGATATTTTAGATATGCTTAAGAAATTTTTTCCGCCATTTCAAATGTTCATTTAAAACACAGATGTACATTTTGTATGTCTATTTTTATTTTTAAAATATCTTGATGTATTTAGAGAAAAAAAGAATTTATATGTTGTATGATTTACAGTCTTGGAAAAAATAACATAGTCATAACTCTGCAGTTTTTGTGATGCATGAAGATCAGATTTTTTAATGTTGGTTAATGCTTTACTAATTAAAGTGTGCATGTTAATTAAAGCAGAGGCTAATGTTAATTACCTATATTAATGGAATCTCATGTAGCACCTGCCTGAAGCAATGGGTTCAATTTTCAAAATATCTCAATTAAGACTGAAACTTTTGATTTGCATCTAGTAGGGTTTCAATTAACTGCATTGCAAACTTAAATAACACACTTAAAGGGATAATATCACCAATCACATACAGCACAGTGGAATTGGTCGGTTCAATTATCGACTACGGCTGTGAGAGCTTTCATAGTCAGTAGGTAAGTACTGTGGTATTGGCAAGTGATTATTGTCTAGGGCTGTCATCAGTTCTGTGGCTGTTGTAAGAGAGATGTTAAATTGCTGTACTTGGGCCGCACTGCAATTCCATTGTTGAGGGAGACAGAAATAGAATGATGTTTTCTCACATCCAGCATTTAATGGTGAAGATTCAGCTTGTTCCTTTGAAATAAATGACCACTGTTCCATGACATGGTAAGGCATTTTATCAAATGGGAAAACAGCATTTGTGATAAAGTGCACAATGTTGCAGGGTGCTTCTCAGCCAAACCATGAGATGTGATTGTATTCCCAATATCTGTTTCAGCCACCACAGCATTACGTGTTGACATAGGAGATTTTAATGAGCAGCTTCAGGAAGCGATTAACAAAGCACTAGAAATAGATGCAATCATGCTGATTGGAAATTCTACCTAAGCTCCATAAATAAGACCATAATGTCCTGCTACCATACAACTTTCTAGGATAATTATTTCTGATAGCTCCAAGACTTGAACTTTTAATCTGAGCCTACTCCATTGAAATATTGATGGTTCAGTAACGAAGAAATCAAGATCCCTAAAAAAGCATGCTAACTTTTTCTGGTTTGGACACACAATTGAAGAATAACTGTAGGATTTTGTGGTTGAATCCAAATTTTGTGTGTACGTGTAATGCAAAAGTGCCTGTAAGCATAATTCCTATGTGGCATGTGTGGAAATATATTACTACAAAGTCAGTTTTCAACCATGCTCAGCAAAGAGGACCTGGAGCACATGGTTACTTGTGTAGCTGTAATCTCTCACCTGTGCCTATCTATTTCCTGCTAAAAATACCCTTAGGCTTTAGACCATTCCACTACATGGGTCTGACTTCTCTGCATAAGAGATTGCCTGTGCCTACTAATAAAATCTCTAATATAACCTTCCATTGTAACATTCAGGCTTAATGCCTCCATTTTAATTAACTCTATGACAAAAGTAAAAAATAATCACAGTATCAGTTAATCTGTTAAAGAAATTTGTGAGATTATAATAAAACCTTTTTACCAAACTGCATTTAAAATATTTATTTTAAAATATGTTAATAACCCTTGATTTATCAGTTTGTGACCTCTTTTAGGTCTAGATTAATCAGTGTGTAATGATTCTTGTCAATATTTTCACTTCTATGGAGCCTGTGTCCCACACCATTTTGTAAGGTCATTAGATGGTTTAGAACTCATGCTTGCTTTTGTCTCTGAAAACAGATTACAGTCTATTGTAATCTGAGTTCCCATAAATCCTATGTAGTGTTATTCAACTTCTTTAACAGTTTAATATAAAAATGTAGTTTGCTGCCTTGTTCATGGTTATTGGAAATGTGCATATTTTCATTAAAGTTTTCCCTTGACATATTTTTTGTAGAAATTGATCTTCAGATTCCTTGAGTCACTATGCATCTTCTTTTAACTGCAGAAAAGTCACATTTTCATGGGTCAGGTGTTAAACTAAAAAGATGCAGCAAATAGGATTATTATACTGTGCTATGTTATTGTCATCTCAGTTATACTTACTAATGTCTGAAGGGAAAAAAATCTGTAAATGTATAGTCACATTAATATTTGTTAGGCTCATGTGTCATCTTTGGACATTATAACTTGAGAAGGGTGATTTTGCTATTTTTTAATCTATTTCCTTTTAATTTTGAAATGAAAATGTTTGTTCATATCCATTTAAACAGCTGTCTAAACATTAATAAAATAGCTAAATATCTCCTTTTTGTTGGACTCTCAGTAACACAGAACTCTGCCATAATAAATCTTGTATTAATATGGCAATTTTAACTACATTCTATATGAGAAATAATACAGCACCAAACAGGCAGAATCTCATGTAATGGTCATGTCTTTGATGAAAATCTGTTGAAATCATTGTATTTACAAGATTACTGAGATTAGGTCTCTCTGGGTATTAGCTGGCCCAAAGGCACTTAGCCAATTAAGGCTATTGGAAAAAAAATGAAAGCAATCCAGCCTGAAGTTTTCTAAAAGGAATCTTTAACACCGTTTACTTCTCCTGTATAGGGACTATAATACAACACTTCCAATATCTTGAGCATGCTTCATTTGGTTTTATGTAGCTGGAGTGTTTTTCTAAGTATGAGACAAAAATTTTAATTCATTGTTTAAATTAAAAAATAAAATTACTTAGAAAGCAAGCAATAATACTGGACAAGCAATGCTAGAGTATCATTGTATTAGAGAACAAGGAAGAAGGTAACTATGCAAATTTGGATGGATTTTTATTAATGGTGGCTTGAAAGGCAGACCTGTAAAACTCTTATTCTTACATTTTGGCATTCATATTCCTCCTGGAATGTTTTCTTTATAAGTTAAGAGCTTTTGTGCATTAGACAAATCAGCTGTGCAGGTTTGGCCTCTGGAGTCATGACAAGCTTGTAAGAGAGGCCTTGACAAAGAATAAAGCTACAAGTGCACAGAATGCAGTCTGTTATACTGCAGCATTTTCGTCAAAAGTGGAAATAGAATGTTGAAGTCGTGTTAGACACAGGCTAGATAGAATGAGTGGTTTATTTTTTGAAGGGTTCACACACAGTCTCTGCTCTGGAAAAATTCCCTTATGCACTGTGGAAAGCTTACCTAAACAAAGCAGCTAAGGAATTTGAGTACTGGATATTGGCTTTACTTTTCAAGTTATTTTTGGAACTTTGATACATATAACATAGATGTGAATCAAAATCTACCTTACACTGCTGAGAGAAAAGTTTTCCACTGTATTTTGTCTTGTTAAAGCTATAAAGTATTATCACATTGGAATTGTCAAATTAAGGTGTCTGACATGTTTCTGAAAAGGCAACATTCACCAAAAAAGGGCATCTTTTCTTGTTAGAAAAAGATGACTCTTTGTACAATTTTGAGCTTTAATTATTCTGCTACTGTGTTTTAGCCTTGAACAGTCTCTCTACATGAGTGTATCTTATCTTAATATTTTATGTGTCTATATAGACACACTATTAAAAAATATTTTATCACATCTGGTTTTACTGCATGTTGCTGCATGTCTCTAGAGGCATACAGAATTTTTATTTTCAAGCAAATTTATATTAGTTACAGTCTCCAGCTGTTTTAGATATAGAATCATTTCCTGTTGGTACAGTTTCCAGGACAATTCCCTTTTTTTTCTTCTCAAAAGAATGAGAAATTTAATTTAACAAAGACATCCTATAATTGCCTTTGTATCTAGCAAGGTATCTAGCAATCTAAATATTTTATTTTATTTAAAACATCTGTCTACATAATATCATATGACTATACAAACCTATATCAGCCTTCTGAAAGACAGCTGCTGCCACTTTTATTTCATTTATAAGAGACCAACAAAATTGCTCAAGATAAAGCCCGTCAGCCACTGAGTCATATATAAAAAAATTTGCAAGATGAAAAATTGCTTGCATTTACAGTTCTTGTAAAACTAATCTAGGTCTTTTACAAATTTAGAACCATAGTTTTTCCTTTTCCCTGTTCTCTTACCCCCCACCCCAGTCACTATGGAAACATAGGAGCTTTACATATACTTTTTTTATAAACTCTTTTTTTTTTTTGAGATTGGAGGCCCATTTCTTTTAAAGATGAAATGCAAACTAAAGTAATATCTTAATTGCCCACTTGTGGGATCTGTTTATCTCCTGCTATCTTCATTTTCACAAACATTTGGTGTGAATTATATTGGTTGAATTTTCATGTATTTTTTTAGAAAATATATAGAAGAAGTGATAATGTCAATGTAGATCTTTATCTGTTTTGTGCTACTAAGCTTTACTTGCAGTGATTGTAAACTGTTCCTTTGTATGAAGCAACTCATACTGAAAGGAAAATATTTCATGGATAGTTTCAATATAGGCACAGCAGCTATCCTAGAAAAATAGACATGGGCATTTTAAAGTATGTCTAAATAAGACAAGTTTACCTTTTTCCAGGGAAGTAATCAAAATATTCCTTTTTGGAGAACTAAGAGTATGAAAGGAAAATGTTTATGGTTCCCTACTGGCACACAGTTATGATTGACAGGAAAAACCAACATGAATGCCACATGAGACATCTTGTTCAGGAACTTTCAGGAGGGTAGTAAATTGGTGTTGGCACAAACACAAAAAAATAAAATGACTTGATTCAGCAGTTTTCAATTCTAAATCCCCAGGCTCGAAAGAAAGAAGTAAATATTCATCAAATGATCAAAATTTATATTGATTTTTATTCTGCATTAGCAGCTCAAAGTCAAGATTCTTGACAGGGTGGATGTCGGTTTGAATGATTCTCTTTGAAATAAGGATACAGGCACTGGGCTGAGTGCTACTGTGCATTCCTGAACCATTGGAAAAGACTATTAGAACCCTAGGAAGCTAAATTTTTTAAAGAATAGTATAAAAGCATGCTTGTTCTGAACTGTTTTGATAACTAAATTGTTGTTATTAGTATGTAAAGTGATTCTTGTTGTTCCTGCTTTACTCCATCCTTTCCATTATCATCTAAGGACAACTTTTTTTACGGTACTTCAAAGGAAATGGTACTTCTTGTACTATAGTAACGGAGTTAATATCAGTGCTTCCCTAAAAAGTGCGTTAAGAGTGCTAGTCTGCCAGAGAAAAGGAAGCAAAGATTGTAGCTGCACATTATACATCTGTAATTTTGCAGTTTCTGCTAGGGAGTAAATAAAGATCTGGGGGAGGGGATGAGGGAAGGAGGGTGGAAATCCAGGGAAAGAGAATGTGAGTGTGGATGCAGCACTGAAACAAAAATGTGATGACTGTGATTACCGAGCTGTGAGATTTAATGAGAAAGCCTGTATTAGAGTGAAGTAGAAAATCATAACCATCACCTCTAGACTATAGGAGTATAATTGGATCTCAGCCCCAGCAAAAGTAAATAACTTAGTGACATTTTTAACAAACTTAAATATATTGAGAATAAGAGGGGAAGTTATCTCGATTACTGTACTGTTGCAGTTTTTTTTTTTTTAAATTTCTTAGCTTGCACTGAAAAGAAATTCATTGTCATAAAATGAAAGAAAATAGTGTGGTTTTGTGAGGGGATTAAATAAGACACAAAGTAAGGCAGAAATACTATAACTATCACAGTATCAACAAATTTCCCAAATGTCCTAGGTGCTTACAATTCAGTAAACATCTTTAACAGCATAGCTTTAAAATTAAATTTTACAAACATTATGGGTAATGCTTTAATAGTATGCAAATTGCAATGAAGTCAGCAGCGGCAAAGCTGACCTCTTAGCAATACACATATTTTATGTTTAAAACAGTTATCTTTTTACAGTTCCCTCTACCTCAGTAAGTGTCAGGTCCGTCAAGAGGCTTCTCATCAGAGGAGCATAAATAAACTCAAAGGAGCAGCAGCCTGTGCCTGATTTTTATACACAGCAAGGCAGTGGCACAAAATCAACATTTTAAGCTATATGTTTTGTTATTGCTAGAATAATTACTAATGTTTTTGCTAAAACTCATCTATATATATGGATAGGGAAAGTTATGTAAAGGGGAAAATACTTAGCCTGCATTTCCCTGCTATTTTTAAATAAATTAATTTACATTAGTTGACATATCCTCCTTCAGAGTCTGACTATTCTTGCTTAATTGTGGAGTAGAGACAGAGTAGTGTTCATATTGCACAATTTTATGTTATTAATAGTTCAATATCTAAAAAGCTGATAAAAATTCCCAGTAATTTCTCCCTGTAGGAGGAAAAATTTGTGCAGTAAGAAAACATTCACATCTCTAGGGGTAACATAGCATCAAATAGACTATCAAGGCATGGAAAGAATCTCCTTCAATTTCAGAACGTGTTAAATAAGCATTCAATGAGTGTCTTTGAGGAACACAGTGTAGGAGTTTTGACTTCAAAATGTTTGATGCTATTGAACCTCTCAAAATATTTGACTCAAAACATTGAATCAAAAGAAGATTTTAGGTCAAAACTTCTGCCATTTTGTGAGTTGATATGTCTAGGAAATTTTGGAACTAGTTATTAAGCACAAACATATTTTTAATGATTAGGTTAATAAATATGTAACATTTCCCAAGCATACAGAAGTTTAAAATGGACCTACTGGGGGAAAAAATAAGCTGCATTTGTACTACTAGTACAGCATGGTAAAATTGCCAAGGAAAAGTCTGTAACATTTTTATGTTTGCTCTGCCATGCCTTCCTGGGCTGTTTTGCATAGGAAGCATTGGTTTTGAGAAACTTTCCTTGCTATTTTTAGGTAGACTTGTGTGTGTCAATCTGCTATGGGAAACAGTGGGAGGCGGAATGTGCCCCAGCACTCTGGAATTTCTCTTGCACAAGTGTGCTGTCCTAAATCCTGAATCTGGGTAGCTTTAGCCTTAAGAGCATGGCTGTTCTGAATGCCCAGCCCTAGGAACTGAGCTAAGTGTGTTGCTGGTCCGTGTGATTTGGTTCAGAAGCCCTATAGAGAAATGTGAATTTTTGACATATCCACGCATTGGATGAAAGAGAGACTCTTTAACCATCTTTTTTTAGGGCACTGCATTGCTCTAGAAGTGCAAACACAGAAAATGGTAGGAACAGTAAGAGCAGTGCAAATAATGGAGGTTTTAATTAAGTAAGATTAAGTTTAAAATTTTAGCATTTTCTGTGCATGACTAGTCTTTCCTCTTCTTGACTGTTTGAGGGTCCTGAGGCTGACCCAGAAAGGTCTTGAATCTTCTTTATGTACAACATATTTTTGTTCTGGCCTTCTATAACAATTTTTTTCTCTTCCTGACAGGGAAAAAAACAAGGTTGTGTTGATTAATTGCTAATTTAATAGGACAATTTCTGGGTTTGTAAGAATTGGGATCTGTGGTTTTACAGTTGTTGTGGCATATGAAGAGGTGTCACTGAAGGAGATGGAAGGCAAGTGGCAGCTAAAAAGAAATTCACTCTATTATGATGATGGGTTTGGCTGGATCTGCATCCTTGTTAATTTGTGTCTTCTACATGTCTTTAGCAAACACTGTTCTGTCATCCCAGACCTTTCCACTGTCAGAGCCAGCCTGTTCCCCACCTGGCTCCCAATTATTTGACTCTCTGTCACTCTCTTTCTGCAGGCTGGAGATGTAGACCTGCAAGACAAGAAAAGTAGAAAAGGGTCCCAGCCTTTGTTCAATTTCCATTCTTACAAGGACTTTTTTTCACCTGGCAATTTTGGGATGCTGTTGTCAGAAACTATTCAGTCTCAATTAACCTCTGGAGAGGTTAATTCTTTCATAATTTTCTTCAATGCTTTTTGATATTTATTATGTAGGGAATTTCTCTGGGTTTATAACTGAGATCTGTATAATGCACAGGGCATGCCATGCTCTTGTGTTGTCTTTAATGTTACCTTGAATAGGATGAGAGGCAGGTGAATAGTCAGGAATAAAGACAAGAGGTGATAATTTTAAATTAGCAGTATGATCATGGCATCTTCATGGATTTGGTCAGACAGTGCTGCTGAGGCCACACTACTGATTTGCATTTGCACTCCCCAGCCCTGAAGTCACAGGTCATGGATTTCTGAAAACCAAGGGAAACTCTGCAAAAAGGTATTACTCTTATTTTATAGGCTTACCCCCTCCCCCCATAATTTCTGATGGCTCTGTGAACTGCCTGAAGTTCTCCTTGCTATAACACAGCCCTAACTATGTAAAATTTGATTTTATACTGTAAAGATAGACCTAAAATTCACTGTGCTGTTACTTAAACTCTACCTGGACTTTAAGTACTTTGATATGTATGAACGTTGTAGTCTTGTGATTTTGCTCATTCTATGTGGCGGTTTCACATTGTTGTGATGGTTTTAGCACACTGAAAAACAAAGCAATAACATTATTCTTAATATAAAAACATTTCTGAGATTTATGACAATAGAAACACTTAGCTAAGATTTTAACTGGTAACAAGTATGCCTTGATTAACAGAATTAATTTCCTGCATGATCAAAACGCAGTGTGTCCTTTTAAATAGGACTCTTAAATATTCAGCTCAAAGTAAGCATATTTCATGATACAGGATTTTAAAAAAAAAATTATTCAGTTCTGAAGAGATCGTGCAAGGTGAAGAGTCAAGGAAGCCAAAAGCAGGAAGGATAACAAGAAAGTATTCAATAGCAATGAGGTCTCTGTTTTAATTATGCAGAGTAGGGGGGGAAAAATACCTAAACTTAGGGTAGAAGTAGTCGCTTGAAGCCTAATGCCGTCCAAGAAGCCTAATGCTGCCAAATGATGGCCCTGTGATCTTAAAGGTATTTCCAACCTAAATGGTCCTATTAGTCCTGTTATACAAATGCCTTTTAAAATGCTGGTGTGACTTCTTGAAGGTGTTCCTTCTACCTTAGGTGTTTTCTTCAATAGAAGGCCTGTTGGCTGGTGTAGGGATGGTGTGATGGATGATTAAGTCTGTCTGTATAGAGTTTTTGGACAAACTCTTGCCTGTCAAAGGATGCTTTTTGTAATCTACATCTTCATGGAAGATATTCTGAGCCATATAATTCTCAACATAATTTTATTCAGTAGCTGTACTGTGACAGAGCCAGGGTCTTTTTTGTGTTCTGCAATAAAGCCTTCTAATAAATACATGGACAAGTATTCAGAATATTGTGACAGAATAAAATGCTTGAGTGTTTAAGCACATGAATGCTACTCTTATCAGTTTAATTCTGGAAAGAAATTATTCTCAATTTTAAATCTCAAGAAATTTCACCAATTGCAGATATACAGAATGACAAACTGGAATATGCATCCTTTTAAAAAGTGACATCTGAGTTTGCAGTTTTTTAAAATATACATATGAGTGAGTATTTTAAGTCTACATGCTGTGTGGGGCCATCTGACCACCTCCTTGTTGGCAGAAACTGGATTGTGTGCTTTCATTTCAGAGGTTGTTTTTATTCAGCTTAAGTTCAAATAATGGTAGAGGAATGAAATATCTATATTTCTTATATAATTCTCACTACGTACAGGGTAGTGTGGCAGAAGTAATGTTTCTCTACAGAAAGAAAGGGTAATGACAGATAGGATATTTTCATCACATAAATTTAACTGAATGTATTATATATAATTTGTATATCTAAAACAGAATTATTTGCCTACAGTAACATGGTTCCTAACAAATCACTTGTGCTCCCTGGGAGACACTGTCTAAAAATACTTTCCTTTCAACACCAAATCAATGATATTTATTCTAGTAAATTCCAAATTAAAAAAACTTGTAGAAAATCACTAACTCTGAGTTCATATCTCCAATTTACATTGGTGTAAATTTTGAGTCTCTTGTTTGACACATTATAAAATATAACCTTTCAGTCTCCTTCCTCCTACAGTAAGTGTCATTATCCCTTGTCTTCCTCCACTTCAGAATAAGGTCATTCCAACATGTAGGTCTAATAAGAAATACAATGTATTTTCATTGATTTGTATTGTCACTGATTCATGTTATATAGTGATCTGTATAGTAAAGGACGTTTTCTGTTGTCATGCAAAGCCAGTCTTAAGGAACAGATTTGTACCCCAGGCTCTCCCGATTTATTTATAAGTTCTTGGTTTTTAGAAAATGAGCTTTAGAAAATAGCCTTGAAATTATTTACCATTATTAATCAATCACTAGAACTGAGTATTAGGCACTAGTCTAGATTTTTTTCACTTTTTTTCCCCAGACTACTGTTTTTTCATAGTCTTGTTCAGAGACTGGTTCCTTCAGGCTCAGGAAAATGAGAGAATTTTGTCATTTGAATATTGGAAATATTTCAGTTTAATTTACAACAGAATATTTTAAACTCATTCCATCCTAGTAGGTAGAGAATCCCTACAAGTGTGTAACAAGACCACCATCAGCATCTTCATTGTCTTTTTATTGCAAAAATGATCACTTAGAAGAGGATCATGAAGTGGGAAATAACTGCTGGGTATAATTCCTTGCCATTTTTTTCCTCCGTGTTCAATTTTTCACATATTCAGATGTACTACATCCTAAAAAAAAAAAAAAAGAAAGAAATTAATTTCAATTACTTCTGGTAATCATTCGCTTACCAGAAGTAAACGAATGATTACCTCCCACCCAATTTCTGTTAGCAATATTTGGGACTATGCATATCCCAGTAGACTTTTTGAGGGTTTGCTGTGTCCATAAAGCTGTGTTTGTTATAGAGATTGTTCTTGAAGTTTGTGTCATGTAATGAATTCTATGTAGGGCAATCTGAAAAAGCACATAATGTAGGTTTAAATGTAAATCAAGTAGCTTTTCTGTATTTGATCAGAAATTTATAAAGTTGTTACTTTATTCTCTCAGAATATTGCAAAACTAGTCCTTCATTACGACTAAAGATTTTAAGTTGAAAATAAACTGCAGTAGGTTTATTGCATATCTGTGGTCTGTACTTTTTTCTATATTGTGCCTTGTACCTGTTAGCTCAGATTGTGTAAAATGTAGTTTTTTGAGACTTAAACTGATCAATACCTACTCAAGGTCTTCAAAGCCTCTTTGGATTTGCAGTTGATATCAGTATAACAGAGACAAAAAAATGCTTAAGAACAACAGTGAGATAGATGAATACATTGAGAAAAGAAATCAGAGAGATCCATCTGAAACTCTGTGCTGTCTGAGTTTGAGTTGCTGAAATTGTTCACAAACGTTGAAGATAGATCTTGGGTTTAAGAATAAAAAATAGTTGATATATAGAGAGATCATATTTCTGAAGTGAAGGAACTGGGTTGTATTCAGGCTTCATAGGCTATGATGTTGATGGAGTTCATAATCCTTAGTATAAGAGGGCCTTATAGCTGCAAGGAAGAAAGAGTGGATTCTTATTTATCCCTCTTCATATATTTACCTGCCCTTTCCATCCTGCTTTTCCTTTCCCCCACTATTCTATTTAATCATTCTTTCTCTTCTCCCATTTTCCATATTCGTTATTGGTTTCCCTACAAATATTTTTGCAAGTGAACAGGGCATGACCAACCTGTGAAAAGCTGCTGCCTTTATTTTTAACATTTTTGATTTTAAAATATCAAGGAAATTGTAGGATGGGGAATTAGAAAATACAATGGAAAAAACTATCTAAATTATTGTGATAGTTTTGCTATTTAAGAAATAGCCCCTGTTCATACAATTCAGGGCTCATTTTTAATTATGATGTGTGATGTACCAGAGCTTAGGCTACTCCCTCTTTTTAGTATCTTGGGGCAGGAGGGGATAAGGAAGGTTGCAAACACAATTTCAATAGCAGCCAAGAAGACCCCAAAACCTCCACTTGAACTGCAGCCAAAACCCATAGCTAAAAAAGTAGGAATTACTTATCTTGATTTACAAACCTGTCCTAAAAATAAGGGAATTATTTGCTTCAAGTTTTCCACAAGATTTCCCTTCTAGGCTTAAAACACTCACAGATTTTAATTGATAGATCTAATTGTTTTAGAAAATGACTGATCACTGAGAGCAGGGCTTTAGACTGAATGTCATGTCAACATATATACCAGAAATTAAAATTATAACAGTGGATTACTGCTTTGTGGTAAAATTAAATTAAATTAACAGATTCATAGCCTTATGTGCACAATGCAAAATACTCTGCTGAAAGACTATCCTTACTGGTGAAGAATCTTTCCAAAAAGGGAAATTTGTTCAGGAATCTCTGTATACTGTGGAAGTGGACTGTTTATCAGTTGAGAGGAAAATGCACTTGGGGTGGAAGGGGAACAGGAAGGTGATGCAGGTTATTTGCTGCCATGGTTGTTTCTGAGTTATATAAATGGCAATTTTAGTTATAGTTTATGAGAAAGCAGAATAGTTTTATAGCTCTCTCAAACTCTCTCAAAGCATTTCACTCCAACTGGTACGAAAGCCTTGAATTATATTTAAAGACATAGTGAACGGCCTGCATGGACTAGTCAGAATTTATATCTTCTATCTCCTTGGAAAATTGCTAGCATTTTCTGTATTTTCTGGGTTTTTTTTGCATGTTGGTTTGTTTTTAAATTTCTCAAAAACGTATTGGGATTTATTGAAAAACATAACTAATTTCACTGTAAGAGGCAGCTGAGATAGAAAGCTATAAAAGTTTGAATGAGAAATTTTAGAAGGAAATGGAATTTCCAAATCACTTACATTTTTTTTCAGCAAAAATTACACCAAGGCAAGTCCTAAGAAAATATAGAAACTCTTATTGCCACTAGCTTATAAAGACATTCCAGTCTTCTTTCAGACTTTCCCTACAGACTTTCTTCAGTGCCTGTTTCCCTTCACTTGCTCGCATTTTTCTTACATTTTACAGACTGCCCTTCTCTCTAGCCCTTTCACTTCTTTCTCTTTATGACTTCTGTTGTTCCACAGATTGGTAAGTCTGCTGTGCTGTCAGCAAACAAATAAACTCTTTACTTCCCTGCCTCACACAGCAGAAAATACAGGAGAGTCCTTGTACAAAATTTCCTCCATGCCATTTGCATTTACTTGCCATAGCACCAAATAGTTAAGCAGGCATTCCACTCCTAATGGAAATAGTAGTATGTAGTTACACAGAAGTAGCGATTTTTGAAGCATTATCAGAATTTGTAATGTGTTTTTAAAAGAAAACAATGGCATATTAAAAGAAAACAATGGCATATCAGCCCCAAAGTGCTTTTGAACTTACTCTACACTCTGTTATTTCTGCTGTTCCTAGGGGCAAGTGTGGCCAACAGCAGATTTATCCTTGTGTCATCTGGTTCTTTGAGCCTCAGAAGAATACTGATCACCACAGCTGTAATAAATAAAGTGTCTATTCAATAAGTTATGATGCCAAATATTATTCCACATTCTTCTGGACAGGCACAGTCTGATGGAAAACAGCACATCTCACTTATTGCCTTTTTCCTTGCAATTAAAGTTGCTGAGTAATCAGTCTGTTCCAGATACAGGAAAGGAGAATGTGAATAATGCCAATCTGCTTGGGTTTGTTTACAATTACTATTTAAAGGAAAAAATACCTGTAGCAATATGACTTTCATTAATTATGAAGCACAGACAGTGTGTTAACAACATAAATCTTGAAGCCTGTAAGAAAAATAACTTCATGTATCTACCTGTTCTATCACGGTGCTTGGTTTCTAATATCATTTTTGTTCATGCTTAGACATTTTTATGCAGCATTTGATTGGATATACATCTCATGGAATATATAACACATTCACTGATAGAAGCTTCAATAGTTCATTTTTAGCATTTGGGATAAAGCTGTAGTTCTTCTCTGGCTTAATGGTTCAGCCTTTTCACTATCACATACAAGGAGAAAACCAATGGCGTGAATAATTTGGTTAAAACTGTTGCAGTCCAAAAATATTTGTTTAAAATGCATTCTTTCTGAATTATGTTTTTAATGTTCTGTTTTATTTTTTCCCCCCTTTGTTTTCTTTTTCTAGGCTGAGGTTCAGCTATGCTATCTGGAAGCACAAAGAGATGCTGTTGAACAGATGTCCTTAAAACTGTACAGTGAGCAGTACAACAGTAGTAGCAAGCGAAAGGAAGAGTTTGCTGATATGTCAAAAGTTCACACAGTGGGAAGTAATGGGTAGGGAACTATTCTTTTTGTTGTTTTATTCTCACTGATCTGTTTTTGTTTTTTTTTTTATATGATATACTTTTTCTTGCTACTAGTTAACCAGGATTTTTCTTTCCAGGCCAAGAGGCAGGGGAAAAATGGTTTTATTGCTCTCTTAAAAAAAAAAAAAAAAGGATGCAAAAATAATGGGTTCTGGGTAATTTATCCAAATGATGGTTTGTTCATAGGAACACCTAATATTACCTAATAGTAAACTGTTACATGGATTTAAAAAAAAAATTATTGTGTCCTTTCTTTTTAGGCTTTTCTTCTCCAGCAGCTTCATGTTATTTGATTTCTTAACACCTTCCAAGGAAGAATCTTGATAGTGTAATTGTATCTCTGCAAGACCTCTATAATCATTGTCCTCCTGGTGACTAAGAAATATGAATATGAAGCCATTCAATTGTAGTTCAAGCATCCAGGTTTTTGTACTTCAAGAAAGCCATTGATTTTAACTGCTTCCCCTTTTTTTTAGGCTGTCTTTCCTCTACTTGTTTTTTCTTTTAATTATTGTTAGCACACATATACACATGTATATCATATATAAAAGTGTGCATTCAAAGGCATTCTTTCTTAATATTTTGAACAAATTAATCACTGGAGTATGCTAAAATGAGTTCTTGCTTTCCCCTCTTTTTCATAATCAAGGAAACTTGTAGTTCTGGAAGAAGACATTTCTTTCTTTAAGGTCTGAAAACCACATCTTCCAACTACTAGTGCCCCAAAATGAACATAGGAAAACCTACCAGTGGGATTATAATAGTGTAGGCATGTCAAAGGACCCAACTAGTGCTCATTGTCTGGGGATGCCCTCATTCTGATGGAAGTTTCCTTGTAACTCTCAAGTAGAGTAGAACTTTTGCCTAAAATTTCCTATGCAAGAAAAGTCATTGACAAAGGTGTTCATGAGTTCTTTATCTCCAGAACTCTCCTTTCCAATTGTTAACTCAGTGTTCAGGTCTTGGAAACACAGTTTTATTAAATTACCAACTGTAAAGATAAATGAGCCTTGTAAACATCCCCTCTTATTATACAGAAAGGTGGCTGTTTTAGAAAAGTTGATGTGGGCTAATTATGTAGGATTACTGAGATCTTGATTAAATATGCAGAAATCTGTCAGATTCTCAAACACGCCAGCACAGCTAGTGCCAACCATAAAAATAATTTCTTCAGAATTGGTGTGTATATGTATATAAATGTACACTGAGCGCTACATGTTCAAAACCAGCTTTTAATTTTGCAGCCATCACTGAATGTGAGCAAGGCTTAAGGTTGGAATATTGAGGAGGATGTAAGACACATCAACAGACACTTGATTTTCCTGAGCGGAGGGGATGTAAGCTTTATGCTTCACAGAGAAATCCAGTTTGTAACTCTATATACCATAGATGATAATCAAATAGTTTCTTAAATGCACTTGTTTTCACTTGTAATTATATGCTTTGAACTGGAAATTATCATCTGGTAGTATTTCAAACCTTTTTAGTGCTGTGGCCACCTTTCTGAGCCCATAAGGCCATCTCAGACCATAGAGGCTCAACAGTGACTTCAGAAGCCAAAGGGCTGGAATCAGACCAGTACAATACCACTTCTTCAGCTATTGTAGAAACTAGCAGGGACTAAATTCAGCTGGAAAACTTTTAGTTGAACTCATCTGAGGTGCTGTGTTGAAAAAAATAGAAATTCTTTCCAGCTATTTAAAAATATAATTGTTGCAACATTTCCTTACCACATAAAAAACATGGACAGAAACTCCACAGTAGCGTGACCTAACTAGAGACTGAGATCTCTACAGAGAAGGGGCCATTTGCACAAATAAGGGTATGTATCCATTTGCTGTTTTGGAATTTTGATCTAGGAAGAAGAAGAATGTCCACAGGGAGAACAAGAGATATTTTAAACTAAGATTTTTTTATATGTGTGTGTGTAGATGACTTTGTGCAGGAAATAGCTAAACTGAGATAGGTAGCGTAGTTTTTGCAGAATAGTGTGATTCTAGTGGGTGTGTAAGGAACCAGAGATTTCCTGCAAAACAGTAATCTTGTTAACAATAGAGAAGGTTTTCGTCTATTAGCATGAAAATGGCAAAAGTGACAAAGAAAGAGAAAAGAATGAGTATCCACTGCAGGAGAGCACCAGCTAGCCAGGAGGTAAGAGGTACCCGAGAGTAGTTTAGGGCAGGTACAAAATGTTATGGCAAATCTAGCTGGAAATACTGTATTCCCTCAAAACTGGAGATGAGTACATTCAGGTTCTGTTGGGAGATATGGACAGCACCATTGCACAGCATGAAAGCCAGATCCTAAGTTTCTGTCATCAGTGGGTATTGGGCCTTCCTGCATGAGACTTTGAGAGAAAAGTGTTAGAGGGGGCTTTAAGTATGTGCCGAACATAGGGAAGTTTTAAAACTGTGTAAGGTGATAACTCTGAATTCTCCTATATCTCCCTAGTAAAAACATGTGAGAAGAGCTCCATAAAATTATGACCCAGAAACTTGAAGGGACATTTTGTCTGGCTGAATTTTTTGGTGGGTGTACCAGTGTGTTTACAGTACTGCTAAATGCCATGTGAGTTCTGCCATCAAAGAAATACTACAAACTGGAAGTGTGTGTTAAACATGGGGAAAAAGGCTGATGGAAATAGCTTCACATTCCTTTTTATTTATTAATGCCACAGACGAGCTGGTTTTCTCATGAGAAAGGTGCTCATGAATTTTCATTCAAAATAATAAATTGGTGTCCACATTTTAAGAAATATGTTTAGGGTTCAAGGGATTAGACATGCAACTCTGCATATCTGATTCCTGGTTTACCAAGACAAAAGATACTTCTTAATGTAATTTTAGTTATTACATAGCTAATGGTTTTAGCTTATTAGCCAACAAACTTCATCAAGGAAGCAGTTTTTACCTGCCCTTTAACTAATATTATAGCATTTTTGTTGGCAATGTTTGGGTACTTTTAATAGAGGATTTTTTTTCTTTTTCAATAAATAGATGAACAAATTTATTCATTTTTTAGTGTTTGGTGAATTCAGATAATCAACCAAAACTGGATCTTTTCTATGATAATTGCATCTTTGACACACATCAGTATTTCAGAAGTCATGCTTTCCCTGGTTCTGCCTGTGGCGATATAAAGAAAGATCTGCTAAGCTCAGGAAAGGTAGATTCTGAATAAAAAAGAAATATTAAATATACTCCAGAAATACTGACAGATGTGATTCAACCTTAACCTCTCTCTAGTCCTACAATTTCTTGATTTTTCTGAATATCTTTTTGGCAGCTTAGTAACTTGCATCCTCTTCCAAACACTAACGGTTGCTTAAAAACACTCCTAGATCACTTGACTTTACTTCAGAAAACAAGAAAAAAAAAAAAAACAAACCAAAACAAACAGATAAAAAAACCCAAAAACAAAACCAAAAACCCAACCCTCCCCGCAAAAAACGCGAACAAAAAACCCAAGAAACCCCCCAACCAACCGAAAAAAACCACTTAAAAAAAAGTAGAGAATAAGTACATTATGTAAACTGTGGGGAAGAAAACCAAATCTCTTTTGTCTTGTATCCCTTCCTGGGCTTTTTCCAGTGAATCCTGTTTCTCTCATTCTTGGTTTTGGGTTGAGTTTCTATCTAGAACATTACTTTGAAACCAAAATATTCATTTTCTAGTGCTTATCTATGTTTTATAAAGGTCAAATAAAAGTGTGTTTCTGTTCCTTTAAAGGATTTGTTCATTTCAATACACAAATAAATGGACCAATTTGGACTGTAGGTAATATGTGGATCTTTAGACACAAAGCAGATGTTTGGATCCAGCAGGTCTCTTGCCTATTACAGAAAAATCCAAGTCCACCTCCTAGTGCATTTTCCAAAGGCATCCCATGCCATTCTGTATGTAGGCTTTGTTTCACATCATCTTCATATATTAATTTAGGATTTTCACTGGTACAAACCATCCAAGTCCAACTGAATCTATAGCAATTTACAGGTTATGAAATCTAACATAGTCTGTTATAGAACATGTGTTTTAATAACTGCCTGCCAGTTTTACTTCTTTGAATAATATTTGGATAAGATGGAAGAGAAGAAAAGGAGCAGTAGGTACTGAAGATGCAGAATGGTAATACTGCTTTCTGAGGAAGGGATGAAGATTCAGTAACACTGCCAAGTATACAATTCAAAATGGAGCTTAGTTTTATTTTAGTTTCCAAATGATATCTGAGTCAAATACCTCCTGAAACAGGAAAAAAGCCCTGAACTCTAAGTGAGACTTATATTTCAATAATAGTAACCTGACTTTTTTGCTTGCTCTTCTTTCTTTATGGTAACACTACTTACCTTCTCAGGGCAGCAAGCAGTTTTAAGTATACCTCATAAATTATTGAGTAAAAGTATACTAAGTACAGTGGATTATACTAGAGGGTTACCTCAGAAGCAGGAATCAGCTTTATTTGTGCATTATACAATACTTTCTTTGTTGTCAATTCATTGAAAATAATACCATGGAAAGCAAATGCTTTCTTCTCTCTTGCCTGCTTTCTTGAGCAAAGACAGTTCTACTTGTCACAACTTTATCTATAAGCTTTCAAAATTACCACACACGTGCTTCTCCAGTTAATAACAAATAAAACTGCAATAGTACTAATGACATTAAAAGTGTGTTTAGTTTATTGTTTCTCTGTTGAAGCACTCCTCATTTTTTAATGGAGTTGCTAAAAAAGTTATTAGTAATTGGAGAAATTAGCTTTAGTGGAACATGCACTATACTTTGATCAGTATGGGAGTTTTTTGATACTGGCAAGGCTTTTGTTAGTTCCAATTTTGCAAATTTGAAGATCCCTTTTCAAGAGGTATCTATTTGACGAATGTGCAGTTTTTCAGCATGTACTTTCTGTCTTGTATCACAGTGTTTTAGAAGAATCTATGCTTTACTTATTCACTAGGCTTTCAATAGAGAATCACATTAATCCTTTTAAGCTCCTTATTCTAATGATTTATTTTGTTGAAAACCGTAGTGATCCTCCTTTGAATTTTAATGATTGCTGGCTATTCAAGGATTCATTGTTTTGACTTCCTGTCCTTACCTTTGTTTCTTACATGTCTGTAGGGAACACCTGTCTAATACTGTATCTGGCCTTAGTTCTCACTGGCTTACCATATTCACTCAAGCCTATCTTAAGGCATAAAGTTGAAATGCTAGCTACTCATCCATGAAAATAAATGTAGGATATTTACAAAGATAGGCAGATAGACAGCAGAGGGATGGCTGAATGGATTGAGTAATTTTTTGATGTAAATATTATTTTCATATGAATTATATCAAGGTGATTGTTGCAAAATTTGCTCAATATAAAGCCAGCACTGTAAAAATAATTAAACAACACCTATAGGGGATTTCTATTTCAAAATTTTTGAAGCAAATGCAGTATGCCAACAGTTGTCAGGATTTGGCATCAGCTGCTGAATTTAGGTCATGGCACTGGCTTAAATTGGATTTCAGTTTTCATTTTCATCTACACTGTATAAATACAGAATGTCTCTTTAGAAATATAACTTGGAACATCATGAGTTTTCAAGAATATATTATTCTAATACAAGATTTTAACAACTACACAGTATTTATGCATAATACATTTTGTTCCTTATCTACAGCCTTTTGGACTTTGATTCAGAATACCAGGAGCTCTGGGATTGGCTGATTGACATGGAATCCATTGTGATGGACAGCCATGACCTGATGATGTCAGAGGAGCAGCAGCAGCATCTTTACAAGGTTAGCACTACCGTTACTGCCTTTACCTAGCTATAGAAGATCTGATTAGCTTGACAAGTCTTTCTCTCACAGGATATCGCTGCGTTCATTGTATGTATCATGGTGTCTATTAGAATTCCCTTCCCTGTCCCCAACCTCATTTCCATCCCCTGTGCACTGACAGGCTGCACCGACATCATAATTGCAGGAAAGTTCCCTTTATCACATTCTATTTGGTGTAATTCTATAGAAGGACAAAGATTTGTCTTCAAGATGAATAGAAATAAATGAAACTGCATTAATAAATAGACTGAAACAAAATGAAGGAAAAAAATGAAATGGGAACTTTTAGCAAAATGTGTTTTGATTGGAGCTTTCAGCTGGATTTTTATCCACCTTTCAGACCTCATCTGGAAAGAAAGACATTTGCCTTGATTTTGGTTTGCTGCTGCCGGGATTCAGGACTCTTCCAATTTAATTTTTATTAGTTACACATAAAGTAGATATTGTCATGTTAAGTCTTCACACTTGGTTGTGATTTGAGCAATGTGATTTTCAACTTGTAGGGTGAAGCTATAGGGTCTAATTCTAGCAAATATATACGTACATATATGTGTGTGTGTACAATATATATATTTACATATGCATGTGTATATGTGTATGTACATACATGCATACAGACACACATGGTTTCTTTTATTTGCCATAGCAGCCTTAACCCAGAAGATTTATAATTTCTTTTAGATAGATAATACTTGTAAGAACTTCCTCAAAATGAGTGACTTGATCCTAAAATTGATTCAGGCTTCACTGTGTGTCTGAGGAGCTATGGGTCTGAAGGGTGGGAGGGGCAATGAGGGGCTTTCGACAGAAATATCAGGCTGCAGTAAATCTTCCTCATTTAGGCAATTTTTATTGGAGTAATTCTGACAGTTGTCATCCTTGAATTGCTTTGAGCATATGGCATATTTCAAAGAGCAGATTGTGAATCATAAAAAATAAAATTAATAACTAACCACAGAATCAGCAACACTATAATGACAAGAAACAACTACCCTCTAGCTTTTTTTTTTATTTCTTATCAAATAAATGGTACATTCAAGGTCAAATAGAAGTTGTTCTCTTCCTTCTATGATTGCATGATTCGATAATTTCTTAAATACAATGATTTTTTTCTTGCTTTGGCATCCTGTTTTCTTGACAGTCTCTGAATTTTATTCTTTCTTATTTTAGTTATTCTATTTAAAATACCCAGTAAGAAGGGATTGTCATGTGAGTTAAAATATTTTTATAAATGCAAATATAGTTTGGATCCAAACTTTTTAGTCTGTGAGTTTCATTCACTGGCCTCCATTTCTTGCTTTGACAATTATTGTTTATTTTTTCTATTGTCTTTTTCCTAACACTGTAAATACTTAATCAGACTTAATCACACATTAACAGACATGGCCTTGGTCAGGCTCAGAAATAAACAATATCAGAAATTAGTAAAGATTTTCTTGTGAGTCTAAAATAAGGTGTTTTGGTTTTTAAGGCCTGTCTGTATAAGGCCAGCTTGTAGCATGACTAATTTGACCGCAAGTTTTAGTCCCATACTAAAAAAAAATAAATTGATAAACATAAATTTTAAGATAACAATTCATCCATCAATATGAAAAAGAAAAAAAGATTAAGCAGCCAGTTCAAGTATTTTAGATCCTATTTAGTATACTTCCTTTCTTATTTCCAAATGTAACCCCTAAAAATAATTATAGATGGTAAGGCTGAGATAATAGTGCATGATGAAAAGAGTAAAAAAGGGCAACAATTTAATAATATGTGCAGTCTAATATGGTGGGAAAATGGGTAATATTATACATACAAAATGGGAATAGTTTCTTAATATTATGAAATTCTGAATGTGATACACATGACACTTCTGAAAGTTTGTATGACAGAGTAGCTGAGTCTGCAGCCTGTGCAGCAGAGACAAACCAGCACTGATTCCAAAGAACAGGCAGCTTATTTGTCCTGCAATTTCTGCCAGCAGGTCACAGGCTACTCTGCCAGATTTGAGCCCCCATCCCAAAACTGCTTATCTGGTACTTGGTCACTACAAAACCACATGAAGAAGGGGTTGACTCCTTGCCCTCCTGCAGTGAATATTCACTGCATTTACCTTTCTAATAAGAGCAGCAAGTAAATTTTTAAGGACCAAATAAAAGCCTTAACTAGAGATGTGGTTTGCTTAAGAGTTGACTGAGAAGCGTCCACAAAGCAGCAGGAATATTTGCTGTAATGTAAAAATCTTAAGTGCATTGCATTTAGAATGATCATTCTTTCAAAAAAAATCCAACTTCCCCCCCCAAAAAAACCCCAAAAAACAACAACAAGAAGCCTTCAACACGACAATGAACAACCTCTCGAAGTGTTGAAAGCCCGATAATTTCAGACATTTAAAAGTAGACAAAGGATAACATTAGCTAATGGAATTGAGGGAACAATTCTGCACTAGTAAAGGTAAGACCAGATAAATCACTAGCTCTTTATCATCCCTAATTTTAGAGATTTGTGTGACAATGAATCATGTCCTCAAAAAGAGTATTAATAGTTTTATAAAACTAGCCTAGTAAACCTCTCTTCTAATCAGTGGTGACACCCATTTTATTCAGAGGCTTTTTGAGAGTCGTGAATGGTCGAGTGCTCATGAGCACTGCCTGCGCTTCCCAGAGAGCACAGCCGTTCTGGACTACAGGGACAGAAACCCAGGCAGCTATTATTACTGGAGCTCCTCAATGATGTGGGGTGTTATGAAAACACAGGTCTTGCTCTGGTTTCCCTTTATCAATTACAGCTTCAAATGTGAACCTGCTAATTGCACTCTCTGCATTTTCCTGGATTCTCCTAAAACCACAGATCTCTCTTCTCAGTTGCTGAGCTGACAAGTAATTGCAGCTCAGAGCCAGCTCAGCAAGCAGCCCCTGCCAGGGAACCTGCTGTGGTATCACTATTACCAACAGTAATCATTGCCCCTAAGGAGTCTATGAATGGGAAGGAGCAATGATGAAACAGGTAATTCAGAAGTGGCAAGCATACATTAAAGTAGCATAACACAATATATAAATGCTAATATTGTATATAGGAAAATGAAATATATTTTCATGGTTAGAGTATTTTCACAGTATCTATTTTTAGAGGTAATATATATTTAAGTTGACTCTCAGCTTAATTTTTTTTCTAATATTCCATGAACTTCATAGTTTTTTACTAGGATCCCTATTGTCCCTCTTTAACTAGGTTTTATTTTGCTCTTATAATAGGAACAGCATAGCCATATTTTCTGTAATACTGAATATGAATATACTACTTTCTCCAGACTTCCTAGATTTCAGTTCATAGATTAAAAAAAAAGAGAACATAGACCTAAATGATTTCTGCTTTATAGCCCTAAACTGGCTAATGATTTTGAAAATCAGCTAGTCTTTGATAAAATGGCAGTAAAAGAATGAATTGATGACAGTTTATTTTTCCTCTAATGCTTTATCTATTAATTAAGAAAAAACTAAAAGGAACACTTCCATGTTTTGGATTCTTACTTCTTTGTACTTCTACAGCAGCTCAGTTTGATGCCAAATGTATCATGTTTATTTCATTTTAATCTACTGCATGTGAGCCTGATCTTATAAGCTCTAAGTACACAGAACTTGCATTGACTTCAGCTGTATTCATATGCTGTTACTGGAGGATCAAACCCAAAGAATTTAGCCCTTTAGTAGGAACTTGAGTGATTCTGTACCTTGAATGTTCAAAAATGAAGCAAATCAGTATTTACAAGAACTGTCGAGATTAGAAGTGAGTATACTGGCAGAAAAGTTAATTCTTTCCATTTTCCGCTGAAGATTAATTACAAAACTAAATTGTGTTAGATTAAAACCCTATTTAAATAAGTACAGTATGATTGTTAAAATTGTTAGTATGTTCAGAACAAAATTAACCAAGCGTTTGAAAATATAAAATAAAATAAATATTTTTTTTTCTGATTACAAGCAGTGTATGGTGGTTTTAATGCAAACTGCATAAGCCATAAGTCTTTTACTAGTAATTCTTCAGTAACGATTATGATGGAAAAAGATCCATATGTAGTAGTGCAAAGATTTTGAAAGCATTTAGTTGGTACAGCTTTTGTACAGGTTAACTGCTGAGCTCTTTCATCAACGGGAAGTGGTCCACTGTATTAAATAACACAAAAATGCACATCAAAAACTAAGGATCTATTTCAACAAAAAAGTTGAGGGGGAAAAAAAATCTCCCAGCATTTTTTGTTTCCCTGCTGGAAGCTCTATCCCTGCTTGGAAGGTGCAGTTAATTTCCTCCTCTGGGTGTGCTGCTGCTCCATTGTGCCTTTCTCGCTGGCTCAGTGTGCTGTGGCCCGGAGTGGATCAAACAAACCGTGGTGAAAGTTTCCCTCATTTGCATCACTTCTAGACAGCCCTGTCGTACTCTTTGCTGACAGGAAATCACTGTCTTTGTCACCTTTTTTCAGTGATCTCCTTTTGGCAGAGATTGGCCATGTGACCAGGATTAATCACAACAACAGTTCTGGCTCAGAACTCAATGACATGTTTTCCTCAGCACTTCAATAATGGTGTAGAGGAGTCAGTAGGAAATGACTACATTAATTTCAGAGTGAAAAGATAATTAACACTTAAGGACTAGTGCTATAACCTATGGAGCTATTATTCAAATTAAAACTAATTTATTGCAAACTTGTGAAAAAAAAAAACCATAAAAAACTGTTTTTAATGCAACTGTTAAAATAATCTTGCAAGAGTCCCTGAGTTTAAAAAGAAGCACAAACTATATTTAACGTGGTAATATAAATACATAAAGACTTCAACATTTGAAACTGGAGGCTAAAGTATGTAAAGTGCTTACTTAGATGATATGAATAGGATACTGGCAAACAAAAGCAGCAGTGTGCTCCTAGAATGCTGTGCTTCAAGGAGTTTCCTTGGCAACAGAAATGCAGTTCCAAAAGTAGACAGAACTTTCCTCAGAAAACATACTATTAATAACAACCTTCCGGAACAACTTGGAACAATTTGACTACTTGGCAATAAAATGCCAAGTGTTCTGCAAATTAATCTAACACATAAGAGTTATATGTTTCTCTTGCCCATAATTCTCCTGAACTGGGGGCCTGAGTTCTCTGCTGTTAGAGGATACAAATGTGCAAAGCAGTTCCAAATGCTGCACAAACAGAGGGACGGCTCAAATAGCAGCAGCCTATAAGGATCAATTAATGTTCTTCGTATCATTTTAACTTGTAAACCAGATTAGTTTAATTGGATTACTTTGTTCCATTTAAAGCAAGTTCCGCGTACCTACTGGAGCTGCATTGCAGTTCAGTCTTTATTTCAAGTAGATTTTCCATATAAAGAAAACTTATTAAAAGATTAACAGCCTGCAGAGTGATATATTTGGACAATATGCTTAGGGGATTGGTTATAAACTATAAAATGTGAAGATATTTGCTCCTAAGCTGCATATTCTGCACAGACCAGGATGCTTTCTGTCTGTCTGGTAACCCATCAGAGCCTGCATGGAATGGCTAAAACAGTCAGTTTTAGTCAGAAGAAAATGATGGTTGTCAGTTTAGAGGAAGCTCTCAGCACACGTCAGGATTGAGCCCCTTGTAGGGAGTAACTACAAATCTGCTATGCATGCAGTATTTTTAGGCATGTCATCATTTCTGCATGAGCCAAAAGAATAAACATTTCAGTTTTGCCTTGCCAATAGGAATCATTAGAATTCCACTAAAGGCCATAAGTTTACTAGACAGGAAAGGTAGGCTGTGCTAGTGCCTTGACTTTTCCTGAATTCTGAGCTCTAAAGGTTAAAAGTAATCAATATCTCATTGTGCAGCCTGATAATAAGTAATAACCATGATGTTAAAATCTAAATGACTGCAGATAGCACTTAGGTGTGTTGACCCATTTGGAAGGGCTTTTTAATTGCAATCAGAATAGTCATTATAGTTTGCTAATCAACTTTTAGGCTACCTTGCAAAAATCACCGCCTTTATGAAAAATTACTTTAATTCTATTAGCAAGTTATGTCCCAAAGTGAAAGCTTTTATTTCATATGACAAAGTTTTATCTGCAAAATATATGCTAAGATAGAGATACTCATTAACAATAGCATGTCTATTACTTAGGTAATAGTATGTCTCTACTTATGTCTACATACGTGAATTGATACATGCCTCAGTGGAAGTTAATCTTTGCTTCTTACACTGTAGTATGTTTTTAACTGTCATGTATTTTAAAATGACTTTGCACAAAACTGGCTTCAGTTACTGTTCTTCACAAAGTTCAGTAATTTTCATGTTCTAGGCTGGATTTTTTTTCCCCCAGCAGATTAAGAACCTCTATGACTTTCTCCACTAGGCAGGAAAATCATGGTTTGTAAGAGAAGTCTCAAAAATGCATGATATACCAAATAGCAGTAAAAGTCTGACTGCTATTACAGTGTTAACTAAATGAGTTCAGGACCTGACACAGCAAAGTTTTCCACTCTCTTATTACAAGGGGTGATGAAATTGGTTACATTTTTCTGCACAAGTATTTTCACTTCAGTTGCACTGGGGAACAGAGTAATAATTCCTTTGTGACCCATCCTATAACAACTAGTTCATTTTTCAGTGGTTCATATGTTCATGTAATAGGATTAAATTCCTTGCTAATTCTGGCAAATTTTGTATTTTTCAAAGCAGAAAATATAATTATTGTTGGGAAAATTCTTACTTAAAGCAGAGAAATGTTAAGTTTTAATGTCGTATATAATTACAATAGGAAGATACTGATTGCCACATCTACAGAATTAAAATATCTAGAAATTGAATACAAAAAGAATACAAAAAATATTTTTACATTTTCTTGATTGCTTTCAAAATATTTTTCAAATGTAAACATGCATTTTTAAAGACAGTGTTGTATTTCTACAGAGCAGACTTCCTGTATTTCTGCAAGAAGTGGCTTCATGCATTTCCTAAGAATAAGTGGGTTTCTCCCACTTCTTCCCAGCATGATGTTGACGATGAACTTCACATTGTAGCAATGCAGTATTTACTGAGCTTGTAGCAAAAACCAGCACAGCTTTTTGGAGATTAAAGCAGTGTGTCTGGAATGAAAGAGGCATTTGACTTCAAACAAAAGTAAATGTGTACCACATAGCTGTCATCACCATTCCTTACTACAGCTGCAAAACGTGGACAATTTACAGTCATCACGTCAAGCATCTTAGTCAACTCCACATGCTCTGTGTTTGTCCCCTTGCTGCTATAAAATAGCAAGATAAGGTCCTAAGCAGTGAGACTTTAAAGCTGCCTTCCACTGGTCTCTCCAGTTAATATATTGAAATAAGATAAAATGAGGAATGTTAATAACACAATGACAACATGATTTTTGAAGCTCTGTGTGGACATGATGCTTACTTTTTTTAGCAGCTTGGTGTATCCATCTGTTTTAAAGCAGTGAAGATAAAAATATCATGAGCAAAAATTATAGGTGGCAATAGTATTATTATTCTATTCCTCAAGTTAGTTGCCAATTTTTAATGCACTTCCCTGTTTTTCCACATCATAGTCCAAGGGAAAATAGAAATTATTTAAACTCATAGGAACTACATGGTTTATCTGCGATGTTTTGCTTCATAAACATAATACAGGAACTACTGTTTTCTTTCCAAATTACTCCTCATCAGTCCACCTCAAAAATAATCAATTCTGTAATACTTCTTTCATAAAAATAAACAAAAAACAAATGACCACACAATAGTTTTTTGGCAGGTTTTCTATAGGAAACCCAAATTCACTAAATCTCCATAAACTTTCAGTGGCAATATATACAATGAATTCATGTCTAAATGATAAAAAATAAGTTGCAGTGAAGTGTACCAGTTTATAATCTCCTGAATTTTTATTTGTATATTTATTGTATTTTTATTTTTATAAATATATATGATAGACTGTATTTATATATTGAAAATATGTAAAATACCAATATAAATTATTTATGTGTATATATTTGAAACCT
Source organism: Emberiza elegans (assembly GCA_024865655.1). Taxonomy (NCBI): domain Eukaryota; kingdom Metazoa; phylum Chordata; class Aves; order Passeriformes; family Fringillidae; genus Emberiza; species Emberiza elegans. Next base: position 27,906,793 of record JALJVW010000139.1, read on the forward strand.
TTTTACATACTTAAGGTTGACTTATATTTTTACTTTGTGTGTATAACTTTCCATATATTGTACTAAAATAGCTATGGCATAAAAATAAAATAAGCAATCACTGTACTTCAAGTAAGTTTTGTTTAAAGGTCCAGTGGAGGCTTACCAGTTTATAATCTCCTGAATTTTTATTTGTATATTTATTGTATTTTTATTTTTATAAATATATATGATAGACTGTATTTATATATTGAAAATATGTAAAATACCAATATAAATTATTTATGTGTATATATCTGAAACCTTTTTACATACTTAAGGTTGACTTATATTTTTACTTTGTGTGTATACACTTTCCATATATTGTACTAAAAATAGCTATGGCATTTTGTCCAAATTTCTCCTTCTAACAAGGTAAAATAAGCAATCACTGTACTTCAATTCGTAAGTTTTGCAGTTGTGGCTGCATCAGGTCCAGTGGAGGCTTAGGGAAGGCTGCAACCAACTCCTGTGGCGAGTGTGAAATACTTGTGGTTCTTGACTTCTTGTGGATGATGTTGTTTCGTAGAAATCATGGTTGCTATAGAATGGCAGTGATCATGAAACTGTAAATGTTAAAGTTGGCTCTATGAAGAGATGCTTTTGGGGGGAAAGAGCTGTAGAGCCCTTCACATCCTGTTCTGGAATGACAGGTGCTATTATAAATGTGAAGGACATGTGCCAGCTGTGTCACAAGCTGCAGGGAGCACTAGGCAGAGGTTGTCATTTCCCCGGTAGTACACTGGGTTTAGGAGTCGTGTGTGAAGACTAGTTTAACTGCTATGGGAGCAAAGTAGACCAGCCCCTATCATGAGGAGTTTTCTCTAAGGGGTAATTCAGAGCCCAAGCTTATTAAGTACTCTGAAATATTTTCAGGAAAACACTTTTCTCTCTTACCTGTTTCTCCACTGATTGGATAAAGAGGCTATGAAGATCAGACTCTCTAAATTTGCCACTCACTCATTCAGGTATCACAAAAAGAGGGTATTTTTTGTACTACTGTATAAAGTTTATGCAATATTCCAGTTTGAAACTCATTTGAGATACATCCAGATTTTGGTAGATATTGCACTGGAGTTTGATTATCTCTGCTTTACCCATTTATTTTTTTTTTTCAAAAATAGGCTACTATAGATAAATTATTTTTCTGGTGGTAACTTTTTAAAGCTGAACATGTATTGAAACTAAAATACTTATTTTTTGATGGCCTTCTTCCAGACACATTCTTCTGTGTCTACTATGCAGGTGGAAGAACAATAATTCCTAAGAACTCTAAGATTGTTATCATGTGTTGAAAGATCAATTAAACACCATCAGAGGTCAGAAGTGGACAGTCATGTGATCCCATTTTGTTGCCTAAATATTTCATTGCTATTATTTTGGTTTTTCAGCAGGAGTATATAATTTTTAGCCTCTAAGAAGATCTGATCAGAGGGGTAGAAATAATGAAAAGTAAATGAAAAGCTATAAAAAGTTTTCTTAACCAAAGCCAGAAACAAAAAAGAGGATATGATAAGGTGCCAGGAACTAGAGCAACCATGTGTAACTGTAGACATGAAACATTTCTTAATTGTATCTCTTTGCCAGGATCACTTGTGAAATACACAGTTCTTATTCAGAGGGAAGACATTAAGGTAAAACCAATCTAATATATGTCTCCAAACAGTGGGAGAACTATCCAGAGAAGTGCCAGAACAGAAAGAGCAGAACACACACACAGATGTATGTTGAAAGAACGAACCCATGAAGCAGGGCAGATGCAGACTGGCTGAAAATGTTGGCATTTCAGTGCAACATATGTAGTGTAACAGGCAACAGAAAAAGTAGGAATAGAAATGTTCTTGACAAAAAAGAGGCAGCCAGCCAGATTGAATATCACAGTTACCTTTGAAATTAAAATATATTGTCTGAAACCATTGACAATTTGAGGTTTTAATGAAGAAGTAGATATCGGCAATGTGGCTTAAGCAAATCTAAAGATTCTCAGTGTTCTAGCAATGCAGAAGGCTGCCAGGCATTCAATTGCTATATTTGCAACTATGCTATTAGATCAATGACTAATTTGATACCAGCTGGATTATAGAGTCAGCTGCAGAGCAACACTGATAAGGAGCAAAATTAGACTGGAAAGATGCAACCAAGCACTGCAGATGGGCAATGAAATCATGATGAAACCAGTGAATAAGTGCAGTCAATCAACAAACAACCCCTGAAATAAGAGATGCCATCTCTTAAAGTTTACTACAGTTGTTTTAGAAGAATTCTACTCACCCAAGCTCTGGTTTCAATTGAAAGACAATAATCAAAGCAGTGCCTGAAAGAAACAGGAAAGTCACTGTGATTGCTCCCTGGCATTCTAGCTGAATATAGCATATCTGAAGAAGATGAGCACTTAAATGCAGAATTGAAAATTCCCCAAATCACCCTAGAGAGAAGCAAAAGGGAATTCTGTTAGCCTAGTAAAACTGCTGGAAAATGCAATGTGGCAAAGCAAAGACCCTAGCCCTGCAGAATGTAATGGATACAACATTTACTGTTGGTCAGAAAATCCTGGTATAAACGGATTCCAAAATACTTGCACAAAATGCCAAAAACCATGGGATATTTTACAGTGTTTTTTTACGGCAACAGTACTCAGCATGGTGTCAATAAGATGTTTTGATACAGTGATCTGAAAGAACAGCAGAGTCGTTGTTCTGTTATGTATTTTGTCAGGTATCTGTAGGCTTTTGTGCTCATCTATCTGAGCTTCTAGCAGTATTCCAGTGTAACATGGACCTGGCACCCTTCCTGTAGTGAGTAGCTGATGTCAGTCTAAGCACAGGAAAGAGAAATGTCAAAGAGGAGGCAATACATAAACAACCTTTAAATGGAAACCTGGACAGGAATATTAAACTAAATGCAGAAAACATGAAAGAATGTGAGTCATTTGTGGGGGCCATATGTTGATTTTTGAAGGGTTTTGCTGCTGGCCAGGAGAAACTAGGAGTACCCCAGGAAAACAGGCAGAACATTTGGCAGATGATTCTGTCTTTAACAGACATGAACAAACACTTTTACAAATTTTTCACACACTTGGCAATGGCCTATGGATTTTTGCCATGGGCAATACAAAGTGATGAATAAAACAGGTTAATGGCCAAGAGAAAATAAAAAAGAGGAGGGGGAGAGAGGAGAAGAGGGGCAGGCAAGGCAGCAAGATACCAGTCATTTAATAGTACAGTTATTTGAAGGAACTGGGCATTAGGAGAATCTCCTGATGATACAGAGCTCCTGTAGCAGTTCCTCTATAGTTTTTCCTGGCACCATAGCAGAAGTAGTGAATGAGTGTGGGGTAAGTTGGAATTACAGTGGATTCCTTCCAACTGAGACCCTCAGAGAGCTCTGGTTTCTAAAATCAGTGAAACTAGAAATTTCTGTCTTGCCTAGAAGTAACAGCGCAACTTTTTCCTTCTCATGCACATTTCACTTGTCTTCCAGGAGAAGTAATCCCCCATGAGTTACCTGGTGGGAATAGCTCACCTTTAAGACACCACCAGCTGCCTTCAGCTACAGACAGACCCACATCCTATCTGTTTTGGTTTTTTTCCTAATTCAAGTGTTGAATTTATCTCTACAAATCAATGATCAATACTCAATCCTCCATAAAATCAGATTAACATATTCAGGAATTTAGCATAGATGGAAAAAGAGGAGAATATAGCTATTTAAAGAAGCATGTTTTCATTTAGCTCAGTTGTGCATATATATATATATGTATGTATTTATTTTGTCTAACAGTACAAATGCTAAATAAGTGAACTTTTCTCGGCACATTTCAAAGTTACTCAGAGTATTCAATATTGAGCAATAAAATGTGCATTTCATGGAATCATTTATGTTTGGTTCATATTAATTAAATTCAACTCTTCCTGTTTGAAGCCAGATTAAAAGAGACATTGAATATTGCTGTCCAATTGCAACAAGCAAAGCAAGCATTGCCTGTTTTGTGGGTTATATGGGAGGAGTTTTTGAATCTCTTCTAAAAGCCATGCCTGCTACAAGCTGTATCTTGACTGAAGAACAGGGTATTCTCTCTGTGAACTATCCATTTTCATAGACAATGCTTTTTACTGCCATGGTAGGAAATCTGGCCTTTAGTACAGAGGTACGCTCTAATGGTAGCTAAAATATTCTGATTTGCCCCTGTATGTTCAAATAGTGAGGAAAAATATTTCCTGTATTTTACCCAAGTGAATTCATGCCAGAAAATGAATCTTCTACCATCTTCTCATTTCCTTCCCTTCAAGTCAGTCACTAGAAATATACTACTATAATAACTTGCACACCATTCAAAAACTATTATGTTTATTGGTGCCTATATGTGTCATGAACAACTCTCCACTGTCCAAACAGGGAGACCCAGAGTGATGGGAGATCTGATGCTTCAGGCTTTTGATTTCATTAAAATCAGTATAGACCATTTGTATCATAGATATGATATTTTTGTGGGTTTCATTATGAGGTCTTGCAAGGAAAGGCTTTTCTATTGGTGTTTATGGTTTTATAAGGCTAAAAATAGAACAGAACACACGCCTTTTCCAGTCACATGCATTCTGCATTGCACTCTTGTGCTCTCTAAATTCTTCCATTCAGGAGCATAAGGTCCATTTTCCAGGTTCTTGAGAAGCTGCTGCATCTTTGAATTTGTTTTGTAGCTATGTCTTTTAACTTGCTGACTTAACCTACCATGGCCAGAATTTGCTATCCTATTGCTGCAGATTTTAACTCTAGGAGATTCTGATTGAGTAAATCTCAAAACCAGGCACTTTCCTGTGTTTTGATCCCTAGTTTTCAGGTCATCCAGAAGTTGAGGATCTTGCTGAAATTCTGAAAATAATTCATCTGTTCAGGCATTTCTGCAACTTGTCAGTCCTTATATTTCAAATGCCCTGCTTCTGTGAGTCTGAATGCATAGTGTGGTCAGTACATTGACTGTTGTCCTTGCTTTGTATGGTTATATTTGGATCCAAACCCATGGGCACAGTAGGCTTAGTTCCTACATCCTTCTAAGGAGAGATGTCAGCCAACATACTTTTGTTTAGCCTGTATTCCCAGGGAAGCTGCTTGCAAACCGTTTTGGATTTTCATATCCAGAGTCTCCTCTAGTCATTCCTGAGGAGCTGACTGGTATAGTGTGGCAGATGACCTGCCATGGAACCTTACTTTATAAAGTGGTGTGTAAAAGCCTAAGAGCATAGCTACTCTGTGTTTTTAACACAAGAGAACATTACTTCATCAATAGGTATCCAGACTCAAGTGGTGACCACTTTTGGAAAACCTAAGAGAGGATGAAGAATCACTCCCTTTTATATATACATTTACATTAGTTCCAATAGTCTTTAGTTGATGGGGTTTAGTTAGGGGGTTTATTCTTTTATGTTTGTCTCTTCTTTGTATGATCCTCTAATTATTAGATTAAAATTGCTAATTGGCTGATTTGGCCAGCAGGTGGCTTACTACACTGTGCTGTCAGCATGTGCACTCACATCCTGAGAAGGGTCTACAGTAATGTTTATTAGGATTTCTGATGTTCACTGGTGTTATTCCATGAGAGCAAGTGTGACATTTGTACTCTGAACGTGGTCTTTTTTGTGGTATCAATCAAGTGTAAATGTATTCATTCTAGTGGGACTTTTTCAGGCCTATGAAATGTTGGAAAATTAAAAACAAATAAAATGTCCCTAAAGACTTTTGCTTGGTTTAAAATATTTGAACTTTTTTTCTTAAGAGATTAAGAGTTTTACCAAAGGACAGTAAATCCTGCTTCTTCCATTTCTTTCACACTTTATTAAAGAAGCATAGAATAAAATCAATACAATGGCAATTCTTCAAACATCAGTACCAAATGCCAATCACCAATGAGCTGTAAAAATTAACTTTAATAGGGTTAATGTAGTGCTAGTGTAGTAATTTAATGTACAAAAGCTCCATGGCCTGTTCAAAAATATGTGTTCATTACTTCAGTTTCTTTGGACTTCAGTTCTATAGCAACATATTATAGCTCTAGCAAAATAGCAAACAAAATGGCCTAAAGTAGTTGACTTAGACATAGATTTGAAAAAAAGGTAATGTAGTAGTGTTAAGCATGTGGAGCATTCAACAAGGTGCACGTTTTTATTTTTAGAATTGTTAGTAATTATAAAATGATTAAGATAGGAAATACAGCCAATTAAACCTAGAAGTGAGACCGCTTTATTCATGTCACTGAAGTGCAGATATCATTGACCAAGGTTCTGTCACCATAAAAATCAGTCACATATTTTGCTGATATTCTCAATAGAACATATTCCTTAAAATTTTTGAAAAACACAGAATAGGCAATGGACTCTTGTTCTTTATCCATCATCCTTTCTGATTTGTTTTCTTACATTTTTCAGTCTTGGTTTGGAGCTACTAAATTTCCTACACATATTCCCATAACAAACATCTATTAAACAGACAGCAGTTAAAGTTGAAGACATCAATACACATTAAAGTAAGCATATATCTTTTTTTTAATGGCCACAGATCTTTTCAATTTGTATTTGAACAGCCAGGCAGCTATCATGGCATGCATGGTTACCAGAACAGGCTTTCCACAACGCAGGATCAGAATCTTTTGAGAGAATGCCAAAAGACAAAAGTTCATGTCTTCCCTAGTGGTCACTATAGCTGAAGTACATTCAAAATATCCTGAATTTGCTTTGTATTATATTACTTCTCTACTCATTTTGTGTCCTGGTATTTCCTGCTGCTGCAGTCCTTTGAAGCATTTTTTCCCTCTCAGATATATGCATATCTTTTCCCATTTTCAAGACATGTCCTGTTTCATCTTAAGTAGAATTCAGACATTAAAATAGCAATAACTGATGAGTCTCTATATCCACTGACATTGCAAGTGTTACGTAGATTTGAATATCGATGCTACAGCTACCAGTTTATCAGTTGGTTTAGAGCACAGAGATGGGCATTTCAGTGAGACAACATAAGTCATCATGAACTTGTGATGGTTTTTTCTGAAATCAATTTCTACAGTTTTGTTGCTGTATCTTTACAGAACTATTTTTTCTTTTAATTGCCTTAAGACAGATTCTATTACTATGTGGATATTGTGCTGTTCATTACAAAGTGCTAAACACAAAGGGGTAGATTCCCTGGTCTGTCAAGACCACTTCACTTTCAACTTGACAACTTCCAGAGTGAATCTAGAGCAGTTGATAGTGCACAGTAGAAAATACTCATGTTGTGCATGAAACTCTCACTGATTATTAGGATTTCTGGTGTTCAGTGGTGTTATTCCATGAGAGCAAGTATGACATTCATTCTCTGAACATGGTCTTTTTTGTCATGAACTTCACCTGCTGCTATGTTCTTTTTCTCCTGCTCTGTATTTGTCTTTCCAGCACAAATAGCATCAATCTTTAAGTGAACCAGGAGAATGTAACAAGCATAAACCAAAATGGAAATACAAGGCAATGCTGTCCATAAGCACAAATTAAATCCAAATCCATTGTTTTTCATTTATATTAGGGCCACTTTATCAAAAATTTGCTTCCTAGGAAAAACCAAGCACCTTAAGAATCTCCAAAATGTGTGTATTTGAGTTTACTACCCTCTGCAAAAACAGTTCATCTTCTCTTGGTTATGGTTCTATAAATTGTAGTCCCAGAAACACCAGACAGAGATAACTCAAGATCAATGCAAGTCATCTGTTTTTATGTTTGATTCTTGTAGCAACTTCATGCTTTCACAGACATTCAAGCTATTGGCAACTGTATAAGATAAAACATATGGAAGTTAAAAGTAAACAAATTAAACCTAGGAATGAGGCATACATTTTCTAACAGTGAAGAAATAAGCTAGTTGTTTATCATTTTTACCAAGGAAGTCCTGTGAATTTACTATTACTTGTGTCCTTAAGTCAGGGACAGATGCAATAATAAAAGATTCTCTCCAAGCCAGAAATCCGACAGTTTAATATAGGTAGAGATTATAAGACTAGGGTGCATTTTATACAAGTGGGGAGGCTAGATTATGACAAGTTTTGAACTTGAGATCTGTGAATCAAGTTTTGTCAGAGAATATTTTGGCAGAATGCTATTAGAGATGAGCAGAAGCTTTCAGCTTTCATCATGCCAACAAATAGCAGAGTTCACGTATAACAGCACCATAAATCCTTGAGAACAGACACCTGAAATGAGGGAAATAGAAAGAAGCAGAGGGAAAGTTTCTTTTATTTCTGTCTCGATAGTAGTTCAGTCACAAAATGACTCTTTTAAAGGTAACTATTAGTGTTAGTTCCTAAATATCATTGAGAATATAAGAATGTGTAGAGCTATTTTCTGCAGTGAATAAAATATACTGTAAAAGTGCTATATCATTTTTTTTTCTTTTTAGTCTAGTGTGAAACAGAGTGTTAAGTAGTTCTGAGCTCAGAAAACGTATTGTCTTGGACAGAATAGTGGACTGATTATTGGAAGACTTGTGTTCCCATGTCAGAGACCTTCCCTTCCTGGGGCTGTACATGGTGTCCATCTGTACCTCAGTTTCCCATTTGAAATCAAAAATAGTATTTCTCTATCTCACATGACTGGTGCAAGTCTGCAATTCATTGAAACATAGCAAGCTTGAGCCTGTAAGAGGCTGCATTAGGTATACTCTTGCTGGTGGCCCTTTGAAAGAGGCAAAGTGTCTCTCCTAGGCACAGCAGCTGCTGGAGATACAGAGAGATGCTTTCAGCATGTCCTGCATTTAGTTTCCAACATTCCTGCACAGACTTGAAGTCCATAGTCACATCTCATTCCATCATATCATAGTATAACAGCAGCAAATTTCTGCTTGTGGTGGTGTACAAGCACACTTCACATGCTCCTTAGAAGATACAGGGGTCTAAGAGAGCAGGCCCAATGCCTCATGCAGGTAGCCAGAGGTAGAATTTTTTTGTCTTTTTCCATTTTCCCATTATATGTGTGATAACTCCTCTCATATTTATAGCTTCAGTTTTGTCTGTTTTAAATTATTTAAAATATTAAAATATTATTACATTCAGAAACTCCATTTTTACAAATGAACTCAGAGTCTAATTTTCTAAGACTCTGGAGGTTAAAAAAATTGTACAATTTATCATTTATATTAGCTTTTAGAAACAATGGCCGCTGTGATATAGTCCTTTAAATATTATTCAGCAAATGTAGTGGTGTTGTTAATGTTCTAGAATTGAAATAGATCTTGGAAAAAGTTCTATCACCTTCAGGATTTTCTAGTTTTTGCTGAAGAAATATAGCATTGTCCTGTTTTGATCACCAGTGAGGAAGATGGAAAGCATCCGTGTTAAATACTCACAGGTCTGTCATGGTGTTATCAGTCTCAGGTATTCTGAAAAGGTCTGGTCCTTAGTTCTTGCTGCTCAGTCATCTTTATATGCCTACTTTGTTTCAGGGACTATTGAACTTCCTATTGATAAGGCCAAAAATGATCATTGCTATAGCATTTGCTACCAAAGCTGTTAATAACATAAAAAATTAAATATTTTATTTTAATTTAAAATACTCCAGTGACATTTGTGAGGTGTACAACTTCTTGCCAACTCTTCTAATTTAAAACATTATCTGTTTGAGGAAAACATATGTTAGAAATTTTTAATTCAGTGATAGGAAAGACACTAATGAAATATGCATGTATGAATTTTGTATTGCATAAGTTTTCCTCTTTCTTGAAATATGATTAAAAGCCAAACATCTGGATTATGTTTAAAAAGCTTGAATTTCCAGTTTTCAGAGAGATTCAATCTATTTTGACACTGTACACTTAGCCTTAACATTTTCAGCATGCTGTTAACATTACTTGATATTGCAAAAAAAAAAAAGTTCGGGTTTAAACAAAGTTGGACTTCTCCTATTGCTAAAAATGTTTTCTGAAATAGCTTTTTCTGCAGCATTCACACAGCCATACTTTAGGCTGTGTCAGCAGTTCTGTTATATATTTGCTCTTGAGAGCAGTTTGTATTTGATCATAAAAATAACATTCCAAATTGAGAATTTTTTTTTTGTATAAAAGTACTATGTTTTTTCCTAGAATAGTATTAGAAATGAAATACTGAGTTCTTAACAACTTATAAAATTCTTCTAAAATGAGATTATTTCATTGTAAATACTGATAAGGTCAGGGCGGTAGGGTGATAAATTTCTCCTTTAGTTTTAGTAACAAAAGGCAAAGAGAATCACTATTATTTGCTGTGTCTCTTGAAAGGTTCGGAGTCTGGCTCTCTGCAGATGAGCATAAGCAGTTAACTATAAGACTTACTTTTTGATGTGCTTTGCAATAGTTTTGATATCCCTGCAATGGCATTGCTGTAAGAGGAATTGCAGCATGTGCCAGTGTCTTAGATAGTGAAGATCTTTTAGCACTTCCCATGGACCTGGTGCATGTCCCAGCTTTGACATAACACAAGGGACATTGTAAGGAAAAAATCAAATAGCACATTGTAAAAGCTATAGCTTTCTCTGTATTTAATACAGTACAGGATGTACATTTAAAATAAAAATAACATTTTTCATTACAACTGTAGGGCAAATTGAGAAATCTGCTGTCAGCACCCTTTCCAGTCAGCACTTGGATGGGCAGTCAAACAGGTGTAAGTCCTGTTGTGTAGGAAAAAGTTCAATTACTTTAAAAATCACATGGTTACTCTAGATACTACAGGTAGTGGGAACTGAGATCCACATGTTCTGAGGTTGGAGACTGAGCAAGCCAGATGCAGAGTTTTCTGACCTTGACTTGAGGTCGCTCACCAGCCTGCCAGGACTGTAGGGCTGTTGTCACAGGCCATGGATGACTTTCTTTTCTCACAGCTGGCAAGGTCTAGTTATTTGCATTACTAAAGCCACTGTGCCTGAAGCGGCGTGTGTACTGATCTTTGTGGAATTACCTGTGCCTTGGTGGAGACTGAGTTCTGCCTGGGTTGATCCGAGGAGCTTCAATTTCCATTTGGATGTTTTTCCAGCAGGAATCCTCTTCTCCCATGAAAAAATATAGCAAATAGGTAAGAAGATGAGGATATTCTACCCCAAAAACATCCCAGTAGTGTTGCTGGAAGAGTGAATAATTTATTTGTAGATTTTCAGTCAAGCTTCTCCCATGGAAGGATATTACTGATCACCATTAGCAATCTAGTGGGGTAACAATGGAATAAGGACTTCAGAAGAGCCAGTCTGTGAAAGATAAATGCACGAGAACATCCATTTCAAAACAGAATGATGCCTGTAACATACAGCCTGACAATTGTAGGTGCATTTGGAATTAAATCTTTGTGTAGAGGAGTTCCAATTTTGTGTTTCATGCATACTGCAACAGCAGGCACAGCTTAGCAGAAGAGAGGATAACAGGTTATAAATGTTTTTCTTTGAATATCTCCAAAAAATCTCCATAATATTACAATGTTGTATTTTAGTTTGTAAAAATGTAAATGTAAAAGTGCATCAGTATGAGATTTCAAGAATATCCAGCCAAGGATGGAGCTGCAACTACACCTTTTTTGTTTCCAGGCCAATCTTTTTCTCCAACTCCAATTGCATTTTCTGCTCAATGATGGACTAACTGTAGTAATACACCAGGGTTTTGGAATCTCCCTTACTTTGTGGGAATTTTTTTCCCTCAAAAAACTATACCTGAGCATTAACCCAACAGTATAGTAGCTATTAATTTCTAAAAAGCACCATTTAAAAAATTATATTAATTATCCAGGCAACTACATACATGTAAATTTAGCTAAATCAATGTCTAATATGTTAAGCATGTCTGTTGGTTGCATCTGTATTTGTCTATACCAGAAGTCTCACCTCTGGTGCAAGGCATGAAAACAAACTCAAAACCAACAGCAGTGCAAGACCAGTCTCAGAAATTCCTTCATAAAGCAGCCAAAGATCCCAGCAAAACATATAGTTTAACAAGATTGATGGGTTGTTAAACATTAAGTGCACCAACTCTGTGGCCTTACCTGGAGTGCACCATAACCTGTGCAGTGGCACCATGTTCTAACATACCTGCCAGGCTTTGCCTTTATTTGTAGGTGGGTGGCCAGCTCAGGTCTAGTGGGCTCTCATGCACCTGGTGCTGGATTACCCTTGCCATATGAATGAAAAGACTGTATTTTGGCTATGTGTTCTCAGAATTTAATTATGTTTAAAAACTGTTTAATAGTATAGTAAATAACTGGTATTGCTACAAAATTGCATTCTGAAGGTAATGGGATTGAATTTCAACGCAAGTTGACACTCAATTACAATTTCCATATATCTAGTGAATAAGCCGGTTCTTGGCTGCTATATTAAGGTGGATGTCTTCCTGCTTAACTGAACACTGTGCAAGACAGGCCAAATGCATAATAAAGCCAAATCAAGGCTTAATATACCCACTCAAATTTTTATTGTTTGTATAAAGTAGTAAGCTTGCAGAACAAACTCAAGGATGTGGTTTAAAAAAAATTAAATAATCAATATTTGACCAAATTCTGCCATATTTAGAGTAACAAAGCTTAAAAAAAAAAAAAAAAAAAAACCCCAAAACAACCAAGCCTTTTAAACTTCTTACTGAATTACTGCCATCAGCCAGTAGATCCATGGGGCTTGTTCGGCTAAAAGCCACAACAGACTTTGTAATGCAGTGATGTAATCTTGGCTTTGTGTCATTTATATTCAACCTAAAAAAACAATTTTCCTGAATAGACAAGCTGACAACAATATTGTTCGGGGTTGGTTTTTATTTGGATTGTTTCCAAATGGTTCATATGCCTCCACAGCAACACCCCATGCCTGCTTGAGTTTTTACTCTGAATTCCGAAGTTTTCCCTTTTTCCTCGCATTTTATTTTGCTTTTAAAGTCCCAGTTATGTTTGTGAAACTAACCAGCTCGGCCACAAAATTAGGATGTATCTTGCAGAGTGCATTCATTTTACTTTTTGCATATTTTTCCCGAGGTCATGTCAAGGTTAGTTTGAATTCCATCCTACATTAAGACTTCTTTCACAGCTATTTAGCTCTGCAGCCTGCGCCCCGCTGGGGTCTGCCCCTTGGGCACGTCAAAGCTTCAGACCTGACAAATCACACACAGATGAAGCTGTACAGTTTTTTAAACAGTTTCATCACTAACGTGGGGTTTTTTTTGGGGTTGGGTTTTTTTTCCTTTACACTACAATTCTCCCATCCCCCCCCCCCCCCCCTCCAGTGGAGTTTATTCTCTGAATTGCAATATCCTGAAGACTGATTTCCATATGGAAAATTCCCTTGCTCAGGCGAGTTGTAAAATAGAAATGGCGTTGTATAGTATGTGCCACTCACAGATCCCTAGAAACTGAAAGCACTGCAGATCCTCTTTAATAACAAACTATAACTCCTTGTCTAGTATCTCTAATCATATTGTTAATGCCTATTTGCACAGAAGAGCCTAACACTATAAAGGCTGATAAATACTCAAAAATTGTCATCCATACTGTGAACCTGTTAGTTATCCTGGAGAGCTGTTAGTAGTTCAGAGGAATAAACTTCTGTCATGCTTGGGATTACTCAGATGAGTAAATGTTCATCGGTGTCAAGAAATGACGTTGTGCTTCAGCAGCAATCCTTAGGGGACTTAGGAAATTTTAAGTGGGTGTATGTGTGTGTAAATATATAATTAGCTTCACAGCTATCTGCAGGGCTTTCACCACCTACGTTCATGCACAGACAGACCCACACACTCACTCCCCATGTATATGTCGCTGCATAAAAATGATTTGGAATGTATAATGCAGTTTGCAGGTTAAAATAGAATTTCTAAAATTCTTAACTGTAGACTGCTATCTGTTTTTTAGCATTTTGTGAAACTAATGGTGCAACACCATTTCCTGTTTAATTGATGAAGTTAAAATGCCTGGCTGCTAATGAGTGTATTAGCAAACAATATACCCTTAACAAGCTTAAGCAGCTCAGGATTTTAAAAAGCAGCTTACTGTCCTCCTCATTTTTATAAGACAAAATGTACTGCCTTCCACAAATTGCTTGATCGACTGATGAAGTGCTATAATTATAGTTGTATTGCAGTTTTGACAAAGCCACAATAACAGATTGTAGTTTAGTCCCCACTCTAGGCACACAACTCTTTGCATTACAAAACCCAGTTTTACTGGTCTAATTCTTTGAGAGAACAAAAGGCACCTGGAGATGTTAACTATATACTAAAAGAAAACTTGGAATCTGGGAAATAATAATATTGAAGCATGACTTTTCTTCTCGCAGTTAGTTCATTGGGAATGGTATCTAATGAAGACTTGTCTAAAGGCTTGCTTGTTTGGAACTAATTAAAGACAGATATCCTAAATAGAAAAAGGATCATGGGAATTACATTAGGTGTCTGGAGACTTGTTATTCTTTTGGTACTCTGAGTAGATTGTGGAAGTTGTTAGGGATTCAAGAAATAAGGCAAGCTAATAAAAAGTTCTATTTTTCTGGTTATTGGCCAACTATTGTATTTTTGTTTGCAATAAGATTTGTGCCAACAGGCTAGGGGCTTGAATAAAACATTTAAACATTTGTGCATTAACACATTATGGTGAAAAGAGAGTCTTGTGCTTTCACTCGGTGCATTTCAGCCTTCAATTAATGTGAAAGCACTACAATGCCTATGCAACTTCTCTTGCCTAGTGGTGCACCATTTATCATTGCAGTTTTACATTGACCTTGACACCCACTTCATTAGAATAAAGATTGTCTACCATTTAGGTTACATTGTTCCTCTGCACAGAGACCCCATGCAAATTTCTGTTCAGATAGAAGAGCTGTGAGCCTGTCAGAGGTCATCTGCATTAAATGATTGCAGCTATTTTCCAACTGCTTCTTTTCATTCTACTCAATTCAGGCTAGGAGGATCAATCAAGCCCTCTGCCTGAAACAGTGGGACTGCTGGGAATATAACTGTTTTTGGTAGCAGTGGATATGCCCTAAACAGTATTAAATATTTAATATAAATTCATTAAAGGGCGCACAAAGTCTTCAAAAAGATATTACATATATAGTAAAATTTAAAGTGTTGGGATCACTTTTCTTTAAAAAAAAGGCAGAACAATGAATACCAACTGCATAATTTTTTAATGTAGGCAAAATTCAGTTCATGAAGTTGCTTAATATTTCTTTCAATGTGTTTATTTCTCAAGCTGCCACAGAAGGAAATGCATAGCAGACGTGTAATCTGCATTTGTTAGTTTCTGAAACATAAAAACCTCAGGTGTCTGTAGGGGTTTAACATGAAAGTGCTAAGATTTGTTTTGTCTTATAGGTGTGCACCCATACGCACATGCACTCTCACACAAATACATATTGTGCTGTTGTGCTTATTTGTAGGGGAAAAAGGCAAATGGAAATAAGTTAGCACTCTCCTTCTTGAGTTTTCCGAGTGATATAATTGGAATTAAATTATTAATGGGAGATACTTAAAAAAGATTGTTTTATGATCTTCTATTACAGAATTTGCAATTCATTTTAATATTTGTAGTTTGATTTATATCAAAGATAATGCAATCTATGTCCAATTAACAATACATAGCCAATGTAATATGATTTCCAGATCATGCAAATGGAATAAACTAGAAGAGGAAAAACTGATTCTTAACCTCAGATGTAATTTGCTCTGTGAGTTCTGGCAATTTTAAATGACATTGCACTTTTTAATTTTTCCAAAGGCTCAGCAGCAAATTTATCCCAATCAAGAAAGCCTATTATTAATTTACAAGGACAATTGTAGGAGTCTTTATAATTTCTCTGTGCAATTATTTGCCATAAATTGCTAATGCAGAAATACATGACGTTTGAAAGAAACAGAAACTGCTTTTCATCTAGACAGATCACACTGCCCAGATCTTGAATGCTGTCCAGAGGTTCTAGTGCTATTGACAACATAAGAAAATATAACTAAGCTTCTGGACAGTATCTAAAATATTTCACACTGACAGTACCAAAAGGTAGAAGCATTAAGAGCTATTGTGAAGGGTAGGCTGGCCTCTAGCAGATTCCTTCACTTTGCTTGTATACAGCTGAGCTTTGGACCCTGGACTTTAGAATAAAAAGACTCTTTGTTCACCACTGAATGGCATTAGGCATGGGCTTCCTAAGGGGCCACCATGAAGCCTAGCATGAAGAGTGCAAACATTTTCCAGAAAGCAAAGTGAGAATGTGTGTGAAGAGATGATGGACAAATATTGCTATGTATGCATATAGATATATATGTGTGTGTGCGTGTGTGTGTGTGTCTATATATATGTATATTTATATTATGTATTTGGTGAATTTGCTTGCGGAATATTATTTACTCAATTTTTTGCATGCAGTATATTTTTTAAATGTGAGCCATTGCTGACTGTGCATGCACATGCAGACACTGAAGGTATATGTCTGTATTTATTGGTGTCTGCCACAGCCAAAACATCCCAAAAGGCAAATCTTTAAAATTTAGAATTTCAATGCAGGTAAAACTAAGGTTGCGGGTCACTCAGTTCTGATCTCAGTTGTATATCCTACAGTGCCATGTGACTGAAGATACTTTGTTAGCATGTGAATGATGGAATGCAGAACATCTACAAATAGCACACCCTTATTTCAGTAATGGAGAAAGTTCATTGTCTTAATTCTTCTGTACTTCGTAGCCATAGCTCCACTGTGTGTTCAGTATGTCTGGTCTCTTTTCACTATAACCAACAGAAGCACCATACAAAAGTCTTACAATGGATGTCTTAATCTCTCTGTGTGCTTTTAGAGCATTATTTTGAATTCCATCATGCAGGCTTTTTTTTTTTTTTTCTTTTCTCTTCTGAAGTTTTATTACAACAACAGAATTCCCAGGGAGCTTTAGGGGCAAGGTTCACATAATATTGCCCTAAAGTTTTGCTCAAAGGGTGGAATCTGCTGATCTCCTGATCATCTTTTTTTTGGGGTGTTTCTCTTTCTGAAAGATGCAGTGCTCAGTCTTACAGAGTTGTTAACTGTGTACAGATTTTTTTTATTGTTTACCAGACAGTGCACATGTACGAACCTTTCATGATGATTTCTTTCTCTGACCTCTCAGTGACTAGGAATCTTGTTCCTTAACACCGAGGAGGCTGAAAATGTTTGAGTTGCTCAATGTGTGCCTTCTATACCAGTTTCAAAATGGCTTATTCTTCTGGTTTCCATGGTGACAATTAACACTGTTACAAGGCATTTTAACATGAAAGTGCTAAGATTTGTTTTGTCTTATAGGTGTGCACCCATACGCACATGCACTCTCACACAAATACATATTGTGCTGTTGTGCTTATTTGTAGGGGAAAAAGGCAAATGGAAATAAGTTAGCACTCTCCTTCTTGAGTTTTCCGAGTGATATAATTGGAATTAAATTATTAATGGGAGATACTTAAAAAAGATTGTTTTATGATCTTCTATTACAGAATTTGCAATTCATTTTAATATTTGTAGTTTGATTTATATCAAAGATAATGCAATCTATGTCCAATTAACAATACATAGCCAATGTAATATGATTTCCAGATCATGCAAATGGAATAAACTAGAAGAGGAAAAACTGATTCTTAACCTCAGATGTAATTTGCTCTGTGAGTTCTGGCAATTTTAAATGACATTGCACTTTTTAATTTTTCCAAAGGCTCAGCAGCAAATTTATCCCAATCAAGAAAGCCTATTATTAATTTACAAGGACAATTGTAGGAGTCTTTATAATTTCTCTGTGCAATTATTTGCCATAAATTGCTAATGCAGAAATACATGACGTTTGAAAGAAACAGAAACTGCTTTTCATCTAGACAGATCACACTGCCCAGATCTTGAATGCTGTCCAGAGGTTCTAGTGCTATTGACAACATAAGAAATATAACTAAGCTTCTGGACAGTATCTAAAATGTTTCACACTGACAGTACCAAAAAGGTAGAAGCATTAAGAGCTATTGTGAAGGGTAGGCTGGCCTCTAGCAGATTCCTTCACTTTGCTTGTATACAGCTGAGCTTTGGACCCTGGACTTTAGAATAAAAAGACTCTTTGTTCACCACTGAATGGCATTAGGCATGGGCTTCCTAAGGGGCCACCATGAAGCCTAGCATGAAGAGTGCAAACATTTTCCAGAAAGCAAAGTGAGAATGTGTGTGAAGAGATGATGGACAAATATTGCTATGTATGCATATAGATATATATGTGTGTGTGCGTGTGTGTGTGTGTGTCTATATATACGTATATATTTATATTATGTATTTGGTGAATTTGCTTGCGGAATATTATTTACTCAATTTTTTGCATGCAGTATATTTTTTAAATGTGAGCCATTGCTGACTGTGCATGCACATGCAGACACTGAAGGTATATGTCTGTATTTATTGGTGTCTGCCACAGCCAAAACATCCCAAAAGGCAAATCTTTAAAATTTAGAATTTCAATGCAGGTAAAACTAAGGTTGTGGGTCACTCAGTTCTGATCTCAGTTGTATATCCTACAGTGCCATGTGACTGAAGATACTTTGTTAGCATGTGAATGATGGAATGCAGAACATCTACAAATAGCACACCCTTATTTCAGTAATGGAGAAAGTTCATTGTCTTAATTCTTCTGTACTTCGTAGCCATAGCTCCACTGTGTGTTCAGTATGTCTGGTCTCTTTTCACTATAACCAACAGAAGCACCATACAAAAGTCTTACAATGGATGTCTTAATCTCTCTGTGTGCTTTTAGAGCATTATTTTGAATTCCATCATGCAGGCTTTTTTTTTTTTTTTCTTTTCTCTTCTGAAGTTTTATTACAACAACAGAATTCCCAGGGAGCTTTAGGGGCAAGGTTCACATAATATTGCCCTAAAGTTTTGCTCAAGGGGTGGAATCTGCTGATCTCCTGATCATCTTTTTGGGGTGTTTCTCTTTCTGAAAGATGCAGTGCTCAGTCTTACAGAGTTGTTAACTGTGTACAGATTTTTTTATTGTTTACCAGACAGTGCACATGTACGAACCTTTCATGATGATTTCTTTCTCTGACCTCTCAGTGACTAGGAATCTTGTTCCTTAACACCGAGGGAGGCTGAAAAATGTTTGAGTTGCTCAATGTGTGCCTTCTATACCAGTTTCAAAATGGCTTATTCTTCTGGTTTCCATGGTGACAATTAACACTGTTACAAGGCATTGTTCCAGTCTCCATTTGGACAGAATTTTCGGGTGTGATTTTTCACACAAAAAATGTTTTATATAATTTTTTTAAGAAAATAAAAAAAGAATAAACGACACAGTTTAGCATAAAGTGTCGAAAAATGTGTCTCAATCAGCCTGCCTTGATTTCTTAGAATGTTTTTATCAGAGGAAATAAGGTTTTAACTTGCTTTGTTTTGGAATTAAACTTCTTTTGGCTTAAATTTTTTTGCCAAACTTCTTCATGGATAAATGGTACTGCATTTATTTTAACTCCTTTCTTTGTGCTTCAAGAAGTATTGATCGTATTGAGAGAGAAGGAATAAAAGGCCAAATTCTTTAACTTACATAACAATGTTTTGGATTTATTTAGAGTGTCCTCGGGCGCACAAAACCAAGCACACAAGCACGCAGCTAATCATGCTGTAAATATTTGCAGTTTTTACAGTATTTTTTTGTTTGGGTTTTTTTTCCCAGTTTATATGACAGGTGTTGTGGGAAATTAAATATTACCCATTTACTTATTATTGTGGTTATTGCAAGAAAACTGTGAACTTAACTTGCTTAATCTCATTTTTGACTATTAAACAGTAATCTATATCATAACATCCACAGACTGTCACAATAGAGCAGTCTTTGCTCACTTAAAGCTGAGGAAAGAATGAATCTGAAGATTAAATTATCTTCTCACCACAGGATTAAGTAGTCCTACCAGACTAGGGTTGTGCAGCACTGATAGAGCTGGTAGCTAATTTTTCCATGCAACTGCTCAGAGTGTAGGTGTTTAATGGATTAAAAAATAGCATTAGCAATAGCATCTCATGCTATCAGTTCTCAAACCATACCTCCTTCACATTAAGCTCTTCCCTTAACCTAAAATACGCACTGCATGTTAAATATCCAAGAGTGAAACAATACTGATTCTCAGTCATATACCAATACATCTGATAATCAACTGAAATCTCTCATCTTTTACTGTTACCGTATAATGCATTTTCTGTCAATCAGCAATTTTGTCATGCTTGTTTATACAGTAGGTTACACGATGACAAAGACAGCACATACATAAAACCTAGCTTATTTAGTTTTTAATGTAATAACCTTTTATAACATCTGTCACAGTGTTTGGATTATGCAGCACTGAATTATTTTATCTAGGCCAAAATTAAATGAAATGTCTTCTGTTTCTAAGTTAACAAGAGCATTGTAGTTATGAAACACGCCGTGTGTTTTATTTCGTCATCAGTCCTGCGCTGCCCAGGAACGTGCCCAGCCCAGGCAGCAGCCAGTGCCAGCCTGGAGCAGGTGATGAGCAGTAACTGGCTGTGCCTGCACCAGTGACACACAGCTAGAGGACTCCCTCAGTCTATTAATTCACTTGACAAAAGAAAGGGAGTCGCGCGTACTGGGTTTCAGTGCCTAGCAAATTGGACTCTGGATTCCCTTTGATATTACATGTACTTATGGAAATAATTATGCAAATCCTTTTCGGCTATATCATCTTTAAATAGAAATCAGATTACATAAAGAAGATTGTAATCTCCTCCAGCAGCCATTCTAGCCGAGAAGGCAATAAAACAGGACCAGGAATCATACTTGTTGAACACATCAGTCTAATAAAATGGTGCTGCCTCTTGGGCTCCAGCCCTAGTGCCCAGCCCGGTGTAGGCGCTGCCCACAGTTGTACACATCTCAAACCTCGGCCACAGCACAGCAAGTGTCAAAAGGCAAGTTCTTCATAAACAAGTCCTTGGGTTTTACCATGCATATTCATGCAATTTTGGATACGCAGACACCTGATCAGTGTTCATTAATAATGAGAAATGGTTTAAATCACCTCATTTAAAACATTTGCTCTATGATCCACAAATGACTAATATTTGCTGAAGTTTACATAATACAAATGATGTGCATGTGTTGTGTAAATGAGAGATTAAAATATGAAACTAACAATATGCAAACATATGCATGGAAATGCTGAGAACCTGTTAGCTGAAACAGTGATTTCACACCTTTATTATTTTCTTTAAGCTGTCTGCAATTGTATTTTTGCTTTGTTTTCCTACAGAGCATGCTCTTGGATCTGGCAAAGGCACCCATGTTTTGAACATTCCTAATTTTGGTTTAATTTTTTATATTTAGCCCAGTTATTAACATTTTCAGTATGAGCTGCAATAGCAGTTTTCTTGACTGAATTTGAAGCAAAGAAAGCTTAATGTTTAGGAAGCAATTTTCTAATACCTTTGCATAATTTATGTAAGTCTTGTAAACACCTTTACAAGTTTATGTACTGAGCACTCTTCTTTCAGTAAAAGACACATTTTGGCCATATCAGAAGTTTCATTCCAATGAGTCTTTTCACACTTAATTAGCTTAACTATATGGAGGGAATGTATATGTGGATGCCTGTGTGTTAATTTTTTTTTTAATTTACTGTATCAACTATGAAAACATAATTAACAATTATAGTAACCATTATAGGTAAGAGTTAAGTCAGGTTTTCAGAGAATACAGTTTTATGAAAAATATTTATTTTCTAGTTTGTCTGTATATTAGAGCATATTTTTATAGACTAT
This sequence comes from Emberiza elegans, assembly GCA_024865655.1. NCBI lineage: Eukaryota > Metazoa > Chordata > Aves > Passeriformes > Fringillidae > Emberiza > Emberiza elegans. Next base: position 27,928,590 of record JALJVW010000139.1, read on the forward strand.
GTAAATAATATAGACCTAAATATTTAGAAAGTCCTATGAAAGAATTTCTGAAAGAAGCTTTTTGTTTTATACCTGTTTTCTCTGGTTTTGGTTTTTTTTTTTTAACAATAAATAACAGTGCACAAATAAAAGGTATTTTCAACTTGAAGAAACTATTGGACTGTATTAACATTGTGGCTGTTCTTATTTGTGGGCCAGTTTACTGTTGCTGTTGGTTGATGCAATAGAAATCAAGTAACTGCTATTGTGTTTTAGGGGAACTATTTCTAATTGTTTTTTGAAGGTCAAACTCTCACATTTTCAGGCCCATGTGTGACACAGAAACCACAATGGAAGAGAGAATAAATAAACTCTAGAGGAAACATAAGTATGAAATTATTTCCTTGGGGTTTTTTGTTTCATTTTGGTTTGTTTTCCATGAAGAACCTCAGTGTTACTTGCTGAAGTAGCATGTTTTAAAAATAAGATACCACCAATCTGAATGAGACAAAGGCAGATCAAGCTTCAGATGGGAGAGTGTTAGTGGATATTATTGTACAAGTGAATGTTGTGAGAGAGTAAATATTACTGTGTGTAATCAATTGCTAACCACCTGCATAGATGTGCCACCCAGAACTCTACGTGCTTGGTACCCGAATCTCTTATGATATGTTATGAGAAGGTTGTGTGCTTAAAAAAATAAAATGGGAAAATGTCGGATGGAGTATGATCATAACTGGGCACATACAATTAAAGTTTATTTTTTTATGGAAAAAGCTCTCTACAGCAGCTAATACTATACATTTCTTTTCATTTTAGAGATACAATGTAGAAATGTCAATCAGGCACCCAAAAAAGATGGAACTGCTTAGTAAGGTTGAAGCTCTGAAGAAAAGTGGTGTTTTACTACCAAACGATCTCCTTGAAAAAGTGGATTCAATTAATGAAAAATGGGAACTGCTTGGGGTATTTGCATTTTTATTACTGTTTGTGGGTTATGTGTACATTTTTGTGTGTTGAAGTACACTGTCTGTCTGATTTCTAATTTGGAGCACAAATATCTCTCTCTTTCAATCCACCACGTATATTTCAAACAAGCTACTCATTCTATTATAAAAACTCCGTAGCCTTTTCCTCTTCTGTTGATTTTTTTTATTCAATGCTTGTCTTCTGTCTGACTTTAATAATTTTAGTTCTTTAATACATAAAAAATGTAAGTAAAATATGCCATGTATTATGGGTATGCACCAAGTCAACTATAATGCAGTATATCTGATATACACTGACTGTCATGCTTGAGTGAATGTTAATAGAATTTATTCTGAAGGTACATGTTAGAGACATCTACTGTTTAACTATTTACTATACCTTTAAGATGAAAAGTGGGGTTGTCACTGCATATTTCAGGTCACACTGATGGCTCAAAAACAAATACACAGATTCAGTACAAATCTGCATACCTGAAGCTGAGAACACAGCCGGGATATGTTTCATGCTGCTGTATTCATCTCACTTTTGACAAAAGCCAAAAAAGTTTCATGTAATTCATTTCACGCTATGATGGGCTGGGTCTCAGCCAAAGAGTGAGATACAAGAATCTGGCAAAAAAGCAATATAGGGATTCTGTTACCCAGAGACCGGTGATGGCACTGTGCAGGAGACACTATTGTCCTATTGTTGTAAAACAGCTGAGAGAGAGAGGTCAAACTATATATTTTTCCATCCACTCCTCTCCTTAATTGCCTTCACTTCAAATCAAGGGTAAGATAAATTTATAAATTACTTTAAATGATTAATTATAGATGTGTGATATTAGCAATACAGTTACATTGCATAATTTTGCATGCTATTATCCTAGTTAAAAAAATATTTCTAATATATTATTAGTAAGATATACATGCAGCCTGCCAACAGCATTTTAAATACTGACTTAGGTCACTTTAGGTGATGTGGTAATGCAATAGCCATTTTAGGGTGGAGCTTTTTTAGTTAAGCAGAGTTGCTTCTAATCGCTTGATTCTCTGAATGTGAAAATTGTCAGAAAATGTTAAAATTTGCCTTATGAGCAGTGAGCTTATTACTTTTAATTTTAATCTGCAGCATCACCATAAGCATTTTGAACTTGTTTGATTGTTAATAAATTTACTGATTTAGAAAGTACTTACTAACCCAATCTTGCATCTGATCGTGACAACTTTTTTTTAATAATTTCAGATGTAAACCTTACATTTATGAATTTCAGTGTATTTAATCAGCTTAATTCAGTGACACTGATTAAAGCTGGTAGGATATCAAACTATGAAATAAGATCATAATTCTCAAAATCTAGGAAAACTGCCTTAAAAAATTTTGAAGCCCTTTGCTTCTCAGTATGTTAAAATCAAAATATACCTCCATGTTAAGTTTTGCCATTAATTTCAGCATTTACAGAAAAATAAAATATAACTATTACAGTGTTTCTGCTAAATGCAGTTTCATGAATAATAAGCAGAGTTTGATAGAGTTTTGTTTAATTTAATAAAAACCTCTGCAGAAACTAACAGCACTAGACATACTGTTTTAATTGGCATGATTACATTTTAATTGGCATGAAAAAAATTAAAGACAAGGATTTTAACTTCTAACAATGGCAAAATAGAGGGATATGGTTTTTAATATTACTTTCATCTAAGGTGAACACTGTGGAATGGAAATACATTAGAATGAAATGTCAGTGGTGCGTACAGTTTAATCTGTGAAATTTTGTCCCCTGTGCTGAATATTACTCTGTCTCAATTGCATATTAAACAACCCTATCAAGGCAGGCATTGGCATCTGCTGTGCTGACACAAATTGTGAATTAAATGAAATTGATGTCCTCTGTCGTATATTTATGAAGACGGACCATTCTCTGAAGTATTCTGTTTATGAAGAATTTATGATTGCAAACTGTTCCAGAACAAAAAAGTGGCAATAAATTCTTTTTTGTGACCCTACCCTCCAAGGGCATTGATTTCACCTCCTGCTGCTACTTTTGTTGCAGCATAAAAACAATAGCTAGTGCTGGATTCCACTGAGGGTCTTCAAATTATCAATATTTGCACCATGAAAATAGAAGGGTGTTGCCAAGAAAGCATGTTTTCAGTTATGATCTCCTAAAGACGTGATTTACAGAATGCCACATAGCAGATTAATATCTGTTGCTCTAATTTTATTTGTGTTTTAAAGCGTATTTTTGGAAGCTAATTTCATTGTTATAAATTATATTCCGGTAACTTTTATAGCAGGCACTTCCAACAGACAGACATACTGGGTCACCTAAAACTGTATCTTCATGTTACAAGAATTAACCACCACTAATTATCAGTTTAAAAGGTTATTGGATGTGAGTGTCAGTGTATATTCAATATTCTACAATCAGTAACACAGATCTAGTGCTTATAATAAGTGTCAGCCCGACAGCCTCTTATAGGTCAGATAAAATACTGCTTGGCATAGGACAAGCAGGCAACAGCACATCTCTCTTCTGATGTTAAAGGATTGCCTTTCAAAATACTGAAAAGGAAGATAACTTTCTATCCCTGGCCTCTTCAGAATATTCATTAAGCACCCAGCATCCACTATCAAAATGTTATTCAGTGGTTCTGTTATTAGAAGTATTACTTTGAGAAGCTGGAGTAAATTAGTTTCATTAGCAATAGCAGACGAACGTTTTGTCTGGTCCGTTATCTCAAAGTGGATTCTTAACACGAGAACTGAAATTTGAATTTGGTTGCCTAAAAAATTGGCCTTGTGTTCAGGAACAGTGAGCATTTTTGGTGTCAGAATGAGTTCAACCACTTAAAAACAAACCAGCTTTTGTGACCTAACTGCTCCTCTATACAGCCTCAGGGCTACATGAATGAAAATTATAACCTAACTGTTCAGACCTCAAAAAGTATCTCAGTGTTTCTCCAAAAAATTTAATGCTACCTTGGATAGGAGTCTGGTGAACTCAGTGATTTTCATATTTTCTGTTGCTGTCTAGAAACCAATGACTCTTATACTGGTTATATACTGGTATGTACTGGTTTCATACTCTTAGCCATAAGTGTCTAAAGTCACTGACAAATTCTGTAGACTAACTAGTTTACAAAGTTATGAAGAATTTTGCTTCCTCTGTCCTTAATTTCTCTTAGTAAACACTAATTTAGAATACTTCTAGCAAAGTCAGCGACCCAGAGAGAACAACATAAGTGAGAAACAATGGTAGGAAAATTGAAATGTATTGAAACAAGGAAACAAAGAATGAAATTGATTGATATTAGTCATAATTATCAAAAAACCACATCTCTAGTTATTTAACAGATTCTTATTGTTGCACATTAACCTATATATGTTGTGGTACATAAGACTAATCTATGTTTTTTTTTATCTGATGCATTAGAAAACCCTAGGAGAGAAGATCCAAGACACAATGGTAGGGCACAGTGGGTTAGGTCCACGTGACCTGCTCTCGCCTGAAAGCGGCAGCCTGGTAAGGCAGCTGGAGGTCAGGATCAAAGAGCTGAAAGGGTGGCTGAGAGATACAGAGCTTTTCATCTTCAATTCCTGTCTGAGACAAGAAAATGAAGGAACAATGAATGCTGAGAAACAACTGCAATATTTTAAGGTAATAAAAAAACTATCGTACCTTTCGTAGAGAAACTCTTCTTTACGGTGGGATAAAATATTTATCTTTTACATAACATAATGAAATGCATGTATATATTTAATTATATATTTTCATCTTTATTTATGTGTTCACTCATGTTTATTTTATTGAATCCTTACAATAATATTTATAAATATTTTTTGCAAAAGAGGTCTTTAGAGGGCTAATTGGACCACGATTGTAAAAGCAATAGTATTCTTTCCTTCTACCTCAGTATAAAACGTAGAATCATAGAATGGCTTGGGTTGGAGGAGACCCTAAAAATGATCTATTTCCAACCCCCAACCCCCCTGAAAGGGGGAGGGGCAAAAAAAAAAGCAGCTGAATTTTGTCTCAGAAAGCTTCACTCCGAATTTCACTCTCAGCATAAGGTAATTAAAGTCTTGTGTGATCATCAGTTTAATAACCTATATGTCTGCACATATGAGTCAAGAACAGCCTATCTGAGGTAACAATTACAGTGAGCTAAATTTAACGTACATGAGAAATCATGCAAGGTTGTGGTGACTAGATATGTGGAAAAGACCTATACACTATGAGATTTGCATTAATCTAGGCCACATCCTAAGCCTAAGCCTGAAGATTTATAAAAAAGAAGGAAAAGATTGTAGTCACAATGCTTTATTCAGATGATAAGCTCTTTCAACCGAAGGCCAGTGTTCAGCTTTGCAACTGACTTCGTGGAGGTTGCATGTTTTGTTCCATTCCCTGTAAATAGTGGTAACATACAGGAAAGAGGGCTAATTTAGCAAACACACTTGGTAGAACTGTGCAATTTTCTTCTCTTCATAGTTTCTAAATAAACCCTCACCCAAGTCATCATTACAGGTCACTTTACTCTGCAAGTGATTTTTGACCAAAGAATAAGAAAGGAATCACAAGTCATTGTTGAGATTTAGAGGTAAAGAGGTTATTTCTCTTCCACTAGTACACCAGGGTGTCTTGGGCACCAGCAGTCTCAAGGGGATGGACAATTTCTTAAATATGCACCTCAAAGACCATGTTGCCAACACTTCTAAATGTACTTTCTTTTGTACAAGCATTCAAGAAAACAACAGCAGAAATATTATTTTTTCCCATTTAGCCATTCCTTAACTTTTCATTTTTCAATAATGATGAGTAGTGAGAAGGGTGTGCCAATGTAGATAAAGTCAGCGGTTTTCAGGTTACTGAACTTGTCCATTTGAAAGCAATTTTGAGTTTTATTATGACATCAATACTATTTTTTAATGATTTGGAGTCTTCTGCTAATGGGGGAAAAAAACATGGTGATTCTGTTTGATCTATCAGCAAACTTCAAAGCAAGCTATTAGGAAGGACTATTGATAGACCTGCAGAACTTCACAGCAATAGATGCATATTTTCCATAGGAAATGCTGGACATTTTTATTCCTGTAGAAAATTATGTCATTTATTTAAGTGCAGAACTATGAATTTAAAAATCTAATTTCAGGAAAGCTTTATTTAAATATAATTTTTTTTTGTTATTCATATAAACACACACACACACAAACAGAGTAGTACCATACCAATCTTACAGATTTTGTGCATAAATCTCTCAAATTAAATCTTTTTATACATATATGATATGATATCATGCCAAAAGCTCCAGAGATGTTAAACAGCATAGTGTTATCCACCATGATGTAGCCAGAGTATTTCCTTACTTGGTTGATTATCTATTAATTACACAAATAATACATTAATTATTTTCAAAATGGTAGCCATTAGAGTATAAAAAATAATTACCTATCAACTATGGTGAGAGCACATCATTTTGTCATATATATTGAACCATCTTTGTCTCATTAAATCTGAAATTCACTATAAGTAAGTTTTCCATTCTTCACTGATCTCCTGGGGAAGTGTATAAAAGAGAAAATGGATATAATTAACAATACTGCAATGTATAATACATATATTTGAGAGAGAGCATTTAGAACATTTTCAAAAACATTAGCTATGCCACTAGTAGAAAACCTGCTGGGGTTTAGTTTGACTTACTTTCCACTTAAGAGTTTAACCTTATTACTGCTTTCACTGTGGTAAGTGAATCATTGTTTCTTAATGGAAATTTACTGTGATGCACCATCCCAATACACACAGCCACTGTACACAGGGAAACATTTTTAATAAAATAAACTCAACAATGCCATTGATTTTCATTCCATAATGTTATGCTTTAAATTACAGTTATGCCTTAGGAAAAACTGTTATTCCATTTTTGAGGTGTTTTCCTTCCATTTTGCAATTGGAGGGTGAATTGAATGTGTAGCTCACATGCAGTTGGGACCCAAGATGAGAGTGATGTGGAGGGAGGAGTAGTTGTTAAATTCACTAGTAGGAAACTGTTTTGACTTCTTTTTCTTTTTTATAGAAAATCATGCCATATAAATTTGAGTGTTCTTTTTATTAAAGAATTCACTACTGCATCATTTTCTTTTGGAATACTCCTGTGTAATAATAATACCTAGAATTTCTATAGTACTGTCCAGTCAAGGGAGCTCTACATGCTGCACAGACATTACTGAACTAAGCCCCACTAAAAATTTAAGGTAGATTTTATTATCATCACCTTTTTAGAAATGGGGGAAAAATACATGGAAATTAAATCACTTTTCAAGGTTTTCACAGAAAGTCAAGTGTAGCCTAACTACAGAAGGGAGAAATAACGAACACAAGTTGCTGAGCTGTAAAGGGGGAAGCCAGGGTGTCTGACTGCAGTTATTTCTTCTGTTGCAGCACAAAATGCAGACTAAGAAAATTAAAAAAATTAAAAATTCAAATTCTTGAGCTCATCATAGCTACAAATATATGTTTATTTTATTTATTCATGCTTTTTATTCCTGTTTAAGTCCTTTGAGTTCTTGTTTTCTAGCTTTCCACAGAAAATGATGTGGGCAAGAACCAGAATCCTTTTAAATGAAATCCAAAATTCTCAGGTAAACACATAGTTCTAGCCCCTGAAATACCAGATATAATGAGACTAATAACTGGCACAACTGATTTTCTAAAATAACAATATACAGCTATTTTGTGGGTCAGGAGAGATTTGGAGCTGTAAAGAATGAGAAGCAATAATAAAAAGAGTTTGCATTCTCTCATGAAAGTTTTTACCAAGTTTCATTTGAGTAAGGTCTAGCCAGAAATTTATGTGCCTGTTAGCTCGTCAGTAGAAGTGGTCTGCCACGTTTCTTTTCTGTGTCTGGGACTTCAAAAAGCATGTTTTTTTCTCTGCAAAATTCCCTCAAAAAGCAGCAAGAGAGCCTAAATAATTGGTCATATATTTTTTTCACTTGCAATAAAACTTAAGACATTAAGTGTTTTGTACAGAGAATGATCAGCTTTCAAAAGTTGTTTTGGGTTTGGCTCACAGATTAGCTACTTGAGAACAAGCTTAGACTTGTGAGTACCTGTCTGTCTCAGAATCCTTTCTCAATCATGTACAACTGGGAAAGCCTCTAGTGTTTCCAGTAGCAAGATTTATAAAGATTCTTGTTCTCTTTCTCCTCCAAACTGGGATGGGGAACAAGATTTTCTTCTTCAGGACAGGATTTTAGCAGACATTTTCTGCTAAATTGTGTTTGGCAAAAATAATGTTGCATTTCATGTCATTTCCTGATCTGGTTTTATTTGAAGCAATAAGCAACATGCTGTATAGAGTCATACCTGTCTCTTAAATCTTTATTTGTGTCTCTAACAAAAATAGTCTTGGTTTTCAGTAGTACTGAAAACTTGTGGTTTTCATTCACTTTAGTCAATATATCCATTAAAGAAATCAGACTACTTAATCATACAAAACATGTTGAAAATTTTTTCTCATTTGAAATTTCTAAAAGTCAACAGTTTATTGAATTCCACAGCTAGTATTATTTGTTGCCATTTCTGCTTACCTTGTAAACTGTGTAAATTATGTGCTGGTTGTAACTATTTCTAATGACTAGACCCACTCAGAACTGTAAGTTTTCATCTGCCACTACATTTATGACTTGAGCATACCAGATGATGTAGTGTCATTTAAAAAAAAAAGGATTTCTCAGCAACATCTCTTATTTCTCCAATGCCTAAGGCAACTGAACTTTCTGATTAAATAATATAGGTTATATTGGTAATTAAGAGTCAATACATCTTATGATGCTTTTTATATTTACTGAAAAGTTTGTAGAAGAGTCAGCACTGTACATCATACAAAAAAACCAGTTAAACATACTTCAGTCAGATAAAACACAAGTGAGTTTGGAAGCATTTAAAATTATGGCCAAAATGAAGTAAAACTACTAATGTTGAATAAAGGTTTGGAGACTCAGAAATTAAAGAAAATGCTGGCTGTTCCTAGTGGTGGCAGGAATTGCTTTCACTGCTGCATTCTGGATCCTTTACAGTTGTTGGAATGATGTTTCTGGCAGAGCTGCAATCAAAGAATTACAGAATTTCAATATGTATGTAACAAAAGTATGCAAAACAGTCTGCCACAGAAAGTCCAAAAAAAGTCAAGCTGGATTTAATCCTTTTCACAGCTCTATGATGGGGAAAAAAAAATGTTTTAATAAATTTCTCAAAAGGAGTGTGACTTCAGAGACCTAAAACTTTTCACAGATGAAAACTTCTTTACCCAAATTTTGTTTGGATTCAATTTTAGCAAACAGAAAGGCATACAGTACTAAATTGTACAGAACCAGGTAGGATTCCAAAGTTGCATGTAGACTAATGCCTCTTACAAAGGTTTGAAGCAAATTCAGACTGAATTTCCATGATCCACAATCCCAAAGTAGCACTTCTGTGGACCACTGAAATGGGAAGCCTCATCTTTATAGTAAAGCAGCTGTACATACATATTTTTCGGCCCTAATGTAATACATGGATATATCTCTAAGTTGATTTAGTTTACTAAAATATCAATGCACAATACTCTGCATATATGCAAATACACATAAACACAGAACACTTAGGTATTTAATCTACTTCAGATTTTTATTTAATATACTTACTACGGAAAAAAAGTTCACTATGTGTTTCAATATGCTCTCCCTATTTAAGGTAACACTGATATGACATCGAATTCCCATTTAAGAATAAATGCTGTGCTGAGATAGCAGCTGTCATTCCATCATCTCATTTTGGCTTGAATCCTGAACCATAAGTTCTGGGAGTTTTTTACAATGTTACTTACTTTCTGATTAATCAAAACATCAACATTAATCTTAAAGAATATCTAGTTGTCTAAACCCTTTTTTTCCCCCTCAATTGCTCCCCTTGCTGGGACAAATGAAGAGACAGAAGAGCCTCCGGACTAAGACTGGGGTGTGGGATGGAGGTTTCTCTAGTAACAGGAAGAGCTGAGCTCAGCAGAGGTCAGATACAGCAATATACTAAATGCTTTGGTGGACAGAGAATGATCTAGCAGCTAATTTTAGCATAAAAATTCATATTTTACTTATTTCTTAGGTCTATTTTATGTAATGTCCCCTTATTTCTGATAAACCAAGATGTTTGTCCCACAAACAGTAGAGGCATGTTAAAACAGACAGTTACAGGGCAGAGATCTTCTCTGAGTTTATTTTCTAGTAATTGGAAGGGAGAAAAGTACTTTTGGGATGCAATTAATCCATTCTGGTCTAGGCATCCAAAACCAAAAAAATTGAAAATTTAGGCTATGGAGAAGAGGTACTGTACCTCAGAATACTTGCTTCTAAATGACTGTCTCAGGCTCACATTTTCTATTAGTTCAGATGAATCCCACTCAAGAAATTATCAGGAGTATCATTAGGACAGAGGGACTTGGGTATGAGACAATTGCAATTCCGCTTAGAATGATTTACTGATATCTGTGAGGTTCTTCTACAGTAATTACAGGTTTATTTATTTTCCAGAAAGTTTAAGCCCAAATTTCTCTTCCAGTCCTCCTAGATGTGCAATAGGGTGCTCATTTGAACCATCTTATTAATGGGAACTGTTGAGGAGGTAGTTGAGCCCTTGTCCTTTTCTTTCTTACTGCACTGAGAGGATCTATTTTTAATTCTTTTGTCATGGGTAAGCTTGAGAGACTTGAGATCTCACTCAATTTGAGCAACACAGAAGATGCTGGCCTACAGAGGAAGCTGTTCCAAACTGGCCATTACAAAGTAAAGCTTGCAATTTCATAGTGACAAAGGGCTTGCAATTCCTTTCCCAAGACTTTCATATCAATGACACCTACAGACTTGGAGCTATATTTCCCCTTTTAAGTCATGGCCTCTTGAAGACTCATATGGGTAGAAGTAAAAAATGGTTTTTTTGAGAGAACATTCTCAGTTCTATCACTTATTATTTTCATTAATGATTGAAGATATAATTGGCTTTTTTTTTTCTTTTGATCCATCCAAATGACTCCTTGAAAATAAGACTGCTTATTGTTCTGCAATCGCCTTGAAGACTTATTTACAGCAACACCAGAATCATTCTCTTCTGTTACTATCAACCTGGAGAAGGAAAATGAGAAGAAAGCAGAAGATGAGAAAAGAAAACAAGAAAGAAATATTTCCCCTAAAAATAAGCCAGGACTGACTTGCACTAATTTACAGAGAGGGTTGGTACTTTGGTTGGCCTCAAAGCTTTACCTTTGTTATTGGGAACATGTAGAAAAACAAGTACAGCATGGACTGCGAATATAAGACAGTTAAGAAAAATTCACTGCACTATCTCCATCAAAGTTCACTTTGTACTTCTGCATGTGTTTAGATGATTTATTTGATTGTCTATAACTGCCTTTTTGGAGTCATAGCATTGCATTTTCAGGTGCAAATCTATCCAATAGTAGTGGATTATTGATTGAATAGTGTCTCTGGAGCCATTAAACTCTACTAATGAGGTTTTTGTTTAATTGGTGGATCATACTGGACAATTTTCCCAAGTTTTGTCTTTGTATGTAAGTTAAAAGATCATAGTCCCAATAGGGAGTATTTTTATGGACTGTATTTACCAGTATTAAATTAAGTACCTTTATTTATACTGAAAATTAATTTCATACTGCCATGAAATCTATTGATTTTAGTAGAATTTGCAGGGTAATTTATTATGAGTAAGAATATGAGTATAAGAGAACAGGTCCTCAGTATACATTCCTTTGTGTTTATTGCAGTCCTTATCACGTTAATTACGGATCACAAATATGAGATGTCAGTCAGGAATGGGATTTGTAGACTGGTACCATATTTCTAGGGTCAGGAGAGTGGCTTAGATAATACTTGCTGCATAAAGTCAGTGGGGAAAAAATATACTATGTGGATTCCTGTCTTTTGAAGGATGACTCCTTTACTGTTCTCTCAGGGAAGGGGTGCATTTCCTTGTGTCAGAATAAAACTGAAGGCCTGGCCCGTAATCTGATGGATTTTCTCTGCATTTTGTCAATGGCCGATGGTGCAATGTCATTCTTACGGAACCATCTTTCCCTTTGTCACATTGATGCTTATTTTCATATTTTGGTCACAATAAGAGGAACCTCATTATGTTCTAAGCATTAGTGAAGGAAGAAGTGAAGGCCTCTTTCATGGCCCCCTTGCTTTCATCCTGTCTAGTCTTCTCACCCCAGTCTTATCATCCAGGCAGTGGAAATACGGCACTTGAAGGCACAATACTGTGAGTACCTCTGAGTCTCTAAGACCATCACAGCAAGCAGTCACCATAGCCAGACATCTGGTTTTCGATAACCCTTAGCTTTTTGACTGCCATTCACAGTTCATCCTGACCAAATCACTGCTTCTGTCCTTCCTTCTAATTCAAGCCTTCTCGTAGTCCTGGGACTAAACTGTGTATGTCAGTCATGTCCATCTAACTGGTACAAGGGGCAAGTTAGTATTAATTTAAAGCTTAACATATTTATAGAATCACAGAATCATAAATTGTAGAAGAGACCTCCAAGGCCATCAAGTCCAACTTTTGGCTGAATACCACCATGTCAACTAAACCATGGCACTAAGATCCTTTCACATAGTCGTAGAGTGATACTCTGAGCCTCCTTTCATTCAAGCTGAACAATTCCAGCTCCTTCAGCCACTCCCCATATGATTTGCCTTCCAGACCTTTCACCAGCTCTGTTGCCCTTTGGGCATGTCCCAGCCCCCAATGTCTTTCTTGGAGTGAGGGGACTAGAACTGGACACAAGACTTGAGATGCAGCCTCACCAGTGACAAGTAGAGAGGGACGAGCTACTTCCCTAGTCAATGTGATCACTTGTCTTAATCTTATTTACCAGGATGGGTACTGAGGGAGCTACCCTACATCTGAGAGGGGTGAACCTACCTCACCACAGTGCTGCCTGGCTCTGGTTGATTCTGCTTTAAGCAGCTTCTCTTGTTGGGGACTTTTAGGTTTGTCTTGAACTGAACCCAAAAACTGTGGGCCTGTCTGTATATTTATGCTTAAGGTAGGGCAAAAGAATGTATATCCATTCTGAGGATGCACTGCTTTTTGGAAATAAGATGAACACAGTTCTGGAAAAGCCTGTTTGTTGTCCCTGTGCGTATACAGGTAGACATGAAAACATCTCAATTTATTTTCCTCAGTTTACCCTAGCACAGCTCAAACTGTGTGTTTTTGCATTCAAGCAAAGTTTACTTCACTGACATAAGAAAAAAGCCAGAGGAAATATCTTTTTCCTTACTTATTACATGTGTTTATTTCCCCTTTCCTGTTCTGAAGTCTCCAAAAGAATAGTCTAATCTATTTTACATTTTCTGCTTTCCCATAAAAAGGTAATACCTATAAACTGCAGGACATGTTTTTCTGCGATTCAGAATAGGGTCTAAGCTCTCAGGATATTTTGGAATATACCAGGCCCATTGCACAAGGACAGCAAAAATAGATGTCTACCACCTAAGAAGGAACTAGATTAAGAAAGGGACTGAGTATGCTTTTAACATCTGAACCTCAGCTTGAGATTTACAGGTATTGATGTACACCCATGCAAGGAAGTTTTTCCTTTAAAGCCCAATATAGCTCCAAGATAGAATATGAAGTTTTAACAGTTTTAACTCTTCACCAAAAATGCCTGAAATTCATACCTACAGTTTTTAGGCAATTGGAGGTGGTTTCTTGGCATCAAATATGTGATCTATGTGGACAAACATCTTGATTTCTTTTAAAATGTAATTCTGAGTAAATTTCAAAGACTGGAAGTAAAATTGAACCTAAATGATTTTTAAGAAAAGTTTCCACCTGTGCCTGAATTTGTTTCATGTCTTGAACTTATACACATTTCATTTGAAACTCTACTCACTGTGGTGATCTAACAAAAATTTCAAATTTAAAATGTCCAGTATAGGTAAACATATTTTTGATCAGTGTAGTTCAGGATTCACTACAAAAGCAAAACACAACACTGATGTTTATCCTACCTGTCTGATGATTAGCCTGCTTTTATCTTTGCATTTTCTGGGGACAAAAAACGGAACCCTGGAAAATTGTGGCACTTCCTGCAATATTTCTCCTTTGAATCTTTTTCACTGGAAAGATAATTTCTCAAATTAAATGAGAAGAGGACACAAACCAAAGGCATTTAAAACCACGATGCTAGACTAGAAATATGAATCCTCCTGTCATCCCCTCTGGCTCCTCTGAGTGACTTGGCTCATTCCCTGGAACCAAGTTAACCCCAACTTCAAAGTGGGCAGTATATAGCTCTAAAATACTTCCATTTGAAAATGAATCAAATTCCATGCATGAAACACAAGAAAAATAAGTCTTTGAAAAGATTTGTTTTATTTCAGTAGGGAAGATTCATTTTCATCCAACACCATTTTACTTTTATTTTTAAAAGTTATCTTTCTGTAATTGCACACTAGTTTAGAGTTAAGATAGGAGCATCTTAACAATAATGGGCACTTTTTTTAACAGATTATTGCCAAAAGTGCATTCTTTATTCCAGGGAGACACTGTAATAGATACCATCGCTTTCGTAATGATACAAGCAATCTGTAAGCTATTATAGTTTCTTTTATAGTAACTTAATCTTCATATTGTTTTATACGTCTGGAATTTTAATAGTGTTTTTAATTTATGAAGAGGAGTATATTACATATTACTAGTTACACGGGAGTATGAGCTAAATAACAGACCATTGAATGGTATTCTTACAAACAAATATTTTGAAGTACTTAAACAGGCATAAGAAATAGAACAAAGAAGTTAAAGAATGCCATACAGATATAATAGTATCTTTTATGGAATGGGTCCAGAACCATCTAATCTGAATTGCAACTGTTTTTAGTGTATATATTTTACTTCTACAGAAAAATGGGAATGCTATTTAAAAGTAAAGATTTTACTCAATATAAATATATTTACCTATTTAATGAATTAAATTATAAAAATAATAAAAATATCATATAAATAATGAATTACTTTAAGAATATAATAAGACCATAATAATAAAAAATTCAATTATTTATTCAAATAAGTACAGATACCCATGTAACTTTTTAAAGCTGATGAAAAGAATTCATTAAATACTTGCTTATATGTAAAATACAAACCCCTATATACATTCCTAAAGCAAGTGCAAAAATGTAATCTTTTTTCCTTCTAGTTCATTGTCATTTTTAATATGTCTAGAAAGAGACACAGTTCTCTTGTAAAAGAAATATCATAACACTTTGCAGAGAGTTACAGAGATATGATCAGTGTAGCAATTTAGTGGTTGTAATACTATTAAAAGTAGGGCTTTTAAATGAAGAGAACCAGTTCACTATTTTGAAAGAAGTGATATTCTACTTTAAACTGTCATTCTGTATTTCTGACTTGCAATTAGATGATATTTCTAAAATGTCATTCCCAGATTCTGTTGTGACTGTCATCATAATAAAATGTGACAGAAAAGATATTATATCAATACTTTTTCCATAATTAGCATTACATTTCTCTCAAGGGTTAAGTACAAAGGTTTTTCACTGAATGGTCTGCAAGCTTTGTGCCTTTAAAATATTTTAATATAGCCAAGACTGGTGACAACTGGGAGACAGATCTATGAACAAACCTGTTTGTTGAGAATAGTTTTGTGGTGTATGATATATGTTAGGCAAATGAGCTTATTAGGGCTCTCATCTATTTTATTATTGGTGCCCAATTTAATAGAGGCATTTAAAAAACAATATTTCTGCCTGCGTCCTTGAAATGAAGAAGATACATTGATATAATTGAGAGCAAATGATTGCATGTTGTGCCATTTAATCATGTCATTTTTCAATTGCTGTTTTTTGCACTTCACTGCATGCTTATAGAATATTTAGCTTCAATATAGATTAAGTCACACAGTATGCAACTGAGTAGATTTCCCATATCAGGTGACATATTCTTTTAACCTTGAAATCAGCAAAAGCACACAGGTTTGGCAGTATTTTTCTAAACAATGACAAGTAATCATTCATTTTCTATCTTTGTCATTTAGCTTTTTTATTTTAAGGAATTACTCCCCTATTAATAATTTTTGAGAAATTGTTGATTTTTTTTTTCATTCAAAAAAAAAAATTTTTCTTTTCACCATCTGTCCTGCAAGAATGCATTACCCTGAGAATTTCCAACAGGCATTACCATTTCACAGACAACACTGAAAAGTACATTTTACCCAAACTTTGCAAGCATTTCCTCTTTTATTTTTCCAGTTTCTTGTTTCTCTTTATTGATGTATTATTTCTGTTAGTTGTGATACCTAAAGTTTTACATTATCACTTTTAAAACCTGAAATGCTGCCCTAGCCAAAAATCAGGCATAAAAATGCAAATAAATTCTAAAAGGTGTATTTTGATTGGTGTACACAGAAGAGTGACTTCCATTCTCAGATCCTGCTTAAATTTCTGCATGTGATTGTTGTACTAAAGAACAGCAGATCCACCTTCCATCAAAGAACAACTGGTACAATCAGAAGTGTTTCATTCCCTCCCTCACATACCCACGTTATGCAACAAGGAGGAAGACTAAGCCTTTAACAGACCAAAGTTAGACAGACATTTCCTCTTAAATCTGTTCATTTATCTGCAGCTGAACTTCTTTTGTGTTCCTAAAAACACTTGGTGTTGCCCATGCATACACAGAAGCCCAGAAATAGCACTGATCTCAGTATACCTTGACATTTCTTCTGCATCTGAAAGCACGAAGAAAATCCATCTGTTTAAATTACTGTTTGTCATTGCCCAACTATTTTCAGCTGGCCATCTCTACATGAAAATTTAGTCCAGTTGTAGAGTGAAAACAAGAAGCTTCAGATCCCATAAAAATGAATTCTCCAAACAACATGTTATAAATGAGGCTATATATTACATCTCAATAATCTATGTGGTGAATGTGTGGATTATGTGGATTTAAGGCAACTCAACTAATTTTACTATGACTTTTAAACTACTTTTAAGCATAATTAATCCCACTGAATTCATCAAAAGTCTTAAGCAGTTAATACAAACAGCTGGTCAAGATTCTTGATATAACATGTTTCAGTGGCCTACTCATCTTACGTCTCATGTGAGAAAGCTGACTTCCCATACAGGTCTTTCAGTCATGCAGAGCAGATGGTGCAGACCAGCTCAGGTGCTGATATGCTGCAGGAGGGCTGAGGGATGGAAACTCACTGGGGCTTGAGGAGCTGTAACATTCCTCAACTTCCCACCTTTCTATGCCTCTCATATGCTCTGGTGCTCCCTAAATCTGCACACATGTTTCTGGTCATATCCTGCTCACTTAGGAGTCACACAGCTAAGCCAAGCACCTTCTGTTCAGATCATGGCCATTTCCATCCCCATAGATGGTGCCATTAGCCCTTGGCTTGGAAGGAGTGTTTGATTTCATTTGACTCAGCAGGGGCTTTTCCAGATGATTTAAGTCATGGTATTAACAAGCTGTGAAAGTAGTTTCAGGTAGCCCTTTTTAGCTATGCGGGTGATAACTTCAAAGCACTGAAAATAGGAGTTGGCAGGGGGAAGTAAAGCCTTGGACAGGAATCCTCAGTATGGGAAGCCATGACCATAAAAACATTCTAATGACTAACACCTCAATGATATCAGGGGATCTGTTGTGAAGCAAATGACTCAGACACAAAGTCAACTTCATACACAGCAGTTGCAGTTACTGTGTATACTCTTAGCCTGCAGCAAAAAAGTCAAATACATTTATTTAAGTTTCACTGCAAATGGCTTAAGTGAATATGTTTCTCCCACATTTGCAAAGATTTGGATTGGCTCATGTTTACCACAGCTCAATGGACACAGGATAGTATGAGGGGACAAAATTGTAAGTGTTTGATCTCTTAATCTATGCTTCAACAAATCTTTTGCATGCACAGAAGATTAAGTGGGCCTAAGTGATGCACCTCAGTTAGATCACATCCTAATTTTCTGAACCTTGAAGTGCCCAGTAGCTGACAATAACAGCTGTAAACCATAAGGCTTTAGGCTCGAGAAAGGTACTCATCATATTTCCTTATGCATCAAATTTTTAAAAGAATTTACTTTTATCAAACATGAATTATAGCGTCTACATTCACAATGTACCTTGCAAATAATTAATTAAATTAACTGTAATTCTGGAAGCATATTTTGCATGTGCAATTACTGTATTGACAGGTTTTTAGACAAGGATGCGATTTTAACAATAGCAAAACCTGGATGGATATCCAACACCACAGTGTGTATATCATGTCATGGGCTATAGGCAATTATTTTGTCCCTTTAGGACACTGAACACAAGACTCTAATACTGCTTAAAGTCATTATTGCTAGTGCTATTATATAGGGCTTAAAGATCTCTTTACATGATTAAGTTCTCTGGGTTTTAAAGTATTGTTTCTATAGCCAACTATTTCAATACACTGTTAGACACAAGCACTTCATTCTTCTCCTGTTTAATATTAACCATAATATCATGTAATAAAATTGAAACAAAAGTGCCATAGGCCTAATTGTACTGTCACAGCCATGTAAATCAGAAATAGCTTCAGTAAAGCTACTGTTATTATGCTGGTGTAAAATTGATATAAATTAGAAATGACTTGGACACTGTAGCTCTGCTTTCAGATAACACAATGTAAAGGCCTCACTTAAAGTCCCCTATAATGGCTTATAAATGCAATTCTCCTTACCTCATCATGTTAAAAGGCATTGTATCAGAAAAGACCAATATTTATAAGGGATGACTTAATCAGATAGATCAAGGTAAATTAATGTTATGGGGCCTGATTCTGAGCTATATTGACTTCTATGAAGTTAATGCAGACCTACATAAATTTGACTGTGATTGGTGTATAACTCACCATCGCTTCCAAAAAACCTGAATTGCCTAGCTGTTATAAAATGTAAAATAAGAATACTGACTTTAGATAGACTTTTTGGTCTGGTTTGGTTGGCTGGTATTTTTCCTGATCTGACGTTAAGCTAATGAACAGCATCAGAAAGGAAATGTGCCAGACGTGGTGGTTACAACAAGGACCACGAAGGAAACTAGTAATGAACTCTATGAAAATAAATAAGGGCAAGTTCAGGAAACGCAAGTGAAAATGCAGCTCTGGTATAAATTGAATAATAAAATTCCTGGTCATATTTTGCCATAAATAGTGGTTTGGAAATTTGTCATTCACCTTATTTAAAATTCAGAAATATTAAAGGTACAGGGTTCTCTCATTACAGAAGTAATAGAATTCTAGCTATTATAGAGTTAGGGTAATTTAAATAGCTATAGAATGCATTATATCAATAAGTGGAACATCTGTATGAAATGTCCACCTGCTACTATACTACTCAGTGTACTTTACAATGAAATGTACTTAATCATTTTAAGATGTCTTCTAATGAAGGCTTATCAGGAATAACATTTTGAACACAAATACTTTTAGGCACTAAAACTTCTGCTTTAAATGAGATTGCATTGCCTTGTTTACCCTTGTTGATTAATAAGCAATCTGTTAGGATGGCCCAATTGTGCTAGTGAAAGTAGATTAGTAATTCAGCTATGTTTGTGAGTTTAATCATCATTTCTCTGGAAGGCTTTAAAAGAAATCCCTGTCTTTTGCAGACTATTCCTATGCAAAGAAAAGATACACATTTTTAGCAGTATATACCAACCTTTTAGTTCACACTTTCACCTTGATATTATTGATCAAGAACAGCAAGCAGCAAAATACTCCTTTGAGTTATGACATTTCTAATTATAAATTTCAATTTTTAAAGAAACAGTGACACAAAAACTGGAACTGGAATTCACTTTTCGATAGAATGTTTTTGTTTTGCTAATAAAATTAAGAAAGATGATCCTAGTTTTTTATCAGTTAATGCTTCTGAACAGCTTTGAGAGATATTGTGGCTTTTTTTTTACCTGCTTCTTATCATTAACTGAAAATTTATAGGCAAGCACACTGTCTTCAAAAAAGATGATAGTTCAGATTTTCTCATGGGGTCATGTACTTGCATCTGTGGTGTCCCACAGAGGGAAACAGATGTTGGCAAGTCACAATTTAAATTATCTGTAAAGCTCCCATGTGTAGAGCACAGTTCTGTTAAATTCAGGAGTAGCACATCCCTATGATAATTATTGAATACTTGAGCTATGCAATGTTATAAAAGTAAATGATCTCAGAACCTGGGCTGAAGCAGTCATCCTCACTTGCAGTTCTGCCTTCTGTACCCCAGCTTCATAGATGTTATTATTAAAATTTGTTATGAGTTAAAAAATCCTGGTTTGATGTTCAGTGACAGTAGAGTGTAACCAGGGATAAAACCATGCTTGGAAGCAGCCTATGCCATTAACTGCTTCCAGGTGGTAGACCTCGCTCTAGTTCTGGCATGTAGGATGCATTATTTATTCTACTGCTCAACAAGATTCTCAGTACAGTTTCCTAGGGGTTTGGTGGAAAACCAACATTTCCTGGCTCCCATTAAGTTTCAATATTAGGGCTTAGCAATTGTCTCCCATCATCCAGTTTACGTCAGACTGCATTCTCAGTAGCACTGGAATCCGTATATGAAGTAAACGCAGTGCATTACTCCTTTTCAGGGATGATACAATTGTCACAGTTTTCCTACATTTACTTGAATATGGAACTACCCTGAAAATATTGTATGATAACAAAAAAAATCTGTAAACAATTTTATACTGATTTTTCTCTTTCTGAAATGTTTCTCCTGTGACAGGGCACATATGACCCATAATTCCTTTTGTTTTTTCTAAAAATATACATATTCTCATTGCATGACTACAATTTTTCTCTTATTTTTCTGTAGAATTTCTGAAGCTGATTACTGTCAGGGTAACTCATTTCAGATGTGACCCAGTTGAGTGAAAAAGAAAGGAAGAAGAAACGAGTCTACACCATAAAACTTTCAGCATTATAGAGACAGTTAGCTATGTATGGCATTTGTTTGAAGAAGACTGAACATAGTGTTAGTCTGTCTGTGCTATTAAGGTTAAGACTGTATTTATCTGAAAATAAAACACTAAGCTTTGACAGAAGTACGGGAATTTTTGGAAGACCTGAAAAAAATGTTGCAAGACAGAGATTGGGCACTGCTAAATATCAGATAGTAATTAATATTTCAGTTTGCAAAGTATTCCTTGCTGACATCTGCTGTTTGTCTGTCCTTCAGTCTCTATGCTCTGAGATCAAGCAGAGGCGCCGCGGGGTGGCCTCTGTGCTGCGATTATGCCAGCACCTCCTGGATGATCAGGAGACCTGCAACCTAAATGCAGATCACCAGTCCATGCAGCTGATAATCGTAAATCTTGAGAGGAGGTGGGAAGCCATTGTCATGCAAGCTGTCCACTGGCAAACCAGGCTGCAGAAGCGATCGGAAAAAGACTCGGTGAGTGATGCTTGCTTTTAAAAAGTCTTGTGGGATTTCATTCTTCACAAGAAACACTTTTTCAGCACAAGAAAAACATACCCATCTCTGAGTGTTTTCTTCCAACAAAGATGCCATTCTTAGTCTTTACTGTCTACAAATGAATCTTCAGTTTTTCACACAGTATTGTATGGACAACATTGTTCAATAATATAAACTCACATATAAATATTGTATTTGCTGGATATTTAATCTCATCATATCTGATCCCACCCAGTAGAAAAACCAAATCCTCTACTGGTGCTAAGTTGTTCAGTACCTAATAGAACTGGGCCCAGAGACATATTTCACTGATTGTAAGTATATCTTAGAAAAAGAATTTCCTGTGTAACTAAGACTGGTTTTAATTAGCATCCCAGCAGTAGATGTGTATTTCACATAGAATGCCATGGGTATGTGATTAATATACAATCCTCTGTTATTTGAATCTAAGTAGAATGTAGTAATTTCTTTTATCTCAGGGAAATGATTCCTAAGAGGCAAAATAGCACTCTGCTTAAACCATCCATTAAGTGGCATGAATTAGATTGGTTTTCCACTGCATAAAACTATATTACAAAGCAGGGGGAAAAAAATAATCCCTACTGTAACACCATTGACTGTAATGGATGAATTGGCTCAGCATGTCGTGTGCAACTATGACACTGCTGAAGTCTGTATACCGCAGCTACCTTGACAGCAATATATGTAGTTCCTATGTAGTTCATATACTGAAGACTCTTGGTGAGACTTGGGAAAAAGTGATATATTTTTTTAGGTTTTTTATTAAGCAAAGCAAAGGAAAAATATTTAGACACATCCTTCTTAGCAATTATCTGACTAACAGTGAAATACTACTTTTGACTTCCTTTTTTCAAAGTTCCTTTACAAAAATAAAAGAAGCTATGATTCTCTGGTTCAGTTAGGGTCCTACAGTATGAAGATACATAAGACATTGTTTGGAAACTCTAGCAGTTCCTGAGTGAAAATCCTATTAGTCTAAACAGCCCAAGAAATGGTGAGTTAGTGAGAAAGATGCTGTGGACAAGTGAACCGGTGAAGGTAATAATAATGTTGCTTGCCTGCCTTTTTCATAACTTATAACATAGGAATGTTCCTCTGCTAGTTTGTTTTACTGTCTCTTTTGCTTTAGGTATTGGTAGAGGAATGGGACTCGATGAAGGAAGAGGTTTGAACAGACTGATAGGACAATTCACAAGGGGCTCTGTATGAGGCAGCATGGAAAGAACTCATCTCTGAATAGCAGATGTAGTGTTAGCGTTGGTTTTATAAGCATGGGATTAGTCAACTGGCAATGCAAAAAGTGAAGAAAATTGAGATTGTGAAAAATATTACAGAAATTTCAGTGGAATGAAAAAAAACAGAACTAGTTAGGATCCAGAAAGAATTTTTATGGAAAATGTAGGTAGAAGTTTGAAACAACACATTACATTTAATTGAGAGGAAAGTCAAGAAATAAAAGAAGACTAATGCCATATCAACAGTTGCAGAGTTTTGATGGTAATGAGTCTGGGAGAGCAAGAAATGAGAACAGAAGTAAAAGAATTCATCAATGAAATAGGCTGGGCAAGTGAATGGGTTAGAAGACAAATAGGAGGCTGAGGAATAGGAAAGATTGATAAAGAAAGAAAATACAGTAGCAGAGATTTTTAATCTCTTGAGAAATGCTGGTTATGTTTTTGTGATAGTTCCATCTTAGGAATATTTTTAGTCATATTACTAATGTATTGCAGCAATAGCTGTAATAAATTTGGTTAGTGCTACACAAAATGTTTAATGATCTGACCAGCAGTAGAAGAACAGCTGAACTTTGGAGCTTCAGAAATAAGTATGTGCAGTATTTAGGTAACAACCAAACAAAAAAACAGCTCTCAGAGTCCTGATTTTTTTTTTGTTAGAGGCTGAGTATTGCTGTGTAACAGCCCAAGAGGGAGTGTACCACATTCTAGCTGTGTTATCTTAAAGGTAAAGTACCACAAATCAGCAGGTTTGGGGTTTTTTTAGTAGCTGTTTATCTCCTATTTGACTTGGAACAGAAAGAAGTTGCATCTGTGAGATATGTTAGAGAGTGCTGACAGAGGTCTCTGTTACTGTAATGAACAATATTATCCTCTTTTGCATGTGGGCAGTTGCTGCATGGAAGCAGTTGCTCTGTATAAACTGTTAGGAGGTAATTAGAGCTTGGTGCTGCTCTTGCAGCAGGAGTGGAGTCTTGTGTTTCTGTTTGGGATTGCAATCGATCAGGAGTTGAGGCATGGTGAGGATATGAGTACAGAATCTCACTTGATATCTGGAGGCTTGGAACTTCACAAGGTACCCACTGCTTTGTTCCCACTTTGCCTGCGGTGGTCTGAAGTTATTTGCTGGGCTGAGCAGACTTTCACTGGCTGAGGGGTGTGTCATTCTTTCTGCTGAGAGATAGCAGCCATTTAGATGGTTGCTCATGATGCTCATCTAATTTTCACTGTTTCGTTTTTGAACCTCTCATCTTGAGCTGCTTTATAATAATGCTTTTTAAAAATATGTCAGTATCTACAAGTTTCTCTTGCTGAGAAAACTATCCATATTCTCAACACTTAAATATGCTCCAGCCACTGCAGGATTTCTTTGACTTTCCTTGCCTGAGTTGGCATGTTCTAACCTTCCTTTTCACTCAGTTCCTGTGCAGTCATTTCTTGGGTAGGTACCAGAACCATTTCTTCTGCTACCGTATCTCTCTGTATTTGATGGTGTGCCAGTCTTGGCACACAAACTATATCCCTTGGTCACAAGTCTGTCTTTGTGGTTGCCCATAAAATACTGTAATTTATGAAAACAAATGAGATGTTTTTATAGCCTGATGGCATCTGACTCATTCATGGCATCTGACTTGCTGACAGTAAATAAGATACCCCAGATAATTGTATAGCCTCAGTGCAAGAGTCACTCTCATCTTCTACTGTTTTGTAATTGTGTGCTGGGATCTTCCTTTGTCCCCTTTCCTCCACTTTTTGCGTTGTCACTTATCTGGGCCACTTAAAATGTTACAAAGATACGCTGGTATTAACCACAGAAAACTTTTATGTTTCTTTTGAATTGTCTTCATTAATGGTCTTCAGCAGTTTTTGGTTTTGCTCCCCTGCTGCAATAGTGGGCACCATAACTTTACAAATAAGTTATTAATGTGTACTTCGTGCACCTACAGTCAGGTAAAAGCTCATAAACAAAAAGTTCTATGTAGAATGTGAAATTATCAATAAGAATGGCTCCAGAAAGATGAAATATGATTAGATTCAGTTGGTTAATCTAGCTATATAGAATGAGGTATTCATAAAGTGAAAAAACCTCAGAAAACTGGAAGCAGTCCTAATTTGTTTCAGCAAAAGAGGTTTTTATATCCCCCATCTGTTTGTTTTGGTGTTGGGGTTTTTGGGTTTTTGTTTTTGTTTTTGTTGTTGTTTTTGTTTTGTTTTGGTTTGGTTTTTTTCCTAGTTAATTCTTTTCATCCAGATTTATCATTCCATATTTTGCTGATATAATATTATATATCACCTTAATTTTAACTTCAGGATTACACAGATGCCTTATAGCTTGTCTAACAAGACCCTGCTAGCAATCATCTTAAAGGAAAAAGAATACTGCCTGGCAATTGCAATAGCAATAGCAACAATCTTCATTTAAGTAAACTCAAAATTGCCATCTAAAATTCCTGCTCAACAGCTGGAGAAGCTTTAACTCACTATGCACTTTCCTTTAGAAGCTACGTTGTGTCTGGAAGATTGAAAATTTAAAAAACAGTTTTGGGACAGATTCAGTCATAGTTGTGCCCATAAATTAAGTCAAAGTGCTAATATGTAAGTTGTTTCTGCAATTGTTCTAAAACTTCTTTGCTCAGCCAGTGGTATACCCAATGCAAATTATGTGTTTAAACTCAGCAGATTATTCCAGCTGCTACAGAGGATTCCAATTTGTGTATGTCCTGCCCAGATCAGGTATGTCTCTGTATAGAAAGTTGCAATGAGGTGACCGTGGAAATTAACTTTTTTGGGACAGGGAGAAAGGAAAAAACCTATGGTTTCTAGTGGATTTTACTTCAGCTGCCATTCAATATTCCTGCCTTTTTGGTGAGTGGGGAAGCTGCTTTTTATCCAGAATGCTCATTCATTGAATGAGAAACATACCTGTTTTATGGAGCAGACAATTTCTTTTCTTATTCAACAGAGAGGGCTAATTATTGAAGGGACAGTATTACTCATGCATTTAAAATGGAGATTTTGAGCTAAGGCGATTTGGTTAAGGTGCCCTAATTCTCACATTGTCCTGAAAATGTCTGAAATATTAATTTGTCTGATCATCATTCACAACTATACCTCATGAAAAAAAAATTATTTCTCTTCTTCTGAGTCATCTTATGTGTACATTACACTGAAAGTCCAGTGGAACCTTCATCTGTATTGGCTTGAAAGTATGCTGTACATCCAGCCACATAATTGAAAATAATAAGGCCACAATAAATGGGATGGCCTTGGGGTATAACACCCAAGGGATTCAATTGGTGTCGCTTTGTATCAATGTCCATGCATCATGGTAATTGAGGTAACATAACCAATTACCACATTTTAATTAGAGTTGCAAGGACTTGGGAAAATCTGCAATGGTGAGACAGCTCACTTGAAAAAAAAAAAAAAAAAAAAAAGAATAAAAAGGAAAAGCACTTCTTTCCACAAGCTTGATCCTTAGGAGGTAAAGAGCCTGCTTAAATGGGTGTTCAGGATTTTTACCCGACAGCCTCCTGGTTTCCTTCTTTATAATGCATTTGGAAAAACAAATTGTTAAAGTATACTATATTGCTTCTGATTTGGTATCTTTATTCTCTTACTCTATTTATCTGTTTCTGTGATGCTTTCTGGGAAAGAAAACAGTTTTTCATAATGTTAGGCATGATGTCTTCACTTCTCTATATTTACTTCACTGATGCAATATTTTTTCAACCCATAGAATGACATTTGTTCTGAGCTTAAAAAACACACACAAACCCCCCTTGTTTCAGGGGCAAAAAATGAATCTGTCATTGTTCAGTTATTTGCTAGATAGCTTCACTAAAAAAACTTGGTTTCTAAAAGTTTCTTATTTCATCACAAGCCATCATTTTGTAAGGTGAGTCCTAGCTAAAAATCTTGCATAAAATTTAGAAGTTCATCAGGAGGGTCTAGCACAGCAAAGTACTGAGAGATTATTAACTTTATTGGATGAGAAGGGCACATTACATATTGTGAAGTGCTCAACACCCGTTACATGATGTAGCCGTGACAAATTATTTAATTACTTATGTTTTTGTTTTGGTATTGGACCTCTTCCATATAGTCTATGACAGTACTGTCGTGATGGCTTGCATTTGCTCACTTTAGTGCTTCCTTAAAATATTCAATTTTCAAGTGAATGGATATTTGATTTTAGTTTGCCATATGATGCACCGTCCTCATACTTGAGGTGTGTATGCTTTTGAGCTTCTGGGTTGCATTGTGTGTCTGATTTGTGACATGAAACAATTACCAGTAGGATCTAAAATATAGTTATGCAGATGCTGAACCTAGGTATAGATTTTTCTTGAACTTAATTGAAGATAGGAAATATATCCCACATTCTTGCAAGAAATTCTGTGTTTCTCGTAATTTTCTTGAGGACCAGCCATAGTTATGAGGGCAGTCATCATGGCAGTGCATACCAGTCTGGATGATCTGGTAAAACAAAGCTGGGAAAACCCTTGTAGTTGAGCAGATCTTAGTAAAAAATTCCAGAACCAGTCTACTTTAGTCAAAATTCAGATAAATGTTTTGTTATATTCTGAGAGTCTCCTGATCGGTCACCTGCAACGGTAGGGTTTCAGAGTGAATAGAAAGAAAAAAAGAAATATATTTAAGTCTTCCAAAAGAGGGCTCTACTCCATCCTCAGAGACTGCAAATCTTTCTGTCACAACTAAAAGTATAAGGTAAAATCCAAGGGTGAAATACTCCCTTCATTTCACCAATCTGCTATATATTATTCCACCATTTCTCTCACTCTGGCAGATGTCATGTTTTGCCACAGCTTTGTAAATGATGGGAAGTTCAAACTCATAACCCCAGCCAAACCAGACAAATTCTCAGGAATAATCAGCCGTAGTGGGAAAATAAGTGATATTCAGAAATTGGAAATACGATGTTTCCTAAGCACGCCAATGTTGAAAGAACTGTCAAACACCATTTAAACAGCAAAAATGCCTCATTAAAAAATAAAAGCTAAAATGATTAAGTTTTAATTTTCAAGGACAGTGGTCTTCAAAAGAACTCACTTCCTATTTAGGCACTTAAGTACAGGGTCAGATATTTAATAGTGCTCAGCAGACACTGACTCTCATTGCAATGCATTGCGTTCAAATTACAGGATGAAGTCAGTGTTTTATTTAGGTACCTAATATCCACTAATCATAAGTTTATTACTCAAGCCAGGATTGTTTTAAAAATTACAGTTAGGGAAATATGAAAGTCATAAACTTGTGATTTTTTTAGTTAATTTAATGACTTGTTGCTCTGCATGTCTAATCAATCCAGTTCTGCAAGGAATGGTATATGAGTGTAATTGAGGCTAATCTTCAGATCTTTTTTTTTCAAGAGTTCTCAAACAAAGTAGTTTTTAGAAAAAGAGGAAGAAACCTTATTTTCTGATAGGTTGAACTGCAGTTTTTTCCATCTTACAAGGGCCTTCCATATTGGATGATAGGGCCATAATACTTATGCCACTATGGAAATATATTTGCAGGATCTTCAGGAAGTCTTTGCATAGTCAGTATCTCATTGTTCACTATTATAGGATATTCTATTAGCTGCACCAGCTCTAGGCAGACAGGAATGCAATTTAAAACTATTTTTAAAATAAATTAAAATAACTAAAGTACAATTAGTTACTCTTTTTTCTTAACACACAAAAGAAAAGGTACCCAACAGAATTATCAGGCAGGACATTTAAAACAATCAAAAGGGTATACTATTTTCATGGAATGAATAATAAGGATGAAATTTGTTCCTACAGGATGCGGAGGATAGCAAAAATACAAATGACTTCAGTAAGTAATCAGATAAATGAATGGAGAAGACATCAATTAATGCTTATTAAATTCCAACTCTGAGAGTCCGCACAGGCTGACTTCTCAGATTTGGGAGGGCAGCTTCTAAATCCTTCTATGTGTTTGAGGGTTTTCTAACTTTTCCATAAACATTCACTACCAACCACCTCAGGAGATGGACTCAGCTGAATGGTCTCACCTAAAATGACTGTTGCTGTTTGAAAACACATGAACTCCTAGATTTGGAGGCCTACCTATGCTATATGTACAGTGAAGAAGTTTTACAATATGCCTAGAGAGTTTTCATTCTATTTGGAGGGGTTTTTGCTATTTCCAAAAGCTGTAATGTGGCCATTTAGGTAGAGTGCTTTCACCAAAAGAAAACTTTTGAAAAGGTACCCACTTAACAATTTACCAAGACATTTCTAGCATAGTTTTTCTGTAAAACATACAGAAATTATAATAAATGCATCTACTTAATATTTAAATATGCACATACATTTATATCAGAGGTACTATAGTAACACTATAATACACATTAAATAATAAAATGTAAATCGTGAGCAAGCATCATCTAAGTTTCATTTCTCCTTATATACAAGACGTTTGTGTCATTGTTTTAGCTCTAATCCATATCCAGGTCTTCGTGTTTGGTGTTTGCAGTAATATGTAAATTACCTAGCCAGCTGCATTAAGCAGTGTTTGTTTATTCTATTTCTTTTGGCATAGCATACAACTGAATTTCTGCCAAAAATGTGGCTGCTCCAGGGAACACTGTTCGAGTCGAAGGAAGTTTTGAAAGGAAAGATATATCATGAGTCTTTACTCTGTGAAACAGTATTATCAAGAGAAACTCTGTTCATAAAAAAGACCTGTATTAACGTAAAATAATGAGTTTGTAAAATACAATGAGCAAACAGAAGCTTTTTAGAACACTCTGTTTACATCGACTTTGTAAACAAGAATACAATACTAAGAGGCAGTGACTTTTTTCATGCGTGGGAAGCATGACTAAAAGTGGTGAAATGTGAAAATGGAAAGTTTAAGAAAAATTATTTTTAAATGGCATGTTAATATCCGCTAACACATAGAGTTAAGTGCATTTAAATTTAGAAACCAGTGATGTTTAAATGTTAAAAAATTGCATTAATGATGTGAGAGCTATCTACTTACACTTGCAGTCCTTTCAGTCTTGTCTGACACTTCCTTTTTTATCCAGCCAGCTAATTTCCCCTCCTTTGTGAGGAGTAACTGTTTTCACACTAGTGCTTACCCAGCAAGCCTCCTCATTGTTTCATGGTTAATTATCTTCTTGAGCTTCACCTTCTCAAGCGAAGGGAGAAGGACTGGGCCTCCCCGCAGCTCTAATGAAAGCTAAGTTTGAGAGATTCACTTTTTGAATAAATGCAGTGTCTGATCTACAAACATAATAAATGAGTTCCTAAACTTTATGGAGTCACAGCTCATTCAGCAGGTTTACTGGTTTACTGAACAATTCAGAAAGACACTTTATTCTAAGAATCCATTTTGATTTTTAAAAGAGGAATATTTAATTGATTTTTAAAAGAGGAATAAAAGAGGAATATTGTTTCAGTGTGAAACAAAATACCATAAACTGTTCCAAAATTTCTAAGCACTACACAAAAAGTACATGTCAAACATACAGTTTCAGTAAAAACCTGAGCAGCTTCATGAAAGACTTAGAGCTCTGTAGTGCATATTAACAACACTTCTACTGATAACATTAATACTAATAGCCCTGTGCCCCTCAGTTATTACTTTGTAAACTCTTAGTATTTATTGGACTTTTTGTGCCTCACCAGCACTGAAAATAGTCATTGTGTATAAACTGACATCTTCAACCTATGTTTTGATTTGAGCCCAAGTTTAAGCTGTGTAACATTTAACATAAACTCACCTGTAAGAGAAGAAAGTTGAATAATGGCAAGATAGTGATTTTGTAACAGTGAGTTACTCCCCATTTAATTTTTTACACTGTATGACTAAGGCATGCATAAACCCCTCATAATAGCAAGGTTTAGTTGTCTACTAGTTTGGCTTCTTCCAAGTGAATTTCTACAAAGTTTGCTTATATCAAATAATTTTGCAAGTGACCAAACCAAACCGTGCACTTGAGACACTGCACAGAACCTATTCAATGTACTAGCTTCGATTGGAAATTCCAATCCTTTTTTTCCAGCCAGAGCTCCAGAGCTGTGTTGACATCTATTATGTATAGAGAGAGGTATAAACATCATCACTTACCAGAGAAGGTGAAAAGAAAATAATCTGGAAGTTCAAAGATGAGATGATCTTGGGGAAAGAGCTCTCCCTACCTAGGGACTGCTTATATTTGGAGATTAGGCCAGTGTTTCTATATTGCAACATTTCAAGAGCAGCTTTTCTTAGATATAGGCTGTGTAATGGCAAGGAGCAATTGTGCTGTTGTAGCCTCAAAGTGCTTACCATTGTAATTTTGATTCATTGCCAGAACTCCCTGCCACTTACTGACAACTGTGGTGTTTAACTTAGCACTTGCAAATCCATAGGTGGGCAGACTGTGCAAGTACTTGTAATATACTGTATTCTTCTAGCCTTTGATTCAACAATACTTGCTTATTGTCTCCCTTCAAGCTGATATCTTAAATTTACAAATGGTGAATCAATCGCTTCAGGAAATGGCAGAACTGAAATTGCAGAGAAATTGCATTGAAAATTTAAATAAGGGGGACAGGGAGTCCATTCTCATTGATATTGTGAATTTGGTGGTCTCTCAACTTATTCAGAAGCAGAAACTGATGATAGGGATGGGTATTTTTCATGCAGTCCTGTTATTCATAAATAATAGATAAAGTCTCCCTTTCCAGTATACTGGAAGAATTTTTTATTTAGAAATTCAAGTCTCTATTCCAGCTCTTCATGAGTAAACTTTCTTTCTAGGTTTCTCCTAAGGTCAAGCTCCCAAGGGCTTATGTCCTGCTCTTTTGTACCTTATATCTGTCTATGTTTCTATGGTGATTTTCACTCTTCAGAGTTTTTCACAAACTCTCATTTCTGCTGGAACAAAGCTCTTTAGAAAGCCATGATTTTGGTGTCCCGATGTGCCTGCTGTAGATTGGAGATGCCTGTTGTATCTACTGTGTCCATTCATAGCATCTGCTGAGTTGTTCTGGTTTACCTGAGAATACACGGTTAAAGGAGTACCAGTTCCAATGTAAATTATACTAAATTGAAAGTATTATTAACAGTTTGCAGACCTCTCAACTAGTACAAAGAGAAAGCAACAGTGATTTTATTGTGCCACTTTGCCTTGTTGGTACAAATTTGTGTATGAGCATCTAAATGTGGAATGCAATTGATTTGGCATTAATATGATATTCCACAGCTTCCCTGGTTTTTCTGGATATCTTATAGTCTTAACTATAAAGAAGCCATTTGGGTCAAATTCTGAGACTTTGCATGGATGAACTCCCACCAACTTGCATGGGCATGTATCTGAGGTGTAGTGCCAGGATTTGCTCTATTCTGAACTATGTGTGCAGGGAAACATTTTGGATTTAGATAAAGCCAGGAGTGTTTTTCTAAGAGTTTCATAAAGGGCTTGTGATGGATTCTTGAACAAAGAAAAACATATATTTCTCTGAAGTAAAGGTGAGATATGAAATGACATTCAAGGGCAAAAAATCCTGTCATGTAACCTCTTGACAGATGAAAAGAAAGCTACAAAGCAGTAAAAACAACAGTTGGTAAAATATGTCATGTAGCCAGGTTTTCTCATCACAAAAAAAAAGCCCAAATACACAACTTGGGATATAGGTCTGGGATTGTAAACCTATTTGGTTGACAATATTACTCAATATAAAAATGTTATAGATGTTCTTCTTTCTAGTAACATCTAAAGGGATTCTTTAGCAAATAAGAAACATAGATGTTAGAAAGGATATGGTTGCAAAAAAAAAAGAGGCAAATGTTTCTGTAGAGAATGGAAAACAGATAATGGGTAGGTCATTAACAATGATCCTTTGGACACAGAGCACGGACTGAACTCCTTGAGTCCCTGCTTTTGCCTTGATCTGTGATCAAAGTTAGTTCCTGCAGGCCTTCTGCTGACATGGCTCACCTTCTGTTTCAGCCTGGCTTGTACACTCCAGTGTGATGTGTGAGTGTAGTGTGATGGAGAGGCTGGAGCCTTTCACTCTTTTGTCCATCTGACACTGCAGGCAGCTTACCAAGGGAGTCAGAATACCCTCCCAGGACTCCTATGCAGACACAACTGACCCCAGAATTTTACCTAGCATCAAGTGACATAGAAATAGCAGAAGAATGCTTAGAGAATGGACATTTTCCCTGACTTCTAAAACACTTCTCCTACTAGTAGGAGTTAATAGTTTTCAGCTGGGCATCCTGTTAAAATGCCATTGCAGTTATTTTACCTGTTGCTTAGAAGATGTGCCCACAAACCTGATGCCATGATGAAGAAAATTACCTGTTTTAAAACCTAGGTATGAAAACAGTAGTCCTTTAAACTGTTATTTCTGAGCATTATCAGAGAACTTCAGACATCAGCATAGAGACCTGAGCAGAGGTGGAGTCTCTGTTGTTCCCAGCTCATACTGAGACCCTTGCAGGTGACATCTGTGACTGCACAGGGCAGAGGCAAAGTCTGTGTCCTCCCCATGGTACAGGAATTGGTGCATACAACCACCCATGTAGAACCCTGGCACTACCTGTAAGCATACATGACCCCTAAAAGAGCAGGAGGAACTCTGCAAGTGCAGGAGTGAGCATGTAATGTCATCGAGAGAGGCAATTATAACTGTAAAATGCAGTAAGATATTACCACAGATTTAGATCTTATTTTCTCAGGAAATAAATGCATACTTGCTTTTAATTGCAATTGTAAAAAATATGTGAGTTCATGTATGTTTTTTCATGATCTGTGATGAAAGCATGCTGCTTCCATATATTCTGAGAATATATTGTAATGTGTAGGCCACTTTGGTGTTATGCACAGGGAATATTATGCATATGCATATGCTTATGCATACTAAAAATTGGTGTTGGGAAATGGGGATAGTTTTTTTGATGACTGTGATATAGGGAACACCATTTAGAAAATGAGTTTAAGTGAGGCAGAGGTGAAGTGGCACTGTACACGACTATTTCCCTCAGCAGAAGTACTTGGCATGCTTGCATTTTTCAAAAGACAAAATCATGTTTGTCTTCCTTGAATGTGCACACATTCCTGGAGGTGGGGGATGGTTTTCTGTCCTTTTTCTTTTTTCCCTAGCCCTTAAATGCAGTTGAGTTTGGGTAATTTGGCCACAGCAACTGAAGGATATGTTGCAGGGAAGGAGGAAGAACAGAGTTTGTATTTATTATTGTAAAAGCTCTTTTTTTCATGTTAATTCCTTTAAAAAAATATAATAGTTTGTAGGGGTTGCATTACAGGCCTGTTTCACCAGCACAAAGTATCTGTACTGGAATAGCACATGCAAATGAAGCCAAAACAGAGAATCATTGTTTAATATAATTTGCTTCAGAAAAAAGCTGAACTATTCTTTTTTTAGTAAAAAAAAAAATCATTACAATTTCATTTTGACACTTTTCCTTAAAGAGTGTTGGGGCTGAGGAAATATCTTTATTTGGCTTAACAACCTTATTTCTTCCCATTAACATTTTCTGCAGAGTAACTGGTTAGCCATTAAACACCAACTATACAAGGATTTAAGCTCACATAAGAGTTATCCCAGTGAAATGGGAATGCTTTCCTGAGCAAAATGGTTCTGTATTCAAAGTAGGAATAGCTAAAATCCTTAAAGCAGCGCTTTCAAATACATTAGAATTAATTTAACCTTTCACTCTTCTGAGTCTATAATTTGATTGATTAGTCACTTAAAACTTTTTATGCAACAGTATGCTTCCTAAGTGTTGTTTATCTTGTGGAAATATGAAAAAAAAGTAGGAATATGCATAATATTGTGCATCTTTTGATTCTTATTACATTGAGATTTTTTATTTTCTTGGTCAAAACTATTTGCTGTTTCTTACTTTTCCTACTGATCTTAGAGATCTTCTTTAAATGTAGCGGTATTTAGTGACTTTATAATGTTAGAGACCACTTAGACCTACTTTAAAACTTCCCATTTTTAGAAAAATTAAATACACACTTTTACTCACATATTCCTTCACATATAAAAAGAAAAGTTTCTGAATTCCAGGGAGTTTAGTGCCATCAATTACACAAACCTGTATCAAAAAAGTTTTTGCCAGACAGGGCAGGTACCTTTGCAACATTTTGCCACAGACACTAGCAAAGCCAGGGCTTAAGAGTCAACATACAGGGCTCACTCCATTGAAATGTGATGTTCTGAAGCACACTCCAGGACTCTCTTTAAATGTAGTCTGTCTTACGTGTGGAGATCAGCATGTCTGTCTGGGATAGACCCCTTCCTTTTTGGTATCTGCATTTTGAGAAGGATCATAGAATCAGAGAATCATTCAGTCAGAGAATGGTTTGGCTTACAAGGGACCTCAAAATCATCTAGTTCCAGTCCCCCTGCCATACACAGACTCTGTTCACTGGACCAAGTCACTCAGATACCTTGATCCAGGCTAGGTAGAACTTCCTTTGGAGTCTTCCTAGAGAGTCAAACTCTCTAGGAAAGACATATTCTTAATTAACTGAAACAAAATAAATGAACAAAATAAACAAAAATAAACATGCTGCAGCTCTTACACAAGTAAATCTATCCCAATTGGAAATGGAAGTAGAAGATTTCATCTACTTTGTGTAAAAGATTAATTGTACAATACAATACAGTTTACTCAAATGGAAAACATAGAAGAAGAAGCAACACCATTTTGCCCAGTAAAGTGAGCAAACAGAATTTATCAATTTATCTCTGGCCCTATCTGACATTTATCATTTGTACCCTCTTCTGTATAACACCAAGTAAAGAATAAGTTTGGTGAATTTTAAACATTTTGTTGGCAAAACCTAACAATCTATTACTAACATGATAACTCTAATCATCCAGCATCCAACCTCTGCACTGAGAAGCCTGAAAAAGAGATATCTGATATGACAAAAATGGTTCCTAAAAATTCCTGGGATTTTACCTCGCTACTGCTGTCAGGGCAAATGTCAGCTGGAGTGACACCACCTTCCATTCTTCACTCCAGAGATTTATTCCAGAGGCTATGGTGTGGCACTTCCAAAAACTACCTCAATCTCTTTCTTGTTTGAACAGTTCACTAAATTTTGTAAAAAAATATAGGGAAAATATATACCTGTACTAAAAATGCCAAACACAAAATGTGTGTGACTTAGGCTGAGTGGTTTTCAAAGTTAAAACTTTTCCTGTACTTTGGAAGGGCTGCCAGTGTAGTTGATAACCACTAAAGTTGTACTTCAAGGGATAAGATGTTTTTAACTACAGTAGTAATTTACTAATATCAAATTAGTCAGTTCCTTGTAGAGAGAAATCTATATTATTAAAATTACCATATCTACATAAGAGTCTTTGCAAGTATAAGCAACAATCAGAAGGAAAATAAAATAAAACAAAACTAAATAAAATAAAATAAAAAATTTTTAAAATCCCCTGCCATCAAGCTAAGCCCGCAAAACTTCTGAGTATATGCCAGGACTCAGAAAAGCATGTGCATTTTAAGAATAAAAAAGTAGGCTTTGAAGTGGGGAGCACTCAGTGAAGATGAATGGGCTGAGGTCACAACTCTACATGTTTTATTGTTTTAGTCCATCTGACTTGCTGAACAAACAAGCAGCCAAGTGCTGATTTACAAAGGGAAGGTTATCTTCCTGACCAATGAGGACCAAATGTTTTGTTTTGAAACAGAATCAGATTCTATGGAACATAAAATTCTTGGAACCTGCTGCTGATTTCCTGCCTTTAGTAATTTCTTCATGCAGCTGGCAGAAGCTTAAAACAGTAAAATCAAGCAGTTTAGGAAACTTTCCACAGCAATGTCTTCCTAATGCTGAGTATGACAGGATTGTAAAACATGACACAGAGAAAATGAGCCATTGATCTGATTTTTTTTTTTAAAAAAAAATTTTCAAATTATTTCAAATACTTATATTTCAAAGGTTTTCAAATAATTATATTTTCTTGCATTTTACTTAAATGTTAGTTAAGGGTCATCTACAGCTGAGAAACGGAGTCCAGCTAAGTACCAGCCAGGAGCTTTTATTAAAACATGGCGAACTGGCAAATCCAAATAAAGATTTCTGGACTCTACAATGTACAGAACTGCTCTGATTGCCATAACTGTCTTGTAAATGGGTGTTTTCGTGGGAATTTTTCTTTAGCCGATGTCTCATGGGGGGATAAAAAGAACTCTAGCAAAGGTACTCTATAAAAACTTTGGGGTAGGTAGATCCACAAAGAGACTCAAACCTTCAAATTAGTCATGACAGATTCATGAAATACCGAAGGCCTCCTAACCTGCCAAGAATGAAAAAATTCTTTCACACCTTCAGTTCTGTCCATTATTATATGTGATCTCTTAACACAGCTGCAGGACTCAGGGCCCTACATTACAGCTCAGCCAAATGGAGAATGAGCACATAGATTTATCTTAGATGGAGAGGGTCCTGATTTATCAAATAAGTTAATAATCACATCCCCCCTTTGAATGGTGGATAGCTGCCCAGTTTGGGAGAAATAATTCTGCCTGATTTCTGTTGATTGCTTTAGCCTTTTGTTTACTGGACATACTGAGATGATATAGCCTTGTGTCTTGCACAGAAATAATGTCACCTATATCCATAATTAAATAGGCACTGGAACAGAGATTTGGCACTATCTGTGTCTGTGTCTCTTGCTGGTTAAACATGCCAAACACAGCACTGCAGGACAAAATTCTCCTCATCTATCTATTACCAAATTAATATTTGCTTTATGCAGAATGACACAGGACAAGAAAGCTTCTTTTAAGAACAGCATGTAGGTAGGGCTTCTCCTGGGAGAATAGCTTGGTTCATATCACTTATGCCCAGTCTTGCAAAGTCTCCCAGCCCAAAATCTGTGTCCTAGCTATGGAGCTCACAAAAGGGCTGTGAAGCTTTAGTTCCTACTTCAAAGAGAGTTTCCAGCTGAGAATTGAAGTCAGAAGTACGTGCCTCTTCCTGCACAATTAGCCTTGGTCGAGTCTTGATGAATCTAAGTCAGTAACTAAGTTCTGGAGAACTGCACTTTGTTGGACTTTCATTTTAGCTGCTTTATATTTGCTGGGATTTGTTCTTGCTGTTTGGCATCATGTCAATGCTGTATTTTAAAAACATCACTTGCTCAAAGAAAATTGGAGAAAGCAGAAGATCAGAGTTGAAAGGTTTCTTGGAAGAAGTGTTTGTGTTTCTGGATACAGTGATCGCTGTTCAGCTGTTCAGATGATTTAAACTAAACAATTCTACATTAGTCAACAGTTCTATTACAAGACTCCTTGTAAAAGCAAAGCCTTCTCTAATATGGAGGCCTCTCAGGAAATAGAAAAATAAAGTGAAATTAATTTGTGCTCAACCCCCAAATCAGGGATCATTTCAGTCTTATTTTCAAGGGCTTAAAGTGGTTTGGTACTGTTGGCCACTTGACAAATCACATCTGAGTGAGAAAATTTATCAAGGTGTTCTTCCTCTTCCACACATTTCTAGAAGGAACAATTCTTGTTATCACATGTTCTGAGTCATAATAAGAAACATTACTGGAAAGTTACAAATATTTTAAAAAGAAAATTAAGTTTCTCACACTTATTTATCAGTCCTTTTTCAGAGAAAGGTACCAGAGCAGACATTATTTGAAACTCATGTAGTACTTGATCTTTCAGCTGAACGTATCAACATTCAACATTCATTAGTCTTACTTACTGATCGTTTGTAGTGCCTTTATTATCAAGTAAAGAATAAATACAAATTCTAGCAAAAATTCATCAAGACTTATGATCTATTGTTTTAAGGCTGACTATACAGAAGTTTTTTATAAACATTTCAAAAATCCTTTCATAAATCCATTACATCTTAACTATTTTAAACTTAAGCAGGCTAAGAAAGTTTTTTATATATCCAACATAATTGCATCTTTTTCACTAACACACTCCTGTTGTGATTCCAAGTTAAAAACTTATTATATATAAAGTGACTAACCACAATTAATATATTAAAGTAAAATTTCTGTATTATATTTTGACAGTAAATAAAAAGAAACAAAGAAGTCTAAGAAATCTTTGAAAATGTAATTGGTTTCATTTTAATTGATCATTTTAATAGCACAAAGGCGTAACAAAATTAAAAGCCTATTAGTGATCATTGTTCCAAAAATGCACTTTACTTCCATTAACTTACATGATTTTAGTGGGAGCACATTTAAAGCACAGCTGTAAATATTTTTAATCTTTGACTTTTTCTTTTACAGGAGCCTCTAAATGTTATTGATCCCAGTTTGATGGATCTAAATGGTCCAAGTGAAGATGCACTAGAATGGGATGAAACTGACATAAGTAATAAACTCATCAGTATTCATGAAGACTTAAGTGATCCTGATCAGGAGCTCAGCAAGGATGATCTAAACCAGAAACCTGCTTCAGAAGAATGTGGTGATAATGACGTGAATGAGGATGAAAGTATCAGTAATCATGGAATTCCTCTTTATTGTCCCAACATTTCTTCCCCTCCAAATCCTCACATCTATCAGGTCTATAGTCTTCATAATATTGAATTATCAGAAAAAAAACATATGCCTTTTTTGAAAAAAAGACATCCACACTCTCCAGTGTAATGCAGTCTAACATTTTAAACAAAAGTCTCAGTAAAGATTCATCATTTTCATCTACCAAATCCTTGCCAGATCTAATAGGAGGTACCACATTGGCAAAACCATATAACGGCATGTATAAGAGTGGGAACATAAGCAGGCATTCTGAGAGTGAGAGTGGGATAGTGAGTGAATGTGATACAGAAACTACAAACAATTCAGAAATTTTTTTGTTAAATGATATTGAAAGCAGTCAGAGTAATCCTGAAATTGGGCATGTGGAAATCCAAGAGGATAATGTAATAAAACCAAAACTAAAGCAAGATGAAGAAGATCATACTAGTCTTTCAGATGATTTCCAATTGGCACCTTCTGTATGCTGTGGAAGTGAAAATGATGAGGATTTGGACAGCATTCCTATGTCTAACCCTGGTTGTCCAGAAGAATTGCTAGGAAAACATGATGTGTTTACATTTTATGATTATTCATATCTTCAAGGCTCCAAATTCAAATTACCAGTGATAATGAAACAATCACAGGTTGAAAAAACACATACGGAGGGTAGTTTGTTTCATGACTTTTGTTTTGACAAAATACCTGGTAAATCTGAACATAAGTCTGGAGAGTCACAACCAGATGGGTTTATTCATGATCATGCTCTGGCAAGTATCTGTGGAGAATCAGATCCCAGTTCTGGTAAATCTGCAGAAACTGTAAAAAAATTACCTGTTACAGAGAATACAAGACAGGTTTCCACTTTATCTCATAATTCTTCTTTAGAATCTCTGTCGGTAGTAGGTGATTTGTTCAGCTCAGGTATTTTTAAAAGTGGAGATGGTCTTCAGCGAAGTGCCTCTTTGGAGAGCTGGCTGACTTCCTACAAAAGCAATGAAGATCTTTTCAGTCATCATGGCTCTGGAGACATAAGTGCAAGCAGTGATTCTGTTGGAGAGCTCAGTAAAAGGACATTAGATCTTCTGAATCGCTTAGAGAATATCCAGAGTCCTTCAGATCAAAAAATAAAGCGCAGCATCTCTGATATGACACTCCAAAGTAGCTCTCAAAAAATGTCTTTTACTGGACAGCTGTCTCTAGATATTGCATCTTCAATCAATGAAGATTCAGC
The DNA here is from genome assembly GCA_024865655.1 of Emberiza elegans. Classification (NCBI taxonomy): domain Eukaryota; kingdom Metazoa; phylum Chordata; class Aves; order Passeriformes; family Fringillidae; genus Emberiza; species Emberiza elegans. Next base: position 27,969,071 of record JALJVW010000139.1, read on the forward strand.
AGCTTCTCTCACTGAACTCAGCAGCAGCGAGGATCTTTCTCTCTGCTCTGAAGACATTGTACTACACAGAAATAAAATACCAGATTCAAATGCATCATTTAGGAAACATCTTAATAGATCTGTAGCTGATGAGAGTGATGTCAATGTCAGCATGATTGTTAATGTTTCCTGCACTTCTGCTTGTACTGATGATGAAGATGACAGTGATTTGCTTTCAAGTTCCACCCTTACCTTAACTGAGGAAGAGCTAGGTGTCAAAGATGAAGATGACGACTCCAGTATAGCAACTGATGAGGATATTTATGAAGAATGCAATTTAATTTCAGGAATTGATTATATAAAAAATGAGCTCCAAACCTGGATTAGACCAAAATTTTCCTTGACAAGGGAGAAAAGAAAAAGTAACCTCAGTGATGAAATTCAGCGCAGTAAAGAAGTTAGTAATGAGACATCAAAAGCCACAGATACATTAAGCATTGAAACACTATTGAATGGTTCAGTGCAGAAAATATCAGAAAATAATGGCAATAGTAAGAATATACCATGTGATCGTGGAAAAGGGACAAAGAGTCACCCAGTGAAAGACATCTCTCAGGTTGTGAAGGATCAGCTTGTGGATGATATGGAGAATGGCAACGTCGAAAATACTCTTGGCAGTCAAAAGGAAGGTCTTGTTAGTGTTGCAGCAACCCCCAAAACTCATGCATCACTTGATGTCAGAGAAGCTGAAAATGAGTGTGGTGTCTGTGAAGCATTTACAGACAGTTCAGATGATTCACATATGGATGGCAAGGAGACTGTTCTTTCTTCAGCTGGATCCAGGAACCCTCCAAGAGAATGTCAAAGTCATCTTCAGCCTGATCATCACTCTGTTGCTTCCTCTCCTGCAAAAAAGCCTTGCCTTGAATCTTCCTCAGAAATTAATTCTGTAGGCATACAAGATACAGCTTTACAGCCATCCTTACCTAGTGGTCAACAACATAGAACAAACGCTACTGAAAAATTTCCTGATTGCTGTTCAGCCTTGAAATCCAGTGAAGCAGAATGCAACTCATCAGCCAATGGTTTTGACTTGTGCTGTAACTGTGAATCTGCTGATTTTGATAAAAAAACAATGGATGGCTCAGTACACAATTTTGTCAGGGAGATAATAGACATGGCATCAACAGCTTTGAAAAGTAAGTCACAACCTGAATGTGAGTCATCTGCTCCAGCTTCATTAGCACAGATCAAGGAAAAAGTGTTAGAACACTCTCACAGACCCATCCAGCTAAGAAAAGGGGACTTCTATTCTTATCTTTCACTTTCTTCTCATGATAGTGACTGTGGAGAGGTAATCAAATACATAGAGGAAAAGAGCAGCACTCCTGTGCCACTGGACTTCACAGATGAGAGAGAAGATATTGAATGCTTCTTTGAAGCCTGTCCTGAGGAAGAACGTGTTGAGCAGCAGCAACAGTCTATTTCTAATGGTTCTCCTGAAGCACAAGTTGAGCAGCGGCAACCTATTTCTAACCCTATTTCTGAAACATCTGCAGAGTCACTAGGGGAAGGGACTCCAGAGTCATTAAAATTAAAAACAGCTTCTGAAGGTAGGGATTTATCTTTCTTATGTGGGGATGACAATGATATAAATATTCCAAATACTAACAAAAAATGTACATCAAGTAATTCAAAAAATGCTGATGATGATTTGCTGTTTTCAGATGGACGAAATGAAAGTTTGGAAAAGAATTCTCCAGAGGTTAGCACTAAAAAGAGTAGTGCAGGAAAATCACCTGGAACAGAAGATAAAAAAGGATGTGTTGCTGCTTCTGAAGAGGCTTCAGCTACAGAGTTTCAGATAAAGCCTGGCCATTCACAGAAAAAGGATGGTTTGCATCAGAACAGAAAAACTCTTACTTGTGAAGAAAATCTCCTCAAACTTCATAAGGAAAGACATATAAATATGCACAGATAGAATGTAACCTCTGCAGGCACATAGATTATTCTAAAAACAGGTATGTACTCTACAAGTTGCACTTTTTTTTTTTAACTTTTTTTTAACTTTTCTTTTTTAATTTTTTTTTGTACAATGAAAGGAGATGAATCATCAGCCAGGGCTTCTGTTTCATGATAGTGCTATGTCATTTATTTTGATTACACTATAATCCCAGATTACATGCCACTAGTCAACAAATGCAGTGAATACGAATTGCTTTTTGCCCTTTGGCTTTGCACTGACTGGAGCTGCTCCCTTCTGGAACAAGTCTGCTATCTTGCAGAACCTGGGAATTCTTCCAACATAATATATCAGCCTCCATTCTCTCCTCAGCTGAGGGAACCAGACACCATCCCTGCTCATTGATGCCTTTCTCTGCAGGCATCTGGTCTTAGGAGGGGTTCAAAAGCACTTGATAAAACTAAACTTTCAGTTGTACAAGAACTAGTTGGTTTGACTTGTGAGTTGGAGTTCTACAATTTTTCTAGACAAACCATGAAGAATGGCTAAGCAGACTGGAGAATAGAGAGATAATAAGTAATCTCCTGATGCCAGTTTACTATTATTTTAATTCAGTAAGCCATTATTAAGAACAGAATTATTACAACATAGCATTAGGTCAAAAGATGAGGTTACCAAAACAACAGATCTTTACAACATCATGAAAGTATATAATGTGAGGGTAATGGAGATGGAAACTGATGACTGTCCAGTACCCAGCAGTACTGCAACCTTTGGTTCTATTTTTGTGGTAAGCATTTTGAAACGTGAATAAGATGATGGAACCTAAGGCAAAAAGGTGGTCCTGATCTTTACCAGTGTTTGAAAGTGGTTCAGATCTGGAATTTCTGACCTCACATAGAGGTTGAACAATTTAAAAGCTGCACATTTAATTACGGAAGAGGATCTACAAAGCAACTTTTGGATCTGTTCCTAGCATTCAGCACTGCTGTTTTGAGTCTCACTAGTTTGGTGATCCAAAAGCCAGCACAGCTCTATCAAATGCCATCAGTCTTTGGAAACACTCCTCCAGCAGACCACAGCCAGAACAGCAATTCCAAATGCCGATCCAGTTCCAAATGCCGCTGCTTGCCAGAAGCTGTAGCAAGGGAATTTCCAATAAAACACAAGGCTAAGCATGGGACAGATTTCCTTGAGGAGTTCTTGAATCTCCACCTGTGGAGATTTTCAAAATTCAAGGAGACGTGGCCCTGAATAATCTTTTCTACCTTTGAAAACAGCCTTCCTTTTAACAGGAGGTTGGACCAGTTGATGTTCAAGTTTCCTTCCAACCTAAGTTATGCTATGATTCCAAGATGTTGGCAGGAGAAAAGGCAATTATTTATCACTGCCCGTGGAAAACATTAGTACTCTCCTATGGCAAACTATGTAGCTGTAGCAGAGGATCACATCTGATTTATACAAAATAGATTTCTTTGCTGCTCTTAGAGATCTAACTTCCTCATTTTTGATTTTGTTATGTTATATTTCTAAGCTTTGGGCTTTCCATTTATTGGTGATATACCCAGCATTCCCACATTCACATATATATTTCTAGCAAAGTCTTTAGGTTATGACAGCAATAGTCTACAACTTGCTGCTATCTCAACACATCTCTGTTTGACTAATGCATTATCTTGGAACCATCATATTAAAGAGGGATATGTCTGGGATGGCTTTGAAACAGGCTATCATGACCTGCTGATTGCCAGTTAGGTTAATACTTGGACACATCCAAACAATTGGAGAAGCAACAGAAATCAAGTATGAATTACAAAACTCATAAATAATTCTATGTATTCTAGAATTAAATTAAATTGATTATATGTATATAGAAGTCTCTATTTGGAAATTGAGATGATGACAAAAGTCTGGGATTGTTAACTGAAACTGATATAAACATAAGCTTTCCAAGTTATTGTTTTACTAATTTTCTCATTTTTTCACTCATTTTTATAATATTATTTTGAGGAAGAATATTTGCTGTAGTGAGTGTGATTTTTTTCCTTGTTCTCATTCTTTCACTGATAATAACATGTCTTTTCAATTTGTTAGTACTTTTGCTCTGAGGATCTCAAAATACTGCATAAACTTACCTCACTCTTCAGAACTTTATAGTTATTTGCATGGTAGCCAGATGGGTTTTTTTCCATAAGACTGGAAATGAAAATATGCAGTTTGTGTGAGTTCTAAGATTGGAATTAGAGGATAGGTTTAATAATAACTGCCCCACAATGCAATAAAATATAATGCAAAATCTGGATACAACAACTTAATACAACAGCTTCCACTTTTGCCCAGGGGCTGACAAATTATTTTAAGAGAACAAAGCTGTTCACACTACATTCCCACTTTTTATATGTTGGAAGACACCCTGGTTCTTAACTTGTACATATAGCATTACTTCAATGGAAACTATGTACTGTATTATTCCCAGTAGTAAAGTTCTAGAATACATATAGTTTATCTCTGACACACCAAAAATGAAAATATGAGCTGCTAGGTTTGGTTTCACTAAAGTGTGAGCTCCCTTCCCCCATCCACAAGCTTGATGCTTTAACTTCATCTCTCATGCTATGGGGAATGAATTACAGAAGCAATCTATCCTAATTTGTTAACTTATTCAAATAACAGTTATTATACTTAACTATGCTAAAGATTATCTTTTTGGTGGCAGATTGTTTATTTTTTGATGAGGCTAATTACTGATTTTCCAAAGGTAATTTACATTTATTACTAATGCATCTTTTAAAATGTGACAGATAAATGTTGTTCCCATAAGTGTATTATGAAAAAAGTTACTATTTAAAAACACATTATTTAATTTGAAAGATAAATGGCAAACACCATTATTTTTCCTGAAGCACCTGTGCTGTAAGCTCATTTAAATGTGTAATTCCATGTGTAGCTGCAATACTTAGAAAAAAAAAATCTATACTATATGTGTACCTTAAAAGCATACTGAGAATTCAAAGCTGAAAAAGACATGGTTTCAAATGTAGGTTGATTTTGTACTGCTTTAGTGTTTACCCTGGCTTTACAGGGGAATAAAACTAATAGTGAATAAATAGTTTTGTCAAATGTTGCAGTCCTGTTGTTTAACAATGTGCTACAAAAAAAAAATTGTGGAGGAATTATTATAATTCTAAGGGCAGACTCAAAAATATCTCTGACAGCACTGACTACTCCTTCACATGAGCTGACACAGAGTTCTTCAAGAGAGGTGCTCATAAAGCTGCACTGATTTTATTTGTCAATTAGGGGTCACCTTGAAAGATCTATCTGTACATGAGATCATGGGATCTTCTGCTGCCGCTGTGACCCATGACTCACCAATGGGATGGGAACTTTTAGTTTCAAATTCAATATGCACAGAGATCAATACATTCAGGACACTTATGTGTTCCACCCAAAGTCTTTTCTAGAGGATGCCTTAGAATTCTGTGTGTAATCTGTTAGTTCTCACAAGTAAATCCAAAAGTTATTTCCTTACTTCTGCATTTTAAATTTAAGTTTTAAATTAATTTAGGGGAAAAAAAAAATTACTTGCACTTAAGAAAACTAAACTGATTTTATCTGGCAGCAGTGCAATATTAGAGAGAATATTCTGCCACTTACTATCACCAGGAGAAACCCTGCACTGGTGCTCAAAGCGCCTGACTGTTATTTCCTGCTCAGCAATAGATATTTTGTATGACTTTTTCCTTCCTTGTCTCAATTTTTTTTTAGCAACAAAATAATGAGAATAATGATCAGTGAGACCTATGAAGAATAGCTTATTTATGTACAAGTATTTTGAGATCCACAGATAAAAGATGATACATAAATGAAAAGGACTGTTAGTTATTTCCTACAGGAGAAAAAAACCCCACATTTACATAATAATTAGTATATAATAATTTACTTTTAGAGACTGGAACTACAATAATAATCTAAATTTTGCTTATTTTTTTTCTAGAGATTTTTATAGGGAAGTAAATAATATAAAGTTTCTTTGTAGAGTTTAAAGCAGTCTTGACTTTTTAGCTCCTTACAGTACCTGACTTTAAAAAAGCTAAATAAATGGAAGAATCTTATGTTGAAATCTATGAATTACATAATTTTTGAAAAATCCTTCAGTGAAATTTTTCTTACTCATGCCAGAATTGTAGAAACCTTTGATACAATCTGCCACTTTATTCAGATCAGTTCTTCATTAATATCTAAACAGACAGTTGAGCTTTTCAATATTTTCAAGTAATAGTAATTCTTGTATAAATGGGGAAGGATGTGGTCAGTTACAACAAAGAAGATCAAAGGAGATGGTAACTGGATAGATCCAGATATTCCTGCTTAACTTGGAAGGCACATAATGCATGTCTGGAGTGCCTCCTAGGAAATGCCTCTGAGATGTACTTTGCACTAATCTTTGAGCTGTATTCTGACAGTTATTTCTTCATAATTCTCATCATAAACCCATGCTCTTTGCTGAATAGTTTAACCATAAACTCTGAGCTGAATAATTCTATAGTAGGCAAATTTAACTCATTGCTGGTACTAGAAGTGTCTAAATAGTTATTTACAATTTAAAAATACAGTGATGACACTGACAATTCTATTCACAGACTACTTCTGTGACAGTCTTTTCTTCTTCTCCATTGAAGTCTCACTATATATGTTTGCACAAATATTAAAAATATTGTTAGATAGATCTTTTTGTTGCTTGACTTTTGAAAATTTCCATGTTTTCATTGGTTGGTGCACTTCTGTGTGCTGGAGGTAAGTTCACAGGTAAAGATGAGGATAAGATCCAGGGAAAAGGTCCACTGTGATGAACACCCTTGTTTCTTTAGAAGTAAAGTCTTTATGAAAATCAGTGACTTTTCTACATCAATTAATTTTTTCACATTAACTTGTACCTCAGGCTGTTAAAAGTAATTTTTTGCCGACTGTATGCTTCTGCATTAAAGACTCTGGCATGTGACCATTTAATGGCTATATATTATTGTTCTGGAAGACCTATGTTTTGCAAATAAAACTTCATTTTCTGTAACCTACTATTAATTTTCTGTTTCCTTTTAGAAACTTGGCTGCAATTCAGGGGCAGGTTCATCCTGTAAACCCTGGGATGACCTCCAATTCCATTGTATCACTGCCCTTCATTAAACTGACTCCCAAGATAATTTTTTTTTTTCCAAATGTGGTTTGTCCATGTTAGCTTTGTGGTCAGGCTGCATATGCTAGTCCTATTTCAGTGATCATTTTATTTTGTAGCAAGGCCATTTGCCTTCATATGGATTCCTCTCCCAAGCTACCTCTAATGACCTCCCCTTCCTAAATTGGATTCTCCTGTTCTACTTACCACTGGTTCTGTTCTTTAAAGTACTATAGAATTCACGGTCAGTCTGGTTCATCTTTTCAGAATTGTACCTGTCAGTACTCTTCTATTTTATGTAACAAATCTAATATTTATCTGTATAATGCATAAGTTTATTGAAACTATTTTGCTTTTAAAGTGACTATTTTGTTGGATTGCAGCAAAAAGAAGTCATTGGTCCTCCTAATTAAATGCATCTAAAAATTAAGCAATTTAAATAAATGGCATTTTATTTATTTAATTTAAAAATTTAATCTATGCAACACTTCAAGAAACAACTACATAGTGTTGTATATTAGAAACTGTTGACATTCTACTGAATTAAGTATAACATTTTGGGTTTTTATGCTTCTTGAGGTGGTAATGAGAAAAAAGTTTTTAAAAAATGTGTGCCTTGCTGTATTTCTTATACCATTTATTAAAAAGCTGCTTTCACAGTAAAATTATGTTTGTTTGAAAGGAGGAAATAGCAAGGTTAAGATGTGTGAATAATTTCTGTATATATGTATAACCAACTGCAAACATTGATGTATAATGACAGTATAAAATGCTTTCATGTTTGTGATGTCCAGTGATGTGGAAATTATAAGCCTTAAAACCATTAGATTGCATGGTAATTAGAATTGGCACAATAAACATAGTTTATTGGGGAAAAAAAAGCAGAATTGGTGATCTGTTTTACCTGCGTTCCAAGCACAGAATGCTTTATCAAAATTCCAAAGAATATGGTTTTCTTTGCAAATATTCCTTAGAGATATGCAGCTCTTTAACTGGCGAAGATTTGTATTATCTAACTCACAGGTAAAGAACTTTGTCATTAAAGATTCTGTTGGTCTTTTGGGCCAAGCAAGGAGACACAAATATTTAGTATCTCATACAGTATTTTATAGCAGATCTTTTTATTGTTTATAAGCAACAGTTTGTTGTCCAATTCTTAAAATTTCATTCATTTACATAATCATATTGAATAAGCTCTATCTAGACACTCTAGCAGTTGGCTGTTTTGATGACTTAGATTGTACATTTCAAGTGCTTTTATCTTTTGCTAAAAGATATTGAGTGACCAAAAAAAGCCAACCAGCCAGCTTTATAAATTAACTCTGCAAACATGGCATTCATCTCCTAAAAAAACTATTGGGAAGGAATGTCAGGAAATTTAAGACAAACAGTGCGCTCTGATGCCACCTTTAATCATTTTATTTCCAACTATATTTTTTTTTACAAAAAGCTTCAGCATTCCTCCTTTAAAACATGGACATCAGTTTGACAAGTTTAGCTATAAGCAGAGAGAAGCTACATGGGCCAGAAGATATATTCATGCAACACTGAAGGAACAGATATTTAAGAACAATCTCATGTTTTCCAAAGCATTAACAGCTTCCTATTACTGCAAAAGGGAAATTATTTGTCTCTCAATTTAAATCTCCACAGTGTAGCCTAAGGTAAGACTATGAGGTTTCTAGGGCAGCAGTAACAGTGTTTATCTTTAAGTATAAATAAGAAGTATTTATTATATGAACCTTTTGAATCCACAGAGATTTTGTACATGCATATCTTTTATCAGGTAAAATTCTAAAAAGTTAACCAATAATTACCTAAAATGTATAATTATATAGCTGAAGACCACTTTATTATATTTTATGTGTATATATATATATATATATAAAGTCATTCAAAATATAACTCCTAATTTTATTTGCAACCATGATTTTTTAAATGGTCTTGACAGAGGAATTGAGTTAATAATTATTCTTCTTTTCTCCTTAGTATTTTCTGGTTTATGCTATCTTTTTTAAAACTTATTTTGACTATGGTCATACTGTGACAACAGGCAAACTAATAATTCAGAGGCTTTTCAGATCTGTCATCTCACCCAACAGACTGTGCATAACTCCATCAATTACTTGTACCATTCTATTAGGCCATTTGCCACAAATTCACTTTTTTCCTGGGGGAAAACAGTATTACTTGTCAAATCAATAAACCACATATTCATCATACAATATCTGGAATACTATGTGGTCACAACTCAAATTTCTGTGGTTCCTCTCTGAGAGATTTGAACATTATAATTTGACTAGTAATCCCAGATCTATATTATTTGGTCTCATGAGATAAAAATACCATTTTTAGCCTTTTTTGGCTAGAAAATTTACCTTTTACAGTTTTTATTCTCTGAATTGACTTTGTTGTCAATCAAAATTGATTTCTAAGTGAAATATTGATATATATGTTCCACAGGACTGTTTCCTCTCTTAGTGTAAGTCATGCTTATGGCCATATTGTGCTGGAACTTCATGCAATTTCCTAAAGAAAAATATTGGTATAGTACAAAACTAATGTGGATATACCAAGAGTACCTTAATATCAGCCCATGCAGAGAGTGCTGCATAGAACTCATTCCTGCTGGTGAAATTCTTTTGTGGCAGAGAGGAATGCTGCAAGCTTTCTGCAGAATTTATTCCCTACTAAAGTTCCACAGGCTGCTTTTTATTCCACACACTCCCTGGCTCATGCTTGAACAACATCTGCAATGTGTGAGGAGGCCATTTGACAGCAATGGCCCTGACACATGGATCTCCTTTTCCTGCCTACTTCAGATTTCTCCCACAGAGAGCCAGAGCTCTCCAGCTCTAAGCAAAGGGAGTGCACACTAACACCAGTGCTAAAATACATGCCTGGGACTACAGTTGAAAACGTTTTTTTCACTTACATTAGCTTTAAATATGGATAAGCCACGTCCCCAGTCTCTCTCACTTAATGGTTTTCATTTTTCCCAAGATAAGTAAAAGATTTTTAGTGATACAGTGCAGCTATGCAGTACCACTGTACTGGTAAGAAAGTCAGGTGATGTCTCCATGTTCTTATGGTTGTTTGTGCTGTTCGTTGCATACATGTGTACACATCAGCATGCAAACACATGAAAATATTCTCAAACTGTTCCTGTTTGATTTGCAATAAACTCAAATAAAGAGTTGCTGTCATTTAGACAACATCTTGACCTTCCTCCTTGGTAACAGGAAGCACAGAGGACATAGCCTTCCACACCACATATTTTAGCATTTCATTGCAATTCCCCTGTGTTGATGAAAACAACATATTTTGAATAACATGTATCTGCTAAGATGTCTGCTTTTATTTTTTTGGTCCTTTTTTATTTGGCCAGAAGACATTGGGAACGGTGTTGTAAATTTTTCTGTGCTATTGTGCACAGGAAAGGGGTTATTAATGTTTAGGCCAGACTGTGCTTGGCTCAAGAGGATTAACAGGGATGTCAAATTCTTAGCCAAGTCAATCTCCTCCACTGACAAGTTATAACAAACGTATTCCTAATAATAGCATCACTTTGAGAGGGGTTTTGGCCAACAAATGACATCTGATCTATTGCCTTCAGTGCTGTGTGTCTGATTTTTGGGAGTTGTCCTGTCTTTTATGCCTTTTCTACCAACCTCAAAAGCTTACATTGTTCATGTGATCACTGCTCAGTAAATGCATGTTCATCTTTGATATTAGAAATGTGCTAAGGACTACGCCATAAGTGAACTTGGCATCATTTAAGTCTGTGTACTAGAGGAATTCTAGGTGCTCCAGTGCTTTAAAAATTGAATTTCCTTTGCACTAGAAAGCAGTATTACTTTAGTTCTGGTGAGTGAAGAAAAAAGCTAAGTTAAAACCAAAGTTAGAATTGTATAAATCAGTAATTTTAGATTACAAATATTACTGTGATATCATAGCTATTGTCAAACTAGTTATTAAAATTTACAAGAATTAAAGAGTTATGCAATGATTAAAATTTAATTTGAAAAGAACAGTTAGATAAATAAATATTTTTACCTCGCCTTGTGTTGGCATTCTGGAAGTGGAAGGGAAAATAATTTTTAAATTTTATGAAATATTTAAAACATTTTTCTTTCTTATAATTAGTGTAAGGATGTTTTGAATGCAGCAAGGATCTAGTTGTAGCATTTTCCAAACATTATGAGAGCGACAGGGAAAGGTATATTTCACAAGATTTCAATAGTGAAAAAGACAAACATAAAAATTCTTCATACACTTTATTTACAGAATGAAAAAAAAAATTAGACTTAGAAAGAACTTCTAGTGAACATCAACCATATATTCCAAATATTTTCCCTTTTTTCATGGGGAGATAAGTAGTACTGAAAATAGCATGCCCTTAGGCAAGGTAGTGTGTGAATTTCTCATACAGGCTGTGGTGCATATATACCTGAATTTCTGCTCTGTAGCTCTTGAATAAAAAACGTGATCATAGAATTCACTTTGGAGGCCATGGGTTTTGTTGTTTCTTCATAAGGAAGTGGACCAAATTTGGGCTGAGGAACATCTGCCTCTAACAAACTTTAAAAAGAAATTTTAGCATTCAGATTTTAAATAATACACAATGGCAGACAAAAAATAGTAAAAGGAAAAGAAAACAAAAAAGCAATCATTCTATAAATCCTAGTAGTCCCTGCCAGTAGTTTAATCAAGAATATTCCAACTTGAGTAGCATTATTATACTTCTATTCATTTATCCTGACACACTGATGTTAGACAAATCTCTACAGCTTTTTTGCTTTACTTACCTCAAAATAGGGCTTTTCAAAGTGCTGAAAAGGTTATGGAAATGCCATTTCAATGGTTGAAATGGTTGCATGAATCAAAAAACCCTGACATCATAGTTCTCTTGGGTGGCTGTGTGTGCCAGCTGAGCTGATCAGTGCTGCTTTTGGCCACATTTTGTGGAGGCAAAGACTTTAAAAAGCTTTTCATGCACATAGACCTCAATTTTCCACTATTAATATGACTACTAAAGAAAGCTTCCTCTGTAAGGAGTTTGCCTTAAATGACAACATAAATTTTTCTCATACCTGACGCTGCTCATTGTATATATTCCTGTATCTTATCCCCAGTTCCTCCAAGCTGAACATTTCTCCACTCATACCTTTTCTTCTTGAACAGCTCAGAAAGTAAATGAAGGGGTTTCAACTTAAGTTTGTAATAGACAGTTTAAAGGTAATGCTTTAAAAGATGGGCAAGTGGCACCAGAGCCATAGTGGCTTGGAGTGAAGAGAAAGTGGCTGGCAGGAGGAATTCTAAGGGCTTCAGTGCTTTAAGAATGGAATTTCCTTTGCAATAGCAAGCAGTATTATTTTATTTCTGGAGAGTGGGGGAATCAGCTAAGTTAAAACATGAAGTTAGAATTGTGCAACTCAGTGATTTTAGGGTACAAATATTACTGGAGATGCAGGATGCTGAAGCTGTGCCAAGTAGACTGGAGGGAGGATTCAGATCAGCAAGTGTCATGCTGGCTGATAAAAGAAAAAGAAGAGAGAAGCAGAGGAGGAGGTGGAGCTTCAAGGATGGCTGATGGGAACTAGCTTTGGTTAAAGTATTTGTAGAATAATAGGAGCATACACTGTTTTGAAAGAGATTTATCTCTATTGCTAGACTTGTTATTGAAAGTGTAAAGTGATACTATTCATGAATACATTCATTTTTGAATCTGCTGTTCAGTTATGCCAAGCATATCAATCAGGTGTACCATTGTCAGTTAATTAACATTTGATTGCATTAAACACAGGGTGTTGAAGAGGAGGTTTCTTCTCAGAGGGGGAGGGGTATCTGTGTGATTTCTTTGGAGGGGGAGGGATGTGTTCTTAGTAATTATTGTCAGCTGTGTGAAAAGTGAAATTGTAACTTGTTAGTACATATTTTTGTGCCACTCACCACTCTTTTTGGCCAAAGTAAGATTGGAAGCCAAAGGCAGCAAGTGTATCAGCAGATTAGTCCTCAGCCATATCAAATACTGCATCTGGAAATGTAAATGTTGTCTGTGTAGAAGGAAAATATTTGAGAATGAAAGGGGAAAGGAAAGGAAAGGAAAGGAAAGGAAAGGAAAGGAAAGGAAAGGAAAGGAAAGGAAAGGAAAGGAAAGGAAAGGAAAGGAAAAAGGAAAAAGGAAAAAGGAAAAAGGAAAAATGGAGGGAGAGTGAGAAGGAAAGTTGAGTTATGCCTGTGGTATATAACTATTTGATAGCATTTTGTAACGTAACAGACTTGATAGCGTTCAAAATAACAAATGATTTGGTTAAGAAAAATCTTTCTTCTTCTTCTAGCCACATAATAACAAGTCACTCATGGAAATGGACTGATAGTGAATTCAGACATGATGGAAGGATATATTATACTCCTTCACATGATGTAGAATTAATCTATGGAATTTCATTTTGTCATTAAATTTTTGAGTTAAATAGCCTAGTGAGATTGAAAAGGAGTGTAAATATAGAATGGGCAGTTGTGTCAAAAGAGGAGGTGAGTCCAAATGAATGACAGTGGAGAACAAACTAAATTCTCCATGATGAAATATGTTGTCTGCTGAAAGGACAGGGGAAATTTCACAAATTCAATGCAAAAATATCTAAAGCAAGATGGAAAAATTCTGTCTTTCTCTGAGGCAATCAAAAATGAGAAAATGACACACTCAAGGCACATACAAAATGCATAGAAAATGTCTGGGTATCTTTTCCTTACTCATCATTCCACTGTTGAAAATGAAGATGTGGTGTGAGAACCAAATTATTTTAATTCCTTGACAAACCACTGTGTTGCAGTGTAAAAACTTATCACAAATATGATTTTGTGGATAATTATAACCTGCTTTTCATATGTTGCATTTAACATATACATGTTTAGTCAGATAGAGTTGACTGTGATAAATTATATTTCAATAAAGGAAACACATATCAGGCCAGTTGGGTAACAATATTTCAGAAGAATACCCCTTCTTTAATCACACACTTTGATGGAGGAATGCTCATGATCATGTCAGTACAACTCAATTTTTTCCACAGGGACTGACATCCTAAACTGCTCTATACAATGAATCACCTTGTCAAATAAAGTGCAAAATGGAAAACTGTTTTCAAACTCATCTGATATAATGACATTTACAACAACATGTTTGAGGTGATACACCAATAATAATAATTATATTTGTCTTAGACTTTCATGGTGCTTTGAAAGTTTTATGCAATAATATGCTTTTTATTTTCCATTTAAGACAATTCTGTACCAGGGCTTTTACTTCCTGAGTCTTTAAATGAGCCCAGAAACTATGTTTTGCATGCAACTGGAATTGGTTACTAAAAAAATTTCTTAGGAAAAAACCTATATAGTTTCAACAGGAAGCCAACTTATATATCCTCACACAAAGATTCAAGTGGTTCTTTTAGAATATGGTATACACTAAAATTAATTTTTAATGTTTTTTCAATCATGATCAACAGCATTTATCTTTACTGATTCTTACCATGACAGTAAACACACTAAGGAAATATAACTCAACATATGTCTTAAGCTTCATAAAATTAAAATGATGGTATGATGAAAGTTTATGTTAATTTTAGAAATGTACATTCTAATAATTATTTTTTATTGTATACTCATTAAGTTTATGCAAAGACAAAAAATTTCAGGAACATACTTCCTGTCACTCTTGCACTGCCAGAGCAATGTTCTTGGTTTGCCCTGTCTCACCTTCTGCAACTGGCACCTGTGAACAGGGGCTGAGATTTCATCAAAACAGATCTGCAGCTGAACCCTGGCTTCTGTGAACAGGAGCTGAGATTTCATCCAGCTCTTCTAAAAAGAAGTTTGACATGACATTTTTAGAGGTATTAGAACTGCAGTTATTTAGTGTCTGCAACAAACACATAGATCTGGTGCTGTGGAAAAATGGGCCTCTGGGGAAAATCTTGACTTTCAGCACTGAATATGTGTGTTGAGCTGGAAAACAAAGGCTTAAAAATGTGAGAGAAACTTCCCAGACACCCTGGTGAATGGCAGCTGACAGTCTTTAATAGGAAAGAATGAAATCACAGATCAGTTCTTTGGAAAGTAGAATTTTATAAGTGATGTATGTAAGCCAGCACATGGAGTAGAGTGATTTGGTGTGGCTTCTGCACAACAAAGGAAAGCATTTCTCAAGATAGGTGTGGGCTACTAAAAGAACTATTGCAATGTCTACAATTATATACTTTAATCTAAAAACTACCCAGTAAATACATCTTTACAATATTATTTGCTGAAACATCAGTTTGGATAAAAATGTCCTTATCTTATGCTTCATTACCAATGAGACAACACACCAAAACATTCAAATTAACATCTCGTTTGAGTAATTTTCCCTAGTCCTTCTCTTGTGACTATATTGTTATTTTTGCCGTGAACTGGAGGTAAGAATATAATAGTTTTTGGGAGAATATCTGTTTGTTATTAAAAGGTAAAAACACCCCCCAAAACTTCCTCTGTACTCCTTCTCTCACATAAACAAATTGTTTCTCATCAGCCAAATTTTAAAAAGAAGAAAACCTTCATAGTATAAAGTTCTTCCATTTATGTCAGTCCACTTTTAAAGACAGGTCTGAAGTCTGTAAGTGTAATTTCATTGTGACAATCTTAGTGAACAGAAGCCAAGCTCTTCCTACACAAGGATCCCTAAATAGTGGTTCTGAAAAAGGACCTCTTGCTGCTTCATCTACTAGTATTGCCTACAGCATAAAGCAGGCTACAGACTCTCATGATTTGTTTTGCATATTAGGAAATTCTGTTTTCAACACAGAGAACATGGTTACAATGAAAGGGGGAAAAGATCATTGAGTATTCCTTCTTCTGCAGTGTTGGAAAGTGGAAGCTGTACAGTGAGGTCTTCTATACACTAGGGCAAAGCAGAATATAAATAAATAAGTGGTGACACAAGATACAATATGGGAAACCAGATGAGACTAAGATACAGTTGCTTAGAAAGGCAGTATTGTTATGATGTAAAACACACTACAGTGGCCCCATAAATAACCAGTCTTTATGCAAGATAATTTTCCATTACATAGGTGAAAACCAGAAACAACTAATATGAACTCATAAACGTGCTAATGAAATGGGATGAATCTGCCTAAAGAATAAGATGGTCAACACCTTATGTGTGGGAAATGACTGAAAGTATTGAGGTGGCTTTGCTTAGTACAAATCTTTGTCTGCTTTAAAAAAGCATAGTGATTTCCTCATGCTATAGTAGTTTCATCCAGACTATACTTCATCTTTTGCCAATACTTTTGGCTAAGTAGCATTCTAGCATTTTAAGAATGGTAAGTCTGCTATCATGTTGCAAATTGCTTGCTATTTTTCATTATCTCGTTCTAGACATAGAAATCTGTTTCAAGGTTCAGTTAGAAATAGAAGGTTTAAAAAATTTATTTCATAATTAAATCTTTACTTTCTACTGTTGCAAATATTTTGGAAAAAGGAAACATAAATTCCTGTATTCTAAAGACATTTATCAACTATATAATACATTAACTAGCTATATATTTTTATTTGCATTGTAATTCGTGATCATTGCTGCCAACACTAGATTTTGCCAAATTTAGATCCTTTTCACAATTCAAGCTGCTAAATGCACAGTGTAATAACACATGACAAATTGCGCTTTAGTACTGGCTAATGACAGAGACTGAGTTTATTTGTAGCACACCATGTGTATTAGAATATAAACATGAAAAAAAAAGAGAAACAATTACAGGAAAATATCTTTAAGTGTATTTTTCCAAGAATTTTCCTAGATTAGATGATAGGCTAGTGCCTTGATTTCAATTCCTGGCCACTTGTGCAAGAGTAAGCTTTTAATATTTTATAAGACTAAAAATGAAATAGTTATTGCACTATTAACTTGTTTTAAAACCTAAGAGTTAAGAGTATTTATATAAGACATTTCTGAAAGGCTTAGTTTTTATTAGTGTAAAACCAGAAACTTTAATGTATTTTTATATTTAATACTCAGTGTATTTCTAGTGCTTGTATATAAACTCTGGGCAGCTGAATAATTTAGTAATTCCAAAAAGTGCATTTACTTTTCCTGTCCCAATCATTACTGGCCTCTTTGCTCTCACCACGGCTAGACAAGCCCTTATTTTTGCAGAGAACAAAAAACTCTTACTGCCCTCCCTTTTGAAAGGCACAGAAAGCTGACCATAAATACACGGAGGAAAGTGTAAAGAAAAGTGTGTCTCAGTGTGGGGCTCCACAGCAGCAGTAGAAGAGAGACAGTCTTTGCTTACACTGCAGCAACCTTGAATTTCCTTAACATCAGTCCAATAAGGCCAATATCCATGTTCTAAGTCTGCCCAGAGGAAAAGGTTTGCCAGACTATAATCTTTGTGGAAAAGTTCTTCCTTGACCTTTTTTGCCACTGTATGTCTACGACAGCACAGGGAGGTCAAAAGTGCACAAGTTGTTAGAACCAAAGATGAAGCTTAACCAGACACTGAGAGCAATGATTGTCAAACGGCTCCATTTGCAAGACAAGAAGTGTATCCTTAGCAGAGCAAGAGGGATGAAAGAGATTATTTTCTAGGGGTCACATTTGTTCTTCTTTTTTGACCTCTCTCAAGTTTGCAAAAGAGGCAGTGAGAGTTTTCTATAGCAAAGAGGTGCAACAAAGAGAACGGGACTGTGCTTTCCTCATCTCTTCTCTGCTAGTCTTCCAGCCTCAGTTATGCCTCTCTTTCTTTTTCATAAGAGCCAGTGAAAGCTTAATAATTGAATACAGAAATTAAAAGGACAATTTCAAGTGCCTGTAATTTTACATTTTGAAGCCCTTCTTAGGACGTGGATCTGAATTTGGGGTAGGGTTTGAAGTCCTTGTTTGCTTCTTTTACTACCTCCCCTGTTCTGTCTTTAGTACCAGTATGGCTGTCACACCTAGGAGCCTTACCCATGGGTATGTGAGATTCTAGAAAGGACCAGGCTGTTTCTGGTTTTCATTTTGAGCTGCCCTCTGTTTTTTATTGACTATCCCTTGAAATGAACTAACTTCATTTCTGGTTCTCGTAAACAACTTCATTCGGGGTGCTGGAACATTGCAGGGGACTGGCAGGTTGCAAAGCCATGCATATTCCTGCCTTGGCTGGAATTCAAATACAGGGTACAAATACAAAATGTTGCATGAAGACAGACCCTTAATAGGTACTCAGAGTTCTGAAGACACTGCTGTGGTAGTAAAGCAATTTTTAGAAGTATCTTGGCTGAGTTTAAACTGCTTTGATTCTTCTTAAAACCAGGCAAAACATATCCAAAAACTATTCTAATTCTAGAATGTTAAGGTTTTGAACTTGAAATAATAAATAAAGTTTTGACTTAACACTGAAGTCTTCAATTTATCATAGTTTGATAAGATGAATTATTTGTCAATCAAAATGATATGCCTTTTTTAATAACTATTGAGTATGAAACTCATTGCTTCTCAGCTCTTTGATAAAACATCAAGATGGTGGATATATGAAGCAGTTATTATAAGGCACAGTATGAAGTAGTTACTGATTTTTGTACTTCTCCACTGTGACCTGAAATTCAAGTTTGACCTCATTTTTAAAGATCAAGGAGAGGAGAAAGAGAAGTTCTAAGCAGAGGTGACTAAGAAATATGTTTCAAAGCAATTGTCTGGAAATACAGGATAAAACTCCCAAAGTTACCACAAAAACTAACCATTAATTACATTTTCAAATACTCCCATCTTGACAGAGTGGTTAGCAATCAAGATGTCACTTGATAAACTTCCCCATAGTGGGAAACTCAGGCTATGGCCAAGAACTTCACAGCTATGCAAAAATAGTTTTTAAAAATGTGGCAAGTCAAATAATATCTAAGGCTAAGAAAAGAGAAGAAATTCTGACAGTAATGGGCTACATTCTTTACATTCAGATGGGATTTCATGTACCTTTGGAAAGCTCTCTATCATAGGAATGGTTCTGTGATTATTTTTCTTATGACTTTAACTTATGTTTTACTGTCAGTCATCAATGTTTGTTTTACACGTGGAAAAGTTCTGTTTAAACATTCCCTCAAACTACTTGGCTAAACTTGCTATCCATTGGGTGCCTCAGAGGATAAATTATTGAAATCCAAGCAGACAAATACCTTGTGCTTATTCCCATGGCTAACACAGAAATTTGCAGTTAGAACAAGCTTTAAGCCAAAATTTTATTCAATGGAAAACTTTGCCTGCCTTATAAAGTAAACAGGTTCAAGTTGCCTCTCAGGTTTGGGAGGAACCCTTAAGAATGTCTAAATGTGGGAAGGATAGGCTGGTTGTCCCTGTGAGCCCACTGAGCAGCTTTTCAAAGGTGCTTTTCATAACTAAAACTCAAGCAGGCAACTTCCAGGTTGCAAGGATAACTTAGGAATTGAGAAGATCTTTAGAGGCATTGCATCTTGTTCTTGAATTTATTCACATCAGATAATGTTCTTCTGAAGAGAGCAAATCATTATCTTTAATGGGACAAAACTGTCACTACTTTATTCCATTTCTGGTCTTGTTCAAAACGTTGTTTTTCTGATAGTTAGAAAATTTCTGATTTCTTTTCTATGAACAAGAATCTCTATCAACAAGTTAGTAATGATGTCCTCAATCTTTTAATTTCCACATTTCCTTGATTCTATTAATCATTGCCTTGTCTAAAAATTTTGCCCTACTTCTTCCTGTCAACAACAACTATTCATCTCACTGTTTACAATTTCTGTTAAAAGCTCTAGAGATGTAGCATTTGTTATCAAGACTGACAAAAGAGCCTTTTTCCCCCTCTTCTTAGATAGGCACCTTCTAAGAAGTTTTAGAAAAATATCCTCTTGTTTCACTTGAAGGGAACAGGGGAAAAAAAAACCCAGAAATTAATCCATTCTTACAAAAACAAGATCTGAATAGAGAAATGCCCATGTAGTGCTGCTGTAGACACTATTGGCTCCCTCCACATTCTCTGCAGCTCTAAAAGAAAGAACATCATGTTCTAGTGCAAAATAACTGAATGTAGGTCTCAAAACTGGGGATCTCAATCCATATTTGAGTCTTGAAACATGAGAGTTGTTTTTCTGAAATTCTGGTCGCCCCTATTTAAATGGCAGATTTCAATTTAGGTCATGTAGATTGAATTTAGGCTTCCAAACTTGAAACAACTAATTTAGGCACCCTAAAGTCATTAAATCTGATGATCTGAATGCTTGTCAGAGCTCTCAGAAAACTTTTAATTATCAAGGCCTATATTAAATATAACTTTCACAGATAATATGGCTTGTGGCTCTATCTCCTCAGTTCTCTTTCACTCTCTCTTTCCGTGCTTTTGAAACTAAAGATCATCCTTCATAGTAGCAATGGAGTTTTAGGCAAAATTCAACATATAGCTCAATACTACTGTAATACAAACTGACTGTGATATGGACCAGGCTTCCAGCAATGACTACAAAATCCTAGACTTAGTCCATTTTTTTCTTCTATTAAATCTGCAAAGCACATTTTAAAGAGCAGGCATGACCTAGCTCATTGTGCTCCGCATGTTTTACAAATTCAGCAGAGATGTGGAGAACACATACAAAAACCATGCATCTGCCTTGACATAAATCAGAAATAATCAAGCCTATCACAGAGTTTGACCTCTGAAATAGCATTATAGATGTATATCATGGACCAAGCCAGGATATGTTGTAGTTTAATTACTTCAGAAATATCTGAGTGACAAATAGCAATGATTCATTTAACAGCAAAAAAGTTATGCAAAATGTACCAAACCTAATGAAGATCCTGCAATTATTTCCATGTGTTTGCTAAATCTTTCAAGATCCAGATGCTCTTCCAATAATTAATTGCATAACTTACCACGCTTCTCTGATTTAACTTTTAATTATTTCCTTTGGAGAAAGGAAGTACTCAAGTTGGTTTGGGTTTTTAGGTGCAACAGTAGTTTTTTATACACAGAGGTTACATCTTACATTAGCTTTCTAATTATACATTACTCTCTAAAAAGTAATTCATTTCACAAAATTAAATATAATTGGTTACTCTGCTCCCAGAAGGAGTTACTGTTGTTGGAATGAATGTCTTGCAGTAGGATAAAAGTAAATATTCTGCCCAAGAAATATAGACTTCATGCAAAGAATCAATTATATGCTTGGTATTTATTATAACACACTCCAACAAAAGTAAAAGCATAATGATATAAGGAGTGCAACTATAAGGCCAGCTTGTTCTGAGCTATAATAATGGTATATGATACCATAGATAATATCATGACTGCATATAAACAAAGACATTGATACTAACAATTGGTCTATATGGTCTGTATTTACTGGAAGGATTCAGAAAACAGAAAGAATGCGCATTGTCCTCACAGGCACCAGTGCCATTCAAATCTCTAAGTCAGGACTTGATACTGGGTGATGTTGATGATGTGGTTAGAATATGCTTGGAGTTAAGTTGAATCTTCAAGGTGTTTTTGTTTCAAATTTCCTAGGAGCTGAAAGTTCAGCTTTAAAATCCAGAGGGAAATATCAGCTTTCATTGAACTCTTAATGAAAAAGACTGAGGATTCAAACGCAGGTCTTTTGAACTACATCCAGTCCAACAGGTGTCTTAACTGATGCACAGCTACATTCAGTCTTTGTCCTTGTGAATATTTCATAATTCAATAGACAGGACTAACAAGGATTTCCTTTCCAAAATCCTTGCAGTTTTGTCGTGGCAACATGAGCCAAATAGTTGAAAATGAAGATTCAAGTCCCCTGAGGCAGAGCAATTTAAACTTTTTCCCATATTTGATTAGTGCTCTTATCACAAAGCTATTGTAGATAGGACAGTATTTTCTTTTGAAGGAAGACCAGTCATCCCAACAGTTCTCAAGTCTTTAGGGGGATAAAATGATTTCCTAACATATCATAAATATTCTTCAATTTAGAAGGATGGTGTATAAAACTCTCCCTTATTTTGAAACACTTTATTTGAAAGGTATTTGTACAGTTATATACCCAGGCTATTAGCTGAAAATATTGCCATATTTTCTTTAAAATTACAAATGCATCAGGTTTCATGGTTTTTCTTTCTATTTCTTCACCAAAGTTGCATACTTTATCCAGATGAGATAAATTAATTTTGGTGGACAAGTAAAACAAGTTACAGTTTCTTTTTCTAGTAATATGCTGAGGAGTTTCATTTCAGTGTCTGTTTTGGTATGTTGCTTATTTATTTTAATTTGTATGTTCCTTGTTAATTTTAATCACTTGTTCTGACAATGCCAAGAGAATAGTATCTATCTGGAATATTCAAGAAGATTTTGTGAAAGATTTTAAAATTATTTTGAAGTTCTTATTCAGAGCACAAGTTCATGTGCAATGGTACACTGTCACAGTGTCCGCAGAGCAAATGGAACGCTCTTGCAGCTTAATGAAACAAGCAGAGTTTATAATCTTATTAAGCTGATGGCTTGCCTATATATAAAATCTTCTCATGGAATTTGTATATAAATTCGATATTCCCAGCACCAGAAGAATATTTACTTTGCTGCAGTTAGGCCTCTTTAACAGAAAGGGAAATAAAGCACAAAAATTGGCATTGGGGAATGAATTCATGAGCAGTTGTACTGAATCTATATGAGGTGAGCAACCGACAGAACAGCTATAAACAACACTCAGTAATAAGAAGAGAGTTTTACGTTAATGCTTCTTGGCCTGCTTTTGAGGAAGGCTATGTCAACAATCTTAATGGCAGATTTAGTCTCTGCCCCTGTAAATCACTCTGGCTGTAAATAAGAATCTGTCTATGTGGATGTCTTCACTGAATTCGGGACCACTAAGTGTTGTATTTTTGCTGGAAAGATTAGGAGTCAGTTCAAACTGTAAATCTGAATAAATTTGGGTACTAATCAGGCAGTTCTAACACCAGCAAAACTCTCACTGACTTGAAGGGAGTTTTGTACATGTAGAGAACAGGATTAGCCCCTCACATAGTTATTTCTCAGATAAAATATTAGTGGAATGAGACACGATGCATTTTTTTTCTGGATTTAGTATTATTTGTTCAAAATAGTTTTCTCCTTTTTGGCATTTGCACATGCATGTAAACTCTTTGTGTTGTTCTATACATCTGAAGTCCACTGACTTCAGGATCTTTTTTCTCCCTTTAAATCCATGTAATAGAGTTCAAAAATGGCTTCTTGTCTCTCTTGATATTATTTCCCAGATATTTTTATCATGCTATTAATTTATCATTAATGAGAATAACCCACAACAGAACAGCTGTGACACAGCTACTTCTGAGAACTGCAGCCTGATGGTACCTTAAATTCACTTAGTGGGAATCTACACAGAATCTGTAGGTCCAGTGTATCTGTAAATGACAGATGTAGCTCCACTTCCTGGCTGGTGCCTTACCGAAGTCAATGAAACAAATGAAAGTAGCTGGTATCTTCCTTGTCAATCTAAATCAACAAAACCCTTTTCTAGACAGAAAATTAAAGCTGTGATAGAAAATATCTGATAATGTAGGTTAACAGCTACTATATTAGAGAGACTCATGTAGGTAGAGACTTAGCTAACTGAACTAATACCACAGGAAAAAAGAGATTTGAACTCCAGCAATAATATTTATTTCATAAATACATGAGTACCATGTATTTTATTCAAGTGTAGGAAGAAGAGAGTAACCATTGCAGAGGTCTCCAATCTGAATGGCAGTTTTTCTCTGAAAACATTCAATCCAGTCAGTGAATTGGACAAGTAGTAATGGGCAAAATTGGACAATTATTACTAATTCTGCTATGTAGCTCAATAGAAGATTTCAACCTCTAAAGTACCTTTCAAAAGTACTACTTTACCATGAACACAGAGGATTTGATTCATAGCATGCTTTGAGAAGGGTAGGTAATTGGAAAGCTGTAAAGTTAGTAAAAGGTTTTTAATGTTTTAAGTGTGCACTGGCTCCTTTACACCATGCCATATATCTATAGAGATGCTCAAAGCATGACTATCACATGAAAAACTAATAGGAAACTTTAGTCAGTGCACCAAAGACCGATGCTTATCTTACTATATCAAAGATATAATAAGAGGGGAAAAAAATTAAAAATATTGCTTTATGTGTACACAATGAAGAATAACTGCCCTGTAATTCTATCCTCCAATGAGACGTTTCTTACCTCTATGAAAAGTGCTTACAATAAATGTCTGTTTCCTTTCAAAGCTTCCTGAAAATTTTAGTCAGAGTATCTCTGGTTTCAAACGAGTAAAATTATTACTTTGTACTCTAGAGGGGAGGCCCAAAAAAGAGTACCTGAACTTTGCATCATCTTGCTGCAACACATGCAATCAATGCCTATCATTGCCCCATAAGCTTTATTCAGTTTCATCATGTTGTCTGCTCACTCTGTAATACCACTAATTCTACAGAGCATTTTTTCTTTCATGTGGAAAAATAATTATATCATGCAAATAATGTTCTTCGGGTGCTAGGCACTTTATATTTCTGTTGGAATTTCAAGAGAAGGAGTGTAAACATGAGCAACAATTATTGAATGTATTTCCTTGCGTTAACATTACTTAAATTAGTGTGTTTCAAATGCTTTGAACAAGAAGGCAAACTAACTCATGTCAGATCCCTATTTTTGCATGGCCTAGAAAATGCTATTTGCTTAAGGGTTTTGTGAGGAAACTGTAGCTAAAAAAGCCAACCCTGAGTCTGGTTTCAAATATGTTTATTGATCCCTTTTTGGTTGTGGCAAGAATATTGTGCTCTTGATGGCACTCTTGATGGCAATGGATTAATAGCATCTGCACAGCATATTCCTTCCTGCAATTAATTCTTATAGATGGGTATTATGGCAGTTATGTCCCCAAAAATTACTGGACTGGTGCTCTGAGTAGACATATAGCTTTGTGTTAGCCCTTCTGCTACTTCCCATCTTTCTAAAAACTGAGCCAACATGTGATGAGGAATGTCTTGTCTGCACAGGGCTGCAGGGCAATTCTGAAAAAAACTGTGTAAAGGAAGTTCTTTCTTTACCTGTTTCTCTCATATCTTACAAAGAACTCTTGTGTCATTCACATGTCGCAGAGCCTTTCACATAAATGAGAAAGTGATGGAAGAAAGAGACATGAGGAAAAGGTGTGAAGGAGAGACACAAAGGTTACAAGTGGTCAGAATTAATGTACATGTGAGGATTTACATTTTATATATCGCTTGGACTCATTTCCTTTCAGTCTCAGAATCACCCTCTGAACTCAGATCCAAAGGCATTTTATTATAGACATCAGTACTACTTCCACATGAAAACATCAAAATTTAATGCAATACTCTTGATAGGCAATTTAGAAATTGAGGCATACCATTCTATGTCTTAAACAGATTTCTAATTAATTACAGTGCTAGACTAGTTGGAATTTCATCATACTATAGAGTAGAATCTAAATGGAATCTCAATTAAACCAATTTTACACCAAATCCATCAACTTCCACATTTTAAATATAAGGAGAAATATTTGACAAAGAAAAAAAGGGACTCAAAAGAATGCTAACATGAGGAAGGTAAAACATGAGGTTATAATAGCGTAAATAATTTTCTACGATCACTGCCCTATGACAGACTCTTGGTGACATCAAAACGCATCAAACCTGCAGTTAGTAGTGTTTATATTACAATGAGATATATTTCAGGGATGTGAGATCACACTCGCATCACTTAAGGACTTGTTTATCTTTATGGATATAAATGTGGGATTTCTACCACAGATACCTATGCTGCCACTTACCCACTTCCTGGTCAAAAATTAGCTGCCATATCTCTCCCAGTTGCTGATCATTTTCTTGCAGAAGTTTGCCTAAAACTTTTATAGCCTTAGTTTGCTGCAGAACATTCATATTTAAGATGATTTATACTTATACTACCATTTTCATTTGGATTCAAAGCATGTTTTTGAGCAGTAGATCACAATATTTCCACTTTCCAGACTTTGCCTCATATTGCAGGTGATGTGAAAGCACACAGCCTGCACTGCTCTCAGGTAAAACATTTTTAAACTTATGGCCCAATGCCCTAATGTATAGGAGCTCTATCACACAGCTCTGATGTACAGCACCAGACTAAAGCAAGTTTGAAAGAATAATTTTCCCATCCTTTAGGTGGATATACATTAGAAAATTTATGGTATGGATGCTGGATCTTCAGCATCAGATGTTTCCCTCTAGAGATCTGACTTAGGCTGTGTTTATATGATGAAGTGGTGCAGCCAAAAGAAGCAGATTTGTAGAGGAAAACAATTCAAAACAGAGCAAAGAAACTTCCAATTTATATGATATTTTGGTGTTTCATTTGACTTTTACTGAAGTAATGCCAGTCTCCCTGCTGATTTGAGAGCTGATTCTCTGTGTCTAATGAGCTGTAATTAAAAATAGCAAACACTCTCCTCTCCCTCCTCCAAAATATGCCTGTTGCTCATCTGAAAGCTTTCTCTTCTCAATTTGGTAATTATCCCTACTGTATTTCATGATTACTTTTTTCCTCCAAGGAGCAGTGCCAAAAATTAGGAGGGTATATCAGTCTCAGTAACAAGGTATTCACAGGCTGCTAAATCTGCTTCGTAATATCTAAAGGACGGTTGTCTTTACCTGCCTGGCAGCCACACATAAGACACATGAGGTGAGCTTAGAGTTGGAGCTCTGCCCAGAGGAATGAGAACTCAAGATCAGAGTCCTGCTATTCCACATAGTGTGAACATGAAAAAAAATCTGGGACTTGTGTCCTGAGCAAGAGCATCTGCTGATGGTGGGGGAGTCAGCCAAACTGACTGTCAGAAAACCAGTTATTTTTTCTCACACTCTGATAGTTAAATTACTTGTAAAGAGAACTCTACTCACATCTAGAGGAACCATGTTCTACAATAATTTGTTGCTTTCCTAAAGACTTATTATTTTAATGCCTCCTATACACTTTGACATTTTCTACCTTCAAAGATTGAAAGAAATGGGTCACCCTAGGAGAACTAGTCTACCATTTACAAGAAGGTGTAATATCCCCTCTCAGTGGGTTAAGTTTAGACACTGGTTTGTGCTCTGTGATTCCAGAGCTTAAGTTCAGTCACTCCTGAGGTTGCCCATGCAGTTGGGACTGATGTTTTTAAGAGAACTTTAGCACTCAGAAAGCCTGTTAGAAACAGACTGCTTTCAGTCTTCTGTGGTTTTGCTTTTTGGTTTTGATTATTTTGTTTGTTTGTTCTGAAGATTCACAATCATTCTTTGCCACTTCAGGGTTTTTTGACTGAAAGTTATTCATCAAGGTTTCTTGAGTTTATTTCAGTTATTCCTTCATCTAATGTAGCAGGTGTCTTACTTCCTTATTTTTTACCATGAAAAAGAATCTACTACTCCTTAAATGGATGTGTATTTCCTAATGATAGTAGTAGTAGCTCTGTGTATAAAATAAGAGATTAAATTATTTACATTTTTTACTTGGAAAAAAGAAACAAAACTGGAAAGCTTCCTTCCTTCCTTCCTTCCTTCCTTCCTTCCTTCCTTCCTTCCTTCCTTCCTTCCTTCCTTCCTTCCTTCCTTCCTTCCTTCCTTCCTTCCTTCCTTCCTTCCTTCCTTCCTTCCTTCCTTCCTTCCTTCCTTCTTTCCTTCCTTCCTTCCTTCCTTCCTTCCTTCCTTCCTTCCTTCCTTCCTTCCTTCCTTCCTTCCTTCCTTCCTTCCTTCCTTCCTTCCTTCCTTCCTTCCTTCCTTCCTTCCTTCCTTCCTTCCTTCCTTCCTTCCTTCCTTCCTTCCTTCCTTCCTTCCTTCCTTCCTTCCTTCCTTCCTTCCTTCCTTCCTTCCTTCCTTCCTTCCTTCCTTCCTTCCTTCTCTCTTCTTTTCTTTTTCAATATAACACAAACATGGTGTAAAACATCACACCTTCTTCATCAGTCAGGTCAAATTTTGCAATGGAAAGCCACCAAAGAAACCTGAAACTACAGTCTTAATTCAGAGAAAGTTCTCTTTGAATCCTGTGCAAATTTTAGCTGAGGAATGATTTTAGGATGTAATGAATAAGACCAAAATGAAGACTTAAAATTTGCAAGTTGAGAAGAAGTCTATAATGCCAAAATGTCACTTTTATCAAAACATATTAGTTCACTTGCTACTGAAAATAAAAAAAAAAAAAAACAAAAAAACAGAGTATGAAGTTCAGGAGGCAGCCTTGTGAATTCATGATGAATGATGGAATAAGACTTTAACAAGAATCAACATGTTGCTGTGGAAATTGAAAATGGAAAGAACTTAAGTGGGAGAAAAACCCGAACCCCAAAACTCAGAGAAGACAGAAAGCATTTCAACAAGTGATGTAATTTAGCAAAAGAAAGTTGTCTCTGTAATACCAAGGATAAAGCCAGTGTAACAGACAAGGTATTTTACCCTGTGTGCTCATCAAGAGTATTTTCAGATATGTTACAGCTCCTTTCCTGATCTGCCTTCACATGGAAACCAAATTGCCTGGTGGGGCAGTTCCAGGCTTGATCTCACTCTGGCTCAGAGGTGAGCTACATATCCATTGAGAAATGTCAGCTTAGTGCTGTTCCTGAGCCTTCTGGATGCACCATTTGCACTCCTGTTTACTTTAGAAGGAGCAAGGTTGAGCTAAGTGCCTGTCACAATTGAGAAGAGAAATTAAAATGATGCCTTAAAACTGTATAAGGTTCAATAAAAACATTTTTAAGATAATTTCTTCAAAGGGAGTAGAGGAAAAGGACATAAAAATTAAGGCAGACAGGTACAGTGAAATTTATATTGGGAAAGACTGAAAAACAGAAAAAGAGAATACTTGGAATATGTGAGCACTTCTGAGATGCTTGTTTAAGATGACTGACACTCTAGCAGTACCAAAAGAGTAAAGCTGGGAAATTCTACAATTTCCATGTTTATATACTTTAATTCCTGATAAAGTAAGACATACAGGACTATGGGAAGGGAAGGGAAGGGAAGGGAAGGAAGGAAGGAAGGAAGGAAGGAAGGAAGGAAGGAAGGAAGGAAGGAAGGAAGGAAGGAAGGAAGGAAGGAAGGAAGGAAGGAAGGAAGGAAGGAAGGAAGGAAGGAAGGAAGGAAGGAAGGAAGGAAGGAAGGAAGGAAGGGAAGGGATTTCAGCTTTCAAAAGTGTTCAGAACTTGAAGAGTGACTACTTTGTATGCCATGGAGAGGAGGAACAGGGCCACTAAACATTCAGATGACTAAATAGTCATACAAAATACTCACTGTGAGTGTAAAACTAGTAAAATTTAATAGCTGAACATGATTTTATTTTCTGACAGAGTAACTGATGCCCTTATTTGATAAGGTAAGGAAGTCTGTAAGAAACTGTCTGGAGGAACATGAAGTGAAGTTTATAGTGCTGGCTGTACTATATTTGGATTCTGATAAACATTAAGCTCTATTTACTACTAGGTTTTATAAAATTCAGATTATTTTGATTTGGAAGATAGCAATCACTTGATATGGCAACCTGGATGACTGTATACACAAGGTATTGATATAAAGCATCACAGTCAATGGCAGAGAGAAACCTACACTACCACAGAAATCTGTATTACACAAGACCTTGTTTTCTTCATTCAGAACTCCAGAAACTCAATAAATAAAGCTAAGAATTTTCATAAATGATGCTGAATTGATGGGGAGCAAAAATTTCTTGTTAGCAACAGAGAAATAATAGCAGAGGAAATCTAGAAAAAATACATTTGTGAACAGAAGGTAATCAAGTCATATTTCATCATAAAAAAAAAATTAAAGCAGAGTTAATACAATATTCCTAAATGACCTAAATTGAATAAAAAGACCTAAAATGGTTCTTTCAGTAGGACAGTAAGTTATGGTGAGAGCAAGCTAGATGCGAAGGTACTGTTCGATAGGGTACAAAAGAAGGAGCAGTGCAAATATGGCCTCTTTGTGCATGTCTATCGCATCAGGAAGCCAGGAGGCAACATCCTTATAAAATATCCAATTCAAAGCTCACTGAAGCAAATGGAAGGGCTCCAGCCTCGTCAATAGACTTGGATCAGGCCCTAGGCATGTCTGTGTGAAGTCACTTGGAACATTTCATTCCCTTTTTAGGCACAACCATTACCACAAAGACACTGAGAAACTAAAGGAAGGCCAGAAAACTCTACTACCACAAGCACAGAGGCTGGAAAGACTGAATTCAGGGTGGAATGATTTAAATGAGCACACAGGAAGCTTGGATTTGTACCATTGAATATTGTCTTGTTCTGCATTTGTACTTTATTTTCCTTAAGGAAAAGTTTATTCTTCCCAGTAAATGAACAGTAAAACATCTTGATAAATAATGTTTTTAGATCCCTTAAATTTTAATTTTTTTTTACTGTTTCATTTACAACAGTCAAGTATATTTTTATGAACATGGTTTTAATTTATATCCAATTTTACTAAGGCAGAAAGAAGTGGTTCTTCCTAGTTACTATGTCCAAGATTTTGTAAATAATAAAATTCATTTCCCCTAGGTATTATTCATAGACTAGAAGAAGAAAAAATTTTTCCTGCTTTTGAAAAATTTCAATCAGTTTTACAACTTTAAAAGAAGTAGATAATGAACTGAACCTGTTAGCAAAACAGAAATTAAGGAAATATTTCCTCTGAAACAATATGCAGAGTTGCCACCAGAAGGTGGTTTAGCTTTCCAACAAGCTGTGGCTTTAGGTACGTGGCTACTGGCCTTCAGCAAGTTCAAAAGGCTTTCTGTCTGTCTTCTGAACTTCCACCCTAGAGAAATACTGTATGTTTAAAATTATAAACTACCTTCAATTTTAAAAAATTGAGGTTTTAAGAGGCTTTCCTCAGAGAGAATCAAAGAACATGATGAGGTGAAAGGAACCCACAAGAATCACCAAGTCTTACTCCTGGCCCTGCCCGGGACACCCCAAGAGTCACACCCTGTGCCTGAGAACACTGCCCAAACACTTCTTGAATTCTCCCAGGCTGGTGCTGTGACCCCTTCCCTGGGGACCCCGTTCCAGTGCCAACCAGCCTCTGAAGGAGGAAACTTTTCCTAATATGCAACATAAACCTTCCCTGACCCAGCTCCGTGGACTTTCCTTGAGGGTCGCAAGGGGGGTGAAGGGCCTTGAGGGGAAGCGTTATGAAGGATGGTTAAAGTCACTTTGTCTGCTCAGCCTGGAAAGGGGAGATTGAAGGGAGACATCATCTGGGTCGTGAGGGGAAGCGGAGGGGTGGGTACTGATCTCTTCACTATTGTGACCAGGGACAAGACTTGAGGAAACTGCACAAAGCTGAGCCAGGGCAGGTCTAGGTTGGATACCAGGAAGAGGTTCTTCACCCAGACCGTAACTGAGCGCTGGAACGGGTTACACAGGGAAGTTGTCACAGCACTAAGCCTGTCTCTATTCAAGAAGAGTTTGGACAATGCTCACATGCACATGATGTGATTCTTGGAGTGTCCTGTGCAAGGCCAGGAGTTGAACTTGATGACCTTGATGAGCGCCTTTCAACGCAACGTATTCAATAATTCTATGATTCTGTGATGAAGGAGAGTACCAAAGAATTAATGTAAGGATAGACCACCTTATAGCTACTGCTTCTCTGCCACCTGTTCCCAAGAAGTCATGCCAGAAGGCCTTTCAAAGTGAGCCTCTGCTCCATTTAAAAAAATACACCCATCCCAGGAAAGCTTTCTTCAGCATGGTCTGCATAAGGAGCTACTTACAAACCATAACAATCTTGCTGGCATTTCATTTGACAGTAATGGCAAACTTCTGATCTAGCCACAGCACTTTTTTTTAGACATTGGTCTAACTTTTCAAGCTCAAGATGCTAAGTGTACCTTTTATATCTATAATTAGCTTTTCATGATAGAGTGAAATTTACTCAAGAGCTGAGGACCTGAGCCAGCCTCAGTGAACCAGTTTACTGTCTGATGAACTCCAAAAGAGAGATTAAAAGCTTTTGCTTTTAATGACCACTGACCTGCTGTCTTTAGCAGTACTGGGTGAAATTATATTTCATTAAGCCTTGAGCATTGCTTTATTGTGAGGAGAAGCATTATGCAAGGTGACAGAGAATAAAGAGATGGTCTTGGGATTTAATGTGTATGCTGCTCCTGTTGAAAATATTAAATTTAATGTCAGCTGTTATAGAAGCAGCATTTTATCTATGTTGGACTTTTGAGAAGCTGGTTTCATCTTGGCCTCCAGGATGTCTTGTCAGAAGGGCATGTAGCCACATAGGCTGTAGTCTTTCCCAAAATTACTCAACATTTGGGTCTTTGTGTTTCAGAGTATTAACGAGATTACAGGTCATAATCTGTAAAAGCTCCCCTGCCACTGCTCTGCTTGACTCCATTCCAGATGAAATCTCTTCAAATAAATCCTGGATCACAATGATACTGCTTTGTATGTCAACAGCCAAAAAGATGAGAGAAGAAAGGAGGGGAGGAAGGGGAAAAAATGTATTTATATATAAAAAGGCATTTCCTTCAAGGATAAAGACCTAAATTAATGAAGTTCTTCATTTATCATCTCCGGAATTTTAAAGTATCCACTCTTGTATGAGAGGCCAATTGCAATATTTTCAGTAAAGTAATTAATCTAGTGATCTCTCATCCATTTGAATCTTCTTAATTCCTTATGTCCTTTTCTGTGGTTTCACAATGTGAACATACCTAGGCAGGCTTCCGTTAGTTATGGCAATTTAGAGCAATTACTTAATTAACTATGATATATGGTTTTGTTTTACATTGGAGGTACTAGACCTGTTTTCTTTTAAATGAGAAAAGAAAGGCTAGGTGCAGACAATACACATGAAAGGAATTAATTTAATTTGTTGCACTGCATTAGGGCATTTACTGTTTACTATTCAAGACAGTTAGGGATCCAGCTACCTGTTCTAAATCCTTCATGAAATGAATTCTTGATCCACTTCTTCCTTCCATGGCAAAGATGTTACAAGTGCACAAGACAGAGAAGGCTACATTTGCAGTCAGGAATGTAATTAAAGTAAAATGTTTTTCAGCCTCTTCTGCAGTATGATTCCCCACACTATATGACTGCTCCATTCTGGATTCATTGCTGTGAGAAGGTAAATTTACATTTTTTTACATTTTACATCACTGGTCCCATTATCAGAAGGACAAATTTCTACAGTGAAGAAGGATGGAATAAACAGCTTTTTTAGGATTACTCAAGGGTTCTGTGGAACAAAGATTATCTGAGAACTTTTCATCTTAAATACTACCTTACTGTATCTAAAATCTAGACATTACCATTCAAAGAAATGGAAGAAAAAAATAAATCAGCTGGCAGTTTTATCTGGACTCCTACAGGTAAAAGCAAGGGTTTAACATTAAATCCACTGCAATATTTGTAAATAACAGAGGTGTTGGTCTCATGCTGAAAAATGATATTTCAATCTCACTGGTTTTTCTTCAGTGTCTTTTTAAAGCTGAAACCATTTTGGAAAACAAGACTCAAGAGCCTAAGTCCCCAGTGACCTTGAAAAAATCTGCTCTATACAAGATGAAGAAAGACTGAGTTGCAACTAAAAATTCTTTTTGGTTACTTGTTAAAGGAAAAATAGTGGCTTTGCTTAGATGTCATGCTCACATAAAAAAAGTCCAAAATTCATCATCTAATCCAGCAATATCTCCACTGTGACAGAGTTCCTGATCAAATGTTACACCAGGAAGAACTCAACAGTAAGTCCATTAGTACTCCAAGTATTTTACAGGAAATCTTAGCAAGGTCATAAGCAGCAAATCTGGGTTTGGTTTCTCTCCTACATCCAGATGTTAGAAAGGAAAATTAAGGTTTTTTAGGTTTGTTGATTTTGGCTGGGTTTTGGTTATTTGGGGGTTGGGGAGGTGGGGTGGGTTTCCCACCATAGTTACTAGTTTTTTTGGGGGAAAAGGCTCCATAGGAACCATCATGCAGGGTAAGGAACAGCCGTTGTCAAACTGGATCTTACTTCTAGGTTTTCAGATTTAGCAGATATTTTACTTATTCCCTTCATGGTCTAATGACAGTCCATTATAAAAATTATTAGTTCTAGCTACTGACTACATAGATATGCTGTATTAAAACCAAACTGACTTATATGAAGAATGGGGATCTTCAGCACCTCTCAGGAAGCAAGTCCTGAGTGCCAAGATAACCAGCTTTGGTAAGGCATCAGAATTTAGAGAAAAACTTTGACTGCTGGGATTGTATACCAGAAAAAGTACTACTCTATGTGATGCTTTTGATATTGTTTCCTCAGGATCCATTTTTGACTACCCAGCTGAATGGTACCCAACTGTCTCAGAACAGCAAGCCTTACTCTTAAATGATAAAGGTTGTTGTACTAGCAGTAGTACTACCAGAAGTAACACCCCAGACTGCTCAGTCTTTAGGAGAAAAATGCATGTTGATGCTTCCTAAAATAAAATCAGTTTTTACACTATCTTGTTGACTGTTTTTCAGACTTTGAGTACCAAGAAAATCTTGTATGTGAGGTGCCATTACTGAGACTGATGTGGGACTGATGTTTCTCCTATTGTCTTGTCAGGAACACTGCAGAGTTAACATAACTCCCATCAGTCTGAGAGTTTCCCAAGAAAGTAATTGTAGTTTACATAAAGGAGAGTACCTGAAATGTCATTGACATTCTAACATGAATTCTCTTTGAATGTGTCTAGCTGGAGGAAAAAAAAAAAAAAAAAAAAAAAGATATTTCTTTGAGGAGGAAATGAGAATGACAGTGACCATTGTTTCTAAAAAAAAAATCACCCAAGGAAACTCAAAAGAAAAAACACAACAAATCAGATAACCTGAAATCCAGAGGCTTGAGAAGAATAATCCATTTCTCAGAGCTGGCAGGAGCCATGGAGGGCCACCCACAAGGGTTCAGCTGCTTACCTTGTTAAACATTGCCTGGTTTCACCTGACATGATCTGTAAGCCTGTAAAGCAGTCACACTTCAAGTGCCTTTCATGTGCACTTCAAATCCTTTTTCTTTTGAGATATTCTTCACTAACAGGATTTCCCACTTTGGAAGGCAAGACTCTTTCAAAAGGTTTCAAAATGTCTCAAAAACACAACAAAAATGAACAAAATAAGTACAGGTAAAACCAAAACCACTTTGGCACGGCCCTAGAAGGCAATGTTAAGTACAAAGAGCTTTACTTCCAGCTTTATTCAACAGTTTTGTTACCTTACATGATTTTTAACTTTAGCATTGCTTAAAAGATTGTTTTTCCTGTAATATATACTTTCACAACAAATTACATGACAGGGAAAATGTGTTTGAAAGTGTCCTTGCATCCTTACCATTTGCATTTTCAACTGCCCATGTGGGTCGTACACATATCACAAGGCTTGTTGCCAAGGCATTCAGCTACAACACAAAATATTTTCAAGTTCAAAGCTTGTATCATTTTTCACCTCATTCTTATGTTTTTACCCTCACTTCTTTTATATCTCTAGATGTTTCCCTTGCTTTAATAAAATCCTGAATACTTGCTCACTTCTAAAATGTGCAAGCCATAAATGAAAAAAAAGAAAGAAAAAAGGCTGACACATAAAGATCCAATCTTTGTATAGCTGCTATATTCAGCTGTTTTAAAACACTCAATGTATTAGTCAGTGTATCAATGCATCCAGAAAGTTCAATTAACCAATCCATAGAGATATTATTGCTCAGGAACTTTGTCTCCTGCTCCAGAGCACGTCTGCAGATCTCGGTGCCAGGAGGGTTCCTCACAGGCCTGGAGCTTCAATGAGAAATCTCCAGTTGCAAGACCAGAGCCTTTGTACTGGCAGTCAATGGCAGAAAATATATATATATTTAAAAATATAGGTCAAGTTACCTGAGTATGCTCTACTTGCATATGGTATCAGTGGTCATCTTTCTTTTGTATGCTTCCTGGTATTAAATTATTCCCTTTCTTAGTAAAGGTTTTTAAAAATAAATAAATATATAAATAAAACATGATAGAGCTGCTTTTCCCCTCTCAACAGTCAGGTTTTCTCTCTTGAGTGCTAAGTGGGGAGGGGGAATACAAATCTTGCTTTGAATTTCTTGATTGCATTTTTGTCTATGTTGCCAAAGTTTTTATTTTCTTTATACTTGTACAGTCACAACAGAGACTTGGAATAGATTCTACTTGGAAAATACTTTTTAAATGCCCTGAAAGTATCTAAAAATAAGGTTTATGATTGAGTGGAATATAAGAGCAGTAGACAAACATCTCTATGGAGTCTAGAAATTATTTGGATTTTCAGATCCTCTTTATTTATTCAGCAATATGCACAGGACTTCATTGTGTCTCATAACCTATGGCAGCTGTGATGATTTACAAAAGTTAAGGATTACATCTGCATACTCGCCATTCTCATGTGTTGTACACCATTTTCTTTGTGTTTCTACTCATTTATTTTCAAGAAGCAGCAACCTCACAGGCACTTGTTGATTGTTGGACTCATACAGCCTGGAAGATCATGTTAGGATGCCTGTTTCTTGCTGATACACTGTATCTCACTTGAAATGGTGCTGTGGCACAAATACCAATCAATAAAGAAAGGAACACAGCAGTCCGGGCTATGATCTAAGAGCAGATTAGTGTGGTGATTTGGGGCATGTACTTACAGGACAAGCACTGTCACTGAATAAAGCATGTTATGATTAGATGCAGTGCTCAATCCCCCATCCCATCCAGATTCTGTCTTGAACTTTAAAAAGCTTGATCTATCTTACTAATTTGGGATAAATTATTTGTATCACAGAAAGGAAGCCTTATTGTCTCTCCAAAAAATATAAATAAATGTTTAACATAAGTATATGGTGGAAATAAATAGTTTTCACCTGGATGAAAGTCTACATTTCAGGATGACAGCCTTCAACCACTGACTGTGTATTGAGTTTGAAATTCTGCTTGCATTTAACTCAATGTAAACTTCATATGTGTTTTTCTAAAAGGAAAATAGGTTCTTCTAGAGCCACCCCAAACACAAGGAAATAGTGCTGAGTATGTGTTGCAATAACCTTGCCCTTTTTATATTTTAGTGAGGTGAAATGCATTGGAAAATGTTCTGTGAAGCACATGTTCAATTATTTCAGTTTATGTGTAATTTTAATGAATGTGTCAAGTTATGTGGCTCAAGTTATCATGATGAATCAGAGCCTATGAATGTTGTAAATAGAAGGTTCCCTGAAATTCTGGAACTGACAATTTCAATTACACAGGAAAAGGAAAGGAAAAATGCTGACAAATGGGTCAAAACAACTCCAACAGAGGCTCTTCAGAAAGAGCAGGAAAAGGGAAAGTTGATGAGGAAAAGTGTATCCAAAACCTGTAAAATGCCTGCAGAAGTATGCTTTGGCAGAACAGAAACAGATGATGGCAGAAGACAAATACAGAAATTAGTGGACCAAAGCTATGCATGTTATGGCTTACAGAAGAAGCTGCAGAACTGCACTTCCTTGCCCTCCTCCACTTCCTGTCCTTCCTCCCCTCTTCCCCATCCAGAGTTTACAAATATGTCTTTGGAAACAAACTATTGATACTGTAAATTGAAATAGAGCTATGGTACCAGCTTCAACACACCACTAACCTGTCCAGGAGGAAGATGAGTTGACCATCATCAGAAATTTAGGGCAAAGTCAGTGCCCAAACACAGATGGGCTGCTGTCAGTAGTGCTACCCAAGGATATCCCACCTGGCTGTAGTTACCTCTCCTGGAGCCCATTGGTTTCCTTCAGTGTCTGCCATCCCTGTGTCACTGGCTTAGGTACCCCAGGATGACTCAGGGGCCTAAAAATGCCATGATAAGGCATCCAAACTGTACCTAAATTCAGTCATCATGTTTTTATCCAACATTTTTGTGCTACTGACAACCAGTTTCAATGAATGGTCAAAAGTTGTATGTAATGAATAATCATGCATCTGTGCTTAAAGGTCAACAGTGGGAAAACGTACAGCTGAAATGGTATTTTTTTTTTACCATGTCCACATAGTAAAATTTAACAGATTTCCATACACTGGTCTATTTAGTGTAATTTAAGCCTGCTTCAATGAATATTATACATGGTTCTTATGTCCAATATCTAAAATTTCAACTTAGAGAAAAAATCGCAAGTGGAGAATGTCTCTTTACTAATTCCAAGAAGATACTTAGAGCTCAGGACAATCACTGAAACCTTCAAGGCACCAGGTTGTTTGGGTCAATGTCAAATGTTAAACTAGGTGGTACAGCCAGAGAGCTGTAATGCAGACACTACTCTGTTATGGAATTTCTGGGAAGTAATAAACTGGCACTGGCAGTGTAAAGGA
The DNA here is from genome assembly GCA_024865655.1 of Emberiza elegans. Taxonomy (NCBI): domain Eukaryota; kingdom Metazoa; phylum Chordata; class Aves; order Passeriformes; family Fringillidae; genus Emberiza; species Emberiza elegans. The sequence continues at coordinate 28,007,577 of JALJVW010000139.1, forward strand.
AAAAAAGCAGTAAGTGGAATGGCCCCTTATTCAGGAAACTTTGAAAATGTGCAGCCATAATAGCCGTGGTGAAGTTCTCTTAAATGAGGCCTTGGTATGCTGTGGAATAAAGTCAAAATAGGAGATTGTGGCAATCCAAGTCATACTGAATAAATGCATACATTGGGCCAAATTGTGATCTTACTCACGAGGGAACATTTTTTTTCTCCTTTTCAATAAAAAAAAAAAGGGAGCCGAGAACACTTTAAGATACGGGACACAAATGTGTAATTATTCTTGGCTAACATGGTAGCTGTTGATCATTTAATGAAACCATAATTACCATATAATGGCAGGGTATTTATATGACAGATTACTACATTATTACAGGGGTGTGTGATTATTTCTGTCCTCAAAATCAGAATAAAAACACATGGAAGTGGAAAAATAAGTTGAAAAAAGGGAGAAAAAAAATCTGAATTTCCCAATGCCACTCCCATATTGTTACTCTCTCCGCACCTCAATCACACAGTGATGGCAGTGGCCACCAGCATTCATGATGAAGCCAAATCTCCTCAGGAAACCCATGGCACAGCACAACAGATCATAAGGCTCTTTGCCAAATGGCTACAGCTCTAGGCTTCATTGTACTCACAGTTCAGCTGATTCAATAGCAGTTTGGTTGCTGGTCTCTTGTCCTCAGAAGACACTATACTCCTGCTTGTTTAGAGGCATCTATGCATGATGGATGTAAAAAAATTGCACTGAGAGGTCCTTAACTCCCACTTCCATGCCTTTAGGCAAGAACAGTGAACTAATGTGGGTTTCAAAGTAATGCCACTTTTGTCCTGGGTGGGTAAGTTTAATTTGTCAGCGCTGAGCACTATTTGCTATGGTTTGATTTCAGTCAACACTGCTGGTGTTCACTGGTGAAATTTTGAGCATTTAGTAAGGATTGATTTAAGTGGTGGGAAAATATTTAAATGATTCCATTTATGGGGAAAAATGTGATGACAAGTTATGAATTTACAAAGTTACAGAGAGAGTTTTATAAGCTGAGCACAGTCCATCTCAAGCTTTATGAACAGGATGGCAACCTTCCATGTAGGAGGCAAAATCAAATTGTAAACCCAGCTGACTGCCCAAGCCCTGCCTGCGTGTTAAAAGGGCTGTGCAATCCTGTGCTTCACCTGAAATTTGCCTCTGCATCTTCACTGTGCTGCTTCAGCTGTGTGGGAGAAAGTGGCACTCCCTGCTTCCAATAAGCACTTGCTGAGCCAGTATTTTAAGATACCAGTTATTGTAAATAAAGACTTTGGCCCTGAATCATAACTTCGGAATTTTACAGAATTCTTAAATATGGGTTTCCTAGAATTTTATCCAAGAAACAGTATTACTGTAGCTATTTTCAGTCTTTTTTCTTCTTGAAGTTCTTCAGATTGAGGTAAAATGGACTTAGGTAAAAGCCACATACTGTTATATTTGCTCAGGATTTATTCTGTAGGTCTGTAAAAGAAATACAGTTTGGAAGAGAAAATTATTAGGAGGCACTAAGAAATCAGTCTGTATATATTTATTTAGAAGTTATCTGTAATTGCAGTACCTTTGTAAATAGCTTCCTTAATAAACTGGTTATTACTCCAAATGGTCAATGATTGTTCATAACAAACTGCTGCTAGGTAACTTCACTTGGCACAGAAAAAAACCCACTCTGGTCCTTAAAAGAATAGTTCATGCAAGATGTAGGTGGGAAATCAGTTGTGTCAGAACCTAAGCCAGCTCTCCCTGAGGCCAAATGGAGCCCCAGTAAACACCCAACAAGCACCAGCATTCATTCATAAAAGGCAACAGGCAGGGACAGGATGTGGCCTGGGAGAGTAAAGAGAGACTTCTGTAAACCGCTTCACACGAATTGTATTGATGAAATCTTGTTATCACGTGCTGGTTCCAGAGGACTTCAAAAACCAAGATATTCAGCAGCAGAATATGAATAATCCTATGGTTCTCCTTTTGGGAATAGTGATGTTTTGATTATTAACATTTCCATTAGGAAAAAAACCTGTATGATTTTCAACAAATATAATTTTTTAAAAATTCTCAATCACTCAACAGGACATGAGGAAACATTTGTCCCCTCACCGACCCACCTTACACCTAATATTAAGCTTTTAAAAAATCTTCCAGCATTTAAGTCATATGTTACTGTGGAAATCCTTTATAGCCATTATAAAGTTGTTGTCAAGGACCCAATCCTTCCTGGTACAATAAAATTTTGGTGACTTCAATCTAAAACAGAACAACTTCAAGCAAGTCTCATGAGGATGGGCTTTAAAATGCAGTTGAAAACAAATTGTAATTACTTCTTATAAATATGTACTATTTTTCAGGTATTGCTATTTGTACATCTTCTCTCTCATCCATTTCTAAACAGAGGTCATATATTAGTCATTTTATTATCAGATTCTTCTGAAAAAAAAAAAAATAAAATCAGAGGCTCAGGAAATTTTCTCCCAAACCAAAATAAGTCAACTTCTAGGGTTTCAAATTCTGGCAAGCTAACTTCTCCAAGGTCTCGTAAAAATTCTGGGACGTTATCTCCATATGCCTGATAGTTTTTTGGGGATTTTTTTTTGTGATGGTAATTAAAACCGTCTGTCCTTTCTCTGTGACTTCAGGAGAATGACAATGAATCACAAGAGCTCTAAAACAGAGAGAAGGATAGAGGCTGAGGTTGGCAGCTCAGAATCACTTAATCTGCTGTATTTCATCCATAAAAATATAGATCCAAAGCACTGCCTCCTAATTCAAGCAACTTCAGAACAAGTCACCATGGCAGAAGGTTGTCTCACAGTTGTCATAGGGAGACGGAGGTAGCCCTGGGTTTGGATTAAAGCACAAAGAGATGCAAAATAAAGTCATTTACTTGATATGGAACATCACTGTCTCTTAACACTAGCTCTAACTCTTGTATCATCTGTTAGAATTTTCCAGGAATCTTTTAAACAATCTCTCAGTAATACATGTTTTTTGAAATAAGAGTATGTGAAAGGTGAAACAAATTCATGAAGCCCATAAATGACACTGAAACCAGTACTACAGTCTTATCAAGTCAAGAAATACTTAAACTCCAAAATACAATTTAGAAAATCAATTCACTATGATGTTTTCCTATTCTGTAGTATTTGACACTACTCGTTCTTTCTTACATCTTGCTAACCATTCTACAATTTTAATTTTCCTGTGTATTTTGAGAAAATTTCTGGTTTAAGATTTTTTGTCATTTAGAAAAAGGTTGCTCACTAGGTGGGTCACTTCCCTCTCTCCTAGAGGCATTGTCTCCTTCCCTTTTGAAATGAGAATGAATTTCGGCAAGAAATTGATCTGATCTCAGAACTGGAGATCTGGAAGATACAATCTTAATGAAACTCTTAATTAGCTAATCACATTCCTAAGGATCTCATATATTGGTAACCTGTTGCTCAGGGAAGTAAAACAATGTTTGACACGGCCCTTGGAAGTCCAGATTCTCCCCAGTAGTCAATTTCTTATGCAAAACTAAACAACATTCACGTGCTCTGCTCCCATCATTCTCAGGCTATATATAGGCAGCAGCTTTGGCTCCCAAATTCAGGGGAAAAGGCTGAATGTCATGTGAGAATGACAGCATATGTCTGAAGCATCAATATGCTGGCTGCCTACTGAGACTTGATGACCTTGGCACTCACTGAGGTTCAGAAAATCAAGTATCACTGAAGATCTGAAACGTAGGTAGCATCACTTTTTTATTTTATAAAGAGTTGGGTACATAAAACTATTTAAGAATATGGATCTAAGCACTCCATGAGGTAAAGCTTTTTAAGTAGAACAAGGTTTGCTGATCAGAGACTGGTTTTCTATCAAACATTGTGCAGTGCTGTCCTAATGAAACAAAACATACAACTATCATGAAACAAATACTCTAAAAGGAACAGATGCATTCCTAGTATAATTCTTTTGAAATCAGCAAAAGAGATGAAATTAGAATCAACCTTCTTAGGGAAAAATCTTTTATTTTTATTAAACAATATTTGTACAGCATATAGTAATTTCAAAAGTCTCTTTTATCAAATTTATTTTGATTTCATGAAAACATGTACAGCTATTAATATAAGCAGGTGTATCAGTCCAATTTCCTACTAAATGTTCCTTTTTGTTAGTTTTCTTTATTTTCTTTTTTAGTTTCCTGCTTTATCATTCAGAAGGTTTGCACTGTATTCCTGTACATATTTGGTTTGGTGCCCAGAAATGTATTATTTTAACAGGGCTATTCATTAAAAGTTATTACTTTACAGGGGTTCTACCATGCATACATAATTATATATATGCCCTTCTACAATGAACACTCTGATAAAGTTACCATAAAAGATTTTTCTTTTTAGGGTTTATAGTCTCTGCCATTTCATGTCACATTGATTTGACTAATCCTGGCATCTAACTTTCTAACTTCAATTATTTTTTAAAAAGGCACCAAACTGTCAAAACATATTTTTCATTATTTTTTTTCGGTAACATTAATCCTTCAGAAAGTATTGGGACTGTGACTTGTCCTCCCTTTATGTTCTCCAAGGAAGAAGTGAGCACAGCTGCTCACACACAGAATTTGCCTTGGCCAGAACCAGTAAGCCAGTTTTCAGTCACCTGTCCAAGACTGACTGTGATGCTTTCCCAAAATAATTTTATGATTACCACATATTTCAGTAACTCCATGAAGAGAGTTTTTTTAAAGAATATCTCCAGATACAAAATAGGTGGGTTAAGGTGGGTTTTTTTTCTTTTTTAAGACAGAAAAAGTTTTAAATGACCAATTTTATGATTAAAACAATCTAATGGAATATTTAATATAAAAAGGTAAAAAGCATGGTATTTCCTTGCAACTACCTGTTTCTATGAATCTGCATCACAAGGCCAAGCAAGAGCAGATAAAAATTCTTCACAACCTTTGTGGAGAGCTGGCAGCAAAAGGGAGCTGGCACCAGTGTGAGCAGTGTAGCAGAGTATTGTACCAGTGTAGCTGGTCAGGAGCCAACACTTCCAAGTGGACCTGAAAAGCATGCTCTATGCTGGTGTGACTTTCAAGTTACAGAATTGTCTTCAGTACTGAGATCTCTGATTTGCTTCCAGCAGCTAAGGCAGAATGAACAAAATCACCTATCAGAATGGAAGGAGACAGAATATTTAGCATTTTTCCTGCTTCATTCTCATCACTGCCCACCTGGAGTTTGGGACGACAGATTTGAGACTTAATCTACAATCTGGTTTGGACTTTTAAAGTCCTATATTGCACAATACTTTGTTGAACTTTTGTTACCCTATACACATCGAAGATGGCTTATGTCCTTTGTCCCAGGGTTGATGAGACAGTAAGTAATACTTTCACTCCAGGGGTTCCACAATTACAGAATTATTCTAAGCTGCAAAGACATTAATGAATATAAAGACTTAAGCATCCAGTGAAACTTGGAATTGCTGTACTTGTACTAAAAGAGTTTGTATTATAACAGTAAATTGATAGGAAATAGATCTAGAGCAGAGAGAATATTTTGGATTTGTGCAGGAAAAATACCCCAAAACCTAAAACTGCACATCAATTATACAATACGTAATCACTTTGAACTCTATACTTACCTTCACGTATCTGATTCATGCTTTTGTATATATTTCCATTGACAGAGTTTTCTACTGAAATGTGATTACACAGTGGTGTTTGTGGAATGACAGAATCCATGGCATGGTAAAGCAAAGGATGCCTCTCATTTTGGACTCATACAAAACATAACAGGATCTAGTTGCGCATCTGCTGGTTTTACATAAACTCCTCTGAACATTTTGAAAGTTAATTGCAATTATGTTGAAGTTTAAAAAAAGTTTGAAGATTGCTTTTCCTGATAAGTAGCTAAGTTTATTCTCCATTAATCAAATGTTGCAGACCCTCCAAATCTTCACAAAAATAGAAGGTAGTTTTGCTCTCTTTAGTTTTCAGAGAGAGGGGCAGTGAATGTGTCTTTTTACAATTGCCACTCTCTGGATGAGACATCATAGTCCTTTAGCCTGATTCTCATGACTATCTAGCAAAAGCAAGAGCTTGAGGCACTGTGCAAAGAGTATAGGATATGGGATATCTTGCCTAATATTTTTCTCTTGAAAGAATGCTGTAGTAGTATGTGATGCATGCTGTTAAGTGGTATTGTGCAATTATCCTAAAAGCCTAGCTGCACTAGTTACCTCACCATCCTCTGCGACACTACCCTGGTGGGTTTTTTAATATATTGTGTGAAAGGGATACACCAGCCTTGCACTTGATAAAGGGGTTTATTTGCCACAAGATGAGGCTACATGGAATGTAATTGAGCTGTGTGGGGTTAACTTTCTGTAGCCTGTTACCTTTGACTTCAGTGACTTCACATAAAAAAATTAATCTCCACAACGCCAATGAGACTCTCTTCTGATAATATTGGCCCATTGATTCCAATGAAACACTATTAAAAATTACTCTTGATTCACTTTAATAGTCATTTTAACAGCAACAGACCACTCATTCCACCATCATACTTTCACAGCTGAATGTTCAAACGCCTCATGAAGACAAAAGCAAACATCAATATACTTCAGTGAAAACTTGTTTCTTGTGATGGTAGTTGACTTACTGATAAGCAGTACTGAATATTACCTCATAGGAAAGAAAAAAGCATCTTCCAGAGTTTTTTCTAGTACTCTTCTATAAAAATCTTTGTGGGGGATGTAGGGAAAAATGAAAAACCCAGAATGACATATTAAAACCAAATGGAATAGCATTCCTCCTTAACTTTCATGAAAGCCATATTAAAGGTTCAATGCCATATAAGTATGTATTTTGAGAATGCTGTTTTGTTTTATTTTTTTTTTTTTTTTTGATGATGCTTAGTTTTGTGTGGAGTTCTTTTTCTGTTCTGCTTTTGTTTCATTTTGCACTTTTGTTTGGTTTTTTAATTTTTTTAATTTTTTTTGGATGGCTGGTTGGTTGGGTTTTTTTGTTTAGTTTAAGTTTTAGGAAAAGGTAGGATTTCTTTAATTTCTTCCTTGAAATTAAACTGAAAATGAAGATAATTGACAGACACGGAGTATGTTTGCTTTTTCTTCCTTGCTTGAAACAGACTGCATCTCCGTTACCCAAATTCATTACTGAATCAGGGTTATTGAGAATCTAACCACTATGCTGTACTAAAATGCTCTTCTTATTCTTGTTTTTTCAGAGGGAAAGTATCACCTGACCTTTTTTTCTCCATCCACTCATATCTTAGGTTTGTTCTCTGCTCAAGACATACACATGGCCTTCTGATATTCATGTATTAAAATTTGCTTTGTTTGAGCTCTTGGGAGTTTGTTATTCATTTGGATTTTTCTGTTCTAACCTCTGATTTAACTTGAAATCTATCCCTCTAAATGCAAGACAATTTTGCCATTTTCCTTCAGAAGCCAGACAATTTATAGATGAGCTCAGACCACATAAATCAGGCAAGATATATTTATAGGTATAATATACCATATATTAATACATATTTTCAATCAACATCATACTGTCACTCTGCAGAAACAATTAGCAGTTAGGAAGGCACCCACTGCTGCTATCCAAAGCAGCAGACACTGTTGCTGGTATCCAGGCTGGGACACCAGAGCAGGCAGTTGTGTCCTTTAGTGGTGGAGTGAGTCCTCTTTGTTTCCCTGCATTAATTCCCTTGAATGACCGTGTAACTACAATCATCTTTAGATTGAGCAATTTCCCCACAAGAGAACATCTACAGCCATTCTGAACAAAGAAACAGAGATTCAAATGCACATTAACTTCAGCACTCGGTGGTGGAAAAAGGCATTGACTCATCTTTGGCTCCCCTGTTCTCTTCTCACAGCATGAAGCCTCAGGAAATCCCCAGTTTGACTCTCAAAACAAGGACTGAATCTCAGATATTGGTCTCCATTCTGGATTGAATAGACTTCTGAATACTTGTGCACGAGAACCAGTGGCCTAACATTCCAAGATAAAAGGAGAGTCAAATTCTAGTGCCTCTATATGACAGTGAGGATTCAACCCTGGAATCCTTTTGAAAGGTTAGTATTAATTTATCACCTTGCAGCATCATAACTGGACTTAATAACAAATCACTAGGTGTCTGCTTGCAAAATGATGTTATTTTTTAAATTATGCAATAATGTGTGCATGATATAATCAACAATATCAAAATAAAGTTCCTACTTGAAGAAATATTGTTTGGTACTCTAAAGGTATATTCAAGTCAGCATGTACATAGCATATATAGAGTATGCTTTATTTTTCTCTTCTCTTCTCCCCCAGATGCTGGTTGTTGTTGTAAGCCATATTAAGGGATATTCTTTCAGGTTTTAAAGATCTTTCTAACAAACAGTGAAGACAGCAGATATTTTAAAGTCGATACATTAAATAAATTAACTCCAGACATGTGTGATCCACAAACCAAACAGCACCATATGAATGCATGTACACAGTCTCCTACTGATATCAAGACTTACAAGTAAAAGGAAGACAGAATGATTGGTAATGTCAAGCATCATCTATTACAACAATGGTTTGAAGAGTTTAGAGTCTATCAGAAGTCAAATTATTTTGCATTATTCCCAGTCACAGACTCTTCTTCACCTAAAAAGCAAAGGTAAAAGAGTAGTGTCAGTGGAAGTAGCAAGGATTCATAAGAATATTCTGAAAGTTAAGAATACTGCTGCCATTTAAATGGAAACATTCTTCTTCTCATCTTTGGATACGCAAACTTCAAAGTATTTATAATGCATACTATAAAAAGTGCAAGGTGTACAATGAGTTCAAGTAACATCTTAAGCTTTTTTTTTCTTCTTCTTCAGGTGTTTGATATATCAGATTTAGTAATTTTATTAATTCAAGACTTTTTTGTATATAATATATTCTTTATTATGCACATTTTCGCCATCTGTATTTATTTATAAACTGAAAACAATTGACTAAAACTGTTTAGAATCAAAAGTTCTGCCTAAGAAAGAGTAACAGATTAGAGTATATTCTAGATAAAACTAGCCACTGTGCTTGGTTGGCATGTAGACAAATTGTTATTGAATTGCCAGCACAGAAAATAGCATGGACTGTTAGTAACATTATTCAACACAAATTGTAACATTTTAATGAATTAGTGATTGCATTTGAATCTTAGAATTACTGCTATATGATCAAAATTTTCAAATTTTACTTCTACCTGTATGATAGCTTTTATCTCCATATGGTTTAATTACTTTAGGAAAAAACCATTGATTTGTCAGTTAAGGGAAGAAATAAATAGTGATTATAACATGTTGCAATTATAAATAAACTTTGACATTGTTCAGATGTTGTTGTTGTTGTTGTTGCTGTTATAATACCTATTTGTATGGACACTCTGATATTTCTTCTTGTTCTGTACTAAAAAGGCCAAGGCTGTATTAAATTAAATACTCTTGAAAATCTGTAGGAGGTTTTTTCCTGAAATGAAGAATACATTTCAAAAAAATGATAGTTTGCTGGAGGAGTTCCTGTTGCTTTTCCTTCTGTCATATGTACAGAGAAGAAATAGGCCATACCATCAACAAGTAATAATTTTACAAACCTGTCCTATTGAGGTACGAGTAAAATGCATTTTTCCCCATATTGGGTCAAAAATAAAAAAAAGTATAATAAAGCCTCTTTAATGAATTTTGAACTAAGAGAAATTTTAATTTTCTTCCAATTGACATCTATATATATATATACCCAAATTATAGATACTCTATAGACAAATATATGTTGCCTCAGTTGTGTAATGAAGGGAATAGTGGCTTAATTCTGTAATACCTAAAACATATATTGACAATGAGAAAATCACATTATCTGTTTCCTTCAGTGTCCAGAAGCTCTCCATCCAGTATCTTGCCAATACCTAACCTTGTTTGAGTCCCAAAAGTCACAACAATATTTTCTGTGTTGTCCACTCATTAATATAAAAATGAGACAATGAGACTGTTCACTGGGAGTAAACAGTCAAGAATGTTAGGTAGCCTTCCTGAGTAATTTTAAACAAATAGACTATTCAACTTTATTTAGATACAAACTACAGTCTAGACCACATTACTTTGGTAATGAAAATACACTTAGAGGTGGTGAGGATAGTTACAGCCAAAGAAGAAAAAAAGAACTAACTCAACACATACCAAATTTGGTACAATTTATGGCCAGTTGGTGGGCTACCCTACACTGGAAAAGAAAAAGAAAATAAAGGTCTAGCAGTGGACTAAGATGTCTTCTAACCAATTGTTTCCCAGTTTTGTCAAGATTAGGTCCCCAAGAAAGGAATTTTGAAGTGTGAAATGTAAGAACCCTTCTCAGGTGCTGCATGTAACATTGGTAGTTATTTTCAATAGTTATTATAGTATGGATAGCAACAATAGAAATGCAAGTAATGTGGATGGAGATCTATCTTTGAAGGCAACAAAGCTTCCTCTTTAAGGTTTGTGATAGACCATATAAAAATACTAGGAAGGTTTTGTTGTTTTTACCCAAGAGAAATTCAAAATTGAAAGAGTAAGATTTGATAACGCTTAAATTTTGAAGACCATCTATGAGAATGCTTGGTGACTGAATAAAGATAAAAATGAACAAAAAAATTTGGACAATCATCTTCATAGGGTGAACTGAAACTGCAGAATAAGAAATAGTTCCAAATAAGAAGGGGACTCTGTTAGAGATTCCTATGCCTGCACAACAATGCATTTTCAAACAGGCTAGCCTGCATTGAAGTTTCTGACACATATATATCCTTATAAGTTTTAATTATTTTTAGAGAAACACTAAGACAAAAGATCAAAGTATTTATTTCTGATTCTTATGTATGCTTGAAGTTTCAGAAACTGTTAGCAGAGCCACAGATGTACGTGGCTGCCCACCGGGACTGCTACACAGGAACACAATGCACTGCCTTCAATGAGTGGAAAAATAATGCTCTAATAAAACAGAAGAAGCCCCACCACACCAGCTATGGAGAAGCATGTCTTTGAGGACCTAGCACAGCTTTAAACTGCACTGGATGCAATTTGGACAGTAGGAGATAAGACACAGGCATGGGAGTATTTTCGTTCCATGTTCATTGCTGCGTGACTCAGCAGAGCACTAACAGCCACCACCAAGGAGGAAAGGTTACATTGAACTGTACTGGGCTTGTCTGAAAGAACTCTGAATGAAAGCTCAATGCTTTTTTTGCTGTATGGATGATTAACTCGGATTTGTTAATCAGAAAATAATTAGGAGAAAGAGACCATCATTGGTTTCCATTCCTTCTGAATAAGAAGAGACTGACCACTTAGGTCGGTCTCTTAAGGGAAGAGACTTAAGGGAAGGAGTAAGAATCCTCCTCTAAGTGCAGTCAAAAATCTTGAGCAGTCTTTTGATCCTGACTGTCCAGGACACACTAATAGGTGCTTCTGCAAATTATTTTGTTTAGAAGCTCTGGCAGAGGCTACAAAGAAATGTAAACACATAGATAAAAGAAAACAAGTGTGTTGACTAGCTCTGTGTTTTTTAAAGTTTCACTTATCTTATGAATGAACAGGACCAAAAATCTGAATGTGGTGAGAACATGGATAATATGATGGCATTTCTTAGAAGCCCTGGAGATAAAACCACCTACTTGATTTGTTTTTCCACTTTTTCCAATAAGGCTTCTTACCAGGCTGTGTGGCATGAGTGGGGCTTTTCAGGAGGTGGAAGCAGCAAAATTTAGTTGTGGTCTCCATAATCCTAATTTGATGTCAGTGAAGTAGCAGATTACTTTGGAGGCCTAAGACTGATCTTGAAGAGATGGGAAATGAAAACATAGATGCTAAAACTGCCTGGAGGAACATCACAGATCTGCAGAAGCAGGTAGAGTCTGAATAAATGAGCTGGCTGCCTCAATCTGCTCAAGATGCTAGAAAATTTGTGAGTCATCAACACTGCAGAAAACCTCAGGTGCTAAAGGATAACTCACTCACTAAAATTTAGGGCCAGAGCTAAGTATACAATGCACGAGAAATTGATTTTAACATGGATGATCCAGGCTAGGAAGGTGACCTGTCCTTTGTCATTACATGGTGGGCCAGACGTGCTCCTTTGATTCCCCACAGAGTGTAAAATAAAAAATCCTGATGGTCGGGAAGACACGATACTCCTTCCTGAGGCAGCTTCAGTGGTCTGTGCACAGCCCCGGCTCACACTTTGGGTGCGTGAGCAATGTGTCAGCCTTTGCCCACTGCAGCCGGCGCGCTCACAGGGCTCTCAGCTGCCAGTGCCAATGAACGGGATCCCAGGATTAGCCTCAGAGCTTCCCTGCATCCTCCCACCGGCAGCGCGGGTACTAATCGCTGAGCATTGGGATAGCCCTGTAGGGCATTCTCCTAATAGTTTTCCTAGTTCTTCCACTGATGTCCTTATACATCTTTTATGATTTCGATAGTGATGCTATGTTCCCCAGGCACTTTCCTTCTATCTTACTCTCTGCCTGCCTTTTTTTTTTTTTTAATACGGGGAGGGGGGTGGGGGGAAAGGGCTACCTTAAACTTGCCCTTCAGTCCTAGCAAAACCTTTCAGAACAGACATTTCCCTTATCCGTTCTTCCAACCATGAGTGCGTGTCAAGGAACGGTGAAGATGGAAAATATTTGAGTACTTTCATATAAGTTGTAACAGTCTTTTTCCTGACTTCATGTTCTATTTAGAGCTTTTTCTTCAAAACAGATGAACAGACAGTTCTTTTGGATTTAAAATTAAATTTGGAATATTTTCTTTAAACTGCACTCATTGCTTTTACAAAGGAATGAAAACAAAATGCAGCACGTGACATCATTTGAAAGAGAAAATTATGTTATCTTATATAGTTCTAGAAATAAACTGTATTTTTTTAACTGTGGCTCTTCCCTAATGTGCACTGCTGATAAATAGTAAAAAGAATTTTTTTCCTAACTATATATTTCTCTCACATTATACATATATAAATTCTTCTGGGAATAACTTGAGCAATATAACTTGAGATAGGAGGTAGCTGATATATGTGAGGTATTAATATGAAAAATATTTTCACTGCTTGTATGTTATAAAGCCCTTGGAATATTACAGACAACAAAAGTATAGGTCAGTTAAAGAATCTCCTTATCCCTGTTCTGCCCATAATTTTTTTTCCTGCAGGTCCATTTTCTCTTGTTTTCTTCTCATCTGTTATTTTCATTTTCCTTCTCATCTTTCATTCTCTATTATACAGGGCACCTTTTGAGGAGCTTCTTCTGCTTCCCACTGACAATACATACTGGCAGCAGCAACCAAAGCCTCAGTCAGTGAACACTTGTAGAGATGGTGAGTTGTAAAATAATAAATCGAATATTTAATACTTAGACAGAAGATGTGGACTTTATCTACACTTAATGGGTGGGGAGGCTGATTACTCATTCATAGCTACACCACTTGTGAATGATGAGGTCACCCCTATCTCAGGAAGATAAATGCCATATCCTGTTATGACATATTCCTTTTATATAAAATTAGTTCAATTTTCTCACTAGTGAGGAATCAGTATAACTAAAAAAAAATCACTTCAAGATAAAGGCATTTTTCTACTGTAATTCATTATATATCCTATTTTCATTTTATTTCTGTTCTGTTTTGTTCTATCTTATCCTGTTCTATGTATACTATTTTACTCTCTACCTAAATGATATCTGACTAAAGTGAAGCAAAAATTAGATGATACAATGAAGCTTTGTAGCATTCTCTCTCATACCTGTCACAGGCTCCTTCCAACAGCAGATAATGAAAATTCAAAGTCAAACCATTTAACTTTAAGTAAATGGAAATGAATTTCCAGAGAAGAGATATTTTTTCACCTGTGAAAGGAACAGTAGTATACCGACAATGTGAATAAAGATATAATATATAATTGTGATAGAGAGGTATATGAAAAGCATAAATATTAAATGTTATTGCATTACATATTGTCATGTGGTTTTAATTTTTATTTTTGCTATGTTTTTGCCTGAGAGGAAGGTCTACTACACATAGAAACAGCAGTACTCTATTAAAATATTTCTTTGCTTAATCAATACTAAAGCAACATGCATCATATCTTGCAATAGTATATGGTATTGAGACAAAAACTATGTCACTCGGACACCAGAAGCTGTCAATAATTTGACCAAAATGAGAAATAAAGTAAATTAAAAATATTCGGGTTTATTCTCATCTCATTTATGCTAGCATGCTGCAGCAAATTAAGTTAAATCCATCATGGTATGTTGTAGCACTGGTGAAATATGTGGCAAATTGGGTCCACACTATTTAATATGGCACAGAGCATATGCTTGATGATGGATATTTTCATTGATGTATAAAGTAAGTCTCAGAAATTCCTACTGGGTTTTACCAATGTGATTAATTTGGGGGGAACAAAAGATACAAACAATCAAAATGGAGTCTTCTTCAAATATGAGAAAATGTTTTTTATTTGGCGTCTTTTAAGAGCTACGGCAAAGGAAACGATTACGTATTCTAGACATTCACAAACCTACCTCTGAATCCTGCTTGTCTTCTAACATACAAAACTATTTGTCAGTACTTCCAGTGACTTAGTAGGTCTACTTGTGCAAGCAAAGTTATCAAGACTGAACTTTTAGTTACATTAACACTTAAGATATTAATCAATACTCATAAAGGATCTTATTAAATATCGAGAGATCCTGGCTCTGCCTACATGGATGAAAAGCAGTGACTTTCAAGACTAAGCTGAAGCAAGCTTGGCTAAAGACAGGCTCTCCATCCTGGCTGTCTCTTTGAAATGTGAAAATCTGCTCAGAGTTGCCAATGGAGAGCAAAGAGTGACAATCAATGGATGGGCACTTCGGCATGATTACATCCACTCTACTGCCTGGCCATACATTGACAGACAAAACTACTGTAATGGAGTGATCATTTGGAAAATGGCTACTGCCCACATTTAAATTCCTTTCAGTGTTATTCCATAGCCAATTAGAGTGGTAGCCCAGCCTATATTCATGCCAGTCTTGTACTATAATGTAAGAAAAAGGAAAGGAGCAGCTCAGAAGTCTTTAATTATTCCTCCAGCCATTTATTGACCTGCTCTCTAAAGGCCATATAGGGGCCTTCATCTGCATGCAAAATTCCTATTGACATCACTGGGAGGGCCACAGGCAGATGGAGAGTACTTTGTAAACCTTACATTTTAAATATGTTGTAGGAGAAAGGCACAGAATTTGCAGTCCTTTAAAAAAGTGAGCAGCTTTATCTACTATTGGTCTTTAAACATGGAGTTTGAATAACAGTTTTCCCAGCAATAACAACCCCCCTCTTCTCTGCAAGCTATCTAACCTACACGTTTCTGTAAAGTCTTCATATTTAACACTCAAACAATTGATGTCCCCATAGTATAAACAGGATAGATAATGAATATAAGTGGGATAGAAAATTAATCCTACTTGCGAGGAAAGAGAGTCATAATTCACTTAGGCTTCTCAGCTCTTACGTTATGAGGTCTTCAGCTAACTCATGGGATCCATTCCACATCCCACAGATGCTCATTATGAATTCTTTTTATGTGCAACATGTGGGGACTAACCAGTTTCATATCTCCTGGTATTAGCTGCAATCCAAAGCATTTTGTATTAAAACAGAATGCAAACACAGATGCTATTTAATACAAAGGATTTGAATGCAGTCTCTGTTTTAACATAAAGTTGGTGTGTCTTAATTTGCTTCGAAACAGCAATGGGAAGAAAAGTCAATAGGAGAGGATATTTTTAGATTAGGAGCCAGGCTTTGACTCTAAAAGGCACACAGTTGCATGGAAAAAGGGGAGACTGGCCCAGGTGACTACTTTGATTCACATAATGTTGCAATGCCTTTAGAGTGAGGGGACAGCTAGGGATCTCTGCTCATTTTTGGGATGCTGCCATAGCCTTTCCAACACTACACACATCCTGGAGTGCTACTACCTTCGTTTTGTCCCATGCAGCTCCTCTTGGTATGAGCCTCGGTTTCCTCAGAAACGAGTTAGCAGCACGGCTGCTGTTTTTGTAAGGTGCAGTAACGAAGCGTGCTACTTTTTGCTCTAGCTGTCCACTCACTGGGCTGGCGAAGAGTCCAGCTCTCCACAAGCACCACGCTTTTTAGCTCCAGCAATCGGCAGCTTGGGGCTCCAGGTCCGTGGTTTCAGAGGCGCCCCCAGAAGTGAGGGGATCTGGTGGGACCCTCCCGCAGGAGGGAGTTTTTCTGCCGTTCCCCTGATGCCTCTGACTTGGCCCAGCGGCTGGGCTCCCTGCGGGACGGCATCCTCGCCCCTCGTCTCCCGCTGCAGCTGCGGGAGGAGGGAGCAGCCCGCGCTGCACTCGCCGAGCACCATGGCGAGGAGGGCTCGGCTCTCCGCGTCCCCTCCACCGAGGCTGCCCTCCCCAAGGCCGAGGCGAGGCGAGGCAGCCACCTGGGCAAAACCGAGGAGGGTCCGCCGCCGACCCGCGCTCAAGCCCAACTTTCCGCGCTCCCTTCCCGCGCAGCACCGCGGCCGGGCGCGCTCGGAGGCGGCGGCCCCGAGCGGGCAGGGGCGCGGTCCCGGCGGGCTGGGGGAGCCGCGCAGCGCCGCGGCCGGGGATAAGCGCTTGGCGGAGGCGGGCGAGGGCAAGCCCGCCCGAGCGAGGCGGGGGCTGCGCGCAGCGCCGGGAGGCACAAAGGCGGCGGGGAGTTGCGGCCCCGGGCCCCGCTGCCGGTGCGGTGCGTGCCGCGCCCCGGGGGCAGCTCTGCCAGGGGGCTCTGCGCAGCGCTCGGCCCTATAATTGATATGTTGAAGCAGCAGTAGGGATCAGTGCGTGCACAGACAGCACACACCTTACAAGTTTGACTCGCAATAACATTGCTGCACACTAGGAGGGGAGGAGAGTCAGCTCCCTAGAATAAGGAACAAACTCTGCCTTTGCACAAAAGCGGCGCATTTCCTCGCTTGTGAAAACCGTCCCTTCATAGAGAGAAAGAAAAGAGACGGAGGGGGGCTGCGGGGTGCCTCTAGGAGAGCAAAAGCAAGTTACCAAGAGCGAGAACTTGTGCTGCAACAATCCTCCACTCTTCCTCTTCTCCTCAGGACTCTGGGAGCAGGGATATTCCTCCCCTTCCCCCCGCCTTCCCACCCCCCCGGCCCCCCCGCACAGTTGGCGCTAGCCCAGACTGTGGTCAGCCGCCTTTATTATTACTTCATTGAGACAGAGAAATCCTCTAAGACTTGCATTTTGGGTGGAGGGTGGGGGGTGGAGGGACGAGAAGGAGGAGGGAAAAAAGGCAACATTTGCTGCTCATCATTTTCACTGCACCGCTAAAGTAATTGCGCCCCCCTCTCTCCTCCCCGTCCCTCCTCAGCTTGGATTTTTCGCCTATATCTACAGCTCCAGTAGTATTCGACATACCTTTTTTTTTTTTTTTTTTTTTTTTTTTTTTTGGTAGCTCTGATATTCCACTTCTCTTCCCAAATCTTCACGCGTTGCATGTTTGCAATTCGGTAAATTTCTCCCCCCCTCCCCTTTACCCCTAGCCCCCCCAAACTCCTCAATCTCAGCCCAGCCGCTCACATCAAAGCGCCCGTCCTCACTCACAGTGGCCGCCACTCACTAATGGGATTGCAGTGTGCCTGGCTCTGCTGCTGCAGCCGCCGGAGGGAGAGTCGCTGCTGCTGCACCTCTTCGCCGACACTCGCCGGGTGCTGAGCCGCGGGGATGATCAGGATCTTCCCGGATTTCAGCGTGCAGGTGACGGCGGCGGCGGCCGGCGGGGCGGCCGGGGGGGTGCCGGCGGCGCCGGGCATGGGGCGAGCCGGCGCCGCGGCCAACGGCAACCCGCAAAACGTCCAGGGCATCACCTCCTACCAACAACGGTGAGCACCGAGTGGGAGAGGGGTGAGCGGCTCTTCCTGAGGCTCCCTCACTTGCTTTTTCTTTGTGCTTTTGTGTTTCTTTGTTTTCCTTTTTTCTGTCTTTTTTTTCCTTTTTTTTTTTTTAATCTCTCCTTTCTGTTTGTTGCGGGGAGGGGGGAGCTTGGTTGGAAGGGAGGGTGTATTTTTCTCTTTTTTTTTTTTTTTTTTTTTTTTTTTTTTTAAAATACAGCATCTTTTAAAATGCACTGAGAAGTAAACACAATCTCCTAGTTTTGTCCTGGATGAGCTGTAAAGCAACAATAGGAAAAAAAAAAAAAAAAAGAAAAAAAGTGAGACCCCGGCATCTTAGCTTGGCTGCTGCAAAGTTTGGGATCCCGTCCGCTCATCCTTTCTAAAGAGGAATTTCTCAATGTCAATGCCTTGTGCAAATCCCAGTGTGTGGCAGCCAGGGGGATAATTGATCATGGTATGCTGATTGATAATTTTCTTTCAACCAAGAATGAGTACAATTTTCACTTGGGGTTGCACACTTGCAATTCCACATTGTAGTTTTAGCAGTTTTAGCATGTCACCTGTTACTACAGAGAAATATATCCGAAACTCTAAGTATGCTCAGCACTGTTTTTTTTTTCATCTTAAATGCATTCTAATGCAAATGCAGGAAATTCACAGAGAGCGCCTTTAGGAAGCAAAGCGTAGAAAGTTGGCAGTAAGTCATCATGAAGTTTAAAGACATTCCCCATTTGCCCTAACAATTCATCGATAGATGCTGATACTAACATGAAGCTTAATTAATTACCTGACATTTCTTTATGTTTCTAAACCTGAAGTCTGAATCTGTTAGTTAGCTTTAACATAAGCTTATACTCGTAGCCAAATCCTCAAAGAAGAAAAAAATAGACGACAACAGATCTACTGAAATCGGAACAAAACGTTTACATTTCTCTAAAAAGGACACTGCCCCGAGTATCTTGCTTTCCACTATTGTATTAAATTAAATACCGAGAAAAAAATGCTGTATAATCTTAAATGTCCTAACTAAACATCCCTATGATGTAAAAGAGAGAGAAAAAAAAAGCAAGCTTCAGCATAATATTTCAAACTTAATTAGTTTAGGAGCCAGATTTAGATAACTGACCATTGCCTACTCTGTCGTTCAGCAACTTTTGTGTTGCTTCCTATAGTTTTGGTGCCTGTGATAGAAAACGTTTGATGGTAACTTTTGTAGGCTTTATCAAATGAGAGTTAATAGGGAGCTGACACTCCTGAAATAAGCTCTGATGATACCTAAGGACGTTCTTAGCTAAGAAATATTTGAAACTAAGGAGGAGTCTTGTTTTGCTCAAGCAAACACCAAATCCTTCATATATTAAAAAAAAAAAAAAACCCCACAAACTTGAACGTGAGAGTTATAAAGAACAGATTAAAGTTTCTTTCTTTTTATGGATTCTGTATGATTTTTGTCACTTATGAAATATTTAAATTACAATGGAAACTGACGGACACTTTAACGAGGAAGTACAGGCAGCAATCACAATAGTTTAGTCTGTGAAGTGGGGAAGTCAAGGGTCAGAAATGTCAGATTGGCTTTTAGACAAATGAAAGAGACCTCTGGAGACTTTAAGTTAAACAGAATTATGTAGACAAGGCAGCATACAAATTTTTTAGTACTTCGCGTTTAATAGTTTGGTTCTATCAGTCTGTAATCAGGAAGAAGTTATAAAAGCAATACATGTCTGACAAACTACTAACACCTCTAATCCAAACAGTGCCTAATAGATATTCGAGTACTTTTACTACCACGAATCCAGACCAGTCTGGATGCCTCGCACACTAACCTACGAGAGGAAACATTTATGCACTGCTTCCAGATTTTCACTTTATATTATGGATGAAACAGCATGGTTTACGTCGAACGATTTTTCTCCGCGCTTTCTCAAAACGCTTCAAATACGGCAGACACGACACCTCCTTACTCTATTACCGCAGCCAAGGAAACACCTGTTAACTTTTTTTTTTTTTTTTTTTTTTTTTTTCCGGAGGCGAGCAGACAGGACTGCCGGCCGGGAGCGGCATCTGTAGGCAGCCCCCCCCCCGCGCTAAAGCCCCGGTGCCCACCTTGCCGCCTCCCGCCGCCCGGAGCGCAGCGCGGGGCGCGGCCCTGCCCGCTCCGCTCCCGGCCTCCCGAGGCCCGGCGGCCGCGCACGTGGGCGGCGGCGGCCCCGAACCGCGGCCGCGTCCCCGCGCCCGCCGCCCCGCGCCGAGTGACGCCGCCCCGGTTGCGTCCTGCGGAAAGAAATCCCCCGGCCCCCGGGGCGCGGACGGCGCCCCGCAGCCAAACTTCCAGGTGTTCCGCTAACTTCTCCCCCTTGGCTCTGCCCTGCGGCTCGCACACGCTCTTGGCCCCCAGCCTCCTCCCCTCCCCCGCAAAAAACTTTTGGAGTAGTGGCGGAAACGTTTCTCGTGAATCAATGCGGCCGACCTTCGGGGGTTGCCCCTTTCCCCAAGGAAGCCCGTTGGATTTTCCCAGGGAGCAGGATCAGGCCCGGGCATTTGTACTTCCAAGGGAGCAGCAGACAGCCACAAAGTTACCTTGGAGATGAAAAGCTTTTAGCGAACGAGTAATTTCTTCTATAAGGGCTAGCAGCGCTCGGGCCGTCCCGGTGTCCTGGAAGGAACGATTAAGGTAGCGGTTTCCTTTCCCCGCTCCTTTACTTCATGATTAGTTTCATGATCTCCAATAAAACCCCGTGAAGTGCTACACCCTTTGCCAACAAACAGGGTCATCACTCTAAGTTCGCATTTCCAGCATTGCCCCTTTTTGTCTCGCTGGTACCCGATGCCCACTGTCAGGACGTGCGGGCGCGTTCTCGGAGGTTGTCTGGGGGATGCGCGGGTTTCCCCCGGCCCGGCCCGTCCGGGCTGGCTCCGGGCACACCCGCGTACGACCCCGTGGGTCGCAGGGCCCTCGCATCCCCCGGCCCGCTGCTCCCACCCGAGCCCGTCCTCCACCGTGGGACCCCACGGGTGACACGCTGCCCGTGCCCGGTGTGTTCCCGCCGCGCTTCTGCGCCCGCGGTGTTGAAGAGACAGTCCCTGCCTCCCCCTGCTCCTCTTCGCTGCTGGAGCCCAGACTCCAGAGGAAGAAAGTGTGCGAAACTGCAACTGAGTGGCGTTGTTGCGCCGGCAGCAGAGGCTGTGTCCCCTGCACGCAGAGCGGGAGCGGAGCTGGGAAAGCAGCTGGAAAATGCCCAGAAATACTTTCACAGCGGTCAAGCCCGGAGATCCCTGACACCCCTCCTTCCCTCCCCCGCCCCCGCCCCGCCAGCCCGATGGCCTGGCACCCCGCGTAGCCCGGCCCGCGGGTGCGGGGGTGTGTGTGCGAGTGTGCGAGAGAGTGCGTGTGCGTGCGTGTGTGTGTGAGTGTGTGTGTGTGTGTGTGCGTGTGTGTGTGCGTGTGCCGCACCTGCCGGGCGATGCCAGCGGCCGGGCTGCCCGCCGGGGCTGCGCCGCGGCTAGCTCTTCCCGCCGCCGCCGCCGGCCGCCGCCGCTGCCTGCGCTGGGCATGTCTCTGGGGCCGGCGGGGCCCCGGCTCCCTCCGCTCCTCGGCTTATGGACGGCGGCAGCGGCAGCAGCAGCGCTAGCAAGCAAGCGAGCAAGCAACCTGCACCAGGACTGCGCGGAGGAGTGGGAGCCCGCGATGCTTTGGCCTCAGTACTTTTCCTTAGCCTGTCTGGCTAACCGGGGCCATTGCTGCCGCCGCTGCTGCTGCTAGACACACAACACACACCAACATCAGGAGGGGGAAAAGTAAGGGAGAGAGGAGAAAAAAAAAAAAAATCCCAGGAAGATGGCGCCCACCAAGCCAAGCTTTCAGCAGGATCCTTCCAGGCGAGAACGGTAACACTTTCTCTTTATTGAACCTGCAGCAGCAGCAGCAGCAGCAGCCGCCGCAGCAGCGGCGGGCCGGGCCAAGCCGCCGGCGCCGGGGGCCGGGGCTGGCTGCCATGCCGGGGTGGGGGGACCTGCCGCCGGCACCCGCTGCTCGCACAGCCGGGCACCGTGAGTTCCTCCTAGTGCGCACCGCCAGCCGCACACACACACACACACACGCACACAAGCACACACACACACACACGCACACACACTCAGAACAAGCCGCGCAGCAGCGGCCCCGCTCCGGTGGCCGCACCGCCGCGGTGCCGGAGCCGGTGCTTGGCGGGGCGCGTTGTGGAGCGGGCGCGCGTGTGTGTGTATGCGTGTGTGTATGTGAGTGTCTGTGTGAGCGTGTGTGTGTGTGCTCGGGGCCGGGCGGCCCCCCCGGGCGGCCCCCGCCGCTCGGCGGCCCTGGGGCGCCGCGCCAGGCCCGGCGTTCCGGGCGGAGGGGCCGGCCCCGCCGGTGCGGTTCAAGTGCGGCTAGGCCGGAGCGGGGGCGCCGCCAGCTGCGCCCGCGGGGCTGCCCGGGCCGGCCCCCGCCCCGCCGCCGCCGTGCCGGGCGCGGGTGCCCGCGGCCCCCGGGGTGGGCAGAGCGGAGCCGTGCGCGGGCGGGCGGGCACGGAGGCGGTGCGCGGGGTCCGGGCAGGGAGGCGGGGGGGATCGCGCTGCCCCCCCGCTTGGTTCCCGGCCCGCCGCCTGCCCCATGGACTTTTGTTGGGAGAGAGTGCTTGTGATTAATGTGCTCTGCTGGTGACACGAATTGCCCGTAGCGGATTTGTTCTAGTAAAGTGAATCTTTCTAGAAGTGACTGGTAGGAGACAAGAGTACAAGTTCATGTGATGTTACTTTGTGATTCTTACAAAAGTATTCAAAGCTCCATTGCTACACTGCGACGAGATATATGCCCAGAAGAAGAGCAGCCAGAGGGTTTGGGGTGGGCTCTTTCCCTCCCGCCCCCTTTAGCGTTACAAGTGAACTTGAGTGTGGGGGGTAATGAGGGTTCCTGGCTAGTTGGAAAAATGGAAATTACCATTTAGATAGCCTTTAAAAGTAGCTGGATCATGTGTTAGTCGGTGTATATTTCACAGCACAAATAAGTCTGAAAAATATTTAAACAAAAGTACTTCAGCCTTAATTTCATACTTGCATATTTTAGAATGATCAGCGTTTGTAGTACAGCTTCCAAACCCCACAGATTTTGTCTAAGTAGCTGTGCCATTTTTCCTAAGAAAGCAGACTGCATGGTATAAAAAACCTGTATATCTCATATTCACCACTGAAGTGTTAGTGTGCTTGTCTTAGATGCATTAGTGTTAACTGTTGCACTTTGACAAGGCTATGTTGATATGTAGCAAAATTAGGAGATACGCGTAATGGGAAAACGGTGCATTCTCAGATGTCAATGACTTAACTACAGATTTTCATTTTCAACTATAAACATTTTTTTTAATATTCCTTCCAGTGGCTGCAAAGGTGTTTCTGCTGTGTTAATAACACTTAAAGCAGCAGGTTTTTCTCCTGCAGAATTCTTTGTTGGAAAAACAATTCATATGAATAAGTCCTGTTCCCCCACAACAAACAATTCTGCTGTCTTCTTTCTGAGAATGTTACTATATTAGTGCTAAGTGTATTTGCCAGGATAGCTTCAGTAATCTCTCCAGCAGAAGCATATTTGTGTGCCATTTTGGGAATTTCTCTGAGATAGGAATCTTGAAGATAGAATTAATTTCTAGGGGAAACTTCATAGCCTGTGCATGAGTGCTTTCTTTATCACCTGTCTCCATTTGGCATTCGGAGAAGGTAAATCAAAGTGCGCGATTTGTTATTCTGCTCCACTTGAGAGCTGAACTAAATAACACTTGGTCTGAAATTCTGATTGAAGTTGTAGGAGGATATACTGTATTTAATTTAATGCCCTTTAATAGCATCTTCTTGTTCAGCTCTGATGCTGTCATTTTAAAGGTTGGATCGGAGTAGTTTTTCCCTGTAGGGAGTGGGAGGTGTAATCATTTCAGGGAAAAAGGTAGTCTAAATTCCTAGAACACTAATAGCCACAAACTTGGCCTTGTGTCCAAGAAGTTGCTTTTTGCCCTTAGGGTTCACGTTATTATCGCTCTGTACAGTGTTCTGGATAGTTTAGGTTTAAGTATTGCATGTAGAAGTTGATGACTTTTTTTTGGTAGCAAAAATAATGTTAGTATGTTTATTCCTTAAAGTTTTGGAGAAAATGGATCAATGCTTCAATAAACAGATACTGATGTACATTTTATTAAAAGTTGCATGATGTGCTCATGAAGTCTTGCGTGTAACTATTTTAGCTGTCTTTGTACACATCCTTTTTCATCTGTGGGAACCAAGATGTTTGAAATACAGGAGCATATCACTTACTGAAAGGGTTTTGCAGTCTCTTAGCTACTGCTTCAGTAAACTAGTTCTCAGGATTAAGAATCCTCTAAATTAACTTTGTGTACATTGTTCTTTCAGTCCTCACTACCGCATGTATTTAGACAGATTGTGTTACATTTTTTCAAGCAAAAAAATTGTGCTTACAAAACAGATGTAAAAAGTTGTAGTTGTCTCTGATGTAAACAGGCACCTGAGTAGTTTTGAAACTTTTTTCACCTGTTTAGGATCTTAAAAGGACATATGAAAAGTTACACACTTACATTTGTTTGATTTTCTTTTAAACTGTGAGTGTTAGCAAATTTTACAGTTACAGCAACAGTTTAGTTTTTTCATCTGTGTGGATATACACCCAAGAAAATGAAATAGACAGAAGTGCCATGCATATGATATGCCAGCATTAATTTGTATAGCATATCATAATATTAGAGTGCTATTGGTTTAAAGTGAAAGAGAAAAAACCTTTATTTTGGCACTTTTTCTAGAGCATGAGCTTAAAAATAGCAGTGATAAATGATGATATGCATTGTCTAACACTTGCTTTTATATAAATAGCTCCAGAAGATTGCTTAAATGATAATCGAAAATATGAAATAGGGTGGCCTTCATATCACAAGGCCAAGGGTCTACAAATGGAAAAACTGAAATAATGAAATATTTCCAAGGCAACAGACTGTCAACAAGAACAGTAATGCATGGGCATATCATAGAGCTACCAGAGAGGATATTAGATCTTACAGCTCTAGAGCCAGGAGTTATAATGACCTTTATTAAATAGAGCCCTCCCACATTACAACAATCTTTCTGATTTCTGATTTATGGATTAGCAGTCATACTACTCTTCATAATTTGAAACATTCTCCCACCATATTTGATTTGCTGCATTTTTCTCCACTGGAATCATACATTATTTAGAGCTTACATGAGAGTATTGATCAACAAAACTTATATTAGGTATTTTCAGTAACTAATGGGATTCTGAATAACAAGGTTTTGTCTGCAGCACTGTTTTTACATTCTTTACATACATACAGCACAACTGTTTTTTTCTTACAAACTATATCCAGTTAGCTTGTTTTTTAACAATTTGATGGCATTATATTCTAATGCTATACTATAAGTTACAAATAGAGAATTTTGTTAACAGATTAGTACAACACTTAGAGACATAGGTGTTTTTAAGAGAATATGAGAATCTATTGTCAGTACCCATCTCTTTTTATAAACATCTCACTTGAATTTCAGAGTCTAATATACTGGCAATTTCAAATCACATTTGTTTGAAACTTGGCACACAAGTTGCCAGCCCAGATGGGAATTTTACTGCAAGAGTGATGTAAAACAGTTGTTGAAAATTGACATTCTAGGTGTTAGTTTCATCACCATACTTCCTAAAAAGTAAAGAGTGTTTAATTTTTTTTTTTGTTTCATAAAATGATCTTTATAACAATATCCTCTTTACTGGAAAATGTATTCTAAGATAAGAATTTTGAATAACTGATACTGATCATGAAAACTAACTGTTACCATTTTATTAGCATTTTTAGAATGATTCTTCTCTCACCGAGGTCAGTAGAATGAAGCCATTTAATCAACGTGGCAGAAGTTCATTTGTTAGCAATTAAGTAACTGTTTACTGTTATGAAACCATTTCCTGAAATCTCATCTCATGTGAATAAACCTTACATTCAGTTATTCCATCAGATCAATTTTATATTATTATCATCAGTAGCTCTTGCAGGTATAAAAGCACCTCGGGTTTTCAACATAGTCACGTCAGCATAGTCATAGCATATTTTATAATGAATCAAACAAACTTGTTCTGCAGGATGTAACCCTGGAAATCTGTTTACATATCCTTAATGTGGGATATTTTTAAGGTACACAGCAAAGACTGCATTTTCATCCCAGTCGTTTGTTTTTTTGGTCTGTTTGCTTATGCTTAATGTTTGGCTGGTTTTTTTTTTTTTTTTTTTTTTTTTTTAAGAAGCTGCCAAAGATTTAAGTCCATGAGATGAAATGTTTTGAAAATTCATTTCAAAAGAATCACATTTTTTCAGAATAGGCAATTTCTTTCTATGTAATATTTATAAGGCTACTGTATGTTATCTTTAACATACAAAATCCCATTAGTGTGAATGAGGTGTGCGACTTTTTGTTTAATAGGACTTTGCATAATAAGGATAATTTGTAATAATGTTGTATTTTGCTGCATAAGAAGATGTGCCATAGTAAGAATATAATAGTTGCTGCCACGTCTTATATGACTAGAGCATTGTTCTGTGACTAGCTCAAGCAGTGGTTTTGCAATACACAAAGTCCTAGTCCAATGAATAGGACCGTTGTGCCATTCATTTGAACAGGACTTTGAGTAGTACAAATATTCGTTAATTTTGTATGCCACAGAAGTATATTACACAGGACAAAGAAGGTACAGTAAGGGTAGGATAGTATTTGTGTCTCTAACTTGGCAGAATTGGACCCTGTCTGTGGGAGAATATTAAGTTCAAGTTGTACCTTAATCTTTAGAAAAGTCCCAAATGAAATTATGTGCACAATTAAAGTATACTACAGAGAATCACAAGCAAGGATAAAAGTATTTTTAACATATAATTTAATAGATGTGAATTTTTCCTCAGAGAGATAGCAATGACAAATATACTTAGTGAAAGGAGGAGTGAACTTTGCCTCCGTGCGTTATTGTAAAACGCGAAAGTCTTGAGATTGTCAAGTAAAAGCAGAGTGATTCTCAAGGAGATCCTGATCTCAGCCTGCTGCAGCTAGATACTGAGAGTTATGCCAGCCCTTACCCAGCACTACATGCAGGCGAGAGCCAGGCACATTAAAGAACAAGAGATATGTTACAAAGAATTTGAAACGGATTACTGAAAGCAGAGTTGTGAAGATTTTCTTACTAAGGCTATTTTCCCAGACTTTCTTGTATGTTGCATTTTGGACTTTCACTCTTTCTGTCATGTTCTGTCATATGTCTGTTCTGGGGAACTTCTCATTGATGTCAGCCAATGTCTGAAGAAGACTTTAATATTAATGCTGACTATTTCTGCAGATATACTTGTTTATTTGGCTTCGCATGCTTCGAAAGGTCTGAAAATGCTGTTCTACATGCTTTACTGATGAGATAGTTGCACACAAAAAATTCTTGACAACAAGCAGAAGTGGCAAAAGATGTCAATGTTAGCATTAGGAATAAAATTCCAGCCCCCATTTTGACTGTGTATTCAAAGATTACACTGCCTTCATTAGAGGGATTTACATTTCTTTTACAGGCAAAACCTCCACTGAAATAAAGTGCTTTCAGAGAATAGCTTGATTGCAATTTAAAATTAGCTGTTAGCTTGATATATAATAGAAGTTCAACACTTACGTTAAATAATTTAAGTGGAAAAGTACTGTTCCATTACCTGCAGGCATGTTAGGTTTACATATGTATATAGTGAACTTAGGGGATATAGTCAGAATAATATGTATGTATGTAATCTATGATAATGTCCCAGGGGCTTGGATTTTCTGAAGAGCCTGTTGGATTTAGGCATTCAACACATACTGCATTTTAGTGAAATATGGGCACCTAAATTCTATGAGCTCCCTTTAAAATACTTGCCTGGGAATTTTGTCTCCAAGAGAAATTTAGAACAGGCTTCATTAGACATTACATTGTTTTAAGCTGAATTTTATTGTGTAATGAATAGTCTTTGAACAGTCATTTTGGATGAAACTCTAAAGGGTTATAGTTTTGCTGAAATTTAGGCACAGAACTGTGTATTTATGTATCAGAACTCTATATTTACATATTAGAATAGGGAGTGGGGATGGGGGATATTCTTTCCCTCTTGCTTAAATGCCATGTTTGAAAGTCATGCGCAAATTCACATTTACAATCAGTTTACTCACAGCCTAGGCTTATATGAGTTAGGTGCCAAAGCTGTAGTTCATTTAGCAAAAGTATAATGTACCAAATTCTAGAAAAATATTTGTTAAAAAGCTTCTTTTTCTTGGAGATGATGGGAAGCAGAATTTTTTACTTTGTGGGAAAAAAATGTAAGTGGGCAGTTTTCACAGGTCAAGGTTGAGGTCAATAGAAAGAACTGAGTGACTGATTCTGTACAGTGCTGGCAGCAGGATTAAAAAAGGGAAAAAGTATTGAAAAAAAAAGGAGAATAGCTGCCAGTGGTACTTATCCTTCAACCTTCACAGCTGAAAAAAAAGTAGCTGATTTTATTTGTCTGACTATAGTTAGATGTAGGATTGGCATGTTTGCTTCACCTTTGCATAAATTGCTAACAATATGGACAAGAGGTTCTCAAAAAAACCTGCATTTTAAAAAACAAACCTGTTTTCTCTTGCTAAGTAACAAACAGAAGATGACCATAAAAAGAAAAACAAATACTTTGGGCTAATTTATCTATTCATTCCTTCTGAGCTGCTGTACAGTTTTACAACAAAACTTGCATTTCTTGGGAAAAATCAAAAGTGCAGTAATTTTTTCCATTGGCTGAATGAGCTAGATAAATGGTACTCAAGTAGTTGTTTGCAGAATCCAAGTAGTTTAATTAATTGGGTGTTCACTTTAATAGTGAGGTTTCCTGTTTGTAGGCAGGGCTCTGTAACAAGAACATATATTTGATGCATAAATGATACATATGGTTTCAGAAGGCCTATATTTATTCAAGATCTATTTTTACTAAACAACTGTTTCAGATTAACAAACAACAGGAAATAAATGGAGGTGACAGAAAATAGACTTCAGATGAGAAGCATGGTAGAAAAGATACAGCTGATTCCAGATCTGTCAAACATATATGCTGTTTCTTTTATCAATCACTCTATTTACGCTCAAATTTCCTAGCTAAGAGATGCTGTCTTTCCTTTCAGTCCTTTTTTTCTATCATGATTTTCCTCTTCATTCCTTTTTAATAGGAAGAAAATGCTTCTCTACAGAACTGCACTTTTGAAACTGATATTCCATGCTTTTTAAGAGTGGTATTTCAATTTTTTTGGTATCACTTTCAAAAACCAAAAGGAGACTGCAGGATGTAGCAAACATTGCAAATCTTCTTTACTTTCTCCCAGATTATTTGACATACTGAATGTCTATCTTTAGGAGCAGCCAGTATTTAGATTATGGATTTAGAATTCCTTTAGGAGCCATTTTTTAAAAAAATGTTTGTTATGGTGCTACTGCAAAAAAAAAAAAAGATATTTAAGTTCTATTCATGACTTGTTTCTCATGGAAATTAAAATTTATTGCAATATTTGTTCAATTCAAATAGGAAAAAAGTCCAAAGTGATTAAGGGAAAAAATGTGTTTTAACTGACATAAAATGGAAAGTTACTTCGCCTGAAAAGCTAAATTGGAGTTTTTCAATATTTATTCTGCTTCTTACTAATTATGAGGAAAACTTTAAAGGATTTTCCACTGATTTATATACATGTATACTGCAAAATGCAGGCATATGTTGTATATTAGATATAGATACAGAATATGTATTTCCTTGAAAGGAAATAATTCTAGTTGCTCATCTTCAGCAAGCTATGTCTTACTTTATCTAAAGTTAAATGTGAATACATGTACTGGAATGGAGATTTTCTTTCCCTCTAATGCTGTGAGCAAAAAGTAGGCTCATCGTTTTTTTTTTTTTTTTTTTTTTTTTCCTTTTTTTCCTCCTCATTTTTATTGTTCTGTGTAAATGTAATTTGTTAATCCTGTGAAATTTGTCATAGATAAATTTGCTTGGATTATCTTGTCACCACCGTATCTGCATTCTTTTGTTCATTGCTTATTCATAATTTAACAGTCTGGCAGTGAGCCTTTTTGGGATGCTCACAAAAGATATATGACCTCTACCAGCTGCTACTATAACCTGCAGAATGCACAGCAAGACATTAGAAACGTGAGGATTCCTCTACTGATTAAAGTGCTCTTCATTTAAACAGTCTGTTCATAAGAATCTCAGGAATCTTTGTGGATAGCAATCTTGATTTTTCTTTTCTCACAAAATTATTTCTAACATTTTCTTCTGAAGGGAAAACTAACATTGAATCTTAAGATGGTGATGCTTAGCTCTCAGATGGACTAATGGAAATGAAATCCCTCATTATATATGCCTGTGTATACATAAGTGTGTGTGTGTATTTAGACATTTTCATAGACCTGTACCAGTCTCCATCTATGCATGTGTACATATATATGTATTTCCTGCAGTTTTACAGTGGGAGAAAGTAGTGCCTATGTGTGCTATTTTAAAACTAACTCATTTATTAGGATATTTTTCAGCACATATTACTATGCAGTACTAATTTACAGAAGAGTTATCCAGTTTAACCCTGCTTTAGCCCTAGTGTCTTACAGACCCTATTGTGTAAATACTCAACCTTATACAGTACATGAAAGACATTAAATATAATGTTACTTGAAGTGTAACAACATTTTAGATTTTCGTTTTTCTCCTGGCTCAGTTTAGCATATAAATTTTTCCCTTTTTCACTTATTTTTTCTTCTTGTCTGCAGATCAGCTTGTGAGTAATGGCTAGTTTTTACCTCCCCTTTGTGCTGGCACATGATTATAGTTCAAAATAATTCATTGCTAATCCATGCAGTATTGGTTCATCTCCATCACTTTGTTTTGTGATTAGGGCCTCAGGCCTGTAAGAACATCCTTCTGCACAGTTTTCTATCCTGATTTTCTTTGACTGCATCCCATTTTTAAGTAGTTCTATCATTACTGCTCACCTACCAATCCTATTTAATTTTGAAAAGTGTATCAGTTAAAATAAATTAATATTTTGTGGGGTTATTTTTCCAGGGTTTATGAAAAATATTTGTTTTCCACTGCAGTAAGTTTCCAGCAGAGGTGTGTGTAGGTCTTGTTTCATCTCAGCTGATGATGGAAATCTGACTTGAGTTTCTCATTTTTCCTTAGCAGTCTGAATTTCCTTTCTACTTACTTACATTAGGTGCCTGAAGAAGTCCAGAATCTTAAAAAGAAACACGGTTTCTTTCATGAAACAGACTACAATAGAATAGAAATTACTGTCCTGTCATTTTCAACACAACATTTCAGGCAGAGCTGGTGTAAAATGAAGCTGACAGAGGAACTTTTAAAATATATAGGGCGCGATCCTACTATGATCACTGTGGTTGAAGTTTCTGTTTATTGGGTAGATATGAACTGGTGTGACATTAGAACTGGGCTTATGTGATATAATGATATTGTACTTTGATCGGGTTTACATTGAACACCTCCAGATTTTGAAGATAATCCATAATTTTATTTTACATCAAAAGATGCTAATTTCATGAGAAGGTCATCTAAAAGATTTTTCAAGACTTTGTTTCAGCATTGAGTAGTCCTGTGTTCCTTTTAATAATTACTTTCATCTCATTGTAGCCGTGCGTTTGAAAGTGTAGGTCAATAAGGATGATCGCATTCAGAATTTCATGATCTGTGTAGTGGAACAAATTGAAAGCAAAGCCTGTATCAATCACTGTGAAGGGAGGGTTAATTGTTACTGCTTCTCAAGCCTCTGGACAGATAAACCAGTAATGAAATACTTATTGCTCTGATATGTGAATGGTTAAGGATGAAACAATGGAAACAGAAGCAGTCTTGAAAGATAACAAAAACCCAAACCAAAACAAAACACCCCCCCCTCCCAAAAAAACCAAAAAAAACCCAAACAAAAAAAAGGCAAAGAAAAAGAATATTTTGGTCTAAAGTAAGACACTATATATGCTGTGTATGAACATCTTGAAAGTAATTTTGTTTTCATCTAATAGAGCCTTCTAGGAATGGTGTAAGACAGCAGAATGTATAAGGTTTCTAAAGCAGAAATAAAACATGAATTTTACAGCTTTTGTTATGCAAACAATTTAAAAGGTTTTACATTAAGCCTGGACCTTAGGTAAAAGTAACATTTCTACATTAAATGCTTTCTTTTCTTTTCTCTGTTTTAATTTGTGGTACCTTAAAGTGTTTCTTTCTTTTCTTTCTTTAAAAACACAGCTGTATTTACTAAATCAAGTATGTTTTGTTTTCATGTGATGTTGTTTTAAAGCATTTTGCCTACAGCGAAGCAGGACTCTAAAAGAGTGTTTAAAGATAGAAGCAGAAAAATAAAAATAAGTGCAAAAACAAATTAGGATACTACAGTAAATATTTAACTATTTCTAGATTGTGAACTTAACATTTTAAACATCTGTTAGTTACTTATATGTCGAAATATATGCAAAAATATTTAGCCAAATTGAAGTCTTAGGCCCATGACAATCATCTCAACACAGTGGGTAGTTCTGAAAATTAATGAGAATGATAATACTGTAAAGACTGTTCCAGAGTTTGCCCAAATTCATTATCTAAGACTCTTGTTAAGAACATCTCAAAGAATTTTAACCAGGAAAATATATTAATGGTTCAAAAGCATTTTTCAAAATGGTGATTTATAAAAGTATAATGGAATTATATATGCAAGAGCTGTAGTTAGAAATAACAAATAACACAGGAGCAGCACATTATGAAGGAACATTTTCCAATAGCTAGAGTACTTGGCTTTGATTTTGTCCGTAGGTGTCAAGGTTTCCTTAACAATTTATATTTTGAGATGAAAGAAATGAAAAAGTGTAGGCAACTTATAAAAATAAATTTTTTTGTCTCATTGTTAGCTACTTAATGAGGCCTAGAGCTGCTTAAAAGCTAAGCAAAGTAATTAATAATTTTAGAACTTGTATAAACATCTTTTAGCACTTCGAAACATCGAAAAGCACTTTCAGGAGGAAGGGTGATGAGACACATCTTTAGATTTCTCTTCAGAATGTTAAGAATTTCCTGTTGCCTGTTTCCTGATGGGATTGATGCAGCTGTGTATCATATGGAATGAAAGAGGAACCAAGTGCCTGACTCTGTTTTATTCAAGTCTTCACTTAAGAAAATGTGTGTGTTGATTTTAGCTCTTTTTTCAACATCGCTGATATGAATGCTATACACAAAATTGCCCAAATGGGAGCTAATTATAATTAATTTATCTTTTTTCTAAGGGACAGAAAATGTTAATAAATAAAGAATATCAGTTACAATGGTGGTGGGTTTTGTTTTTTTCCCTTTTTCTTTGCTGTGTGCAATGAAAAAGAGAGAGCTTGGAAGATTACTGTTATTTCCATTTGTATTTCCAGAAGTAGTTGGTGTATAGAAGTATCTGTGAGCATTTGCATGTGCACGCGTCATTGTTGGAAAGCAAGTTAGTTTATAGAGTTTCTTACTCATTTTGGCTGTTGTGCAATCACACAGCCCATCTACAAAACATCTTTCATGGGAGGTGTGAATGCAAAATAGAGAGCAATAGGAGGATCAAAAAAAATTTAGGTATTTTGTTCTGGCCTGTTCCACTTCACGGACCAGTTCTTTGAAGACAATCCAGGGTGGGAAACTGTACTTGTTAAATTTTTTGTTGATTTCCTTCTCTGGCAAGAGAAAGCTTAGCAGAAGATGGCAGATGTGGTTGACTGATCTGGGAATGGGTCACAAAAGGCGATGCAGACCCATAGCAGTGGGGCCGCCTTTCCGCTTGTGTCCCGGTTCCTGGTGGAGCCTCGTAAAGCTGTGTGCTACTCATTTCCATTTGGAATTCATAACAGCTCAGGTCAACGTGATCTTCTTCTCAGAGGGCTGTATAAGGCAAATTCAGTTGCTAAATAAGAGCCTTGGGTATTGCAATTCTATGAGTAAAGCAGCTTCTCAGCATCCTACTACGGCCCTTTGCTGCTGAAGCAGGACAGGCACAGTGCAGAGTGCATGGCAGGGATGGGCAGTAGTGCTGAGGGCATGCTGAAAGGCAGAGCAGAGGCACATGTGAATCACTTCTGAGACTGTCTCTCCGAGCAAGATACAGACTTCTAAAGATCACTTTAATAATTGTAAATTGCACTTCAAATCTTAAGCTTTGATTCTCTCAGTCTGCCAGCCAGCTGTGAAAACATTTGACCATGTCCCTGTTCTTTTTGCCCTGTGACTTCTTGGCAAATGTCATCTTTCTGCTGCTTTTGGAT
This sequence comes from Emberiza elegans, assembly GCA_024865655.1. Lineage (NCBI taxonomy): Eukaryota > Metazoa > Chordata > Aves > Passeriformes > Fringillidae > Emberiza > Emberiza elegans. The sequence goes on from JALJVW010000139.1 coordinate 28,041,926, forward strand.
ACTTTGATCACTTCTTCAGCATATCTTTTGGAGGATCTTTCTCATTCATTACCCAGCTTTGTGTGGGAGTTCTGCAACATGCTGTCTCTCAACCACCCCCTTTTTTCCCCCCTTATTCTGCTGTTCATCTTTGCATAATCTTATGTGGAAAGACAATTTAAGTATCATCTCTTTGCAGATGATTCATAGGCTTATGGTATATCTATCTCAATGAAAATGTAGTCTTGCTTCTCTGTCATCTCCTTATTGCCTATCTTAGATTCCCTTAGTCAAAACAGATCTCCTAGAGTTCTTTACAAGCCCTCCATCTACTTTTCAAGTTAACATTGCTATATTGCCTGTTAGGAGAGGTCTGTAATTTGGCGTCTCACTGATACAGACCTCTTCCTTGTAGCACAGTAGTTAAAAAGGCAAATAGATTATTTGGTGTGAGTAGGAAAGAAATGGAAAAACAAACGGAAAGCATTCCATAAATCCAGTGTGTGAAATCTATCTGTGGTGTGTATTTTTGTTTTCATTATTTCAAAAAGATACTGTAGTTTGAGATAAGGGCATAAAGGCTGATGAGATAGATGGAAGCAGTTTTGCCAGAGGAAGAGTTAAAAAAAATACTTCCTTTTGGAAAAGAGATGACTGAGCAAGGCCTCAAGAAGGTAGTTGGGGAACAAGTTTTCATTAACTTGAATATTATGAGAACAAGGAAACACACTGTGAAATTCTCAGGAAGCACTTTTGAAACATTTAACAGAAGCTGTAAATTTTTTTTCTTTTTGTTTTGTTTTCATGGCTTTTCTGTGTGCCTCCCTTCCATCCTTCCATGTAGCATGCAATTGAATTGCTCAGTGGAATTCCTTGCCAAAGGGGTGTTTTAGAGGTCAAAATAAGAACAGGCTCAAAAATGCATCAGGCATTACTCTGTTACATCTCTGAGGAGCTGTTAAGTGTGATGGTGATGATGCAACTTCAGGAAGTTTTTACACAGCTGACTGCTGGATGCTGACATGGAATATCATGGGAAGGGATGCTCTCTCTGCTATATTGTTGTTTTTTTTTTTTGTTGACCTAGTGTAACTTTTGTTCTATTCTAAAGTTCTTTGCATTCAGACTGCATCAAAGTCTTGCAGGATTTTTCTCCTTAACATTCCTGCTACATGCTTTCCTGCCTATTCTTCAGTTAAATGCTCATCCTCACTACCATAGAGAAATATTTTTTCTCCAGTCCTAACTATCCAGAATTGTCTTACAGAGATCATTTTCAGAGTGACAGACTGTCACACTGACCATGTCTCTTTATGTCCCCCCTAACATCTCTTCTCTGGTATATGAAATATTAGTATTTTGCCCTAGGTTTCAAGTCCTTCTTCACCCAGCTCCATCATACTATTTCTCTTTATCAAGGTTTCCTTCAAGCTGTAACACCAGCCCTGTTGCCCGTTTGCTATTTTGCAAACATGCTTTTGTTTTATACCTTGTGCTTGGGCTAGAATTCCTTTGCAACATCACCTTTTGGATTCATCTTTCTTCCCAAATTGTTCCTTACATGAAATGCCTACAAAAGCATCAAGCTCCTTCTAACTAGATAGCATTTCTTGTGATGCTAGCTGCTGTCATCTTACTGCTTCTAAATATTTTCCTATCTCTTATTTGATACTTGCTCTCTAGGATTTTGGGGCCTCAGGGCAGGGGTTTTTCCTGTGGTACTTGGTTACATAGTGGATATGTTAGTACTATTGTTACTGCTGCTAAAATGAGTGTTTATTAGTGTGCTTGGTTGATCTGGGATGATGAGTTCCTGTAAGAGAAGTGATGTCTTTTAAATGTGTTAAGGTGTGAAAAGCTTTTATGAAATTCAGGAGATAGAACAAATTAATGACAGAGTAAGCCACTGAATGTTACTAAATGCATATTTATTTGAGGAAATGCCTGCACTGAAAATGATTGGATGGAGACTTTGTGTGTGTATTATATATGCTGTCACTTCTCTTGTGTTGTTCCTTGCAGCTGCTTTTGAGGGTTGTTGGAGATGGGATACAGGAAACGGTGGTTGACCCAGTACTCCTGTTCTTGCATTGTTGTGTAGAATGTTTCTGGAAGCTGTACCAAGTCTCCTTGGTGCTTCTCTTGCTTAGAAAATTGTTGAAGAAAATGGTCTCAGTTAAATAGTTTTGGCTACCATCATTTTCAGTGCATTTCATGAATGGATATGAGATGTGTCACAGCTTAATTACCCTTCCTAGCTAATGTGTTTTTATCTCATGTTGATATGATTAAGGAAGACCTTATTTGGACTGTATGGACAAGGCATCATACCATACAATGCCTAGGAAAAAACAAAAAGAGTGCCTGCTTTGAAGAGTTCATAGTTTTAATTGCTGTTTATTCTTCATTTTTTAGAAAGGGTTTGCTGTAACACAGTTAATTTTACACTCCTATTTGAAGTTTTATTTTTTTTATGATCAAGCAAAGTGCATATTAAACAGATTGAATTCAGCAAAATTAAATGCTTGGATATTATTTTTGCTTGGTGAAACCCCAATGGCATAAAATTAATTGCAGTGCTGACTTGAAAATTGCAATGAACATGTGTGAACTTCAGCATGTATTATACTTTTAGACCAGGATACAGGCTATTTTATACATGATAAAAGTAAACAAAATAAATTAGTAGTGATATGGGCATTAGTTTAAAGGACATGTAATCAAAATATGCATTGATCACTTTTGTCAAAGGTATGCAAGATTGGACCCATAAAAGTTTTGTATGTCATTTTTTGAGAAATAACTGATTTGTGATAATTGTTTTCATAAATATCTAAGTTTGTATGTTACAAGAGATGAGTTATCATGTATGTGAGTTTAATTAATTGTATGCTCAAGTATTTGAAGTCATATATTTCAGTTGTATCAATGTAGACTTGGCACTACTAGAAAAGCTTCAGGTTTATCTAGGTAGCTGCAGGTACACAATTTGCTGTTCCTTGAGTTCTAGCTTGAAATAATTCCTCTTGTTTTGATTGGTTTAAGGAAAGGGAGGTGTAAGATGAATTGTGGGATGCTGTTCATCAGGAGGTTGGTATCCATAACTAATTGTATAGTAGTTGTCTGAAAAGCAAATCTTTAATCAGGAGGAGAGATTTGGAGAGTTCCAGGAGGGGGAATTGAAAGTTGGGTGTGCACATTTCCTGTCACCCTGACAGGGAAAATGGTAGTTGAATTCTAGAAGATCATTATGTAGAGTAGACTTTTGTGGAAGATAAATACAGCTCAGAAGGAATGTGTTGGAAAGAGAGTGAAAGGAAGCTTGATTCCTTCCACAGCAAATTTGGAAGTGTAGGAAACAGTTTGATTTCTTTTCAGGTTAGAACATCTATCACCAGTCTTGACCAGGGCCTGATTTTACTGTATAATGTTACGGGAGGCTTAGGCTGTGACTCGCTTCAAATCACAACAGCTGAGGTTGGCAGGAACCTCTGGAGATCATCCAGTCCAACCTCCACTGCTGAAGCAGGGTCATTTGCATCAGGTGTCCAGGTCTGTGTCAAATTAGGTTTTGAATATCTCCATGGGTGAAGATTCCACAACTTGTAGAATCAGCTGACCAACTTGTAGTGTTTGACCACATCATGGCAAAAGAATTTTTTAATATTCAGCTGGAGATGCCTGTATTACAGCTTTTGTCTTCATATCTTGTGCTAAAGCTGTACACATCTGCAAAGGGTCTGGCTCCATCTTCTGTGTAGCATCCCACTTCACCTCCTGTGCTTAGGGATGAGCAAACCCTGTTCTCAAGGCAAAGCCTTTCATAGTAGTGCAGTCCTCTTTGTGTCTTGGTGGCTTTTTGCAGTGGCTTGCTCCAATAGGTTCCTGTATTTCTTGTCCTGGAGAGCCCAAAACTGGACTGGGTGCTCCTGGTGTGATGTCCCAGGTGTTGGAAAGAGAGGGGCACCTACTGCATGCATTCTAGTTAATAGAGCTCGGGATGCCGTTGGCCTTCTTTGCTGCAGGGCTGCACACTAATGAGGCCCAGCACAGCCCTGAGATGTGATGTTTTGTGTGGAGTACACCAGCTCTGAAATTTTAGAGCTGTCTAATATGAAACACTGTTTTTTTCATGTTAGTGCAGTATAGTGAATGCAAATTTTGTGACAGTAATGTTAAGGATGGGTCAGTAGCAGCAGTAATTTTGCTTGGCTGAACATACCCTGATTAAAAAATACACCACAGAAGATGGTCAGTCTTCAACTGTTATGAAGTTTGTTATATGTGATATTAAAAATTATGTAATTAAGTATATTGAGTTGAAGGGATAGAAATTCACCTGCAATGGAACAGTGGGAGTCTAGAAAAGAAAGATTAAATCAGAGGCTTTTAAAATGTTGGGAATCATAGTAGATATATTATGATTATAATAGAGATCATAATAGATAAACCATAAAATTATAGCTCTAGCATAATCCATAGGTAATGAGTATCAGTTATTTTCTAGAGGGAAAAATCACAGGAAGGTACTAATCAGAAGGTTTTTTTATATCCAAAATGATGCAAAAGTGTTTCCAGTTCCAGTGTTTTGGGAACTGTGGAATTTTGTTTGTTCCTCTACTACTTAATGTTGTGGACAGAATTAATCAGAAATGGAAGCATGCTACAGACGTTCTTTAGCATCAATGGTTCATGCTAAAGTCAGTGTCTGCATATTTTTTTAATTGCTTATAAGCTGTGCCTTTGGCATCAAGATGGCTCCTGCCACTTGGGATTTTTTTATGGTTACTAAAAGTATATTCCTAAGGATTCTGGAAGAAACCAAGGAAGTCAGTTCTATATTGCAGGTGATAGGTAATTTGAAATAAGTGAGAATTTTTCAGAGGTCCAGTGACAGTGCATCTTTAAAAAGAAGTCCACTGGAAATGGAAATTTGACAGGAAGAAAATGGGATGAAAAATTTGTTTCTACATAAGAAATGGGTGCATGAGAAAACCGCAAATAACTTTTAAAAACTCATAAAAGCTGAAGCATTTAGTTAGCTCTATCTGATGTGTCTCTAAGAGATATGAGGTCCTTCAGGAATGGAAAAAACAAGATTAAATATTAAATTTTCCCTTAATTGTGCAGAAATGTTTTGCGTCAAGTTGGCCATATAGAAATGAACAAAATAAAGTCAAGTAGATAGATAATTTTTAACAACTGCTCTGAACATTAAAAAAGAGCCCCTGTGACCATTTACCACTTCAAAACCTGTTTTTTTAACCACTGTTACATATCATGTTTATGCCTTTTATTTCCTGGAAATAGAATTATTACAGGAAAGAAGATCTTGTTTTGTGGGAACATCAAGCTGCTGGAGAAATGTCTACTGTTCAAATGGGCAGCACACAGATTTAAACATGATTTTTAAGGGGGGCATTATGTTTTTGAAGTGAATCATAAAGGATTACACTGAGTGCACAATATGTGAGACCACTACCCATATAATTAGGTGCTGTTTTACTCTGCAGTCAGATGATTTCACTGTTTGCTTCACATGTTAAAAGGCTTGCATGTCTGGTGCTTGCTTATGTCCTTACGTTTGAAAAACTGTGCCTGTTTGTGAGAGGGCAGAGGGCTGAACAGAAATGAAGAAATTCTCTGGGAAAGCTGACCTTGGTAAAGAAGGAAATACCTTCATGTTCACTAAGGAACTAGGCTTCATTTGTGAAACAGAGGGTCCGAGATGGAATCTCTCAGGTGAAAAGTTACCTTCTAAGTAAAAGTACTGTGGAGTCTTACATGGTTGTAAAGAGCTGCACAGCTTTTGCTAGAAGGACCAGATAAAGGTACTGAAAATTTATCACTGTGACCTGATGGCTGGATTGAGGGTAGAAAGGGTCTTTTGATCTGCCGGAGGAAGAAAGGAATGTTAGTCGGTGGGGGCAGCATTTTTCTGGAACTCTCTTTAGCTTCCATTTGGAATTATTTGGGGCTGTATGTGCTGTGGACACTTCTTCCTTCTTCTTTTGATCCCACGGGCCAAAGTGTTCAAGGTGTCCCGATGAAAGTGTATCTGGCAGTGCAGTGAGAGCACACCTGTGTTGCACCTCCAAGCCCAGGGGCTGTCTGCCCATCCTTTGGTGATAACATGGGGCTCTCCCTTTTTTAAAAGAGCCCAGGGCATGGGCAAGGATGACATCCTATGTCCATTGAATGCTTTGGTGAACTGGATTGCTGTCCAAATACTCTAAGCTCTTTTAGTGAAGGTGAAGGTAGGAGGCAAGATCAGATTTGCAATGCTTTGTCACAGTAAGTATTCATGTGTAGAAAAAGGAGAAACAAGGGTTTGTAAAGTGCTGTGTGTTTCTCCATCAAAGCAGTGGGATGGAAGAAGGTGAGGAAGGCTGAGCAGGCATTACTCAATAGCAGGACAGAGTGCAAACCGGAGACCAAGCCTTGAACACGCACTACTGTCCAGCAGCTGGTGCTTTAAGCATCTTACTTTCACTTTGAAAGGTAAAATATACTATAATCAAAGTCTGAAATAAGCACCTGTAAAAAGAAAAGAAAATTGGCATGCTTTCCTGCTTTTTATGACTTGATGCTTTTTGTGTTTTCCATGACTTTTAAATTAGAGGGTGAAGTCTGAACTCTCTTACAGGTGGACATTACAGGCCCAGCTCCTTGTTGGTAAACAGATGTCATTGTGGTATGCAACATGAAACTACTTTTATTTAATTTGTAGAATTATTTCACAACAGAGTGAACTAAAATCATCATTCACCTCTGTAGATACCTGCTCTGCACAGCTATTTTTAACTGATTTCCTTAGCTGAGTACTAGTGATGGCTTGTTAAACTGAGGCTCAATAGAATAGGTAGTTAAAAAAATCTTGGTATGGATTTAGAGAAGTGTGAAGATGCTTTATAAGATTTAAAAGATGTGGAAATCATCAAGATGCTGAAAACTTTGTGCAAGAAACAATGGATTCATCATTAAAATAGCACTACACAAACTGATTAATAAAGTGCTAATAGGATATTTAAAAGTGTGTCTTGTAATAATACCTGAGATATTCCTCTCTTAAAGAGATTGTTTTAAGATCACATGTTGACAGACATGTTTTTAGCAATGATTGTTATTTCATCGAACTTGAAAGTTTTTGCCTCTGGAGAGCACATAAAACTTTTCCTAGCAAACTCCTTATTAGTGTTAAGTAATGGATTCCAACATATCAAGAGAAAAATCTCATTTTTTCATAAGGCCAGTAACATTAAAAACACAGAATTTGGAGGTTTTATCTCTATGGTCAGGTTCACAAAAAAAATGATTGTCAATATACATTTCTCTACATCAGATTTTTTAAGGTAATGTAATCAGCTGCTTTGCTGACACAGTATTTATTTGAGTTCTTATTCAGCTATGGATTTATTTATTTGTCTATAGAGGTAGCAAAACAACTAATCAAAATAATATAGAGCTAACTTTTCATAAAATATTACCACTTGTGTGAAACTGAGCTAGAAATATAATGATAAAAATAAACCATGATCACTCTTGATCACAAATAATTAAAAAAAATCCCTGGCTGCCTTTTTACAATTAAAGGTGATGAAATTTATGAAGCAGACTTAGTTTCTACATTTTAAAATATGTAAACAAATCCTGTCAATTGTTTTGTGCTTACCATGAAGTTTTTAATTTCTCAGGTAACTTGCCAGTCAGACACATGTTTTCACATATTGAGGTTTTCTGGTTGAGGCTAAATAAGGCAGATAAATAAGTATATATGTCTTATATGTACAAAATATACATATGTAAATAAAGGCACCTTCTTGTGTAAGAGATCCAGATATTAGCAAGGGCAAAGAAAAGTAGTAGTGGTAATAAGTTCATCACAAATAATTTCCTTCCCTGGAAGCATAAAGCTTCTCTCAGAGGCTGTGATTGTGAGTGGGGAAGTGGTGTGTGGCAGAATGTGCTGTGATGAAATTGTCAGTGTTTACACTTTTCTTATTGGAAGGGTGTTCATTACTGCTCTAGTGATGAATTTACTACTGCACGATGTAAAATAATTTGGCAGATGCATTTTATTTAGGTAAATGAATATAAATCAGCCTACACTTTTTTTTGAGAACTTAGCTGTGCAGCAGAAATATACTAAAGCTTTTTAAATCTTTCAGTGGAAAATATTAGTTTACAGATTAGAAGAAAAAATTTCAGGATGTCTGTTAATGGACAACATTTTGCCTGTGCAAATGTAAAGAGATTGCTGCAGTTAACTGAGTTATCTGAACTGATTAAGAGAGTGGAAATAATTAAATGGATGAAACAAACAACAACAAAAAAAGAGGTTACTATTGTAAGAATTATTCTAGAAATTGAAATTAACTCCTGGAATAGTTGAATTTCTTACCTGAAACAGTACCTAAAAAAATCTAATGATAGTTCTTATATAAATGAGGTCAAATACATTGTCAGAGGAGTTTATATATAGTCACAAAAAATAATTGGAGTAGGAAGGCCAACTTGTCAGATATACTGAGAATTCTTAGAAACTAAGGGGTTTGAATGAAAATCTGGGTGACTCTTAACTAATCTTGCACATAGATCAAAATCCAAGCCTATCCAGAGAGATTTGATTTGATCCACTGATATTAAAATGTTGAACATAGAGGCAGTATCTAATGTTCTTCCATTTAAAGTGGATTTAGTAGCAACAACAATGTCAAAATGATTGAAATTTGCATTTTCCAGGCTTTAGGACCATACTGGGAATATCAGTGTGGATTAATCGTGAGCTCTCTTTTCTCTAATAGAAAGTATTAGTATCTGACTACTAATAGAAAGAGGCAGAAAAAAAGGGGTAAACTGTGAGTAATTTTTTGCCATTATTTATATCCAAACAATTCCACTGGTGTTAATGAAGTTGCAGAATGTAATTGAAAAGAGAAATTGGCCCTCTGCTACTGAAATTTAATATATATGCTGAAAATGTTTTTGAGGAAAAATAAATGAGTTCTACCAATAATTCAAGTAAAAGATGGGATTTGCTTAGCTTTAGGTTAAAATCTTGATGGGGTAAACACTTTTTTGCCTCAAAGTTTTCTGATTATTTGATTAATACATTGGTGTTGATTTTAGCTTTATCAGTGAGATGCCCCCAAGAAGAAGTGAAATTGAAAAAAATTGATTAATTGCTGCTTATAATTAAACACATAGAAATTAAAAAAGAATAGTATTGATATTTTATTTTATTTTATTTTAATGCAGGACTCCTTGGAGACAAGATTAATTGAAAGGAGAAAGAGAAGCAAGCCCTTAAGGCTGGATAATGTATTGCTTTCAATTTTACTTGCTAGAATAAACAAAACAGATGCTGAAGTTGCCCAAGAAATTGAAACTTGGGTTTGCAGATATGTTTAAGTGAACATTTTCCATAAGTCCTAGTAAATGATATTAAAATTTCTAGCTTTAGAGAAAGGCTACTTTAAAGCAAAAAAATAAGCAATGTTCTTTATTGAACAATTATTTGAAATTGCAGGGTAATATTTTCAAAACCGTCAAAATGGTTCAGAATCTTAAATTTCACTTTCAGATATATTTTATCTACAGAAACAGTTAATGTCATTGAAAAGCACAAAGATATGTAGGTGCTTAAGGGCCTGTTTTGAAAAATGTGACTGGTTTCCCAGTCACTACTATTTTTTAAATTTTTGCCCACTAGCAATAAAATGCTACTTGGAATGTGATTTTCATGGAAGAACATGCCAGTATCACAGGCCCTCATCCAGTCTTCAGTAGAAGCTGGGCTGGGTTCCTTATTTCTGCCCCAAAGAAATGCTTTTAAAAGAAATGGGTTAATTATTTGAAGATGTTACAACCTGATACCAAGCAGTAGATAGTATAGGGTGTCAGGATTTCACATGTGAACAGTTAAAGCCTAATAAAAATATATGAAATATGCAGATATTTCAGGTTTAATTTTAAAACCAATTCTGTATTATCTTGTGTTTTTAGATGATATAACTTTCAAAATGGACCGTTGATCTTCTAAGTGTATGCTAATGCAGCAAGACTAGTGATACACATTTTCTTCCTCTTATAACTCTTTGGCCCAGCCTTTCAAACCCTTGCATTTCTACTTTAGATTTAATAGTACAGGGATCTTACCAATTAAAGAATTTCAGAATCACTCATATATTTAGTAAATGAGTGCTCATTGCCAACATGCAGTATGCCAGAACATCAAGTTATCCAAAGAACAGAGCATCCATTTAAAATTTATTTAAAATTAAAATAAGCAAAACTAGACAAAATATGAGCAGATACAGTGCTACAAAATGGAGGAAAAAAGAGTCTTGGGATATAAGTTTGTGTTAAATATTTTTCTGATTTAGGGAATTTGTATTCTTCTGTTTGTCTTGTAATGGTGATCCGTTCTATCCTTAACATTCAGAAGCAAGCAGGCAGAAGGCTTTATTTTAGATTTTTTGTGTCCCCATCTAGCCTTTTCTTTCTATTATTTTAAGTGCATGGCACAAGTTTATTTCTGCTTGTGGCTAGGGAAGTTGCTAAATGGCTCCTCAGAAAGCTGGCTGTGCTCCGAGCCAATGGAGACGTTCTGTTCTGCCAGCTCCCGGGGTCAGGGAATCGCTCTGCTGGCAGGAGCACCTGGCATTTGTCATGGAGGACATTCCCCTATTGTGTTCAGGCCATGCCATGATTGATTTAAATACTTCAGATTAATGCGTCCCAAAAAAGGGAGAAAGAATCCCTGACAAACAGTGTAGTGTTAAGTATACTTAGGTATAGCTTAGTGAAGCTCTGCCAGAGATTACTGAAGAGGTGGCTTTTCTTCTGTTGTGATAGGGGTACAGTGGTTGCATATTTCTATGTTCCTAATTGAATTCTATTTTTTTATGTGCCTTGGAGCATCATTGCTGAGCAATTCAGCCCTGTTTCAAAGCTCACAAAAGTCAATTAATGGAAAGACTCTTACTGATTTCACGTGATTTTGAATCATTCTCTTAGTATATCTTTTATTACAACTCTGCTTAGTTCAGTTTTAATGTTTTCAATTTCAGTTTCAATGTTTTCAGTTTTAATATTTTCAATTAGGCTTACAGAATCATAAAATTAATATATTTTACTTTGTTTTTGTCTGATAAATGATCATAATAGTCACTGTGCTTACTAGAAATGATTCATTACTTCTCAGAAATTGAGAGATGTTCCTGAAGTTTAGTGCAGCAAGATACTTTTCACATTATAAGCATAAGAAAAACTATAAAAAAAGGTGAACTATCAGATAGGCTAGAAAGTATCTCTGTAAGAATTTTCAAACCATAATCTGTCCAGGTTGTATGTTGCACTTCATTTTCAGATGTCGTGACTTTGGTTAGATTTTGAAAAATTTTTGAAAAGTTATTCACTCACATTCACTGAAAAGTTTTATTAAAAAAAAAGAGAAGTTTTTTTTTCTTCATGAATAAATAAAGTTGAATTATTCTAATCCTTAAGTATCCAGCTGATCTCTAGTTATTTATGTTTGGCCCATCCCATAATATCACCATTAATTTTTGTGAATTTCTCAACATGTGTGCAGCACACTTCACAGGTTTAAATACCTCTTTCAGTGCTGTATCTTGGCCTCACAGTCCCCTGTCAGTAAGTTTTTCCCTATTTCTGTGAAGTGCAAAGGCACACATTGCCATGGGCACTATGCAGACAGGTAGAGAAGATTTTAATTATGAATCTCTTAGCAGTGAGTGTATGTGAGGCATTATTGCTCAGCCATTACTCTCTCTGTCCCTTCATCATTTCTTTTGATTTACACAAAAGATACAGGAATTCCCCAAACACCATTATATTCAGTAGGGTCACTTTTATATTTTAATCTCTGTGGTGGGAGAGCTTGTGCTTATTTTTCTCTCGACAGCAGTACACAGAGCCAGTTTATTGGTTTGCCTTGAGTACCGTGGCTCCACTGGCTCCAGTGCTGTGTTGTCAGTTTGCACAAGCTGAGTATCCAGCTGAGTATGTGCAGTGCAGCTAGGAAATCCCATCAAAATTCCTTCCAACTTTCCTCTTCTGCTTTTCCTATTCTTTTCTCTCTGTATATGTTTTTATGCCTTAGATGCAAAAACATTCACTTACTGTAGGTACTAGAGCCAAAGTTTTATATAATGTCTTGCTATTAGTCACCAAAATAAGTCAGTGCCAGTAAGATGTTCAGTTTCTCTTGGAAGCTTGCAGTTACATTTAAAACATCCTATTTTTTTTAAATCACTCAGGCCTACTGCAGATGAAATGAATAAGAGACCCTTCTCTGATTTCAGTGTCAGCTAGATAACCCTGCCATTTCTGCAATTCCAAATTTTAAGTAGATACTGGAAGTCTGTTTTAGTCATTCACATTTATGAGTCTTAAAACCAGCATGTTTTTAAGACTCATAAATGGGAATGCATAAATACAAGAGTATTTATATTCCTGACAATTGATAAATCCTTGATATTTAGTAAGTATAGAGCGAATTTTATCATTGCACAGTATGTCTTGAACCTGTTGCTTTCCTTTATTTTTTTGTTATTTTTGTAAATAGCTATGGTGCTATTTCAAGTCTATTTTCTACTGTATGACCTTTATGTAGGAGCAGAGTTTCCATAAAATTCTCTTAATCTCAGCACCGACTATTGGTAAAATAACTACATATCCTGGGTAAGCATGTATCATTGTAAACATGAGTTACTAAAAACATTATCCTTTGATAGTGGTGTAAAGTTTTGTAGTTCCAAAAGACTCATCCCCCCCACACATACACATATACACACGTACATGTACACTTTTAATTCAACATGATAATCACTATTTTTGGTCTCTTTGCTTTTGAAGAGTAAGTCAGAAAGACTCTAGTCCTAATAATTGCTGCTATGTTGGAGAATCATTTAAACCCATTTATGAGTAGAATCATGAATATAATTTCCCCTGTTATTAGGAAAAGCACCAGCATTCCCTGTGAGGAGGGAGCAGGAAGGGCCAGCCAGAACACATGTATATCACGCCTTCAGAGCATCAGTGATGTTACCCTGTGCTGACTTTGGTGTTTCTTTCTTTGTGCACACTTGCAAGGGGGTTGGCCAAGGGTAGTTGCAGGAAGGCAGATAAAGAGGTAGCTGAGAAACTGGTGATTGTCTTCTTTATTTGAAGAAGTTAAAAAAATTCCAAAAGCAAGTCACTTAGAAATTAGCCAGGCTGCAGTTATTAAAAAAAAAAAAAAGTTAAAATTGATATTAAATTAAAATCCTGTTAGTCATAGAACTAGCAAGGCTATCCTCATCATTACAGGATTTTGAGGAGGAAAAGGGGTGTTATTTAGTTTGTTTTGCTTCCTTTGTCTTCACACATTGTAAGTCTCTGACCAGGACTGACCATTACTCTGTGCCTTTTTACTGGCAGCACACTAAAACCAAGAGCTTGATTAGCTTTTGGTACTCCTGGATTATAAATTAGTGGTGAAATATTAATAAAAAGGGAAAACAGACTTATGAATGACTGGCTGTAAATTGAAGTCTAAATTCAGACAGAATGAGTTGTTCATTTCAAAGTTACAGGGAGTTGACTGGTTTGGCAGAAATTTTGCTAGGAAGTGGTTTTGGATTTTGGTTTACTTCTATGGGAGTCACAAGGAATTGGAACTGGGCGTTCCTTGAAATGCAAATTTTTGCCAGGGTTTTTTGAGCATGGCCATGGAAACCGAGGAGGCTTAGGTACTCATTGGCATTTCCCACTCTTTTTTGTGGAACTCTGCAATTAAGGGCCCATCAGTCTGGAGTGGCTGATTGGAGAAACAGAGGGTTCTTTCTTAAGTGGAAATATGCTTTCTCTGACTCAGATCTACCCTCTGGATCTCATTCTGAGTTGTCTGGAGTGTCAAGTTTAGTTAATTGTATATTCCTGTTGAGAAGGAAAACTGAGAAAAAAGTGTTGATTTTGGTTTGTTGCTTCGTATTTTCAGAGGCTTGGATAGTTTTCTCTTGAACTCTAAGAAGGACATTTAAAAAGTCGATTTGGTATCTTGAAAAATGAGTTATTGTTGACTAGCAAGATTAGGTTCAGCATAAACAAATGGTCTGAAGGGACCAATAGAAACCAAATTTACATGTTAAAACCCTCCACAAACATTGTATAGATTTGATTGAGCTTTACCTCAGTTAAAAAAATAATGAAGAACTGCATGTTAAATTTTCTACGATGTCATGAATTATAATACTGAATCCAGTGTCATTAAATTGTATTTTTTGTTTCTTGTCAGCTACAACAATTTCGGCAAAGCACAATCCGTGTGAAAGTATGAATAAAATTCAGAGAGTAGCATCAAGGACTTCTGAGCTCAGGAAACTGAGTTTGGCAGTGCTAATTTGTATTAAAGTTGTTGTTGCATGACAGCAGGAAAAAGATTTAATGCTTGCCACCTGAATCAAGCCATGGAACATTGGTTTCTATAACTGCCATGAATTTGAATCAAGGCCAATATCTCTAAATTTGAAATAAACTGATACTCTGTCTTGAGAGAAGATACAGGCCACTTATGTTGCAGAAGGTATTTAGAAAATGTATTTCAATTTAATTTTCAGCAGTATATATCTTTCAAATTTTTAGGCACTTAAGCACTGGACTTTTTGGCTTTTTCTATATTCCCGCAAGTATGTAGCCTTTCAGCCATTTATTTGTCAATATCCATTCTTAAACTAATACTGATTTGCACAAGACCAGAGATGCTGGTTTTACTCTCAGTATTATTATGCAGCTGCTTACCTTAATCTGAAAGTCATTTTTCTTTTGTATATAACTGCATTAATGGAGAAAATCAGATTTCAAGCCAAGTAGTCACACTATAAAGCTTTAAAGTCACCAGATAAAAGCTTGTACCATGAGCCTAAGTGTAGCAACATTGTCTTTACAACACCATGTAGTGTGATGATACCTTTTTTTCTGAAGGATCCCTAACTGCTTTACAACAAGCAGTTCAAATATGGAATTTCTTTGTTTCTCTTCAGAAGGCAGGCAAAAACCAGGAGAAATTCTTTCCTGTGTCTGGACTGTCTTTGAATCTCTGTGTAAATACCACACATTTACTCACATAGATTGTTTATCATGGTAACAACAATAATTTGAATGTTTAGCTGGTACCTGGGAGCAGTGAAACAAACCCCTTCATTCCTTCATGTAAATTAAATTTTGACCTTGTAACCAGGGCTGAGTGCACAAGATCGTGTGACATTTTAAGACTGGGAGTGGGAGGACTAAGTAGCAAAACTTGAACCCGGCCATGCCCTCTTACAAGTAGTTCCTGTTTTTCACTGAGTACAGAACATCCTGGTAATTGATCCATTTTGTGTGAATAACTTAATCCACCATTGTAATCTAGCTATCTAGAGTGAAATACAGCATCTGTTTCATATCATGCAGCAGCAATACACAAAAATCTTGTGATGGAAGGGGAAAAAGGTACTGTATGCATATGGAAGTGCCAGGGAAACTTGTAGAGGTAGAAGGCAGCTATTCCACTAAAATTATTTGATGTCTTTGTTGTCATATAACATACTTTCTGGGGTTGTCTTTCATGTCCCTGATGGAGCCCTGAGGATATACTCCATTTCAACCCTGTTTTTAACCTCTCTCTGTGCTCAAAGACACAGCTTCTTGGTGAGGAGGATGAGATTCTCTTCAGAGCTGAACAGTCCTACTCCTTAATCGGCTGAAGTGGTGCTTGCACGATAACAAGAGGTACTAGTCTCACCCCAGGTTGTGCCAGCTCGGGAAGCTATAGAGAGGCTGGAAATTTAACCCAGATCTATGGCATGGTAATACAGAGCATTATCTTTAGGCAAGCAGGCCTACCTACAGTCCATAGTTGAAATTTAAAGTAATTTTTAAAATGCATTCAATTTTAAATGCCCCAAGGTTCCTATCATTTGTGAAGCTGCATCTCTTTCAAAGTATTATGAACGACATTGAAATTTTGCTTTTGGTGGATATGTTATAAATAGGAAGAATGATAAACTTTAGGGGTGATTAGTAGTAGAAGAAAATAAAGAAGTACTTGCACTGTCAGGTGTTAGTGCTGTCATTTAGGGGGCTACATAGCCAGAAGGCTGGGGAGAACTGCTGTTATTGAGCTTGTGAAACAAAATTACATAGTAATTTATGCCCCCTTTTTAAGGGTGTGGGAGGTAAACTTCATTTTCAGCATTTTCTTTCCACTGATCATTGAGGCTGTTCTGCAATATTTTTCATAGACACTTATGATCTTTTGTGTATAGTTCTAGTTTATTCTACTGAGTTTCAACTTAAAATGTTATCTGGTATATCTTCCAAAAACATATAGGTACACCATATTATTGCTTAACTTTCATGGTGCTGTGTAGTCCCTTCTAGTATCAAAGGTCTCTATTACAGATTAATTTAAATTTTGAGGGGAAATAATAATTTTAAGAAGATGAAATGACTAAAACACAAAACAGTATTTTGTTTGGGATTTTTTCCTCCACAGCAATACAAAAGCAATGGTTGAGAAACATGTAGAAACACTGCCCTGTTTAGCTTTCATCTGTTCAGTGATCCTGCTTGTGGCAGAGAATTTTACATTTTCACATTTAGAACTCTTGATTTTGGACTCCTTCTCTGAAGTTTTTTTGCATGATTTCCTTCAAAAGCAGTCCCACTTTTTTTTTCCTTTTATGCTTTAATGCTCTTTTTAGTAAGCACATGGCACAGTACTTATGATGAACAACAGGCTAACAGTGTGCATTCAGTGCATGATGTTGTTTTTAAAGCAAAAACTTCTCTGTAAAAAAAAAAAATCTATAATCATAAAGCAGTGGATTGTTTTTCCTGCAATAATTTCATTAATTTTGTAGAATTAAAGGGAAAAAGGAATAAGTAGAGAAGTGTTTTTCTTGACTGCCAGTGCCACAAGCTCAATCTGGAATTTAAAAGTCTACGGACCACCAGCAATGAGGACTCTGCATCTGGAACTTAGCTACCAGTTCTGCTGATGCATAAGCCATGTACTCTCCTGTAGTTGTGCTGACTCCATAAAGAAAAATTGAAAGTAGAAAAACATTTTTTCCCATTAAAGCAATTATGAATATTCCCAGCAGTTGTAATAACATGATACTGTGTTTAAAGATATTTTAAAATATTTTTTCTTTTGAATGGAAGTAACAGTCACATCTCATTCCTGCATTGGAGGAGTGTATTGAAGTATTAGGTGTTGTTATCCTGGGGTGCATTGGGAAGAGTGTGGCCAGAGGGCTGAGAGATGTGATCCTCTCCCTCTTGGCCTTAGTGAGGCCACATCTGGAGTGTTCTGGGCTCCTCAGTACAAGACAGACAAGGAGCTACTGGAGAGTGTTCAGCAGAGGCCATAGAGATGATTTGGGGTCTGGAGCATCTCTTCTGAGGAGAGACTGTGGGAGCTGGACCTGTTTAGTGTGGGGAAGAGAAGGCTGAGCGGGGATCTCATTAACACATGTAAATATCTCAGAGGCAGGTGCCAAGAGGTGGTACCCAGTGAGAGGATGAGGGGCAATGGTCATGAACTAAAACACAAGAGCTTCCCCCTCAACATGTAGAAGGGTGGCAGAGCACTGGAACAGGCTGCCCACAGAGGCTGTGGAGTCTCCCTGTCTGGAGACATTTAAATCCCACCTGGATGTGTTTCTGTGTAACTTGCTCTGGGTGACTGTGCCTTGGCAGGGAGGTTGGACTAACAGATCTCCAGAAGTCCCTACAAACCCTAAAGATTCTTTGATTTAGCTTGATATAGTATTATTGATCTGTTTGGAGCATGTTTCCCTTCTTTCCACAGGAAAAAACTGGGATCCCATCTCCAAATTACACATGAAAAGCCAAGGTTCTCTCAAGTTCCACCTCTGGCAGAATGTGTGCCAGAGATATTTCTTAAGAAAAGATAATAAAAAACCAGTCTCCTCCTGTTTTAACATTGCAGATTTTTGACACTTATGTGGTGTTTGCCTACTTGAAACATGATATGTTTTTGGTAGAATATGTTGCAGCTGGTGTAGGTATTGGTAGGTATTCAGGAAAATAACAGGTATGTGTTTATTATGAGCGGTAACATCCTTTTCAGCTGTGTATTATTTTACTTTTACATATATATATATACACACATATCACCTATATCTCAGTTCAGTAATAACATCCAATACATGCACAACCTAAAATGTCTTTATTTCTAAGAAGTTCACAAAAGTTTGGGTACATTGTGTCATATTACTTGTGCTTGCAACAATAGTTGGAATTTCTCAGTTCCAACAGGCCGTGTACATATATCTCTGCATTTGTAGTGTGTAACTCTATACTGATAACGTGCCATTTTCCCTGGTGCAATGATGACTTTGTTAAGGCTGGGCTTAGCATTCCAATCAGGTATTAGGAAAAGTTCTTCATCCAGAAGGTGGTAGAACATTGGAACAGACTCCCCGGGGAGGCAGTCATAGCCCCAAGTCTGACAGAGTTCAGGAAGTGTTTAGATGCCACTCTCAGGGACATGGTGTGATCCTTGGGATGGCCTAGTGCAAAGCCAGGAGATTACTTAATGATCCTTGTGGGGCCATTCCAACTCAGCATATTCTGTGATTTTGAGTACATAGCTATCTTTCAAATGACAGCATTTTTAAAAGTACTTGCAAAATGCTTTCTTTTCCTTTTCTAAATATACCTTGGTGGAATGCTCCAGTAGACTAGTATATGATGATATCAAAGTTTTCTTAATTATAATTTCATTATTTATCTTGGGATCACCCAAAATTTCCTTCCTGTAAGAGAAGTTCTTGTTCCTGAATTATGCTGATGATGCTTTTTAGCAATTTTACCTTATTATGCCTTCCCTTTATGTTTATGCCTGTAAGACAGCCTAGGAAGTAAAGATAGAGTAAAATTCAGCATAAAGTACAGTTTCATGCAGTGAGAATTCAGACTATTTGCAGAAAGAAAAGTTATTGCCAGTACACGTATTTATCCTGTTGAGACCTTTTTTAAGTTTCCTTTTTTCTGTAGTTGATTTTTCCCTTTCATGTACTTAATTGGGAGTGGTGATACGTAATAAACACATTAAAATAGACAACATACCAGGCTGAATGTGAAAATGCATGTCTTTGGGGTAGATACTATTTTATTTTTGTAAGGTGCAGAACCGAGCGAGGGGTGTATTTATGTTTTACACCTTGGCCAAATAGTGGACTTTTCTGTGATGTAACCTATTTAGTTGCAGAAACTTCTCTGTGTAGCTGCCCTGCGGTGCTGAAAGCAAATTATGAATGCTGTACTGTTTAAGAGCAGAAAGGTTTGCCTGGAAGAGAGCGGTATGCCTGGGCCCCCTGCTATTGAGGAGATGCCAGTCAGAAATGAAAACGTCTTTCATGAAACTATAGCGAACTTCCCTGTGATACAGTACAATAATGCAAGGAATTTTTAGTCAAAACCTGTAAAAATGAGTATAATACCTTGAATGTGGCAAAGAAGTGTTGGCTTATAAGGGACTATTTTAAGATGTCACTGCCAAAAATATGTGTGGTTCTAATACAGTTTTAGAAGTGACAGGATTGAGGAGTTTAAGCCTTTCCCCCCCATTTACCCCCCTCCCCGCCTCCCCCCACCTTTTGAGATCTCCAGTTTCTTTTGCCTTTTGGTTACAACTACAAAAGATGTCTTCTGAGAAAAATGCTTTCTGCATGACATCAGAATAAAGGAATGTTCCACACTATTCAGCATGCTTAAAAGTATTGGTTGACTGAAATAACATTACATGTAAAATTAATGCTAAACAGAAAGCCAGTTAAGAGAATAAACAGAGCACATGATGTTTCTGCAAACTTTTATCTTTAAGAAACATTGATTTATTGGACTTTATAGAAGTATTTTCTTTAAAACAATAAAATTATGGGCTGTGAAACAGTGCAGTAAAATAAAGAAAACTGCTGTTTTGTTGTGTGCTGAAATGCATGTAGCCACAGGTAAAGACTGAAAAATTTGGAATAGGAATATAAAAAGTACATAGATGTAGAAAAGGTAATACATTTTTCTAGATAGGAGAAAGTTTTAAGAAAGATATCTACTCAGTGCAAAAATCCTAAGGTTTTTTCATTGTCAGTTGTTAATTGTTTTGTCTGACCTCAGTTTGTTTTTTCATGTAGTATTAATAAAGAAAGCTAATTATTCTCACAACTTATGCATTTATGAAATTGTTTATTTTTCTTGAGCAATAACAAATACATTATTGCTTGGACAGTAGCTGTTACATTATTCTTTGGCATGGTGTAATTTTCACTGGCACTTGGGATAGTCAAAGAAAGAATTGAGAAATTGTTAAAAATAGCGAAAGGTGATGCTTAAGGAACTATCTCCTGAATTAACAAAGTACACATAATAAAATGTAAAATAAAAGTAGTGAAATTAGTAACTGCTTTGAATTAAGAATTGTACCAGTTATAAGTGTAGGGATATCACTGTTCAGAATCATGAAACTTCAAATTTAGTTACTTCTAGTATTTTAGTGAATAATTATTCATTGCAGATCAATAGATTTCTTGTTAAAAAAGGAGAAGGCTTAAGATGCACTTCAACCCATAGGTGAGAAGGGAAGCTTAAGTTCACATGATCAGGTATGAATGCTTTCATATCAAACCATTGGTGCATTGCTGTGAAAACCTACATGGATTTGTAGGACAGAATAAGCGTCCAAACACTGTCCTTGAGAGTGTGTGGTGGCAGGGATTCCACAAATGCAGATGTCAGTCATATCCTTCACTGAAGGCATGGAGGGCTGGAGATGGGAGAGCTGCCAGTCCCCATTGTCAGTGAGACTTTTTTGCCCTGCAGCTGTACTGTGTGGGTTTGGGCCATGAGCTGCAGGTGTCATCTAGGTTTTAGTGTTGATGATGAGTTCCCTTAAATTTAGATTTCTTTTTAATAAATTAAACCGACATAAGGGTCTGTCATCTAAGCAGACAAATGAGAATGCATCCCTGAAGAGGCAGCATTAGCTGAAAGGAGAGCAAGTGTGGCTGTTTAAAGGCTGTTGGGGGCACTTGCATCCCCTCCTGGAAGTGTGCTGCCTGCTCTGGACCTTTCTCACCCAGCAATCTTTGAGTAGGAGCCCAGTGAGCTGGGGCAGAGATGAACCAAGGTGTCCAATAAGCTGAGTATCAGCAGAACTGCAGCACCAAAGGAAACCAGGGAATTACAGATTTTTTTTCAGAAATGCTAGTTTCTGTGTAAGTTTCCCCAGTTCTGTAAACATCTGTGTGAATATATTGTGGTGTTTTATAAAGCTTGTGGAAGAAGAAGGGAGAAGAAGGAAAGAGAGAATTGCATGATAAGAAAGAATTGCTATAATGTTGCTAATTCTCATCTAATTATGAGTTAATGAGACTCAATGTTTTACTTGAAATGCCCTAGCATCCTGTGTTTATGTTTTTTTCTTTCAGCCAAAAACTTTATTGAGACTGTGAAAACCTTATAGGCTCAAAACCAGGAAATCTTATACTTAAAAATTATTGTTATTATTACTATTTTATTATTCCTGGCATGCTTCTCATGAGATTTTTATTGCTTCAGTTGTCAGCCCTTCTACACTGGGTACCTATTCAATGAATCCATGCAATGTCTCACACCAAATGAGACACCACCCGTTTCCACATCTGGCAGCTTGAGAAGCATCACAATGCATGAAAAGCAAAACAGAGGAAGGGGCACATAATGGTTTTTGTATGGACTCTCTGCAGCAAGTCCTATCTGTACAACAGAGTATTTCAGAGAGGAGAATTTTGTTGTGTGTTTTCTTTTTGCCGTTACCTGAAAGAACAACAAAGTTGCATTTGATACATAGAGTTACTTGGGGAGATATATACCTAGAATATATTGGGATTTTAAAAAATGCAAAAAGAGAAGTTATTATCTTTAACTTTGCATATTGAAAATAAATACTAAGGTAGTGAAGATAGAACCATCAGGCAGACAGCAGGTGGGCCAACCAGCAGGAGGGAAATGGTACTTGCTGCACCTGTTCTGCACACTTAAAAAAAAAAGTTAAAAAATTGGAAATACCTGCGTGACACTTACTTTTATTCTGTTATTTCCTTACTGTATTTTGTCTTCAAATTTTTAGGAGGGACATCTGGAGGTTTCAAACCACTTTATACTATGTAGGTTTCTATATTTCCTTGTATTCTTATATATATATGTATATGTGCCACTATGCTACAGATGGTAATAAACCCTTTTTTATTGTCCTGATGGAGATAGTCCACAACTATTATTCCCGTTTTGCAGGTGGACAAAAGCAAAGTACAGGAAGAGGTCAGCATCAATTCATGGCTTAAACTGTTAACATAATTTATAGGTTATATCTCAATTGTGGGAGGATGGAGTCAGTGCATAGAAATGGCTTTGGTATCCTTTTGCTCTTTTGCAGCTCTGCTGGTTCAGTAACCCCGTAGTTCACTGAAGAATTTGCTGTCTGGTCTAATTTTAGTCAGATTTGAAACAGCTGCAGGGGTCAGAAAGTCCATGATCTATCAGTGTGGCAAAGGAAGTGGCTAAGCCTGTGCCTATTCCTCTTGCACAACAAGCGGTAGAGAAGACAGCAGCACACAAGTGCCAGGTTAGCTGTGTGGGTAGGATCACAGTAGGATCACAGTAGGATCAGCTGTGAACTGGCCAGAGCAGGATTACCCAGTTAAATCGTTATTAGGGCCGTTGTAGGTGGAGCACCTGTTGTAAAGCAGGTGGGTTTGGCCCTAAACTGCTCCCTCCCAGAGCTGACTGTGAGATAGTCAGGGGATGTTTCTAGACAGTGATTGCTCTAAAAAATGCTTGTAGGAGTAGGGTGTTTGGTGTTCCTGGCTTCCGCTCTTCAGTATGCTATGACAGGTTCCAAATAAGTACAGAACTTTGCTTTATTTCTCTCTGCTTCCTCCTTGGCGGAATTTTATCTTATTGTTTAAACTTGATGCTACAGGCATTAGTGGCAGTATTGCCAGTTTGACTGTCTGAATTCACAAAAACACAGTGGTGGTCTTTGTCTTGTTGCGCTGTGATTTCTTCCTCAGAAGTCCTGCTACAAAATACAGTGCATGCAAATCTTTTAAATTTGTTATTAGAGTCAAAGTGTATGAAGTAGAGTGTTGAACAAATTAGGAGGAGTGAGAATTTACTGTCTGTTTTGTCTTCTGGTGACTGTGATTCTTGAGAAAACTGTATTTCTGCCTTCAGAAATTGTATCATATTCAAAAATCCAATAACACATCTTGGAAAGCTAAGTATTTGTGATACTTGATAAAAATTATGTTTAAGAGGAGGAATTTTGTGTTTTAAAGGTCCAGTTTTGCAAGTAAATACTCCAAGATGCAGTCTGTACTTATGGTATGAAGAGTTCAATTACTGTTGAAAGTTTCATAAAAGGAAGTCCTATGGCTAGTGACAAGAATAGTAGGACTGTAGTAAAATAGGTATATAGAAGGAATTATTTTACTTCTATTGTAACTATTTAATATATTTTTCATTAGTTGCTAATAATTGAGGATTTCATGATGATAAAATAAAATTTATCTTTACTCAAAATCCTGTTTATCAATGCTTGATCTTGATCATAGATCTTTGTAAGTACTATAGGTGATATTTTCCTGGTTCATGTTTGCCTCATTCTGAAAGATGTGAAGAATTGTTGAAGAACTGACTGTGACTAAAGATAGCTAACAGATTGTTTTGAAAACTGATATTCTCAAACAGGAAAACCAACTACTTCTTTTTAGGGCAGTACAGAAACCTTCAGTTTAGCAATAAACTACAACTGGCTTGAAATGAGAATTATAAATAGCTCAATTGAGTGGATAAACTAGTTACTGTACCTCTTTAAATGAGAGCTCCCACAGTTTATCTTCCAAGTGTGTGAAGTACATTTTACATAGTTATTCAATTAGTGCATGCATTCTTCCTGAAAAAGGTGGCTCATATCCACCATAGGAGAGCTCTGTTTGAAATGGACTGCATAAATAAATAAATTCTTTTGAGGAGGATCCTTTTAATCTCGCAAGTGTACTGTGTGTTTAACTAAACGATCACTGTCATTCAGATTAGTTGATATGCCAATCCTAGTATTTGAAAGACAAGATCATTGTGTCTATAGAAAAAAAGAATTAAATAAAATTTCTATGCAAATGACATTTTATACATGTTTCTGAGAAAAGTTTTATATCAGGTTGCAAAACTATTATGAATACATTCATCGTTTTAGGCAGAATAAAGGCAATCTTTTAACGTTAAATTAGGACAAATAAGTAGTTACAAGACGCTTAGAAGTTTATCAGTAATTTATAACTGTGCTACAGGTTTGCATCTTGAAAATACAGCAAGTTGGAGGGGGGGGAAGGGTGGGTTGTTTTATTACTTTTTCCAAATTAAAAATAAATATTGAACTGAGTAGGTAGAAAACCTTTGTGGCAGTACATACAGTAGTGTAATTATGAAAGACAGGTTACTGCAGATGGGCTGTCTGGCTCTTTTGTGCTTTGGCAAGAGGAAATTTCCCTTTAGTATAGATTCTCTTTCACAAGCTGACAATCGTTAGTTCAAGTGTGAAGAAAGGTGTAGCTGCCCCAGATTTAGCTATTCATTGCTTGTGAAGGTCTAATCCCTGAGTCAGCTGAAGATGAGCTCCTGTTTCTTCACAGGTCAGGTGCAGTGAGGTGAAAGCTTCTGTAACCTGGTCTGCTTACTGAGACACCTGACTTGGGAGGTAGAAAAAGCAGGAAACACAGACCCCAAAATGGCAGTGAAGTATTTTGGGGTTTGGTTGTTGGTTTGTTTCGGTGATGGGGTTTTACTGTAGTTTTGTTTGTCTGTTTGGGGGTTTTTTTATTTGTTGTTTGCAGAGCTGTTGTTTTCTGAGATAGGCCTGAGTCTAGCCTGTACTTAGCAAATTTGTTTATTGGCCCAGGTATTATACCTGGCCTCTGAAAGTAAGATTAAATCATATCTTGTTGCACCTAAATACCAGTTTGCATGTCCTGACCCTTAGGTAATCTCTGCCTCTAAATGTGTCTTTAAACTTGACTAAAACACTTGATCTTATAGGATCTGTGTCCTGAATGGCCTCTGATATATATATATGTCTATATTTTCTCTTAGCTTTATTAAGTCTTTATAACTTAAGTGCTCTTTATCTTCTTTTTGAAAATGTGTATTTCTGTTGATGTTATTTTATCTGTTAAACTCAGTTTACATACTGCAAAAAAACTTGATTTTTAAAAACGCAATTAAAAAAAGGCTATTGGGACACTTTGGATTTCTTTGAAGACAGTGACTCCCATTTCTGAAATCGGAAATCTTCAGCTTGGACAAGTCACAAGGACAGTCACATAGTGTTTGTAAGCCTGTAACTGTTAAGAATATCACACAAACTGCAGATCACCAGTCCCTGCAGAACTGTAAAGCTAAGGCACTCATTTAGGTGGCTCTGTCATTGATATTGCAATGCATCAACTTGGTAAATTAATCTCATCATTGGAAATCCTTGTGCAGTTTAGGTGCAAGGATTGATAATAAGGCTTTTTGTATTTTATAACAAAGGCATCTGAGGAAAGATGGAGAAAGCAATTGCTTCTTTTTGGGTTGTCATCAAAATACATGACTTTATAGCTGAAAGAGAAGTCTGGTGTGCTATCTGTGCTACACACTGAGGACTAAATACTTTCTATGTCACACAATAGTAACGACAAGTAATTGAGGAGCTCTGCAGGCCACAGAGAGTTTTAATTTGTGTGTTTAATTTGTGTGTTCTGTTCATCATACCTTCCTTTGGTTAGATTCTGTGACCATGCCTGGTTTTTCTTGCCAGCACCGCAGGCTTTGTGCTTGCTGTTGGTCCATAGTTACCCTTCTGGAAAGGAGGCTCCTCATGCTTCTTATTTCTTCAGCCTGTCTTTCCTGCTGCTTTTCTGCTTCTTTTGTTTTCTGCCAATGCTGACAAAAGCCTTTGCAGATACTGGGTTGAACTGGTTTGCTTCATGATGTAACATAAGCTAGCAATTTTTATACCTGTAAGCATCAGTTGGATGTGAGGGAAGTTACTTTTACTCAGTAATACCATAAACATCACTATGACATGTTATACCATTGTTAAGTAATCGAATAGTTACATGTGGGTCATACAGCCTTCAACCAAGGAAAATATTCAGACATATGCTTTAATCCAGAGAATAATTTTATTGATTCTAATGCACTGCTCACTTACTAAAAAGTAAGAATGTTTAAGTGCTTTTCCAGACTGAAGTCTTTATCAGTAACCTGCATATTATATATGTGTATTGTTCAGATACACAGGATATTCATGTGGTGAATTATTTCTTTATATTCAATAGGATTGAATAGAATTTTTGTGTCTGTCTGTTCTATTCATTTTTCACACATTAATGACATTCATCTTGTCTATCTGTGGCATTTTTAATGTGCCCATCACCAGAGTATCTGCTTGTCTCTTCTGCAAAATAAATGTCTCTCAAGAAGAGATAGGAGCAGTAATGCATGTGTAATTACTATTTTTTTAAAAGTTATTACTGAAACATAGTAGCCTCCCTTCCCCCACTTTAGTACTTATTTTTCCTAGTGACAAAATCTGCAAGCGCTGAGCAACAAGTTTATCAATTTGAACAGGCCAACTGCACAACTAAATGTATGTGAAACTTAACAAATCCCTTGGGGAAGCTGACTGTAAGAATTTCCTAGTCTGTGTCGAGTTACTGAGGTGCGACATGGTGGATTGAACTTAATGCCTTAGGCTAGCACAGTCAAATAGAGAGAGTTTAAGATTTTGCTGTGTCCATGAAGGGATCTGCTGGTAGTTGTCTAAATTAAGCTTTCAGAAAAGAATATAACACTATCATGAGCTCTTTCCCTTGAATATTTTGGCAGGTTATTCTGGTTTAAAAGATATCCAAGTAGGATTTCCTCTGTTTAAGCCTCATAGC
The DNA here is from genome assembly GCA_024865655.1 of Emberiza elegans. Classification (NCBI taxonomy): domain Eukaryota; kingdom Metazoa; phylum Chordata; class Aves; order Passeriformes; family Fringillidae; genus Emberiza; species Emberiza elegans. The sequence goes on from JALJVW010000139.1 coordinate 28,068,943, forward strand.
AGTTGCAGAAAGATTGAAAGGTTATTCCTTTTTACCAGGAATAGCAAAATACTGAAGCAGAAATTTTTCATTTCCACTGTGCTGTTTCTTTTAAAGGCATAGTATCTTAGCAAAAACAGGGATCCTCACCTGGGAATTGGCTCCTACCACCTTATAGGTGCTGCTGATACAAAGGCTGTAGGAATGGCACACCTGCCCTGGATTTCTCACCACTTTTCTTGTGTGCATCTCTTCCCATCTTTCAAGGGAAAACTGATCCTAGTGACTGATCTGGCTTTAGTGACCTTTGTGACCCTGTAGCAGCTAGCCTGAAGAAGTGAGTAGCAGCAGCAGCTTGTGAAATAGTCTGTAGACATGCCACAGAGTTTAAATGAGGTCTGCAAATGACAGCAGTGCCTTCAGCTTACAGTGACAAAAAGTTATGTACTAAGCGTTGGAGAGCCACCAGGAGGGAAAAGCATGGGTACTCAAGTGCCTGCACAAATCCAGAGCTGGAGCTGCTGTTCCAGATGAGTGATTTGTTTCTCAGATGCTAATAACATTGCAGTGGTTTGTAGATCTTCTTGATAAAGAGCAGGAGTGATGCAAGTCTTCCATGTGACTGAGAACAATGCATGTATATTAACAGAGGTCATGATTTTACAGGTGAGAGAACCAGTTATTGGTCTATTACCTATGTGTGACTTGAGAATGATAAGCCTTTTATTTTCCTATGTATTTTAGCAATCAACAGTGTGTAGTAGGAACCTATAAGTCATGAGGTTGTGAGAAGATCCCTGCTAAATCAGAGTATGTACCTGTTGCAGTGGCTCCTGTACATGCACATTTTGAGGAGGGTTTGGTTGAGGAGGTCTGTTCTTCCTGTTTGTGGATTTCAAGTCCATAGAATCAAAGAATAGCTTGGGTTAGAAGGAAACTTAAAGATCAAAGTTTGCTCATCTTAATTTATGTTTGAACTGAAATATTGCTTGGTTCGTCTGTATGTGGACAAATAAAACCCACTATATATACAAAAATTTTTAACATCTTGTTCAAGCTAATATGAATTGCAGGCAAAATCAGCTCTTCCCAGCATTTTTGCCTGAGGACATAACACTTCAAATTATTAAGTTTTTAAATTTACCTTTATTCTTCTTATTATTCATTTTTATTAGTTACAAAACTACTAAACATTTTAGAATAAGGAGTATGTTTTTGAAAAAAGGCTGGAAGTGGTCTTTTTCCATCCAGAGGGATAGTCTTGGGCAGGAGACAAACAGTATTGATGGACTTGATTTTTAAATATTGAGCTTGAAATGGAACAACTAAATATAAGGAATGAGTTCTTTTCTTGATTTACATTAAAAGGGATCAATAACCCTTGAAGTACAGGAGTGTAATGTTGACCTTGTATAATATTGCTGAAGTAATTTTGTGAGGCTGGCTCAAGATATGCAGGTGTATTAGGTGAGAAATTAGCAAGCAGCAAAGTTATTTTTTTCAGCGAGGTATATTAGTGCATGTACAAATTTCTGGTGGCTTCAATGACACAGTGTGCATGCTTTTTTTTTGGCGTTGATCAAATTGAGTAGTAAGTAATTTATACCTTATCTAATATGGCAGAGGGTCTCTGAATACCTGAAAAAGGTTGCTAGGAATTCAATGCTCTGAATTCTGAGTGGATTTGGTGGTGAACAGTCAAGTACTTTTGATTTTTCTGGTTATCGCCTTTTTAATTTTTGTTAAAGCTGACTTTCATCAATGTTTTTTTGATGTGTGCAGGACGAAGACAGGAAAGGAAGAGCCACTGTAAAGTTTTATTGCCATATACGAGTGTTCTTACATCTTTCATACCTCAAAACAAGTTTCATCAGTATTGATAGACTTAAGAGTTTGACATTAGGGCTGGCCTGCGTTTCTTTGGGGTCCAGTGTATGTGGTGCTTTGCCTTGAGCTCTCATTATTTACTGCTGCAAGGACTATTGGCTGTCAGATAACTCAGTAGTGTGAGTTACTGTATTTCAATAAAGCTGTGGCCTTGGCCTTTAATCTGGTTACCAGAAATCTGTTATTTTCTCTTTGTAGTCCAGAGTGGCATTTGCAATGTAACAAATATTTTCAAGATTTACTTCCTTCTGGCACATAATAATGTTTCACCAACTTAGTGCTTCTTCCCCTAAAGAAGTATGCATCTTCAAGTACTCAATTTTTAATATGAGCAAGCAGCCTGATGAGCTTTACACACCTTAACAGTATGCGAGCATTAAGGACAGGGTGTTCCATTTTACAGAAAAGACTTGCTCTTTCTTTCCATAATGACTTTTGCACAAAGGAAACTAGCCAAAGTTATTGGGAAAGCAAGCATCTCAGTAAATTGGGAAAAATTAATGCTTTTGAATTTTCAAGGTAGTAATATTTAATTACAACTGAAATACTATTCAAGATAAAATATATGTTTTATTTATTTCTTATACTGAAAAATATTTTTAAAAGTTACTTAAGTGCAGCACAATAATTATGTGGGACTCTGCTGAAGCCTCCAGCACAGGGAGGGAGGTGCCAGATGCAGAACTTTCTCTAAGTTGAAACTAAATTAAAACAGAGATGGAGGGGCCTGGCAAGTGGTAGGGCATAGATCTGCCTTCCATCCACTTGTAAGCAGATCTGGCTGGCTTCCCACTGATAAAATGATGCAAAAATCTGTTGCATCCTGGACTACTGGTACAACCACAGCTGTGGGAGGCATTTAGTTTGTTATTTGCAATATATCCTATGAGACTTTGCTATATTTCTCTTCCTGTCTTATTCATATTATGCTGTTCAGACTGATTGGTCTTACAATTTGTTTAATATTTAGAGCAATAGTAAATGGAAACTTTTGCCTACCTTTTATTTTAGGCATTTCAAACATTTGCACAGTGATGTGCTCATTTAATATAGTGTGCAATTGACATAGAATGGAATGTGTTATTATGAACAAGCTAATTTATTTGCAGCTATTGGGCAATAAATAAAAAAGACTAATTCACAACAGATTTTCTCATAACCAATTATTTGTAAATATTTCCTCAAACATATTACCTACTCAAAAGTTTCAACCAAAATTTGAGTAAAGTTAGTTCTTAGTGATTTAGGGGTACTGTTTAGGAGGCTAGTTGGGATGTGTAATATAAGCTCTTTCAAATTGGTTCATGATCCATTCTGTTCCCTGATTGAATAGACACAACTTTGAAAATTGGGTATTCCCAATGCTCGTGATTACAAACTCTGCAGTAGGCAAAGCAATTTCCTGTTCTTTACATAGTTCTGTCAGGAAATAAGTTTGCCAGAGCACTGGTAAAGAAAAAACATTAAAAAAATCTAGATGTCATAGAAGTGAAGATGATAAACCACAAAGTGAACATTTTTCAATGTTTTTGCAGCTTGAGACCAGAAATATAAGAAAATGAAATGACTGCAAGGTTAAGAAGCACACTATGAATAAGGATAAACTATTCTGAGCACTTTCCCAAATATGTTATCTTCCCAAGGATTCTGCATTATTTGTTCCTCTTCTGTCTCCTGTCCAAGGAAACATTTGGAAACTGCTTAAGTCCCTTCTCAACAAGGGCAAATAACTTTGACTTACACTAATGATATGTACTTATGCTTAGTGCCAAGGAAATAGGACCTTTCTTAGGGTCAAATTAACTTATTAATTTCCAAAAATCCACTGCTGCAATTCAGGACCAAAGTGCTGGGGCTGTATGCCATGTTTAGCCTTTCAGAGAATTATAAGAAGCCCTGAGTTGGGAGACCCATCAGCTCCTGGCCCTGCACAGCACCATTCCCAAGAGTCACACCCTGAGCCTGAGAGCATTGTCCAAACACTTCCTGAGCTCTGTCAGGCTGGTGCTGTGGCCACTGCCCTGGGGAGCCTGTTCCAGTGCCCAAACACCTTCTGGGTGTAGAACCTTTTTCTAATATCCATCCTCAACCTCCCCTGACACAGCTCAGGCCATTCCCTTGGATCCTGTCACTGTCACCACAGAGAAGAGATCAGTGCCTGCCCCTCCTCTTCCCCTCACAAGGAAGCTGTAACAGCATTGAGGTGTCCCCTCCGTCTCGGCTTTTCCAGGCTGAACAGACCAAGTGACCTCAGCCACTCTCTCTATGGCTTTCCCTCCAGGCCCTTTACTATCTTTGAAGCTTTCCTTTGGAGGATTTCTAATACCTTTGTATCTTTTTCATACTGTCACTATTTCTTGATTGACTTTCAGGTCACTCCTCTTAAAGGTCTCATTCAACCTTGACAGTTCTAGGATTCTGTGCTTCCAGTTGCTTGGCCTTATTTGCTAGTCTCTAGAATTTCCATGGCTACCATTTGGCTGGTTTTCAGTTTTTTGATTAATTTTCCTATTGCCTTTCTGGCTGTCAGATACATTGACAGTTTCTGCAGTGTGCAGATGTAGTGTATCCTATGCTTAAAGACAGTAGGGTTCAAGAAAGTGCATTTGATTAAACTTGGAGAATTGGTAGGTAGCTTTCTGTAGGAAGCAAGTGTGTGGCTTCATATGAACAAAGTGGACAGTTCTTTAGTGAAACATTCAAAATATCTGAACACTAGCTTTACTAGAGCAAAGAAATAATGTTTAACACAAGTCTGGGTTAACTAAACATGAGCTCTTTAGTGACCAAAACCTTGAAGGATGTTGTTGAAAGCTGAAGCTGGGTCAAATTATTATGGATGATTATAAAAAAAATATGTGGAAAAATGGAAATGAAACTTGGAGAGGCTTGGGCACAAAGAAGAGTTCATTTATAAGAGACAAAGCACTGAGAAAGGAAGAATGAGAAAAGGGCCTGCACACTGGCCAGTGAGTAGGTAAGAGACCAACAGATCCCTTGGCATTTGTAGAATCATTTTTAAACTTCTTGCTGCTTAATTTTCACTAGAAGTATTAATGGCATGAGATTTCTTACTAATTATACCTGTGTCAAATTTGAGAAACTCAGGTGTTTGTATAAAAAATAAAGGAATGAAAAATACCTACCCTAGGTAGGGTTGCAGTGTGGTGATTTTTTACATTTTTGTCTGTTTAAGCAATGAATTATATTTATCCAGGAGTAATTGAGAATTGCCCAGACAGTTTAAACAGCTGGCAATACAATCTGTGAAACTCTTGGAGCCCTGGTAAGGTTCCTAGCAGACTAGGAGGTGTAGAGCTTAGCTCACTTCAGCACAAGGCTGATACCTAAGTTAGGACTTCAGGCCTCAAATAGTGACTAAAGATAACTCAAGGCTCTTAGTGGAGGCAGGGGCCTCCTCTGGCAGTGTCTTTCCTTATTGGAAAGTCTCATTTAGACATTTAATTGGCTTCCTGAAGAAGGCATCAATGAATAGTATTTTCTCAGACAAACTTCTCTTTATACATTGTTGACCAAGGCAATAACAGACCAGTTTCAATTGCTGGAAAAATACACCTTGCTCATAAACATCTGGAAAAAGTCAACATGACTTCTTCAGCAAACATAGTGTCAACAATGCCTACCTACAGTAATAGAATAAACACGCCTTATCGGTAGCAGAGAAACAAAATGTGACATAGATTTTAGTAAAATTCTAGCTTTTAGTAAATATCTTAGTTTTGACATTTTGTTCAGCTGTTCTATGATAAACAGGATGAAGATGAAATTACCATAAAGGGGGTTAGGATGATGATTGAGAAAAAAGTGATAGTCAGATGGAAAGCCTAGAATTCTAGAAGAGGTACTAAACTGATGTCCTAAACAATGCAGAGGGAGTTCATGGTGTGGTAGTGTTTGCCTTCACTGATGTCTTGGATGAAGAAATAGGAAATTCTTGTTTGCTTTGTAATTGTTAACCTAGAGCTACATGCAGAAGGGAAGGTCTGTGTGCATTTTAAAGTGCAGGGATAGAATTGAGAATTTTATTGATAAACTGAAGAAATAAAATATATACAGTTCACAAAAGGAAAGAGCTAGCCGATGCTAAGATTTTAAATACTTGGTGAGAAGATGATCTAGGATAAAAAGTGACTTGGGATCCTGTCCAGGTAACAAGCTGGCCTTGAGGCTAAGTATGGCATGTTACTACAAAAACCATGATTGGGATCATCATTTTGACTTGTGAAATGGGTATTTTGCATCATGCCTTCTAAAAGTAAAAAATAAAAATATTTGAGGCTTTTTAAATCAAGGAAATCCTAATGATAAGGACATAACCATTATAGAACCATGTATAAAAATCTTCAAATGTGACAGCCTGGAGCTAGGACAAGGAAATGGAAAAAAACCACAACATCTCTTCTCAGTCTCATAAGTGTGTTCGAACACTGTGAAAGGTCAAACAAAATCATTTTTGGGTACAAGTAATGGCAACAGCTTCTTGAACTGCTTTAGAAATGCTTCCCAGTCCATGTAATAACTACCATCTCAAACTGGTTCATTTTATTGACTGAAAACATTCCTTTCATAAAAAGAAAATGTACTGCTATGCATATCTGTGCTTTTCAACACCTAATAAAGTAAGAATTAGGTTATGTACTGACATGTAACCTACTCATAAATGCTAATTCTGTTCCTAATAATTCACAAATATGCAATCTTCATATTAGCATTATAATGCTGATACAGTAATCACATTCTCTTTATATATGTACTGTGGCATCCGTATGGCATGTAACTGTGAACTTGGTGTGTATTAGAAGGGTGTGTTTTCCTATGGGTTTGGGCTTTCACATGTGTGGTGGGGTTTTTTTGTTTGCTTGGTTGTGCATTTTGTTTTGGTTTTTGGGGGTGGTTTTTTTTTGGACTTGGTTTTTTTTTTGCACAAAACAGAAGTCTGTATGACTTCTCTTCAAATTATGGCGCAATGTGTCTTGGGATATGATGCTAGAGAATCCTTCTGTTTGTTTCCCTTATCTTCTCTGTTCAGGATAAAGTCATAAAGACTGCTCTTGCATATGAGAGTTTTCTGCTCCTTTCTGTTATAACATACATGTCTTCTAGTATGTTCTTATTTGTATGTAATATTTGTCTTATGAAATGCTGTGCTCAGATTATTTAGGGTAGATACAAACAGAATGGTTTTGGTTTTTGAGAAAGTGAACATTCATAAAAGTCTTTGGGACTGAATTAAAGGTGTTTTGTTTGATATGAAATGGTTCTCTGGTTTACTACTGTGTGAGGCTTTGGAAAAGATTACATAAAGCTCAGGATAATGAATCATGGAATTCAAGTGACCAGTTTGATCATCTAATCTTTCTGCTTATATAAAGTGTATTTTCTAGTCTACTTTTTTCAGTTGTAATCATCAAAAGTGAGTGGGTTTCTGTCACCTACTTGTCAGGCTCTTGTATGGCTTCATACACTCAGCTTTTAGAAAGATTTTTCCAATGATGCATGTGTTCATATTAGTGTTTCTCATTGTTCTTTCTTGTTCCTGGTACTAGTTTTCCACACATGAATAATCATCTTATGTGGTCCATGTGTATTTGGTTAAACTTTAGTTATTTGTATGCCTGCATGTGCCAAAGCTAGATGGAGGTCATAGATGGTAAAGGTAGCAAGTTTCTAAAAGTGTCAGTAGATATTTTTGCAAATTCAGTTTTAAACCACTGAAGTTTAAAGCTGTTGGTATATACAGTCCTCTCCTCTTTAAATAAGAAAGATGCATTTTTAAATAAGTGAAATGTTCAATAATCAATATTAAAAATCAACTCTTATATTTGCCAAGCCACCCAGGTATTACAGGCAGTAAGAGAACTTTTTGATGGCAGCTGAGTAATAGTGATCAAATGAAAGCTGCAGCAGTGCTGTCTAGAAAGATGGGTCGCTGCCTTCAGTCTGTATTTGTTCAGTGGTTGGGGACCTGATACCCTGTGGAAGATATTTGAATGTGTTAAATGGATAAAAGAATTTGAGCTGTAAGCTTAGAGGAGGTTTTAAGAATAAAACTAAGTTTTATAATTCTGTTGAATGCTTATGAAGTAAAACCCCTTAGACTTCACGCCTCTAGATTCTAGTCTCACACTTGGATGCCATGTCCACCTCCTTCTGCAAAGGCTGAAAAACATAGGTAGGGATTCAGAGAATTATGTATGTCTTCATGGAAGATAAGGGTCTGAGCTGTTTTATCCATCATTCTGAAGTACTTCTACCAATAGCTACCATCAGAATTTGCCCTATTTCCAAAATGTTCTTGATCCTTTTACTACAGCACTGCCTCCTGCACTGGCTAGATCACTAAAGGCTCTACAGAAATCTGGAGACAAAACTTCTTTTTAAACTTTTGGTAAAAAAACCCCAATATTTGGACAGTTTTCTGTACAGCAGATTTTGATGTCCTTTTATATCTTTAATTATGTAGCGTACCCGCTGATAGAGGCAGTGAGAGCAGAGCCATTGCCTTGGGTCACTGGTGGGTTTTACTCACTTTACGCTGGATCCTGGCTGTTACATCAGCTGCAGTTTCCTGACACTGGTCTTGTAGCACAATTGTGTGAAAGAAGAGCAATAGTTGTATTTATTTGAACATGAAAGAATGAAGTGAAGCATGCCATTGGTTGCAATTGGTAATAATAGTCCTGGGGTGTGGGAGACAGTCTGACACATTCACTTCTGTATGTTTAGTGCTGACACCCTGCAAGATGTAGCATGTCCACTGGCTTCTCTGTACAGCAGCAGAAGGGAAGCAGAGATCCCTGTGCACTTGTGCCTTCCAAAAACTGAGTATGGACTTTTTCTTCCTCCATGATTTATTATATAATTATATATATAGCAGCTTATTATATAAAATTATATATAGCAGCTGCATATAGACAAAAAAAAAAAAAAACAAAACATTTTGATTTCAGATGCATTCAAGCAAAAGGGAAGGAAAAATGCCAAAAGCAAGTATTTTTCTGCAGTTTGCATTTTTACAGAAACTTGAATTATTTTAAGTTTGTCTTCTACAGACAAATGAGAGAAAAACAGTAAAAATATTTTAAGTGTGAGAGATGCTGTTTTTACAGGTAGAGAGCTGAACTGAATTTTCTTACAAGTAAGGTGGAGAAATGTGGAGAAATCTTGCTGAAGTGAAGAGTTGTGATGTGGTCAAGATTTTCTTTCTTTGTTTAAATACCATTATTCTTGTGAAGATGTTGAACTGATTGTGCATGTGTATATATATATAAAAAAGGCAACTGGTGTAAAAGAGACTAGCAAAAGGGGGAAGGCACTATTTGCAGGTATAGAATTAAAATAGTATTTTCTCCCCTTGTGGCACTGTGCGCATATAAAAGTAATTGTAAGAAATTATTAATTTGAGGTTTCTGTAATAATAACTGCAAATTATGTGTAATATGTGAGTATACATGTATAGCTATAACAAAAATATGCTCAGATAATGTCTTTTACTATGTATTTTTAGAAACAAAGCCAAAATACACCAAACTTTGTGATTATTTGAAATTTGATAAAGGTTAGTCCATTAAACAGCTCATTATTATTTGTTCTGTGAAGAAATAAACCTGTTGCACTGGAAGAAAGCAAATTTATTCTTATTTATTTATGTGATGGAGGTGTTTGAAATGGCCTTTTAAAGAAATGAGTTTACTTCTGAAAAATGATGTGTTTGTTTCTTCTATGCCATGTTAACTTTATGGATTAAATTGTTTCTTAAAATATCAACAAGCCATATTTGGAAGAAAGTGGGGGTTTCCCCCTTATTCCAGAAAATGCTAAATGCTGCACTGCTACTTGGGTAGCTCATGAAATCAAGCTCATAATACTAGAATTAGCTTTTACATTAGTTTGGCTTTAACTAAAAAGTATTTATTTACTGTCTCTTGAAAAATAATTCTATCTTTTTTTTGTAAATGACAAGTACAGTGTTACTGATTTTTCTTATGTCCTCCAATGTGAACCATGTCATTTTGCAGATTTCTCTCTTTTTTTTTTTACTGCCGTTTAAAATGATTACATGGAATACAAGACTGTAGATAAATGGGTCTTATTTTACTTAATTTATTTTACAATAAATCAAGTATGTAAGGGAAATATGAGTGTGTGGGTTCTCTTGCCTATATCTGTGAAACCCCACTAAATGGCATTGGGGCGCTCTCTGTGTGATTGCAGAGGTGCAATTTGAGTGTACTTCAGAAGTTGAATAGATGAAGCCAATAATGTCCCAGTGGTCCTTTGAATTTGGCCCCATGAAATTAATTTCCACCTCAGCTTGTACACAGAATAAATTAATTCATACAGACTCAGTATTGCTCTTCTACAATCTGTGTAATTGCTTGTTTATACCAGCACCCGGTAGGTCTCTTTATCTCTGAACTTTTGTGCTCTGCAATATTAGCTTGTCTAAGGCTGTAAAATTAAAAGTTACTTAAGGATTTTATTGAGCTGAAGGGATTGTGTTTTTCAGCCATAGAGGGTTTGTTTACTTAGTAGTGGTTCAACCCCACCCAGTTGTAAGGCCAGCCCAAGCTGTTATCACACAATGGGACTTGGTGTTTGACCATAACTGCACGTCTCACTCAACAGGCAATCAGCATTTTAATTAGTGATTAAAGGAAAGTCATTGTACTCTAGCTGCTTTATCACAATAGCCTAATAATTTTGTGTTGAATAAATAGATAATGCAAAAGGGAAACCTCCCCTCATAATGTTGTTGTCATTAAGGGCTCTTTTACTCATTTGTGTGTGTATTAAAACACACATGACATGAATAGAGGTAATTATAATTACTGCAGGTTTTTTGGCAGATTAGCTGATATTTTTTTCATTGTAAACCTTTTCCTTTATAATGCCACTCCAAAATGAATGCAGTATTTAAAAGTTCAGATAAAGGTAAGCAGTGGTGGCTCTGGTTCATCAAGCTGTGTGGATGTGAATGATTGATTTGCTGTGTGCATCACTGGAATGAGGTAACTTGCATCATGACTGTGATGTACTGTGTAATTGATGCAAGCCCTTTCATAGCATTCTGTGATTGAAATCAATATTTATTTGGAGTGCAACAAATGTAATAAGCTGCATTTCTTGTGTAAGCATTGGTCTGGCTCCATTTCTAGTTTAGTTTTGTACAAGATTGTTCAGAAGCAACTGATACGTGTTTTGGTATGTTTAAAGAATTAGTTAAGAGTATACAAACAAGATATGGAAAACAGTCTGGTCTGAAGCACAGTTAAGGTATCCTTTTTATTATGAATGGACTGACAGTTTATTCATAATTTTATTTACTACTAAAAATATTCTTCATTTGTATATCATAGGTGGCAAATCTGCATGGCTAAGCTTCGCTATGCTTTTATTTATACTACAGTCAATGTTAAATCCTAAAGCATGTAATATTTTGGAGACAAAAAAATCTCCCCTTCTAAGTATAATACAGAAATTTTTGTCTAATAGATTATTGCAAAATTATAATGCTGTAAATACAGAATTTCATTTATAACAAGGATACATCTTTAATGAATAGGGTGACTTGGCATGAAGGTTTTCTTTGCTTTTTAATTTATTTTTTTTTATTTTGTGGTGACAAGCCCTCTAACTTGTAATGAACTCAACAATTTGTAACTTGGAAATTAGAGGGCATGGTAGATAAAAGGGACGTTGTTAAATAGATTCTTTTGGGTAGTTTGCAAAGGATTTGTATGCCCAGTTTTGATTACTTAGATTTGAGTGTAGCACCCATTGTCATCTATGTTTGCTTTGCTAAGCTGTTAAGTTCAGGTGTAGAAGTTCAGGGAGCTGTGAGGGCAGGGACTTGTGCAGTCCCTTGCTTCATGATGTGCTTTTGAAGTGTTAACAGTTCTTGTTCTGAAGTGTCAACACCCACTCCATGCTCTCTTGATAACCATGGTAATCCTCACTGCTGATAACTTTGGCATGTTGAAACAACAAGCTCGCCCACACCTGACTCAATAAAAGGAGCTCTGAAATAAATGGAGTGGTAATTTACTACTAGACTCTTTTATAAGTGATGTTACACCATTTTGCATGTTATATGATTGAAGGTGTCCAACGTATTTGCTATGTGAAACGTGCAGAGGGCAGCCTTCATGAAGAGGTGTACATATTTGGTTTGTATGACCTCTCTTACCACCCCTGCCCCACACATACTTCCCACCTCACCTGACAGGTCAAACCCACAGAGGCACTGGCTTTTATTTTGGCTTTATTTGGTGTTGAAGTAGGAATTAACTATATTTTTTTTTCCAGGAGTGATTGTTAGTGTGGTTGAGGCAAGAATTATTAACACATGTTGCTTTATTGGGTTTCTGAAGTACCCATGCAAACACCTTAAATGCTTAGAGCGGAGAGAAAATTAAATATTTGCTGTAAAGATTGGATGGCCAGCATGAGCAATATGAAAGTGATGGAGAGAGATGAGGCACAAAAAGTCCACTTAGACTGGAGATAGAAAAAGGGGATTGTTAACTCCACCTGTATAGATTTAGAAATGATGGCTCATACTTACACTTTATTTTGGTAACTGGAAGTTTTTCAAGACTTCAGTAGAGAGAGTGCCTAGACTGCCTTCCTCTTTTGTTCCATGGCAACGTGCAACTTCTATTTATGTACACTCAAAAAAAGAGAAAAGGGGCTGAGTTGCACTTTATTATTTGGGGGAAAAAAAAGTTCAACAAATCTGAGATGCTGAAAACTTTTTTTTTTTAATCCTAAATAAAATTAGTCATAGAATGGAGTGATAAAGTGTTAAGGATTGGAATGAACATTAAAGATCAACTTCCCCTGCCCATGACATGTCCCACTAGAACAGGTTTAAGACCAAGGCCTTATCCAATCTGGCTTTGAACAATGCCAGGGTTGAGTCATCTACAGCCTTTCTGAAAAACCTGTTCCAGTGTCTCACCACCCTTACAGTAAAGACTTTCTTCCTAACATCTAACCTGAATTTCTCCTATTTTTCTCTTGAAGCCGTTACTCCTTGTCCTATCACTACAGTTCGTGGTGCAAAGACCCTCTCAGCTTCCTTGTAGGTCCCCTTCAGATACTGGAAGGTTGCTGTGAAGTGTCCATGCAACCTTCTCTTCTCCAGTCTTGACAACCCCAACTTTCTCAGTCTGTCTCCGTAGGACAGGTGCTCCAGTCCTCTTATCAGCTCCATGGCCTTCCTCTGGACTTGCTTCAGCAGTACTGTGTCCTTAGGGTGGTGGCACCAGAGCTGAACCCAGTGCTTCAGGTAGGGTCTGAGCAGAGCAGAGGGGCAGAATCCCCTCCCTCTCCCTGCTGGCCATGCTGCTTTGGCTGCAGCTCAGGATGGGCTTGGCTTTCTGGGCTGCAGTTCCACATTGCCAGCTCAGTTTGAATTATTTGTCAACTGCCACTCCCAGTCCTTCACAAGGCTGCTCTCAGTCACCTCTCTGGTCAGCCTTTAGGTGTTCCTGGGGCTGCTCTGACCCAGGTGTACGACTTTGCTGGACTTGATGAGATTTGTATTGGCCCTAGGCTCAAATTTGTCAAGGACCCTCTGAACAGCATCCCTTCCAAATTTCAAATGTATATGTAATATATAGCTTAATAGGGCAGGCATATGGCATAGATGAGGTACAGACATAAATGGAAGTGCAGTTGAATGTCAGACTTTTACATGGTCCTTGTTAGTAAAACAGTGATGGGTGGAGACTTTCAGGTGTGATAACAGGGGTGAGGTACAGTAGTCACTACTATTTCCATAGAAGCTTAATTTTAAGATACATTGTTCCAAAAAACTGAAAACTGTGTGGTGCTATTGTGATTCCTGATATCAATTTGTGGTAGCAGCTGGGTGCTCCATCAGCTGTACTGTGTCTCTGTCTTCCCAGTCTCACCTTTAGCTGAAGCAATGCCCTGTGAGTTGATTGAATCAGGAGGAAAATAACTAAGGGAAGAACACTGCAGGGAAAAGGTGAGCCTTTATTCCAAACTGGGAGGACAGAATTGCTCTGGAAGCAGGTAATATTGAGAAGATAGATGCTAAGTGATTATGAGTCAGAGACAAGGGTGTTGAGGGAGGCAATGGAGGCCATGTCTTTGTGCTGTACATCTCCATGATGAAGACCCCAGGCACAGATCTTACAAAGCTGACAAGTGGGTCAAGATTCCAGAACAATCAGATTGTAAACTAGAAAGTCAAAGGGTGAAACATCCCTGGTAGTATGCTCAGTCCCCTAACTCTCCGCTGACTTTTTTTCCTGGTAAATTATCATATGAGTTACTCAGTTCAGTTAGTAGTTCATATTCATATTGCTTAAAGGCTAAGAAATATCTCTGCACTGCAGAGAGCAGTTGCACATCTGGAAGAGGTTTTAGTGTTGGTGTATTTAGTTGCAGTCTAAGGCTCGGCTATCTCCCTCATGAACAGTGTGACAAGCTCATTTTATTAAAGAAAAAATTAAATTGGTATGAAGCTTGAAATGGTACCTATAATGACCGTTAGCTAAACTCTTGCAGAATTGCATATATTTCTCTGCTCTGTTCCTTTGGCTTGAGGTTTTGATGTAATAAGTAACTTCTCCTGTAATACTATGTAAATAGAGCAAAGTCCTCTCTATTGTCATTATTGATACTATGCTAGCTATATTATGTAAAATTATATGTGCTCAACCAATACCTGTGAGAGCAAGATGGTGGTTACATCATGAAGCTTTCCTAACACTGGAATTGCTAAGCTGGTTGTTCAGATAGGTTTTCTAATAAGTGTTTTGTATGCTTAGTACTGTAATCACTTTTGACAGATGGCAATAAATATGTGAGACTCATACTCTTTATAATACCTCTAAAATTAGTATAATAGTAACTTCATACTTGTATCAAATAGTATTATGACAGTTTTTGGCATCATGAATCAAATATCACCCTTCATTCCTATCTGCTGGAACATGAATATGTGTTTGTGGAGGGAAGGTTCATTGTCTTTTTTTTCTTTAGAGTCATTCTCATGTGACTTGGGTGTCTCTTAAAAGATGAACTCCTTCCTTTGCAAATATCACAGAAGAGCAGGGTTGTAGACTCCTGGTGTCCCTCCTTCCTGATCTGGTCTTTTGTAGTGTTCCTGCTGTTGTGTATTTCTGCTGAGATTAAACATTGTGGCAACATGCCAGTCTATTTTGGGGAACCTGCCAGTTTGGGAGTGGGATGTTCATTATGATGTGTTCCATGCCTTCGTTCCTAAACAGTAAATGGATAAATGCTAACTAGCTGACTTAGCCAGTTTATGCTGAGTTTCAACTCTTCTGTTATTTAGTTGGACCATCCTGGCTGCTAAGTGGCTTTGCTTGATGTGATGCAAGATCAGTTTTCTTCAGCCTCTTAGCCAGTTCTTGATGTCTTCCTTCTAGTGTACAATCTTATTGGCAGAAAACCCATGATAATTTTGATACCATGAAAATTCTATTAAAAACAGACTAAGATCAAATAATGGAAGTAGCATACTGATTATGTTTTTAATAGGAAGCATTATTGATGTCAAGTTATGAGGCAATGTATATTTTCATGCACTGGATTTTGTAGCAATCTGTACATACTAGCAGTTCAGAATCCTTTTGCAAATATGTGGATTCCCAGTAGTCCTTTCCTACTGTAGTTGTTAATGCCGCTGCTACTCATCACCACTGCTATTATCCAGAATTATCGACAGTTAATCAACATGCTATCCCAACATGTTATCCTCCTAAGCTAAATTTTAAACCACATTTTTATAATAAAAAAAAACCATGAAGAAATGCTGTAAAATTTATAAGTTGGTTCTAGATCTTTTAAGAACATGTGATACAATAACATGTTGGGTTTTTCTAAACTAACATAAATGGTAGGTACTTGACAGATAAATGTTATTAACTAGCTTTAGGTTAATACTATTCTCAAAAAACATTAGAGGATCTACTTGGAAATTGGGATCCTCTCTACCTAAATGTCTAAACCATAAATGAAAATACAGCCATATTCATGTGGAGCTGACATAATGTTAGTTACTACTTCATGTTAGACCTCCTCTTCCCTGACCTAACCCATAGATACAAATTTGTTTTAAAACTAAATGTTTACAATATAAAAAACAAATGTGGTTAAATAGAAGTGTGTGTCTGAACAAGTCTCCGTATTTATATTTTTATAAATGAATTTGAAATTATTTACTTAGATTCTGTCTACTTTGTTGGGGTTGGATCAAAGCCTGAGGTAGAGGGACATCTTTTATTAAATGATTAGTATGACATCACTGTAGCTTCTCTGAAAATGTTTGTTGTCCCTTAAATGCGGGAGTCACTGTTAATGTTCCTTCTTATGCAGTTTGCATTTTTTGAGATGCTGCCAAAACCAGTAGTCTTACGATATGTATTCTGCACAAACACCTTCAGCATTTTCACATCCGAATTGTCACTCTTTGATAAAATATATTGTACCTGTGCTTGCAGAACCCTCTCTAATCCTATAGCTTCTCATTTTACATAGAGAGAGGTTTCTTGTCATGAACATCCTGGACAGAATAACACTTTCAAAATTTCTTAATTATTATTATGCTGTAAAGTGTCAAATAACATTATTTTTGGCAGGCAGTAATGCAATTATCTTTCTAATTAGGTTTTATAACTTTATAAACATAGAGTTCAATTAACTGAGAACTAGAACTGAAAGAGCATTCCCCTTTGTTACTCAGTTATTTTGGTGTAAAACTGAATGTTGACAGTCTTACCTAGTGTAGTTTTAGTGAGGTTGTTTTGGTGTTTTGGTTTGGTTTTTTTTAAATTTTTTTTTTTGTTGTTTGATATTTCAGCTTGAGTAGAGCTACAGAAGAAACTCTTTAAAGAACTTCTAATTCATGGTGTTTTTCTAATGGCAAATGCAGAGTTTAATTTTTGAGCCAGTGTGGATATTTGTGGAGTAGATGGTGGGTCTACTTTGAGCTAGTTTCATACATAATATATTTTGATACAGCAATATTTCATATTTCACTGATCAAAATAGACTGACCACATCAAATTGGCAATGCTGCACAGAGTTGGGGAAAAAACAGTGCAGTAAGGAGAAATTAAAAAGACATCTATACCCTGAGTAGCCATTATGTGTGCATGAGGGCATTGCCTGCTTGTCTTACTGGACATCTTTCATATAGAACATGTAACCTCTTACAACCCATTTTTGTGGGTTTTTAATGTGCTGTATTACAAGTACAGCACTGCTCAGGCTCTCTGAAAGCTGTGCCAAATTTGTGCCAACTGTGCCTTCTCTTCAAGTGGTCTTAACTGTCTCTGAATTATATAGCCTTCCAAGAGTGCTTGATAAATGAAAGGCTGAAATAATGTTTGTACTGAAACTTAAAAATATGCATATGGTAGAGCTATTCAGAAGTAAGGAGTTGAACCAGCACATTGGTCTTCCATCACTCAACCAAAGACACAAAGATGATTGAATTCAGTCTTAAATTTTACAGAAGTAAATTTAATGGTGAGTGCAATCACACTCTGTGGTGATTGTTTTCAGTGCTGCTTTATTAAGTTATGTAATGGCAGGGGTTCAAACTGCAGAGATTGTTGAAATGGTAGATTTAGAGACTATGTTAGAATGCTTGTCAGTAACAAGTATATGGATTTTCAAAGCACAGAGGTTTTTACCTAGATATTGCTGCAGCTTGTGATTTTTATTTAAATAGTTTGGAGGTTTTAGACTTAATACCCTGCTTTTAAAAAATGTTTTAAAATCTTGTTTTATTCCCCAAAGATTTGTTTTCTGCTGTTGCGATTACATGATGACAGCTAGCTGGCTTTTAAAATTGATCAGGAAGTATTTTGGCAGTCATTCAGTGTTGTAATAGCACTTTAATGGATATGAGCTATTCACCCAGATCAGACTCAATGTCAAAACAGGCGAAAATACAGCTGTCACTCTGGACAAGAAGTTGCATATATGCAAGCAGCTGCTGATAATACTGGAAGGGAAGCCTTATAATAATGCTTTAAAGGTGCATGTGTGTATGTGCATACACACTGCTTCTACATGTTCAGACATCTCGTAATAAATATGCCAGAGACCTTAGTTTCTGGTCATGGGTGTGCTTAGGAAAAAAAAAAGAGAAATGAAATATATACTCTGACCTTTGAGGAAGTTGTGATCAGTTCATTATGTGCTGGTGGGCTCTCAGGTTTTTTTGAAGTAAGAACCTCTGAATAACATGTTGCTAGGAATGTGGTGTGAATTTTCTGTTTTAACAAAATGATGACTGTTGTGGGTCCTTATTTAATGCATATGTGTTTTGATGTTGATTTCAGTGGGACTTTGACCATGCATAGAAAAGAAGAATATAGCTATAGAAATGCAGTGGCTTTTTAAAGGCAATTTTCTGTTAGAAATTTAATATCAGTGCTTTAATGTTCATATGTATGTTAGAATCTCCCTTGTTTTCAGTACTTTTGTCCCCTGTATGTCCTAAGGTTTGAATTGGTTGCATATATAATTTATTTTATGGCCCTTTGATGTTAGAGAGGTAATTGGATAATCTTCATGTGGACAAAAGCATTCATACTTTCCTATTGAGAGAAGAACATAAAGTTATACATAGAGCTGATGTTTGATGTAAATGGAAACTGATTTCTAGGCATGATATGCATTCTATTCATTATTTTATGGTGGAGATAAGTAAATGTAGAGTACAGAAATGCTTTTTTGTTTGACTAAGTAATAAAGTTAGGAAACAGCAAGATTGAGCATGTCTTCTGCCCTCCTTTAACATACAGTAGCACATGTCCTGTTGAATACAGACTATTGGAGAAGCTAATTGGATAGCATGCAGCTAATGATGGTGGTTTTGCTTGGTTTTTCTACTTTTGCTTGTCTTAGTGACTCTGGTGGCTTAATTTCCTGTTTTAAAGTGATTTTTTTTTCATAGAATTTTAACTTGATGAATTTCCCAGTGTTAGAAATGTGAGAGAATTGGGATCTGCAAATGTACAAGAAATGCAGGATGTCCTTAGAGGATATTAAATTTGCTCATATTGCTCCCTAAGCTAAAGGGACAAATTCATGTGTTACAGGAAAGTATTCTGAGGAGGCCATAAAATATGAAGTCACTTATACTGTGCTTGTATATGAACGTAGAGGTTCTGTAATAAAGTTTGAGAGTTAAAAATAATAATGTATATGCATACAATTCTGTTCCTGACCTTTTCTTTTTCAGACACACTGATGAACCTGTAAGCACAAAACCATTCCACAAGTGTGGGGAGGATAAAATTGGTCAAAAAGTTGAGGATTGACTTTCCTTTTATATGGCTTAGAGGCATAGGAAGGACTCTGAACAGGCCAATAAAGCACTCCGTGACAAGAAGGGAAGTCTCTGCCTTGGCTGAGATATCCAAGACAGGGCTGTCCTTGGGGATAGCAAGTAGAGGATGTGTGCCCACTTGGGCTGTAAAAGCCCTGAGAGGAGGAGGAGTAGGATTGTCCATCCTCCATTCTTGTTGGGTAAAATGCTTTTGGTTTTGTGTGATTTCAAATCAACAGTGAAAATCACACATTAGATAGTGCTACATTTTGTGTGCATAACAGGAATTTGTATTTAATAGATTCATTTATGCTCCTCTTTGGACATGTAGGTCTGTATTAGACTTGAAATTCTGCCCATATAAATGGAATAAGGTCATGTTCTGTATGAGCTATTGTGTATTGCTTGCTATAACTGAAAGCTTGACATCTTTGCATCATTTTGTAACCTTCTCCAGGAAAAAGGAGTATTTGCAAGCCATGTATTCTTCCTGGGTGGCTGGGTTTTCCAAAAATGCTGAGTTTTAATCTTTACAAAGTACAGGTCAAGAGTTATATTGTTTTGGTTATTTAGAATAGAAGTCTATTGACTATGAAATTATGGGTATAGTAATTACTGATGCTTTGACATACCTTACTGTTTAGGTTTTTTTTTGAAGTCAAACTGAATCAGGAGAAAAATTCTCATTAAAACCAGAAAGAATGTTTTCCTACCTGCAAACTGCTTTTTATTTCCCCCTCCACAATAATTTATCTCCCTCCAAAATTGAAAATTTACTTTTTTGAAAAATAATCTGTGGTGTTCCTCTCTGCAATGCACCTTTTCTGCTGCCTTGCTGTTCTGTGTGAGATTTACAGTGCCTCTATCTGCTCAGCACGTTGAGAAGGAAACACCTCTGAGCTCCTTTGACTCACTGGCTTTTGGAGCTGGTTCCCACCACGGTAACCACACATGGCTGTGGAATTGGGACCATGGCAGACTCGCAGCACAGACATCTAATGACTTGCTGTGCTTGGGATAAATTGCTCAAACAGCATCCTTCCAGGTTTTCCTCTCGGGGGAGAAAATGCTTTAAAGAATGACCTTCATCTGCCCCAGCACGTCAACATGGAAAGTTTCTATTTGCTATTGAATTCTTGACAAGTAATAGGCAGTACTTAAACCTACTTAGGACATAAAATGTGAAAGACATGCTGCTTTTTTCTTTTAAACAGCATTGCTTTCTTTAATATTACATAAAAAGTACATTGCTTGCCTTTCAGGTTTTTCTTAGCCTTTTTTTTCCCTTCTGCCAAGGGATCACAAAAACTATTTTGTTTTGAAATGTCTTCTAAACTGGAAGACCTAAAATATCTCTTCAAAACCATTGCTCTCAACCTTTTCATCCTTGAATTACACATTATTAAAGTGTTCATTCCCTCAGAATTGGGAGGACTAATAGCACCCTCTATGCCTGCAATAAATGAAAATACTAAAAATACTCATTACAATGCAGTCCTTTTTTGGAAATATAAAGTCCGTGAGTGTTTTGCTTTAACAGAATACCACTTCATTTTTAGTCATCCTTTAAGCAAGCTGATAGCAATTGCAACATTGTGATCAGTTGTTCTGATACTGGTTCTAAACCAAGTCTTGCTACTTGTACTCGGTGGAAGTCTCAGAAGTTTATTCATTATTGTGTTTTTTAGTGCAAATAAATTATTGTTAAAATACAGGGGACAAAATGTTATCAGAGATCAGAAAGAACCCATATTGGTTGTTTTCCCTCTTTAAACTGCGAAAGATAATGTGCAATTATGGTTAATTACATGTAGCCCTTAAGTAATCCTCCGCAGAAAGTTCAAACTGTCAGGCTACAGAGTTATTTTCAGGATTTGAGTTTGTTACAAACTGTGGTGAGGGGTGTTTTGGGCGGGAATTTCTGTGGGGTTTTTTGTGGGTTTTAGTATGTTTGGATCAGTTCTGACTTTCCAACACAATAATCTTCTGGCTAGGTAGTGGGGAAAAAAAAAAACCCCAGATGCCAGTAAATCTGAAAAAGGTAATCAAATAAATGAACCAAAACAAAAATGATTTTTGCCATTCTTTTGAATGAGTAACACTTGTGATGTTTCAAAGTGTTAGCTTCGGAGATTTTTCTTGCTTGGGCAAATTGGAGAAAAAAATAATTTGTGAACATTTCCAAAAAAATATTTGTTGTTTTTGCCATTGAGGGGAATTCTTTCATTCTCAAAAGAACTGGGTGACATATTTTTGTATTAACTGAGATATGTTGGGTGTTGGTATCCTTGTTTGAAAAAAAACAAAGCACAAGCAAAAATGGTGTGGATTAATATACAGTGTTGTAAAGGATGCTTCTAGCACATTTACTTCTTGGCTAGGGATTAAGTCAACTGTGCAGAAGCTCACTGTGTTTTAGGTCAATCTGTGAAAATGCCTAGTGTAGAACTGAAAGTTTCTGTTCACACCATTTACTCCAAATATTGTAGTTTGGATGAGATTGTTGCTGAAGTGGCTGGATTTTTTGGTAAAAGCATCTAACAAGTAGAAGATGCAATTTAATGCTTTGCACCTGATGGAGTATCATTTTTTCAGGTTGTTGTTTCCATATAGGAAGTAAATGGTGGTGCAGTTTTCTTGGAACACACCCACCTGCCAGGCTCACTTTGCTTAAAAGCATGTATATTGTGTGTGTAAATGCTTTAGGCTTTTTTGTTCTGGGGTTTGTATGGATTTTTTGCATTACTTTTTTTTTCCGTTATCCAGAGAGGGGTTAGTATTAATTAACACATAGGCAATATGACCATTTATCATGTTCATTGCAAGTGTCTAAGGCTGATCTTTTTACACTCAGTAAATATAAAAAAAATTATTTATATGAGAGGTTAGAAAGACTCTTGAAGTTTAATTTGTCTATTTACCACTGTTATTCTCTGAGGCCTGTATTTTATGCACATACCTTTCCTGAGTATGCTCTACTGCTAATTGAACTTAACCCAAGCCCCTTTGCTTTTCTCTCTTCTTTCTTTCTCATTCCCATTCTTCACACTCTTGAAGGGGAACAAGAAAATACTCAGATTTCATGTTTCTTTGAATTTTTAGTGAAAAATTTTTTTGACAGCACAGGTCACTTCAGTTAATGAGGTAACAGAGCACTTTGTGGGAATGATAGAATGTTGTGCCAGTACTGAAAAATTCAGTATCTAGAAATTTGGAAGAATGTAATATCCTCCCCAGCCGCCAGCCACAATAACCATTCCAGCTGATGGTACAATTGGTGCTCCTGCCTCGTGTTTCCCCAGGCATGGAGCGTGTGGATGTACCTGGTACAGCTTTTGGCGCTGAGTTGTGAGGAACCCCCACTGCAGTGCTGCATCACCTGAGCAAGGAATAGCAGCAATGCATGGCACAAACCTTTGTGGCACGTGGAAGCCTTGGGCTTGACTTGAGCTGTAATGAAAGCAAGTCCCACAGCTGTACACTTCTCCCTGTGTGTCAGCTGATGTGTCCCAGATAAGCAAAACTGCCATGTCAACATTCAAGGGGAAGGTGTATAAAATAGGGGGGGACTTATGCCACTGGTAGCACTGAATTTCAGGTTAGTTTTGGAGTTGAAATTTTGCCAGGCAATCACTGTGGACTATGTTAAATTACAGTGTTTTGGGTAACTACTTGGGATTTATGTTCTGTTCCAAATGGGTGACTTGCGAGCTCTTTTCAAATTGCTTATTAGAACAGCTTAGACTACAGTGGTTTTAATGGTTTATTCTCTTGCTAAAATCCTTGCAATTGTCTGTCCAAGTGTAAATGGAAAAATTACTATTTTGGCTGCTGGTACTATCTGGAAGTCCAGTAAAAGTGTGATATAAAGAGATCTTAATGCTATCATTGTCCCTTCTTAACAGAAAGAGGTAGTCTTGGATATCAGCACCATGAAGAGAGATGTCTGTCCTCTTGGCCTTTGCTCATGAAACTGTGTCTGCAGGTGCTCTACTCTTCATGGTCTTTAGGAAACAATCATCAGCACCACAATGCTTTTGGATGTTCCTGAGAGGAGCCATCACAGGCAGTTTAACTCTATACCACATATCAGAGCAGGGAGGATCTCATGATTCCTGGTGTCAGCAGGAGTCTGTAGATCAAATAGCATTAGTGGATTTTGACTTTGTCTGTAGCCAGCAGGTGCTAATCCACTGAAGCCTCACTCAAGCCTGTGGGACTTTTCTATACATTCATATAGCACAGCATTGAGATTTCTATACATTTCTACAGCACAGCATCATCAAAGTTGTCAAATTATTTAGAAGTGGTAACTCTTATGGAATTTCACAGTGCAAGTTAGTGATATTTCCTTGGGGGATCATGGAGTACTTGATTGCTACTATCACTTGAGTTTGTTAACAATTTCCACTGTTTGAGTTTTTTCTCTGTTCATGCACTGCAGGCTCAGCTGTTTTGTGGCAGGCCAGTAGCACACACACACACACACACACACTCCCTCTCTCTGCACAGCCACCTTTTGCCCTCCTCAGTCTTAGTGAGGGGCCCGTCTGGCCAGCTCCAGCATGTATCCAAGAGGAACATCTGGCCCTTTGTGATTGGGAACTTGCTGGGTAACTGATTCCTTATGCAGAATTAAGGATGCTGAAATAGACCCTGATGACAGCAAAGCTTTCATGAGAGGGTTCAAGAAGTTGACATTGATGCCTTAGAACAGTTGAAAAGAAATAATGACGTGGAAGTGAACTAATATAAATAATTTAATAGGAAATCTCTGTGCAGTCTCAAATAAAGTCCTTTTTTGTTCTGAAATATGTCAGTGTCTGGCTATTTTGCTAGTGTTATGGAGCCAATATAAAGATCTAGAAAAGTTGTAAAATATTGTCACAAGCAGAAGAGCAGAATCAGCATTTGAAAAGAGGAGCAGTTTTTAAGAGAACAAATTATGCAGAGTAAGATCAGGGGAGGGAGGGAGCACTTTATCCATAAAAATCTTAGCATTTGACCATTACCCTGTATGTGAACTGAACAGTTTAGATGTTGACAATTTTACAGTATACTGGGCAAAAGTACTGGAAATAAAGTTGCTCAGTGTTGAAAAAAAATGAAGGCTAGCCTGTTATCCAAGTAACTTGAGAAATATGCCTCTAGTTGCAGTTAATGCTGTCCTCATTAGAATGGATGTTTTTATTTTCTGTTTATTTTTTTAATAAAAAAAGGAGCTGGAACGAAATTTGGCCATTGTTACTAGGCAATGAAGTATGAATAATCATCAAGGCGCTTCTATAAAACAGTTAGGGATAGTTGCTAATATCCTTTGCTGGAGTAATCAGGGTCATTTGGAATATCAATTTATATTACCATATAAAATGAAAATAGAAAACAATTACCCACCAGTTTTTAGTGTGCTTATTATACTGATGCATTTAAAATATTTTTTCAGGGATTCTGTTCTCTTTGCAGCAAGTATGCCTTTGTGTGCACTTAGCTGGGAGGTTTGTGTGAACAGACTTTATGTCCTTTAAGTTTTTGAAGCATTTTGGCTTAGGTTTATGTGACTTAACGATGTTTTAATAACATATTAGAAAATCATAAAAAGTTGTCTTCAGCAGCATGAATGTTGGAACAAAGTACAGTTTCTTTAGTGGACTTCATCTGTAACAGTTTTGTGGGTTTGAGACAAGATTTGTATATACTAATCTGGGACGCAGTAGACCTAATCTTATATAGGTTTTGGTGGCAGGCTTTGTTTGGGGCTGTGTTTTGGTTTTGTTTTGTTTTTTTTTCTCCCAGGAGTCCTCTTCTGCTATCTGATTGCAGTCTAATTCCCATTGTATTCAGTCTTCTATAGAAATACTTAATGTCAGGAAGGAGATATTTGCTGGAATACACAAGTCCAGAATTCATCATGATTCAGTGTGAAATCCGCTCACCCTTTGCTCCCCACCCCCTCTTGAATTGGAATGAAATGTGCCTTAAACTGAAGTGAAATACATCACATGCAGCAACAGTGGGCCCTGGCTTCGCCTCTATTCCTGGTGTGAAATCGATACACTATCTTTCCTCCTGACCTGTTCTGTGACCTCCATTGCGGCTTTCATGCTGAACAGCAATTGCTTTGAACAGTCTGGGTCTGCCACAGCTCACAAATGATTCTCAGCTTCTGTCTAAAACTGGTGCTGATAACAAAGGCTTGATTTTAAATAATGCAGTTGTAGTCATCTTCTAATTATGAATTACATGAAAGTGCATGGTCTTCTATTATTAAACACTTTCAATAGCATGTGCAGCGTGTTTGCAGCCAGAGTAACTCCTCACTGAGAAGACAGAGGAGTTCTGTTCCTAAATGTATCTGATAAAGTTTATGTTGTTACTGCAGAGGAGAAATGTTTCAAATAGTTAAGTATTTTTAAGTGACTGCACATTTTCCTTTGACTTTATCATTGACTAATATAGCAATTTTTTTTACTAGTATTGAATTTTCAAAGGTGGAAACATATTAGCCAGTACCTGCATTTAAAGTAAGAGACTGTTCTTGAAATAAGACATTTTAAAGCTGTTGCAAAACTAAACAAAACCCAATGCTTTGCTTTAAAAAAGAAAAAAACAAAAAAAAAAAACCCACACCAGAAATAAAATGGATTCTCCATTCCTGATTACTATCTAATAGTTATTCACTAAATACTAGGATTTTGATGATTTATTTATTTATTTATTTATTTATGGGTGTGATTTACTTAAGGATTACTGAAAGCAAAGACAAATTGAAGATCTAATGGGCATTTATGCTTGCACCAAGAAGTCTATTGTGCTATTATCTAGATTGCTTTAATAGCCTTTACTGGCTTTGAAATCAAGAAACTGCATGAACTGCTGGATAAACATTAATTTTCCCAAAATTTGGTGGTAGGAAATAGGATGTCTATGGTTTTCTATAATAAAATGAATGTCTCTTAATGGAACATTCCTCTGCTATTCTTCTCCCCTCACCAAAAAATGTGACTTGTAATTTTGCCATCATGATTGAAGTAAAAAACCACTTTTGACATAGTGCAGTTTACGAAGCTGTGCTAAACCCTGTAATGATAAATGGACTTTCTGGAATTCACTAATTTGTGAAACTGTTTACAATGAAATTAATAAAAGAGAATATTGCTATCTCTATATGTATTAACAATACTTAGCCATATAAATAATCTGATCTTTTTATTGTTCCTTCATGTATTCATTTTTGCTGTTACCAGCATAGATTTCTTACATTGTCAGAATCCTGGGGAACAAGAGGTGCATAGTAATGGAGTCTCTATAATAGAACCATAAGGGTGGTGTAAAACTCACCACATTTCCAAAACATAATCACATCATTGTAAAGTAGAGGCTCAAGTCATATTTATTGATGCAGTATTGCTGTCCAGTAGTAGTATTAAAACAAACAAAAATGAACCACAACAACAAAAATTAGCCAAACAAAAAAGCAACCAACCAAAAAGAAAAAAAAGGAGGGGCTTTAAGAATTCTTTTAAAGCACGCTGAAATGGCCTCATAAGAATCACATAAGTGGGAATCAAAAGTAAAATAAACAGGTGGTGCTGCTGAGAAGCTTTTTTATTCCTTTCCCCTTGTAAGCAAGTTGAAACAATTTTTAAAAAATAAAAAAAGCACTTGTACTGCCTTCTTCTGAGGCTTTCAGTGCCACCAGCTGTTTTCTCCCCATTAATACATTTAGATTGCCTTATGTTTTTACTCCTTGTTCACAAAGAGGTGTATCTCAAGGAAGATGCCCTTCAGGATAGGTCCAAGCCAGCAGTAGGCAGTGAATAGTTGATATATTTGAGTACTAGTTACTGAGACCATTTTTTAAACTTCAGCATCATTCTTTTTGACTGCTCTATGACATCTGCGGTTTCCTGTACAACTCCAGGCTTATTATCATTAATTTTGCACTGATCTGTTTTTGTTTTTCAAAGTAATTTTAAACTTGTGTTGTACTTGCAATGTGAATGGAGTGACATAATGCAATACATACAGCTCAACCCAATATTGAAGAATAAGCATGTGTGCAGTAGTGTAGTTTCAAGGAATAATATCCATGTGGTTTTATCTGCAAACAGACACAAGTTTTATGGTTGCTTACAGTGTTTCATAAAAAGAAGGTTTACGTACTCATGATGAGAATTGCAGTTGCAAGATAAGAGGAAGAATATTTGTTACTTATGAGTCAATTCCTGTTCAGATGTGTGTATATGAATGGTGTGTGTGCACATTTCTGCACATGTAGTACTACAAGCATAAGTTCAACATCTGCAAAGGCTGAGTCTCCAAGTAAGCAAAGAGAAAATAAGCAGTTTGTATTTCCTTGCTGCTGTTGTTTCTTCATAAAAGCAGTCTTAGTTGTATGTAATCCTTTCTGCAAGAGTGTATTTTGCAGAAAAGTGAGGAATTGCTGCATAGTGGTTCAATAACTATTTTTGTCACTCAAAAGTTCAAGATCAATAATGGGGTCCCCTGTTCATAGGAATAATCAGCTTTAATGGTGAAAGACTTTTAAGACTGTATAGTGCTCAAAATCTTTTTGAAGCCACAAAATATTATAACAAAAATAAAGGGGAAAGCGTTTATTGCTTTTCCTTCAACGGAATACTCCCTAACAGCATTTTCAAAACATTTTATTAAAGCTAAATTCCCTCAGCCAGAGGTTTGTTTTGTTTTTAATTATTATTGTGAATATGAGCAAGTAATACAGGGTATGTTTCCTCCAATGAATTGCTGTGGAACAAGACTTGATGCTAATTCTACTTTTCCCAAAATCTGATATCAAGCAATTTATCTTCTAAATAGTACTCATGAGTACTAAACCTGAAATGTTTTGGCTCAGCCCAAGTCAAACTTCAGGAAGCATATTCTCAGGAGCATATTCCCTATCTCTGTAAATTTAATTGTTATAATGAATAGAATACACATATCAAGATATTATTATGAGTTTTACCTGTTTACTTTTTGTTCCTGAAACAGAAACATCAAAATGACAGCATGAAGGTCATATAAAAGGTTTAGAAACAAATTATTAATTTCTTCTTTTTCAAAAAGAGGAAAAAAAATTCTGAGAGTAACTGGAGTATCCCCCGTCTGAGGGGTTTGAAAACCTTTAGCACTTATGTACAGCTGGAAATTTATTTGCCCGTGTTCTGCAGAGCTATGCATAAGTGCTTTATGCATCATACTGTCCTAGAAGTTCCTGCCAGCAGAAATGGATCGCTATTAACTGCATTAATCCACCAGCAAAAATACTGCATATACTGGGGCACCAAGAATAAGGGTTTTAAACCTCTGGAAGAAGGTGTATTGCATAAGCAGTTTTTTTTTTCTCCTTGTTGACGTCAGGGAATGCAACCTACAGCCTTACTCAGACCACTTAGACTGTGGACTGAAGATTGCATTTAGCTCTGTGGCACTTATTCTGCTGCTAATTCTCTTTTGCCAAATCAATGGCGAAATGAGATCAAATATTCAAATATTTGTAAAAGCTTTTGTTACTTGCTAGTAACAATGAGTAAAACTAACCAAGGAGTGTTTTACAATAAAACATCCACAATGTATTTGAAAGTAAAAAAGACAAAAAACTTAAGTCTATTGAAGAAACTAGAATGACTTTTATGCTTTAAAAAAGTGCTTTTCTAATCTATTAGAAAATTGTTAAAAAATTTTAACCAGGATGAGGGAAAAATGGTGTTATATTTTCTGACTGTTAAAAGTTTCTGAATATGTCCCCCATTAAGTTTTTTTGTGGAAAATTTAAGACATTTATTAGTATTTTAAAAAGTAAGATATGCAAGAAGCTCACTTCAGCTTAGGGTTGAGATTAGAAGAAACTGTGAGGGACTTCTGAGGCACCTCACTGGGCTATCAGGCAGCATAATGACAAATGATTCATTGCTGACAGATGAAACGTAGTGCACATTGGAAAAAAACAATTTGAACTACTCATACACATTGCTAGGTTCTAAATTAACTATAACCTAGAGGAAATATGCCTGGATGTCACTGAGGACAGCTCAGTGAAAAATCTTTGCTTTACTGTGCAACACTAAACATAAAAGCAAACAAAATGTTTAGCAATGCTGAGGGATGGGGTAGAAAATTGTACTGAAAATGCATCTAATGATACTGTAGTGTGAGCATTATAACAAATATATTGTGGTATATAGATCAATGGTACAACATCACTTGAATAATGTGCTCAGTTCTGATCACTGAGAAAGATATAGCAAAAATAGAGTCAGTCTGAAGTTACAAAAATTACTTGTGTTTAATGCAAAGAGGCTGGGTAAGTATCAAGAAAAATAAAATGAGAAATACATGACAAAAATAGTGATATACACTGAATCCTCCTCTTTATTATGCTGATAATGGGAGATGCAAGTGGCTATAAAGTGCAAGTTTACAATTTAAGAATACAAAAATAGTCTCAACCTCCCTTCCTATGCTCTATGATCAATTACTGAATTTCAATGCATTCTATGTTCTTTATATCAAAAATACAGAAAGATTCAGAATGGATTTGACATATGCTGAAGTATTGAGAACATTCACCTTTTCAGCAGGGGATGGTCCAAGGGTTGGAAATTCAAGACCTCACTTCATTTCTGTGTGCTACTGACCTGCTCTTTGACCTTGGGCTTCACCTCATAGTCTTTCTCAACTGCAGATGTTTTTAGTTGCAAAGGATCCAGGACAAGACTTGTAAAACTATTCAGCTGCTTAACTTGAAAGCAGTTACTAAGCTTACTTTTTAATCGATGAGAAGTCAGGTTCCTATGTAAGAATAACTATCTGGTTTTAGGATCTTCTCCCTACACAGAGGTCCCTGATGATCTCTATGTAAAGAGTATTACATTTCAGAGAAGTTAAAAAAAAAAGATAGAACTATGTATGTTAAAGTAGATGTGAGCCAACTACTATCTGAATGGACTTCTGAAACAATTTTAACCTCAGGGCAGGTACGTTTTCAAAACCGTTATACTTTGTGTTTGTAAAATGCAGCAGAACATCAGACCCAAGCAGCATATTCAATATGGATGATTGCTGCAGTCAGTGCTTCTTTATAATATTGGTGTGTTGGAAGGGGGGAAAAAGGAAAAAGACTGTGGATATAAAGGTTAGTCTATCTAATACTCCAATGCCCTAGAAATACTTCAAGTCCTTCTAGATGGATGAGATAACTGTCAATTTTACTATAAAAGCCTCCCCATTGAAGTTTTTATATTGGGGAAAAGCCTTTAAGCTCATCAAGTGCAGTTGCTGGCCTAACGTTGACAAGTTCACCACTGGACCCATTCCACAAAGTGCCACATTTACACACTTAAATATCACTTAAACACCTCCATGGCTGATGACTTCACCACCCCCTGGACAGCCTCTTTCAGTACTTGGATAATCTTGGTGAGGAAGTCTTTCCTAATTTTCAATCTCAACTTCCCCTAGCCCAAGTTGAGGCAGTTTCCTCTTGTCTTTTTGCTTGTTACTAGAGAAAAGAGTCACATCTGTTTTCCTTCTCTGGACATGCACCAGCATCTCAATGTCTTTCTTGCAGTGAGAGACACAGAACTAAGCACAGGAGTCATGATGAGGCCTCACCAGTGCTCAGTACAGGGGGACAATCACTGCCCTGCTCCTGCTGGCCCCACTATTGCTGATACAGGCCAGGATGCCATTGGCCTGCTCGGCCATCTGGGCACATATTCATGTTCAGCTGCTGTCAAGCACCATCCCCAGGTCCTTTTCCACTGGGCACCTTTCCAGCCATGCTTTCCTAGCCTGTAGCACTACCTGGTGTGGTTGTGACCCAATAGTAGGACTTGACCCTTCACCTTGTTGAACCTCCTATAGTTGGCCTTGGTTTGTTGATCCAGCCTGTCCACATCTGTCTGAAAAGCCTTCCTGTCCTCCAGCAGATTGATACCCCTGCCTAAATTGCTGTCATCTGCAATCTGATTAAAGGTATTAAACAGGACTGAGCCTAATACTGAGCGCTGGGGAACACCGTTTGTGACTGATCACCAGCTGGATTTAATTCCAATCACCTCCTCACCATGGCCTTGCCCATCCAACCAAATGGTGAAACTGAATGAACAGATAATTTCTCCAGAGGCATGCTGTGGGAAATGGTACCAAAGCTTTTACTGGAGTCCAGGTGGACTGCATCTACAGCCCTGTCCCCTAAATTGGGGCACTTTAGCTTAGATGGAGGTTAGTTTAGTCCAGCAGGGGACAACCAGGGCCTGACCCCCTGGTTGTCCTTTATGAACTATGTCATGGTAGTCAAGAGGATCTGCTCTATGGCAGACCTCCCTGACACTGAGGTTAGGTTGACATGCCTGTAGTTCTTTGGATCCTCCTTCTAGCCCTTCTTGTAGGTGGGCATCACCTTTGCCAGCCTCCAGTGACCTGGCACCCCCCGAGTCAGCCAGGACTGCTGGTAAATGCTGAAAATTGTCTCAGTGAACACTTGCACAACATGCCTCAGTACCCCGGGTTGGATCCCATCTGCCCCATTGAATTGTGAATATCTCAATAATCTGTTAGGTCACTGACCATTTCCCTATGGATTGTGGGGGCTTTGTTCTTCTCCTGGTCCCTCTCTTCCAGCTCAAGAAACTGGGTACCCAGAGAGCAACTGGTCTTACTAACAGAGACTGAGGCAAAGAAGCCATTATGTATCTCAGCTGCCTCTCCTTCCTTGTTTATCCTTTCTGAAGAGTGTACAGACATCCATTGCAGCAGTCTGGTTATATGAGTCACCCCACCATGTTTCCATGATGGAAGGTCTCAAAACTGATGGCATTTTTCCTGCTGCACAGTTGTTTTCAACTTCTCCTGTCTGTTGCTTCTGCTGTGTGTATTGATGTAGAGGCCCTTCAGCTGGACTGTTTGTCCCACCTTCTTGGGGAGGAGAAGCCTTAATTCCTAGATCACTATTCTCGTGTGCTTCTGTGGTCTGTAACACATCAATAACCCTTGTGTCTTTGCTGCCACACAGCTCTCCATCCCCTGCCTTCACTGAGATGGCAGACCAAAGGACTGTGTCAGCCCATCCCTCAGGCCTCAGTGTGCTGGCTCCTGGCTTATCTCTTGTGAGCTGAGTTTTAGCTCTTTTTACTTTCAAGTCTAGCTTAAAGCTCATTCAGTGAACCCTGTTGACTCCTGGGCAAAGTTCCTTTTTCCCCTTGGAGACAGGTGTATCCTTTATTTCCAGCTGATCAGTTGTTTGTAAACCAACCCATGATCCTGAAATTCTGCTGGTAACACCAGGCTTGTAGCCAGGCATTGATTGGCTGGCTATTCTTGATATTTTTTCCTCATCATTCCCTAAAGTTGTAAGGACAGAGAAGAGAGGCGTAGGATGGCAGAGAAGCTAAACCTGCGTTTTGTGATGAGCGGGGACTCTTACATGCAAGTCATCCAAAGCCTTATTCATTTTCTGCTCGGGTGTCCTGCTGCACAGTGCAGTAGGGTGTGGGGGTATGCACACAGGACTCTGGTTCAGGCAGCAGGTGAGGACACACATGGACCATAAGGAGCACTTATGTCTAGATCAAATGTTTATATTGATGGTATTCTCTCATACATTTCAGATGTGCCTCTGAGATATTGTCTGTTCTTTCAGCCTACACTGGTGTTCCTCAGATCTTGACCCGATTATATTTTTAGGCAGCATTGTGACACTTCTGTATCATTTTTGAATTCTGATGGCGTAGAAAACATATTTAAGTTTTCTTCTCCTGACTAATGTACAGACTAGGGGTAAAGATGAGTGGTGATTCTAGTGATGGCCTGACTACTTGAGCCCATTCCTTTCTTCAGGGGGTGTATTGGTCAAATCACCAGAATAATTGTCTGCATGCCTCTCTGACTTACAATCATTCTGTTTTCTGTCACATAGTAGGAAGAAATCTCATACCACATCGGATGTTTTAGCTTTTAAGTACTCCATTTTAAAGAGGAAAGTAGACTATAACTATAATAATTAAGTTACTTGTGTGTGTAGTTTGAATAAAAAAGTGATAGGACCTCATTCTAAACATGTCTATGCATAAAATTTAAATAAAAATAAGAGCATATGGGGATATATAGAAAGCTGAAGTTATAATGCAGGGGAAAACCTGGTCAGATATCAAACTAAAGAAGACACAGACAAGCTTTCATTTGGAAAATTTAAATACATCTGATTTTCTGCAATATCTTCTTACATGGCTGATATCACCTAAGTTTTGGCTATGGTGGGAGGTGTTAGTTTGTTTTTTTCTTGTGATAAAATTCTGGACATTCTCTACTCACAAAATTGAAAAGGCTAATTAAATAATTTAATGCTTATTTTAAAAAATCACAGTAATTAGAAACCTTGAACTAGATGCTTGTAGCTTGATTGGTACCTGAGTATTATTTTTCCCAGGGACCAACAGTTTTGGAGGCCTAGAATTGTCTGAATTTAAGCCCTCAGCCTCTTCATTCCTACATCTTCAATGAAAAACCCTTGTCCTCTGGGAGCAGTGTTACTGTGCTGATATTTGTAGGGTAAAATAGAGGCAATACATTGTTCAGAATAGATTTATTAGTTCTGAGGGAGGAAGCTCTAATTCACACTATTTTTACTAATTAGGAGTTGAATTTAAGACCTTTCCTACACAGAAAATCCTTCCAAAACCAAGCCTGTGTTACTACTACAAGCTTGAAAAATATTGTTGATCTGTTGAGGTATGGAGAAGAAGCAGAAATGAGCAGTGTGTGAACCACAGGGTTAAATGTAACACCTTGACCTCTGCCAAGCATTATCTTGGAATTCTTAGGAGACAGGAACAAAAGGAAAAGAAAGGTATATCTTGCACAATTTCTGTTTTATTTTCAAATGTTTTATGGGAATCAATATATTAGTGTTTGGGAATTAAATTTAACTCCAGCAGCCGATCTTGACTGTACCTGATACACAGCAAAAATGAGCCAGGAAAAAAAAAAATAACTACAGCCTACCAAGTGTCCCCAAAAATGAGCTCAAGAACCCAGAAGGACTTTCAAGTTGCCATCTTGAGTAAGAACTGTCAACTACCTCCTAACTGTGAAGTTTGCAGTTAGAACAGTTGGGTTTCTTTCCTATTGCCCATGTTGGACTGAATGAGTTCTCATCTATGCCGAGACAACAGGGAGCCTCTGACCCAGCTTTGTCTTTGACCAAGAGCATATGGATAATGCTGATGGTCATTTGCTCCATAGCTGTTCTTCTGGCCCCACTTCTGAATTTGAAGTGTGGAAAAATGCTATTCTTTGTATCTTTCACAAGAGAAAAAACTTAAAAAAGATGAGTAACCACCCCAAATCATCTCCATGGTCTTTTAAGAGGAAGAAGAAAGCAGCCCCTCAAGCTCTCCTCTGATTTGCCTTGCTAGAGTCTGCTGACAGCAGTACATTAGGTTGACTTTCTGTGAACTCTTTCATGAAATCACTTTGTTAAATTGCTTAATGAAGTAACAAGTTCTGGTTGAATGTTTGAAAGCCAAACACCAAACAGTACAAAAAACTTAATTAATTCTGGGACAGTTTTGTGTCATCATCCATTCCAAATGGATGTATGAGCTATGATCTCCATCTTCTGTAGGGAACTATGACTTTTTAAAAAAGAAAGTATTAATACATGGCAAGTTTGGATGCTGAAACATTAGATGCATATATGAACAGTTAATTTTAAAGAAAATCACCTTGGAATTGGTCTAAAATATTGTTGCACCTTGAGATTATATCTTTTCTGAAGAAAGAAATCATATCTCTACAGAAAACATTATTAGAATTCTGCCTTCTGGCAGGATATATATAGACTAGTAATTTTAAGGTTTCACATTTATATTTAGAAAGACTTTTAATTCTAGGAACTGTCTGGATTCTATGCAAGGCATGCCAGTCCAGATACTATCTGGTATTTTTGACTACCACAAAAAAGGCCATTCTTAAAAAACCCCTTCTTGGACCAATTCAAGTAGGACATACTGGAGTATGTAATATACAGAGTCTATATGTCCGGCTTAACTCTGAATTTTCTTGCTTTCCAAGGTTATTAGCTATTTGCATTGTTTCACTTAAGATTTTTTTAAAATGTAGTTTAAACCTTACTTATCAGAGAAAAGCAGGGTCCAGTTAGTTAAGGTTTCAGTTGTACGTGGAACGCAACTTCCTAAGCTTGTCATGCATCAAACTGTTATGGCTGGCAATTGTTTAAAAAAATTCATTTTGTTATGAACTAGCCTGTTTTCAACTGGGCTGTTCAGAGATGGATTGCTTTCTGGAGTTTTTGACAGGTGTAATTGTTAAGGCGTCATCTGTTCTTGTTTGCACAAAATACATTTTAGCCAACTGTAGGACTTGCCCGCTAATCTTTCTCACATCATTCCATTCTTTGCTTGCCACTAGACAAATCCCCTGTTATTTGACCAGATGGTGGAAAATCCATTCTCATGATAAGTTGCTTCTAGTTTGCATTTAGATTACCTGCAAAAATGGAACAATTTACTACTCTGCCTCTAACCATCTCTTTCCTCCTTTTTTCCCTTAGTTTGACTTCTTGTAACTAATTATTTAAATTCTGCCCTGTGAGTTAAAATTAGTCATAGCTTACACATTTCACATGTATGTAAATGCACTTAAGTTCCACCTCAAGTTTTATGATGAATCCATCTAGAGTTTAGTGACACATAAAGAAATGAAGATGAGCTGTCTAATGTGCAAACACAGCAGTTTGTAATCCTTTCACATCTGAGGTGATACTTTTAAACTTTTTAGGGAAAGTGTTCACTGTCAAAAAACCAAGGTCAGGTGTGAGAGTGCACCCAGCATCATCATCATACAGCATACCCCCTAGGGAATAGTGGATACAAATATTAAGTGAAATATTGTGTTTCATGCAGTGCTTGTAGGCATTTTGCCTGGTATGTTTCTGAATTCTTTGGAAGATAACCTGCAGTACAGAGGTAGATAGTCATAAACTAAAACTCATTTTTGCCTTCTTTATTATGAAATGGTAACTTTTACTCTGTCTAAAAGCTTACATGAGAATAGGTGTTTGTCCTCAAATCAGTCAAAATTAATCTAAAACTGGGGTGAGCTAACCACTGTAAGTTGATCAGACTCAAATACTCTTCAGTGCTCTAATTTTTAACAGAGAAGCATATAAAAAAAATCAATTTTAAAGCATAAAATAGAACAAGAATATACAGTACCTAGAGTAAATAGCCAATATACAGTTTTATCTTCAGCTAAATCAATTTTGTCAGTGGAACCTGAGATAGAGTATATCTGCTGACATAATGTGGTAAAAAAGTTAACAAAATTAATTTGGTGAAGATTGCCTAAATTTTTTCTTTTTAGAGAGGAAAAAAAAAACCCCATGACCAAGACTGATTGTCTTGGTAAACTTTTTTTGGATCCTAGCAAGTAATTCTTGCAACTTGATTTTGTAGTTTTTTGTGGTTTTGTGTTTTTTTTTGTTTATTAGTTTGTTTTAGTAATGAATGCTGAATAAGCTGTTCTGTAAGGAAGTTTTAATTTCTGACCCATAGCCTCATAGTTACCAGATGATAATTAATTTTAAATGTAAATCTATTAAATGACAGCTAAAATATTTGGGGTAGAGGGCAAATGTACGTGATGGTGTTTGACTAAGTTTTAAATACATAAAATAAAACAGTAGTTTGTATTCAGATAAAAGGTCCATTTATGGCAATGGCCTTACTATGCTAAAATAAACCTTAACAATAAGACAAACATTATACAAGAAAATAAAAGAATTTTTTTCTCCCCAAACCATTGGTGTAGGCTGCAGTCAGAAATCTGATGTGCACTTTGAAATATGTTTCTCAGGACTGTTTGATTTTTCAGATGAAGCACAATAAGCCCCATTCTGTGCTAACTTAGATGCTACGCAATCTTCCTGAAGTCACTGGGATTTTAAGAGATTTACATTGATGTCTTATTTAGCTTGGTGTTTGAGGATATGATTTTTTTTTGTTTTATTATTACTGTTTCAGCAGAGATGGAATAGGTGAGAGTTAAATAACTCCTTAAAGAAAATGTTTTAGAGAGATTTGGGGCAATTGGCTGCGTCCATAAAAGTTCCTAGGATCTTGGCTTCTGAAATGGAATCTAGCTCTGTGAAGTGCAGAAGGAAGGTTTGGACTACAACCCACAGTAGCTGCAATTATGTTTATAAAGCCTTATATGTTGTTTAGTTAAAAAAAATGCAACCCCCACTCCTCCCACCACCTTAATGCTTCCCATTCTCCAAAAAAGTTCCTGCCTAATTCTGACTAGATGTAAAGCAGGGTTGTGGTTCACAGTCCAACCTCTGATCTGGCCTTGAATAACAGAATGGCTGAGCATGGAAAGGATCTCTTGCCCAGCCCCTCTGGGTTGCACAAACAGTTATTTGGACCTGGTTGCCTACGATCATGTCCAGGTGGGTGTTGACTGTCTCACACGTGGAGGCTCCACAACCTCTTTGTTCCAGTTCTCCATCACCTTTACAGTAAAAAAAAATCTTCCCTGATGCTCAAATAGAACTGTTTCAATTTCTGTCCTGTGTTTCAATTTCTGTCATCTGAAAAAAGCAAAACCAACCAACCAACCAACCAACCAAACCTGGCTGACAAGTATTCTACAGTAGTTTGGTGCAGTGAACACTTATTTAGGACCCATTTAATCACAAGAGTGTTCAAATCCACATCTTCCACTTCCCAGAAGAATACTATAACCACTTCAAATAAAGGTTTTCTGGAGTGAGCTGTGTTCTGCTGCACTCCTATAACTGCTCAAGTAATAGCAATAACCAGTATTACTATTCCAGACTCATTTGGCCAAAGAAGTGGTTGGAAGAAAGAGCATCATTCTGAAGGCCTGTGATAAGAGCACTCATCTGGGAAGGATTCTGATAGTTTTTGCAAGGATTGCTTATGCATTTTTGAATGACTCATAATGCAACACGCTCTCAGTGTCTCACTTTGTTTCATCCAATGAATCCTGATTTTTTTTCTTTAATAGGGCTGCTATTTTAGCAGGAGAAGTTAAAGTCCTTCAATTTAGGAGTCTCTGGTAATATTTGGAGCAGTGGAAGATGTATGTTTGAGGCTCCACTGGCTGAGAGGCACTGAGACACTTGTTCTCCTGTGTCTTTACTGAAGCCATGTAAAAACAGGCATCTCTTCTAGTCTTGTATTCACAAAGCAAAAAACAAACATAAAACCCCAAAACAAAAAATGCCCCCCTGAGTTCAATTTGGGGATTTTGTCACTTGGTGTGATGGTGCACTGAAGATTTTGAAGCTTGAATTTTCTTTGATGTAGGCATTTCTGTATGGCCCAGAGTGAAGGGTTTGTGTCTTTCAGGCACACACATCATAGAGGAAACTTTCCTAGATCTCTTGTACTAGCTGATGTGGTTCCCTGCAGATAGCACTTGTGTTTCAAATCTCATTTTAAGATACTTAAATTTCCTCATATGGTATATATGGTACTTAAACGTCTAACTTACAGGCCCTAGATATCACAATAAATAAATCAATCTCTCTGGTAGTGTCTTAATTAGTGAATGCAGGAATATGCCAGAATTCAGAGGTGTTTGGTCCTGCCTTCATCACAGAGTTGCCTTCTTTCTTCTGCCTGTGGGGTCCCGTGGGGTGAAAACAGTGCTGAGGCCAGCTCAGACCAGGTTTCTACCTTAAATGAGCAAGGAACCAGGGCTGTGGGGACATGAATTTGTAGGTGCACTTTTATTGAGGAAGGTCCTCAGTTTCCACAATAGGTAACTTCCCATTTCCTCACAGAGCTTGTAGCTGGAGAATGATACTAATTTTTTTCTCAAACCTGCAGTCTCAAATTACTGTTGAAATTATTTTAAAAACCAAGATTAGCTTAGAGCTATGTAGATGTTAATACTATAAAAATAATGGTAACATAAAATAATTCTCTACTCACTAGAATATTTATTTTTAAAAAATCACAGCCTAAAATTCTACGTTTAAAAAACCTGTAAAATTTCTCAAATAATTTATCCTTACTCCAGTGAAATACCATTAAATTACAAGGGAAAAAGGTATTAATTTGTAGAAGATACAAAAGCATCTAAAATGTGTTTTTATTCCAGAGAAGAGGGAGGGAAAAAAAAGAAAATTGGTGGGTACTGTTTTGTGTGCAATTCCCAAGTATATTTTAAAAACAACATTGAATTTTTATAGCCAAATTATATTTTCTGTTAACGGGGAGCTGGGGAGGGATGAATAAGAGAGTGATTGACAAATCTTTTAGGGCCTGATTTTACAAGATGCTGCGCACCTCCTGATTGCTGCCAATCACTTTCATTTTCTTTCAGTCGATCCGAGAACATATGGCATTATTCAGATGGTGCTGAGCACCTTCAATCACAGTCCTCATAATACCACAACATCCTCATTCTGTGCAAATGTGAGAATTGCTGTTGACATTTTAAATTGGAGGGTTATTTGGTCTTTGTCTGGACAAACTCCCAGCTGACACAAATGAATGTTCTGCCTGAAGAAGGATTGCAACAGTAAACAATAAATAATCAATTGTAAAAGCACTACTGTATTTATACAAACTATGTGGAATATCAACTTGATTTATAAAATTCCATACCTCTTCCACTTTTATTTTATGGGGAAAAAGCACCTTTCTTGTGGAGAATTGAAGTTTAGTTTACTCTCAGTGCAAATTTTGAAAAGTGGAAACTGTGGGTGTTATGTGCACAAGGCAGTTAATTTAAAGAGATCAGAAAGGCATTTAATTTAAAAATAAAATTTAAAAAATCAATTTCAACATACTGATTTGTCCTGCATTACAGTTACCTGTAGAGATCCTCTAGTCATGTCTATCTGTTTTTGATGCCTCTACAGAATAACTGTCCAGCATCCTCTGCCCAACCAATCAGAATGTAGGAAAATCTACCGATATGACGGAATCTACTGTGAATCTACCTACCAGAAGTATGTTGAAATCTGTGTGAGTCTTGCCTCTAGCTCATGCATTTAGTGCTCGTGCTCTCCTGCTATTCCGAAATTACACGTGTGTTGAAAGCGTACACTTGTGTGCAAAACCTCTACAGCAGGGATGGAAATATGTTGTTTAATTCTTTGGGATTGTGCTCTAAAAGCTAAAAAGTAAATAAAAAACCCGAAGACTTTTCTAAATCTCTTAGGTATGCTTCTGTACAGTGCAATAAACAAGAGTGTACACGCTAGAAAATCTAGGCAAAATGTATTGCACAGGTGCTTCACATCTTAGGGATTTGAAAGGTGTGTTATGTATAAATTAGCTGTCACTTTTTTTCAGTCATGTAATGGAATGATGAGTTGTAATTTGCATAATCCTTTAAGAAGTCAAATTATACTGTCATGTAGCAGACTTAACATGCTAGCTAGGATTTCATAGCTTTGCAGCTAATTAGTATGTACCTTACAGGACAGTTAAATTGAAGTTGAGTCCTCTTTCTTTGCAGTCATTTGCCTTTGTCCGTTGCCCTAACAGAGCCCGCTTTTGTGAGTAACTCAAGATCATTACTGGTGCTTCTGACAAAAATGCTATTGCTCTGGGCAGGCAAATGCAAAGGGCTTGACTTCTGTTAGTTCTCCAGGCAGTGAAGTTTCCATTTTACTGCAACAAGGATTTAATTATCTAGTTCAACACAGAATTGAAGAGTATATATTTGACAGGTGTGTTGCAGATGATTTTGTATTAATATATTGCAAATGCATTATGAATTCTCTGTTATCTCGCTGGATTTTGAAACTGCATTCTGTCACTTAGTGTTTGCTTTTCATGCTCCAACTATATTCCTGTTTTGTATACCAGTGTTACCATTATCATCCTCTGTATAACATTTCATTTTCCGATAACCCCTTAAATTTTAAAAATTAGTTGTGCTGTGCATTAAAACAAAATGTTTCTTTGGCAAGGGCAGTCATACTCATTACAGTTTTTTAGATCATATTCTCTCATTCCCTCTTTTGATTCTATAACCTGCTGCTTGTTTCCTGAATCTTTTCTCTTAGTAATAGGTACAACCACATCAGTAAAAGCTTCACTTCGATGTAAATGAAGACTCTCGTTTTGGTTTACAGAAGTTAGAGGAAAAGAGAAATCTAGATTTCTCAAAATAATTACAGCATCAGTGTAACTTGGTGAGCCAAAATGAAAATCTGACCTCTTGCTTGGCTTTTTATTCTGTCAGTGGCTACTTTTGGTATGAGACATGACTTATTCCTGATACACACAGACATAAATACTTTCTGAACTTTTTGAATTTTTTGTGACTTTTCCCTTTTATCTCTCTAAATAATGGCAGTGTCCAGGGTAACTGAAGCAGTCTGCATCTAGTATGATTTTTAAATGTCACCACAGAACTTAATTTCAGTGGTTTTGCTTCTCTTGTAAGTTCAGTAAGCATAAAAATATATTCATTTATTTAAACGTATGAAACAGATTTGTTGTGCAATATTTATATCAGTTTTTAGAACAACTTCAAGATTTTGAAACTTTGTGGAAATAAGAAAACTTGGCACAGTTTGTCATGAGTGTTAAATACAGTGATGGCTTCACTCTGAATGCTGCAATACAGTTGATTATCTTGATTTTGGTTTTTTTTTTAATTAGGTATAATTTATAGTCAGTATACTTAAAACCAGCTAGCTGTGCTGCCCACAAAATGAAATAATTGATGCTCCTATGCAATTGCAATCAAAAATTGGCAAAATCCAAAAATCAGACTAATTGTGAAACAATGTTGATTTTGATATGTTTTGTCATTTCTGAAATGTGAGTTCTGAAGTATTATAGCCCAGTTCACCTTGCTTGTAATAAACATGGATTATTTTGGGAAGCTAACAGCTAGAGTTTTCTGGAGAAGATATAGAGTCCTTTCTGATTAGTGAAATTTTCTCTTGGTTCTTCTTCCATGCTACTTAAACTCTCTCAGGCATTCTTTCTCTCTTCTTCCCAATGGACGTTTTTGGTAATTAATTACCATAGTAATTTATTTCCAAAAATATAACAAAGTTTCTGAAAACTGCTCACTAATCAAGACAAAAAAAATCAAGCTATTTTTGTAGCACTTTGAAAGCATTTAGTGTTTCGAGACATACAAACATTTGGTACTAGATGTTCATGTGCATCTCAGATGCTCAGTCTCTCTCCTGATTAGGTTGGGAAAGGAAGAATGGATCAAAAAATGTCACTAGCTGTTAGCAGAAATGGCTTTGTGACTCCTTGCTCATGCAGGATAATTTTTGGACTCGACACAAAGCAGCAAACTGCTTTATTCTGAAAGCTAAGGGAATTTTAAGGGCTGAGCAGACAGACCACGACAGAGAATCATGGATTTTGGAGCTTGACTTTTTTCCTGTCTAGTAATTTAAAAATTAAAAGAAGTGTTATGCAGAGGACCTACTCTGGACTTATGCTTAAGCATGTACCTGCTAAAAGTATTTTGTGTAAAGCTACTTAGCTGTTGAAATAAAGATATTCTGATCCTTTCTGTAAAAATTTCAAAGGATCATACCATGACCTCCTATGCCAAAAATACTTTTCAGAAAACATTTGGGGAATTAACATTTATAAACAAATTTTAGTGCTAATAAATACTTGAAATAACCATTTGTAAAAGTTTTTAAAAGCATGGACTAGTAAATACATTCTAGTACTATTAAAAAAATTGCAGATAAGAATTTGTACCACAAAGATCTGAGGAGCTGGACTAATGGTTTGCTAGCTAATATATATAAAATGGGCAAAATAGTAAGTATTCTTATACAGATTTTTCTAGACTCTTTA
Organism: Emberiza elegans; assembly: GCA_024865655.1. Classification (NCBI taxonomy): domain Eukaryota; kingdom Metazoa; phylum Chordata; class Aves; order Passeriformes; family Fringillidae; genus Emberiza; species Emberiza elegans. The sequence continues at coordinate 28,112,050 of JALJVW010000139.1, forward strand.
TGTTGTTTTTGCAACTGAGTGTAACAGCTGCTGCTGGATCCCTCACTTGGATTAGAGTGGAACATAAAATTTCAAAAGATGGCGGCCAAAGACAACAGATTTCTCCCCTCCTATATTGTCCCTCACCTTGATTGCCATGGGCCCGTGGGTTTTTTAGCTCACTGAACATGTAAATATGCTTTTAAAAAGATCTAAAGTAAGCTTCAAAATAATTACAAATAATTTCTATGTTCACAAGTGGTAGGGACTTGTCTTAAGCTAGGGAGGTAAAACCAGAGGCCTATCAGTTACTGGCCTGGAATACAGCTGTCTGTCAACTCCTAAATATTTCTCTTTTTCTTTTCCAGTTGCCCCAGCTGTAGCAAGGTATGTCCAGGTTCTTCTTTTGTGATGTCAAACAAAACTGACAACAAACAAAGATATTTTTTGTTCAGTTTTAACTACTTTGCTATAACTGAACTGCCAGGGTTTTTCTCTCTGCCCAGATTGAAAAATCTTTCTTCTGCTTGCTCAGACAACCCTGGTTTGCACTCTTCCTCACCTTTATGGAGTGTCAAACAGTGAACAAAGCAGAGCTACTTGCCCATGCTCTCCTTTTATTTGTTGCTAAATTACAGAGAATACTGGCATGTCAAAAATGAGCGGTTTTGCCTGTCTGCAGGGGACTTGTTGAGTACAAGCAGAGGATATCTCAGGATTTTTTTGTTGTCAGCCTGGAAGCCACTTCAAAAATGACCCTTCAGGGTATCACCTGGGTGGCTGCTGAGTGTTATCTCCCAAGCAAGGGTGGAAGAATCATGTCTACATTACTTTGTCCTGTCCATATTAAGGAGACTTAAAGGTCATGTCTCTCTTCAGGAATACAGAGAACAGGGAAGAATTCTGCAGTAAGCTCTTTCTTCTGAAATCAAGAGCATCAAATAAATATGTAAGGAAAACACATTTAAATCTCACAAATACAGCTATGGTCTTATTAGCTCTTTTTATTTCTCAGCAAATTAGTGAAATGAACATGGAAAGAAGGCTCAGTGATTTCAGTTTAGGGGAGCAACCTGTCCTGGAATGTGTAGCTTGAACAAATGTTCTTCCTGAGCCTGTAAATGCTCAAAACATCCAAACTTAATAGACCAAAGTAAGCTCCTGTCAGACTCCATGTTGAATCAAATACATAAATATTTCTACAAATGAGAAAAGGAAGTGCAAGCCTAAGCTATTCCATTCAGTCTCCAAGGGCATTTATATATTTATCAGATTGATATAACAAAATCAGGATTGGTTTGCATACATGAGAAATCTAATGGCCAGACTAGTCAACACAAATGAGAATATAAACCTTTTAACAGGCTCTCCTGGCGTTTCTAGTCAGGGAATTCAACCAGGTGCAGAGCGTGGTGAAGTGGTCCATAAGTGCCCACCATCAGTGTCCACCTTAAGGTGGATAAAGCTGTAAAAGCCCTGCAGAAGAGGAGCTAGTGGTTCCAAATGGAGAGTCTTGTCTTTGGCAAAGTGGGTTAGAACCCCCAGCTGGCCCCTTGCAGCTGGGCCTGCTGGTTCAGGTTGGAATAGTCATTGAAGCAGCACGGAAAGGCTGATGATGCCTGAGCAGTTGCTATTTTTCTCCTTCTTGTTTCTTAGTTGTGGTGCTGCACATAAATTGCCTTAGAAAAACATAAATCTCTTCAGAATTTTTGTTTGTATGTTCTGACTCATCTGCTGCTATATAGCTAAGGAAAAGATACACTAGTCTTAAACAATTATTTTAGCTCCAGGAAAAAGATATAACATGTAAGACAACAGGACTATCATTCAGGCTAATGCTGTAGGGTACATAAGTGGTTTTTTCCAACAATGGCTTCAGGATCCCATGTTTAGGGGTTAATTTGAGAGAACAACTGAAGAAGCTGCTATTTAGTTTGCTCTGCTCTAGTGAAACAGGTTGCATCTTCTTCCACAGTAGATTTCACTTTGCAGCAATATTCCATCACTTCACAGCTTGATTTTACTTCTCACAATGTGAATTTAATAGATGTATTTGAAGAAGATACTAAATATCTCCTCTTCATAAATTTGACCTCTTAGAAAATATTGAAAGCTTACAACCCAATTCATTCTCTACCAGCAAAAGGCAGAGAAGCCACTGCTATACTCATGTGGCAGGCTTTTAACATAAGTCAACTGATCCTTACAGCCTCAGTGTGAGGCTGCCTGGAAAAACGTGATCCCTGTTACCGCTGCCTATGTTTGCTCCTGTCTTTGTGTAGCATTGGGCATGTTTGTGGACTCTCTGTTCTGAGGTGTTCTAGATGTCTTTTGTGGGAAGAAGAAAGGTGTCATTAGCCAAATTTAAAACACATTCAAAAGTAAACTAGGGTCTCCCTTACACATAACACATGAGTGGGCTTTCTCTGGGTAAGAAATGAGATTAGCTGTGGTACTTTAAAATGATTAATGATCACTGGCTAGTATCAAGTTGAACCTCGAATCCTTGGCTGATTGGAGCATTTGAGAGAACAGCACTCAAAATTACCATTTTTTAGTAACAGAAATTTTGTCATTTTTTGATTATGATGCAGTTAGATGTTGCACTGGCTTTCAAGTTTTACTTTGAGATGATTGGGATGTAGCCTGAATAGAGAGTAGATGTGATGCATACATGTTACCTGAAAATTTTCTTCCACTGAAAAGTATAGGACCATATTTAGGTTTACAAAATGCTGTTCAGTCTATAGTTCAATACAAATTTTGTCGGTTCACTTAAGCTTTGCAGTATCAAATTTTAATATATGTCTGAGTCAAATTCTGAAGTGAATTTGGTATTGTTCAATTAAAGAATTAGGCAATTACCTTCATTAAACTGTCTGGGTCTTCAGGTCCTGTAACCACATCCTTTCAATGCAATGTTAGTCACAGTTTGCAAATTCCCTGTTAGGACAGGTTTTTTTATATTGTACTGAAATTGCTTTTGCACTTCTTTCTCATTTCAGAAGGGGTCTTGTTCTGTTGTTCATTTCATGGGGGTTTTTTATGGTGTGGTTTTGTAGTGCTTTTTTTTTTCCAGAAGTCATATTACTGGTTTCAGAAATGGGAAGATCAATTCAAATTATCTGTGACTGAGCTTTTTTGTGTATTCAGCAAGGTTTCACTTTTCCCATGCTCGCTGCCTATGTTTGCTCCTGTCTTTGTGTAGCATTGGGCATGTTTGTGGACTCTCTGTTCTGAGGTGTTCTAGATGTCTTTTGTGGGAAGAAGAAAGGTGTCATTAGCCAAATTTAAAACACATTCAAAAGTAAACTAGGGTCTCCCTTACACATAACACATGAGTGGGCTTTCTCTGGGTAAGAAATGAGATTAGCTGTGGTACTTTAAAATGATTAATGATCACTGGCTAGTATCAAGTTGAACCTCGAATCCTTGGCTGATTGGAGCATTTGAGAGAACAGCACTCAAAATTACCATTTTTTAGTAACAGAAATTTTGTCATTTTTTGATTATGATGCAGTTAGATGTTGCACTGGCTTTCAAGTTTTACTTTGAGATGATTGGGATGTAGCCTGAATAGAGAGTAGATGTGATGCATACATGTTACCTGAAAATTTTCTTCCACTGAAAAGTATAGGACCATATTTAGGTTTACAAAATGCTGTTCAGTCTATAGTTCAATACAAATTTTGTCGGTTCACTTAAGCTTTGCAGTATCAAATTTTAATATATGTCTGAGTCAAATTCTGAAGTGAATTTGGTATTGTTCAATTAAAGAATTAGGCAATTACCTTCATTAAACTGTCTGGGTCTTCAGGTCCTGTAACCACATCCTTTCAATGCAATGTTAGTCACAGTTTGCAAATTCCCTGTTAGGACAGGTTTTTTTATATTGTACTGAAATTGCTTTTGCACTTCTTTCTCATTTCAGAAGGGGTCTTGTTCTGTTGTTCATTTCATGGGGGTTTTTTATGGTGTGGTTTTGTAGTGCTTTTTTTTTTCCAGAAGTCATATTACTGGTTTCAGAAATGGGAAGATCAATTCAAATTATCTGTGACTGAGCTTTTTTGTGTATTCAGCAAGGTTTCACTTTTCCCATGCTCTTTCAGTAACTTGCTGCTTTGCACAAATACAGAAGCATTAATACCAAGCATATCCAAAATATAAATTGGGAAAGGAGTGAGAAGTTCATCTGGCTTACTAACAGCTTAAATGATCATTCCATAACTTGGGAAATAATTGTCCCACAAATATAAGGAGCTAGCTAAATACCTGCTGTAAAGCTCAAATAAGTGGCAGGAGTTGTGGTAACAAAGCTGTCCTGGGGCATTTTAAGTATGCTTTTGAATGATAGAACTCTAACTTTTTGTCTTCATCTGCCTTAAACAACAATATAAGATACTGACACAGTCTTGCAACTTCTACTTCTTTTTAGAAGAAAGATGCTGATTTTAAAAACTTCAGATGAAAGAAAATCCTGCTTCTTTTTAAATGAATAGTACTTACTATTTGTTAAGTATTGTTACCTTATTTTCTGAGTTTTTCTAATTTTATGTAGCAGAGGCATGCAAAATCCAGCATTAAGAAGCTGAAAAGTTCTCCTTTAGTATTCATGATACTCCTCATTTCCTCCCACCTCTCCATTTAAATATCTGTAGACAGTAAACCAGTAATCATTTATCCTCCTCTTTGATATGGGCTGCTCATTTTTAGCAAGGCAAGTTTTCCAGAATATTGAATGCTTCTTGTAGCTGATTAAGGCTTTCTAGTTGGAATACTAGTAGAGTCCTTTAGTTGTTCCTGTGGGAATGCTTGGAGATCACAGATACAAACTAGAACCATGTTGTTACATGCTGTTTGAAACAGAAAGAAAGATTCTCGTCTCAACATCGGTAGTGATTTATATAATCCTTTCCTATTGCTACTCCATGTTTACTCCCTTGTACATTAAAGGATTTTTTTCACTGCTCTAGCCAGGGTATTGCACTGTAGGCTAATATTAATTTGGTTATCCACCATCATCCATATGCCTCATTCTAGCATATTATATTGTCTTTGTTTGGAATGTGTACTCTTAGTTATGAGATAGACAGCTTTGTGCTCAGCTGTGTTAAAACACATCTTATTCAGGTGAGCCCAGGCTGCCATGCAATCTGTGGAACTGACAACTCCCCGGTATTTACCATTTTATTATCTTTTGTGTCATCTGCAAATTTTACTGGGAAGGATTTCATGTTTTCTTTCATATCACTGATTTATTCTCCTGCACAGGTACTCCGTAGGGAATAAAGGGCTCGTGGAGTTCTTTCCCTGCACGGAGTACTTGGGGTAGATCTAATCCATATATCAGAGCTGCTGGTCATAATGTCTGGGAGCAGATTAGGGCTGCCGGCACTGATGAGTTGCAACCAGGCAGGGGCAGTGAGTCATGAGCACACTCTTCACTTGCAGCAGTACGAGATGGCTGCAGCCTCCTTTCAAGTAATGTGAGGCTTGTTTCGCATGGTGATGTTGTTGAAATACAGAGACAATTCTCCTTTGAAAATTTGTGCGTTTGTAGTGATGGCTACTAGTAAATTACCTTTTTTTTTGAAAGCTGTTTCTGGAAACAAAGCTAGACTATTTGCAAATGGTTAGCAAATTTAGTTACTGTGTTTATTTAAGAAGAAGAGCTAATAGGTAGTTTTTGGAAACCCTGAAATCTTTCATATTAGTTTCCTTCCTTAATGAATGATTTTTAATTTCTTTTCCAAATGGTGCTTTTATTTAGAACTACATGTGTTTTTCACATGAATAGAAGATTAAGTGATGAAATTAGCAAGCATAAGGCTCTATTGAAAAAAAGTTCAGAGTTTACTAAAAATGAACCTTTCGTTAACATTTTGTTCCTCATTTTTCTTCCACCTCCCAAAATGGGAACCTCAAAATCATGTTCTAAATATTGTTTTGGTTTTTTAAATTTTATTTGGCAATTTAGAAGCCCTTCACAGTGCTGTATCTTGCCTAATTTTAAGGCTAAATTGTTATTTAACAATCAATTAATTCTTCTACCTGGCCATAGGGTTTTGTGATACAAAAGTGACACAGCTCTTATTTCACATCCAGATAGAGCCATATTGCTAAACTTTGAACTTATTTATAAAGAAACTGTTATCATAAACATGCTAAAATCCCATTATTATAGTGATACATTTAGTCAAAGTATTTAATACTGATTTGCTTTTCCTTTAAGACAAATAGTCCTTCAGTTAAAACATGTGAACATTTAACAAAGTCTGCGTCATGTCAAACTGGTATACAGAAAACAAGACTTCTATTGCATTCTGTAAAATTTTACTTTTGTTGTTGTACAGATATTTGTCAGGTGTTTGTGGTCTTAAAAGTTCCACGTTCACACTCATGTGCACATGTATGTATATGGACACACATAGAACAAACACTTTGAAAAGAAAGAAAATGCAATAATTTTAAGGAAAAAGACAAGTATAAAGCATGCTTCTCCCTAAGTGAAATAGGAAGGTGAAAATTTTTAATTGTTTTAGGTAGGAAGTGATTCTCTATTATTGTTTCAAAAAGTTAACAAAAAAAACCCAAAACCAAACCCCCAAAACAACAAATAACAAGAAAACCACTGTACCATATGAACTAAAAATTACATAATTCTGATTTGCCCTTAATTTCTGGCAAAGGGGGATTAAATTTCTTGTGGATACCAAACAAAAAATTTGGTCAACAAGAAGGAAAGACATAGTCTGTCACACTTCAGATTTTCTGCACACTGAGCAACACGAGACCCATGAAAGGAGATACCTTTGCCTGTTATAGTTGAATTGAACTTTGTCTTATGGTTTCATAAGCGATGTTGGGTCTCTGCCATCTTTGAGATTACAGACTGTGATGCAGAGTAGTTTAAGATGCTGTATCATGTACCATTTAATCAGGCTGCACTACTTGGAGTATGTGTTGTGTACTGGGAATAATTTGCGTGTAGTCTTTCCAGCTGCATCTATATAAAAGGTGAAATTCCCCTACCTCTGCACAAAAGTCAGCTAAATGGACTGTGGGGAATGGAGCAGCAGTTGAATGAATTAATTTCATGTAGCTGTCCATAGCTAGCTGTGACACTGCAGTGTGTTTCCTCCACAGCTGACTCACAGCCAGGATCTGTACACATCTTTGTGCAGGTCTTGGGCTGCTGAATTTCAATATGTTGATCAATTATCTCCTTGCCTGTACAGTTTCCCACCCTCTTGCTAAATTCCAGTGACTCATTTACTGCCTGGGGCAGTAGTCCTGCAAGCCTTGTTGACTGCACTGGACTTCATTAATTATGGTTTTTACCTTTGATACCTCTAAGATCACTGCTGTGTTAGGAGAGGCTGCTGCCTGTGTCATGGTGCCCTTCTGCATATGCTTTCGTGTAAGCCACTGTACATCCTGCTTCACATGGCTGGAAGAGAGGGGCCGTTGTGCAACTCCCCTTTCCCCTGCAGAAAATCTGTCATTTCTGAGACTGCTCTCCACTGACAGTTCTCAGTGAGGAACATATAGATGGTCCAGGCACAGAGAGAGAGAGAGAGAGCACAAAGATTTTCAAGCTGTAAAAGGCTTTGTGTAACCAGTCAAACTGTAGGGTGCAATGAGTTTGGCAGCCTGGTAGTCCTGGGACTGTCTGGAAACATCACAGGGTTGCAGATACTCTCTGCCCTGGGCTGTACACTAGGCAGCCTGTCACCTGTGTAACAGTGACCAGGACGGAGCAATGGATTGGTTATAGCTTGCTTGGGTATGGCATGTACCATTGCTTTGTCTAGTTGTATTTTCTTTGCATCAAGAGTGCTGCTGTGCTCTATGTTTTAAGCTGCATGTTATACTAAAAAGGGCATTCATATTTTGCTAACTTGGCAGGTTGAATGGGTTTTGTTATTTAGTAGGTACAGAGGGAAATACTGAACTAAGATTAAGAGCAGAATACAAGCCAAGTCTATAGTATATTTTGGTATGGCTTGATCAATTGGAGCTATCTAAGTGATGTAGTATCCCACTTGGACAAAGATCCATCAGCAGAAACCTCTACACATATACTATTTTACTTGCAAAACTGTTCTTTTACTGATATTGCTTGTTTTGCTAAAAAGTGATGACTTTCCTGGATGAGTCTAAAGCTGATCTTTGCTGATATAGCTGATTACATGCTTAGTGCTTTGCCACAGTGGTGTACCAAGATTGCTCTATTGGCAAAATGCTCCTAATGCCAACCTCATCTGATTTTAGTGATTCACTATTCTTGATTTCAGAGCTCAACAAAATAAGACTCTATTGTAGAATATGAAGGAACATTAGTTGCTCCTTGACTCTGTAGTGAATAATCATTGGGATAAAGAGACTCAAGAGCTGTACTGCATTTAAAAATCAATCCTATTTTTCATAATATAATTAAATTTTTTGTCATTTCAGATATTCTTGTTGTAGACTTGCATTAAGGGTGAGAAACCTAATCTTCTGAGTTGCTTGACTTATTTGACCTATTTTACTTATTTCAGTTTTGGTCTCCATTGAATCCTGCTGATGCTGTGATTTGCCTGATTGTGACAGTGCTAAATCTCACATGGTCGATCTCCTTTGCCTTGAAATCAAATGATGTAAACAAAAACTTTCCAAATGTATTCTGATCTTTTTCACCCCCTCAAAATCTATCGACCAATATTGCAGTGAAAAGCCTGGCAGTCAGAACCTAGTCAGGCAAAAAGCCTCACTGTGTGCTTTGGGCAACACCTAGATCTGGTGCATTAGGGAGCATTTTATGGTTATCATAGCAGGAGGCCTTCTTGCTTCCTGGGGCAGCAGATTTTAGAGCTGCTGCATTGCTGCTTGATTACTGGTGATGGTTGTGTTACATGCTGGACCCAGCGTGACTGAGACAGCTCTGATTCATATCACCCTGGGGAGCACCAGGCATGTGTCCAGACCATGCATCAGCATCAGTGGTGACTGTGGCATTGAAATTGCTGGAAAAGGCATGGAATCAGATAATCATCCATAAAGTAGTACTAGTGAATGGCAGTGAAGTTCACAGCTGGTAGATTTGTAACTTATGGGACCGTGGTACTGTGTAATAGACAAAAGCTCTTAAGTTTACTAAACAGGTTAAGGCAACTTCATTAGATCAGGATTTTTCCATTGTTGATGTTGGCTTATTTTTACCTCACCTCCTCACTAAGTGCATTTGAAAGTTATTAAAAAAAATAATTTGTGTGATGTCAAAAGAACTCATCAACTGCTCCAGGTCTAGGTTGTATTTTGAAGGTTAAACTGAAATCTAATTGTTGACATTATCACTAATGGAATGAAATTCATTCCAAAAGGTAGAAAATCACATTAGCTTTTCTGGATTTTCTACACTCCAAATTTTTCAGTTTCTCTTGCTCAGATATTTTGATGCGTTTCTACAGTAATACCTATTTCACAAGAATAAAATTAGTCCACGAACTCAACTATTCACCCTTCTCCCTAGTTTACACCAGATACAATCTATTTTAGGTGGAAACCAAGGGATATATTGTCTGCCTTAATCTGGGGGGGGACTCCACTCTTAGAATCTTTTAAGAATTCATAAGAAGGGGGATCAAGTACCATGTTGTATAGATGCTTAGAGAATTTTTGTATGGGAATTGGTTGGCTCTTCAATGCATTGGCTTTTATTAGAGTAAGTCCTGTTTTTCTCAGGAACAGTTTAAGGAGGTTGTCACCTTCTCTGGGCTTCCAGGCATGTAGAGTTTCCTGAGCTGAGTGCTTTTCAAGGGATAGTTAGCACTGGCCAAACAGATCATGCAAATATCTGTATGGGGACTTGGTGGCACAGCAGCAATATGTTCATGGTTACAAGTGGGAGTTTTGTTGTATTTTTTTACTTGCTGCTGGAGAGCACCACAGTCCTGATGTGTGTGGTCTCACTCCCGAATGCTGATGAACAATCACTCTATCCATGTGCTGTTGGGGTGTTTGCAGTAAGCTGGAGTGCAGCAGAAAATGCTGTTCAATATCAGGCTCTGCAGAGGGGAAGTAGGGCTTTATAAGAGCTCCTCTGCTCTGAGGGTTGATGCTCTGCATGTTCCAAGTACACTGTAAAGGTAAGACTTAGGTCTTTGTCTTATCAAACATATTTGATGTGATTTGGCGAAAGATACTAAAATTCATTTTGGTGTGTAGCTTCTTTTAGATTAGTATTGTTTTAACTTTTCCTATGTTCTTATCTAAGACTAGTTTGAAAATTTTGGAGTAAGCACTTACTGATGGTTGTCGGGTCCCCTGTTTGTGCCCACAATACAATATTTATGACTTTTTATTTTGACTTGCTTTGATGACTCTTATGTGTAGGTATTTTTTGATTGACAAACAACTAAATTCAGTCTGGATGACCAAATCCAGTGTATGCAAATACCAGCCCTTTATTGCTATGTTTAAGCAAAATTTTACATCTGCATTAGAATGAAAAACATAGCTTGAGTTGATACAGGTGTTGCATATTGCATGAAGGTAGCAAGATGACATTAAGGACAGAAAGTTAATTTATTTTAGGCCAAATGTAATAGTAACTACAAACCAGAATTATTTCCTTTCCCCCTTCATGCTTGTGTTTTGATACTGCAATTCTCCCCACCCCTAACCTATATTACTAAATATTCATTGCAATCCCCATAGCTTCCTCTACCACTGCTTGTACTCCCTGTTTCTTAATCTCCAGCCCTAGAAAGAAGGCTACATTCTTTGTTGGACAGGGACATCCCTCTGGAGAGCTTTAGGGAGTGCTTGGATGATAGATCAGTGCCTGGTATTGGTTTTAATGTACAAGCCAACAATGTTTTCCCTGGCTTGAGGCTGGTGTTTGGGAGACCACAGTGTGCATTCCAGATGACGCTGCAAATGGTTTCTGCCAGGAGGAAACAGGTAAATATAATGGAGCAGGAAGGAAATTTGGGAACTGTTCAACATAATTCAATTACGGTCTCTGATACAAGGGACCCAAAAAATATTATTTAAAACATAAATACTGGTGTTAAAATGTTTGTTATATGGAAGTGAACAATCCTCTCAATAAACATATGAACATTTAGATCAGAGTTGTAATTTTTCACCACACCAGTGAAAAAAAATATTGCGGTAGAATGAACTATCATGCTATTGCTTACAGATCTTTTTTGGCAAGTGGTTTTCCAGTGGTGTATCTGAAAGCAGATTTAGAATATGAAAATCATAGTGGTTTTTTATCCTCATTCTAGTCAGATGAAAAATAGACCCTTGATTTGTATATGCATGACACAATTTTCCCAAACATGTTCTGCTGTGTGATATCAATTTTTGTAAATGTGCAGTGTGTGTTTTTTCTGAGCCTTTTTTAACCCCTTTCACCATATACCCACCATCTTGCAAGAACAGTACGAAAAAAGTCTGAATATCTTGAATTATTTTCCTTTTTTTCTGTCATTTAAAGTCTTCTATGTCCTTAAACTCCAATAATCTGCTTTCTCTCTCAGTATATTTCTTAAAAATGAAAAGCACTGTCACACTTACACTTTTTAGTTCCTACCAGAATAATTGGGTGACTTTTCCAGAAATTCTTTTTTCAAATTGTCAGAGGAAGATTTGATTTAATACAAATTCAATAAGATCTATCTTCCTTGAGATGAACAGGTCTTTAGTAGATAGTTAAAGGTAATAGCAGCTACTATTTCAGTTGCCATAAGACTGGCCTCTTATTTGCCTTGTGTCTTGCATAGTCACTAATTCCTGGGTGCATAAAATCCTATTTAGTTGGAACAGTAGCATTTTATCTATTCTGCTCTCTCTTTTCCTAGCTATTTGTCATAATACAGTTAAAATAAGGCTGTATAAAATATATGTAGCATGTTCATCAAAGAATATTTGTGATGGAAGACAGTTCAGTTTGCAGTTTAGAAATTCAGCGTAAATAACTAGGTATTTAGGATGAGTGCCGTCTGGATATGTGGGTGGATCACCATTTAAGTCTGTATCTTGCACTGTGTAGCTAATTCTGTCTGCAGACATGTGTGAGTTTGGTTGTCACACTGGTGTGCACATATATATTTATTCAGGGACACATGAATATGTGAGACAGAAAAGTTAAATCATTCCTATTTGATTCATAACTTGCCTATATGAAGAGCACTCAGGAGACTAGGAAAAAGGGCATCTGTTAATTCCAATTCTTTAAAACTGTAGAGCCAGGGACTGGCTTGGACTTGAGAGGGTTGAATAGGTAACATGCTCTCTGAGACAAATGAAACTTGTGCAAGGTACAGGGGCAGGATCCCTGGTTAGCTGCAAGTCAGCTGAAGTAGAAGAAATGTGGCTGAAAAGGATAGCACAGGCAGAGGCTGACTGTGTTGGTGAGGGGACAGAGGCAGGCGTTGGGCAGTCCTGTGGTCCTCAAAGGGTACTGCTTGATGTGCAAGCAGTTCTCATGGGTGATGGGGGAACTTAAGAACTGTATTGTCCATAGCCTTGTGTGCTAGGAAGGCAGAGGGTACTTTGGAACACGTGGAAAAATCTGTACATCTTTTGCTTTAACTTCTGTGTGTACTGGAAAGGAAGAGGTCAAAACTGCAGGGGTTCATGCTCTTTGCTTCTGCTGCTGACAGCTGGAGAACAAGGCTGGCATTGTCCTACAGGAATAGAATATTCTGTTGTTGAGGGGGAACCAGGAAGGTCCATGCCTAGTCATTGTGCCAGCAAAATCACAAAAGAAAATAGTACAGTTTTCTCAGACTAGAGGAGGTTTAAAGGGTTGTGGATGTGAAGCCCAAACACAATACCTAGATGAGGGGAAAGTAATCTTCCATGGCTGCCTGGATGTTAGGGATCAGATGAATGATATTTTGTATGCCAGCTTATAGTTAAGATTTTACAGATTGGTCAGATACACCGAAGATGTGCTGACTGCAGTTGTAACATTTCTGGAAAACAAAACAAGGCCTCTGAGTTCCATATCCATCTAGAAATCACTTATGGAGAGAATTTACTGCTCAGTGCTAGTAGCTAATTGCATTCTCAGTTGCAGAGTCAATCAGGACACAGCGGAGGAGCACTTGGTTAAAACACTTCAGTGCTCTTTCCATAACAATAAGTGAAACACTCTGTTTTGTAGCTTATCTGAGTTTTTGAGATTTTTGCTGTGGGGTTTTCTGGAGTTCTTTTGGGTGAGGAAAGGCTTCCTCATGTAGTGCAGTTTTTTCTTCCCTGGACAGAAAAAATGTAGGTGTTTTAATGGTAAAAATATTCAAATCCGATCCAAGACTATCACTTGTTGTTAGTCAGTTCAGAACACTCAGCTTACCTATGTTTAGGCTGAATGGTTGTGGCTGTTTTTGATTCAATATACCATGATTTTGATAAAACTTCATTGTCTGGTTAGTGGTTAAAATCAGTTTATGATCTAAAACCAGAATATTTGATTGATTTAAAGTTTGGAATATCAGACACAAAGGCAGGGAAATCAGCATTTTTTGTGACTTCAAAATTTGTGTCCTAGATATACTATAGTATACTGGAAACTGTATAGAGTTGTCAGATCTAGACAGTAGGTTTGCTTCTTTTTCACTCAAACATTTTAGAACAAAATGATGGAATATTCTTCTGGTTTTTTTGGGTTTTTTTTAATTTAAGTTGTCTTTCTAGAGTTTCATTTTAATATTCTGTTTATTATTATATCATTAGTGTTCTTTTGTCTCAGAATCATGTCCTGACCGTGCTTTTGTCAGCCCCTATTATGCCTCCAGATAGCCAGCCCTGCTGGTGGTAGATGCAGTTCTCCAGGTCAGAGGTTGCTGGGAGTGTCTGATGCCTGCTCAGGAGGCTGGGGCTCACAAACAGCCCTGCTGCAGGAGCTGTGCTGTGGGGGAGCAGCTTTGTCGCCAGGTGAAGGAGCTACAGGAAGAAGTGAACAGGTTACATAGTATGCAAGTGACCAAATGAGAGTGACCAATTATTTTTCAGAGCTGCTACAGTCTCAGGAGTCTTGAACCTGCATTGTAGTGGAGAAGCAGATGGGCTCAGAAGCCTGCAGGGTAATCAGTCAAAGGACCTTCAGACAAGGGACTGTTAAAGGTGACACCTGGAAGCAGGTCGCTCCATGTACCAGGAAGAAGGCTCCTCCTTCTCAGAATTTGACAAATAGGACTGGTAACTTTTAGAGCAGGTGTGAGGCTCTGGAACCAGACAGACAATTAATGTGGTAGGAAAAGGTCTTTTTGGGATGGCGGGACATCCTAAAACAGCACTACCTCTGTACCTCGCAACAAGACTTCCTCTGTTAGCAGGAAAAGGGTAGTTGTAATAGAAAACTCCTTTCTAAGGGGAATGGGGGTCCATTCAGACCATACCCACCTCACAGGGAATATGCAGACTATACCCACCTCACAGGGAATTCTGCAGTCTCCCAGTGACTCTGATAAGAGATATTACTAGTCCAGTCTAGTGAGGCCCCCTGAATACTATCCATTATTGATAGTTCCACCTGGCAGTGACAAAATAACAGGGAGAAGGTGATCAAAAGAGACTTTTGGGCCCTGGGACAATTGGTAGAGGGAACAGGAGCACAGGTAGTGATTTCATTGGTTCTTCCAGTAACACTGAATGATATCGATAAGGAATCGATTGTTAGGTTGGTGTCAGCAGAAAAATTTTGGTTTTGTTGACAATGGAACAATCTACTCAATAGCTGGTCTACTGATATCTGATGGGATGAACCTATCCCAGAGGGGAAAAGGAGTTCTAGCACAGGAGCTAGTGTGGCTCATTTTAAACTAGCTTGGAAGAGAGAAAGGAAAAGACCAGGCTCTCCAGTGATGAATGATGGGATGGTGGGCCAAAACAGGAGAAAATGAGCAACCTGGGATGGGGCAGCCCTGGATGTATGAACAGACTGGGAAATGAGATGTTGGAAAGGGAAAGGGGGGGTCCTCCTGGTTGACAGAAAGCTGAATTTGAGCCAGCAGTGCCCTGGCAGCCAGGAGGGCCAGCCCTGTCGTGGCGTGCACCAGGCACAGCATCACCAGATGGGCAAGGGAGGGGATTGTCCTGTTGTGCTCTGAGCTGGGGTGGCCTCACCTCGAGTGCTTGCAGCAATCTTGGGTGCCACAAAATGAGAAAGATATGAAGCTATTGGAGAGTGTCCAAAGGAGGAAAATGAAGATAGTGAAGGGCCCTGAAGGGAAGCTGTATGAGGAGCTGCTGAGGTCACTTGGTGTCTTCAGCCTGAAGGAGACTGAGGGGAGACCTCATTCTCCTCATGAGGGGAAGAGGAGGAGCAGGCACTGATCTCTTCTCTGGGGTGACAGTGACATAACCCAAGGGAATGGCCTGAAGCGGTGTCAGGGAAGGTTTAAGTTGGATATTAGGAAAAGGTTTTTCACCCAGGGCTGGGCACCGGAACAGGCTTCCCAGAAAGGTGATCACAGCACCAGGAGTGATAGAGTTCAAGAAGTGTTTGGATAGCAGTCTTGGGCACATGGTGTGATGCTTGAGATGGTCCTGTGCAGGACTCATGATCATTGTGGGTCCCTTCCAACTCAGCATATCCTGTGATTGTATTATTGTGTGCAAACATTGTTCTACTTCATCACTCTGGCACAGCTAGGGCTCTTTTTCCTTGCTTAAGCCTCCTGCAGTCTCTCTGGCCCCACCGTCAATCATCAGCTGGATGCTGAGGCGAGTTTTTTATAGCAGCTTCTATCAGTAAAGAGAAAATATTTTGAAAAATACAGTCTACATCAGCCTGCAGAGTGGCCTGGTTAAACAGGAGAATTAAGTTTGTCAAAATTTGTTTTGCTTTTTGGTTTGGTTTTTTTCCTAATTTAAAAGAAAAAAAATTATTTGGGGTATTGCCCAAATAATAAAATTATACTTTCTTGGCAAGGACTCCTAATTGACTAGCTTACTAAAATTCTTAAGCATCCTCATGATAGTTTGTCTTCACTTTTCTGGTCTCTGTAATATGGGAACTCAGTGCATTCATGGGGACAGTGAACAACTTTTGTACTCAATAGCACTGTTGTGTCACCTGTAGTCCCCTGTTTTGTTTGCTTTTCAGGGAAAGCTTTTTCCGATGTTCAAAACCCTACAACAGGTATTAGACTGTCTCTGAAGGAAGTATTCCAAAATACTTCCTGGATGTCCTCGGAATTGTATTTAGTCTTTGTGACCAGGGCAAAACATACTCAAAAGATTTAGAAGCACATGGTGTAATTCACAGTAAATCTTGTATTAGAAAGCTGCAAACCCTCATTGAGAGGTTGCATTTGTTTCCTGAGCCAGAGAATTTTGCTGTCCTACTGCAGCCCTTCAGTACTGGAAGCTGCATTGAGACGTGCAGCTTCCTTGTTAGTTGATAAATAGAGATTAGAATCACTTACTAAGCTATATTCTAGTGCTTGTTAACAATTTTTACCTTCCTAAATTGATTCAATATAATCCTTGTGATGGCTTTACCTCATTTCTGGAAGACATACAGATAATGTGGTACTTAAGAAGTCTTGCATGTCACTGAAAACCTGCTGTATTTCTGTAGTAGAATTGTGTGGCAGGATTATATTAACATAGATTTTGGAATATTTGAGATCCCATAGGGTATGGTGTGTGGCTGATATGACATGACTTGCCTTCAACAGTTGTTTTAACAAGATATCCTTCATATAAAATATACCAAGCTGAAAGGCATAACTGAGTGAGTTAAGTAAGAAACACTGGTGGCAAAATTCTTCGCTTTCATCTTTATCTGATTAATTCAAGGCTGAGTGTTACAGTGAAAGTCTTTTTAACCTAGCAAAGTATTTGGTATGTTTATTTAAGGAAAACCAAATAAAACCAGAAAACATAAAACCCCACCCCAAAAAGCCCTTTTATATTATTTAGTACAAGATCTTTTTTATTAAATTGTTAAACTGGTTGCAAATATATGTGCATTTACTCTAGTCAAAGCTCATAGTTCTTAAAATATCTTCTCACTCCTCCTAAAAACTGCTTTAATAATACATTAATTAACACTTCTGAAGTACTTGGCATATTTAACACAAGATAATTTACACTTCCTAATATTTTAAACTGTGTATTAAAATGTCTAGCATTAGCAAACAGAAAATACACTGTATGTGAATACAGCATTAAGTGCTAAACATGTAATTTGTGTAGCTCAGTCTTTATTTTATTAAAAATAGATATACTTTAATGTCTTGATAATAATGCTGATGTTGTTGGAATCACTTTCAACCATTTCAAATTCCTGCTGATGGTTTTTCTTTTAATAGGACTATGCAGACCCTTAATATCTGTTAATAACAATATTTAAATTTAGGGGTATATAAATTTATTTTCTGTTTTTATGGCATAATATTGTGTTTTAATTTTTATCTATTTCCTCCTTTCATAGAGCTTTTAGTATTGATTGAAAAATATTCTGCCAATTTAATACCTGAAATACTGCACTTGCATCAAAAGGCTTTGATCATGTGCTTGAGAACAGATTTTGGATATAGGCAGCTCTTTACTGTCCCTTGTCTTTATGTTGTGGGAAAAGCTTACTACATGGGGATATGAAATGGCTTTAAGGTTTGGTAATGGGATGTGGAGACCTTCACCTTAGGTCACTAGTTTGAATGCAGCCCAGGTGGGTGGAAACTAAAACCCATTATCATCTGATGGCTCCTGGATGGCCTGTGGGAAATGAGCTGGTAGTCCTAGTCAACTTCCTAGGAGAAAGACAACAGCATTGCAGAATCAGCATCTTGGTGCTTGTAGAGTGGGACCCTTGCTGGAACTCTGCAGAACAAAACAGTGGCTGGGGTGAGTTTGGGTGCTGAATTGCCTTCTGTACCTCGAGTAGTTTGTGTAGGTCAGACAAGAGCACAATGGAGTAACAGAATGTAGAAGCCATTGGCACTCATTAGGTCAAGTCTGACTTGTAAATACACTTCCAAAACTGTCTATATTTTGCTCTCACTCTCATTGTTTACCAGGTGCATTCAGAGAAATGCTGAATGTTCTTTATTTATAACTGGAAGGTCTGGGCAAAAAAAAAACCCAAACAAAACCACCAAAAAACGTTTTACTTTAGTTAGCTTCTCCAGACTTGGTGTTATAATGCTGGTTTAATTTTTTCTGCCGGTAATTTTGCCACCAATCTCCAGTTGTTTTGCTGATCCTTGTACCGGAAGAGGAAAGTAATATATGCTAGATTATTGTCAGAGGCAGTGAAAGACTTGTAATTATAATCACTACATAAAATCAGTGCTCAAAATTTAATTGTTGGGAGAAATAGCCAAGCATATTTTCCAACCCTTCTTACAGCTCCTGTGCATGGTGGCTTTCTGCCTTGAGCATAGTCTTGATTAGTTAGTGAAGCTCACGTGGCATTGTCAGGTGCTCTCTGGGGTTTTTTTGCTAAGGAAATGGAGGACTCTTCCTTCTGTCCTTGGAGTCATCTGAGCAGCCAGCCTGTGGCATTACTGATCCCCATCCCAACAACAAATTATCTTTTATGCATGGGCCATGGGGCCATGTCGCTTGTGAGAAAGAGCAAGTTTCCATCAGGCTATAGACACCTTCAGGCACACTCACGTTTGCTGGACATAGCAGCAGCAGTCAGAGATGGTGTTTCATCCCAGAAAAGTCGTGGGAACAGAGTGGCTGGGGTATTTCACCAGTTACACTGAAATCCACTTTGCAGTGGATTGATGTTTCAGGATTATGGCAAGATCCTGGTGTTTCAGCTTCATTTGAGTTCCTCAGACTTGACCTGAGTACGAGTGCAATTGGTGCTTTGGTGAAGTTGCTTTAGAACAGAGACAGATGCATGTGTCAGGATTCACATAAATTTCAAGCAAGTATTTATTTTTCCTTAAAATACAGCAGCTCCTTCACAGAAAATTTGGACTGTGAATTAACTAATATTAAGATGCTGGGCACCTTTCTACTTGAAATGTTAAATTTTGTTTATATACAAACATAAAGGTTTATAGTGAGTATTGTAAGAGCCTATATAATGTTGTATCCTCCCTAATAAATTAATCAGATGCATAACATTTAGCTGCCTGAATACCCTGAGTTCCTCAAATATTCATTGATAATGTACAAATATTCACTTATTTACTTTTCTATATTTGTTAAGATATTAATGCATGCTTCTTTGAAGGGAACATTGTTTAGAAAGTTGCTGGAGGATGTTTATTCCCTTGAGAATAGTTAGCAAAATAAAAGTTCTAAATGGAGTATATGTTATTGTTTGAGGAGAAAAATTGCATATAATAGGCTAATAATAATAGTTATTATACCTGCACTTATTTTGAGATCAATCAGTATCATAGTTTTAATAAAAGCATCCACAAAGTTTGTGTTTTGTGCAATATAAGATGCTAGCCAGTTTGAATGTTCTGCTAGAACATTGTGATGTAAACAAAATTACAGAAAGCTTGAAGTGAATATCAACTTTTCAACACTTGCAGCGAAAAAATTGGATTAATTTTCTATAGAAATCTTTATTAGCGACATTTCTAAATAATGGCATATATCTAGCTTGGTAGATAGTCATAGGGGTTTTTGTCAGGTTTTTAAATGAAATAAAACCAGTTACATTTGACAAAAGGAACTCTGATAGTTTTCAAAATTATATAATAATTCTGAATTAAATGCTTGTGTATATTTACCTCCGTGGCCTTGGGTTTTGGCACGGATAGTTCCCACCTGTAGTAGAAATCTTTCTGTCATTTTGCTTTTTCCTACCATGTTTTTTCAAAAGAGCTAAACCTAGTTCTGGAACTGTGGATGATGATCTAGGGAGTGCAGGAGTTAGACAAGTCACAGTAGAGGTTTGTAACTTCTTTTAATTTGCTAATCCATGCATGGAACAACATTTCCAGCATTACCCAGAGATTAAGCCCCAGGGCCAAGGGCAGGGCCTCAATTTTAGTTTGCTAGTGATAGGCATACTGTGGTTAGAACTAGGTCTCTGCTGTGGACAATAGCAAGCCTTTTCAATTTAAATTTCAATAACGGTAGCAAAATATTAAACATGGAGAACATGAATTAGAAAAAACCCTAGCACTGTGTCTTTGCATTCAGTCATTCCCCTGGATAAAGTCTATGCTGTAATATTAGAAACCAAAAATCATTACTTTTGTCAGAAGTGAAAAGAAATATAGATGTATTATGTTAATTTTATGCAAAATATTTATGTCTGAGAGTGTGATTATTAATGATTAAAGAACAAAAAGATGATTTTTGTGTAGATGATTGCAGTAATGTTTAGCAATGTTAACATTTACTGCACTTCAATACAATTTTTTGATAGATTTTTGTTTACTCTGATGATTAACTGGTAATTCGTTCACATTAAGTTGGTGGTATTTAATGTAGGTCACAGAAGTAGCAATCACTTTATTTGTTGATAGTAAATTCAAGAGTGTAGAAAGATTTCTGGAGATGTAGATTCAAAATGTAGCAGTATTTTATATAACAAGTAGATGATAATTCTTGTAATACATCATAAAACCTCTTAAAATTGGAGCAAACCTACATGGTAGCATTCAGGTGTTGTTTTGGTTTTTGTGTTTTTAAGTTTTCAGTCATTTTAACTATTTTATTTCTTCATTTGTTTTTGAAGGAATATATAGATATATGTGCACATAGACTTTTCTGAATTCATAACTTTCAGATTGGACTTGTGCATTAATTCCCGTGAGCAGCAAGCAATACAAGGTCAGACTAAATGCAAAAAGAAGAGCCATCTTTAATCACTGACTTTGGTATTTATTGGAATAACATGTTCTGTGGTTGTCTATTACTGCTGTTACGTGTTACGAATATAATTGTGCAGTTAATTCCCCTCCAGTTCCAGTTTTTAAGGAGGTAGTGGAAATATTGCAAGTGCTTAGCCAAAAGGAAGCTGCACAAGTGTCTACGTTGGGGTAGATGGTGCAGGGGTAATGATTTTTCAGAAACTTAGCTAATAGGAGAGGCAAATTGAAGTCCAGACTAATGCACCCAGGAGGTCTTGAACTCAGGTCACTGCTCTGGAGAAATTCTACATCTCAGGACAGAAGCGCCAAAGCAGGAATGTGCTGTTTGCCTTACTGAAGGGGAGCTTTTCTTTAAGATGGAGGTCCTAGTCCTGCACATTTAGTATAGCCACGACTCGTGTTACCTTGGCTGAGAGTTCTGTACATAGAAGGCTTGCAGAGTCTGACAGGCTCTGAGGCTTTTACTCCCTGAGCAATGTAGAGGTAGGTAAGGCATACCGTTGCTATTGATGGGGTTTTTCCCCCTTTGTTTAGGATGACCCATTACACTCACATCCTAAGAAGTGTATTGTGTTAAGCTCATCTGTGTACTTGGTTTATTTCCTGTCCTTTTTGTTTGGGAACAGTGATTGCAGGTTTTTGTGTATGTCTTTAACTTTGGGATTGTTATGATGTACTGAAGTGGTAGAGGCTCATGGTAAATGGTACCAACTACATCATACTGCTGCTTAGAATGCACTGAGTGCTTCAGTACATTGAGGAATGGCCATTCAGAAAGGGTGTCTTGGAAGCTGTAAGTCTCAATCCTTTGTCCACTTCAATACTTAGAGAACATAGTTTCCTAAGATCATTAGAAATATTCCTATATCATATAAAATAATAATTTTCATTAAGTGTAGCCCAAAAGGATGTTTTCAATCATATTTTTCAATAATCAATCATAGTTATAATTTCAAATAGAATTCAATCTTTATTAGGCCTCTGATTTTGGGGCAAGTGTTGACTTAGATCACAGAAAATAAAAGGTATGAGATACCTCATTTTTTTTTAGTCCCTGGCATCAATATATGCCATTGCATGCTGCAGTTGTCATCTCTAAATCTATTTTTAAAGAGCCTAGAGTAAATACTCCAAGTTCAAAAACCCTTCCGTGTTTACAGAAATTAGAATTTCCCTATGACTGTCTCAGTATTTTGGGAATAGAATAGCATTAAGCAGTGAAGGAACTGTAGAGTGGAGATTTATTTAAATAGCTTCTCATGCCAAGCTAAAGAGAGTTCCTGGTTGGCTTGTTGCATGAGTTGGGTGTTAAAACCTCTCTGACCACTTCATAATGATTATGAAGTAGTACCTATAATAAATAAGTTTTAGGTCAGACTCAGCAGAGACCATACTAAAACTTATTTCCTTGCTTCTCATGTTTGAAAGGTAGTAGCGCAGCATGTGTGTGGTCTGAGTTTTTTGCAGACGTGATCTGCATTTAATCTGGGAAAATTAATTCCCTAAGCTGCTGGCAGGCAGCATGTACTTGTTAATTATTCAGGTGGATGACAAATGCAGAGCAGAGGTTCTCGCAAAGACAAAGTTTGTATGATGCATGTTTAGTAACTGATAGGCTTGACATTCTGTGGTGTCTTACTCAGTGCTAATCCTAATAAGCTGCCTGATGAGATGAACGCCTATCCTCCTGTCCTTTAGAGAGAGAAAACAGAGATTTGAAAGAACTTCATTATAGCAATAAATCCCATACTTTCTGTTATTCCCGGTGAAAAGAGATCTTGTCCAGATGAATAACACACACACAGAGAAAAAAGTCAGAATACTAGTGTAATACAGAGTATTGAAATGAATAGAAAGCTATTGTGACTGCCTCCACTTTAAAAGCAGCTGCAGTTTAACTTTATTGATAGACCAAATTTATACTGGTTAATGCTCTTCAAAATCTTTGGCGTTGTTCTACAAGTGATACAATCCTTTGGATGTATGATTTTACAAAGATTTGCAAGTTGCCAGGGAAGTAGATTGAAAATATTGCATTTTCTGTAGTTGTTTTCCATGTTGTGGGTATTCCATCAGTCAGTTGCACCAGACAAGGGCAAGGGCCAAAAGCATTAATAACCAAGGGGCTGCCAGTGCAAATGGGTACTGGATTTTTCCAAATGCTTTTATTCTGTGTTAATTTCTCATGGCTTGTTTCACTCCTTCTGTATTTTTTTATTAGAGGAGGAAGAAGGGTAACAGATCTAATTCCCCCACGGCATTGCAGAGCATCCAGCACCAATCCTGAGTGACACTTCTTAAGTTATTCTAGGGCACAATGACCAAAGATGCATCTTTTCTCTGTTTACAGCTCTCTTCCATATGTCAGCTTTTGCTTGGGCCTAACTGAAAGAATAAAAACTGGCTTTACTAACATTTTGCTATAAATTGTAGGTACATAATTTCAAATACTGCCAACTTTAGGTAACATTAAAAATTTCTACTGTATCTTTAAAAAAAACAAATGTGGGGTAGAAGGTACTGATGGCAGATTCCTGTATTCTACACTTCTGTGAAGCTTAAATTTGTCTTAAATTTGTGTTTAGTCATAGCCTCTAGCTCAATTGAGTATGAGGCTGGGGGAGGAGAGTCACTAGATTTATATAAAGGTGGCAGTGCTTAACTTCCCTCACATCCTCCCCCTTCTGCATGTGCTCATATGGTGGGGGGAGAGAGGGGTACTTTGGGCCCAGGTTCTGTCTGGTACATTGACAGAGACCTCTGATAAAGAGAGTTGTTCCTGCTTTCCAGACTCCCCTGAAGTATGGTGGATGCCCAAAAGCAATCAGAGAACAATATTTAAATATTTGGAGAGGAATACTTTGTGGCTCGTGAAGGTTAAAGTATTAAAGTAGCATAAGGCACTTGTTTATCTTTGTAAAACACGTGGTGCATTGAATCCTAGCTCTGAGCAATCCTCCTGTCTTGAGGTGAAGGAAAATGTTAACTTAATTTACAGGCTCAGAGAGTCCTGGGCATCTCCAGATTAGGGGCTTTTAATCAAATGAATTTGTAGCTAATAATTGAAACTAGTTTTCTGATGCTAACTGTGAAGTTCAGCTGAAATCACCAAACTCATTTCCACCAGGGTTTAAGAGCTGGTTGAAATTAGAGTGTAGCAGAAAGGGCTTTTGTTTGTTCCACCAATTTATGTATGCTCTTTTCTTTTTCTCTTGCACAAATTGTTGGGTATGGTGATTTCAGTTCTGAGACCACTAAACTTACTTCTGCTAAGATTTAAGTTTTGGCTGAAATCAGAGCATAAGGCTTTCGTTTGTTACACTAATTTATGTATCCTCTTTCCATTTTTCCTGTACAAATTGTTGGGCATGGTGGTTTCATTGCTGAGACTTAATTTTACCAAGCAGAAAAATGCATTATGTACTGTGTAAGTAATTGGTGTCTGCAGAGTAATTTCATAAGGTGCTTGATTCATAATCCCATGTACTGAGTTCTTCTTAGCAGAAAGAAGTTTAGACATTTTAGCCCCTGTGGTTGAGCTCACATTTCAAAGGACAGCTCTTCCTCTTTCTGTCATTATCTCGTTCCTTTATATTTGCAAATGAAAACAACATTGCATGGATTTAAATAGAAGAAATTGTAAAAAAAAAGAAATAAAATTAAACATTAGTGTGTATTTTAGTAAGCATGTGCAGAAACTGTTACTTGTTCCATGAACAAAATGCAAAACCTTGGTCACAAGGCATTAATAAAAAGAATTCCTACTATACTCAAGCAAACTTTAAAAATAATGTATGTTGGGACAACCTCATTAAAATTTCGCATACACAATTCAATAAACCTTACAAAATATAATACTTTAAGAATTCCCCATTAAACTGTCATGTATTTTTCCTGCATTTCCTTTGCTATTATTGCCCGATTACCAAGATATTTGTATGCTAATTGAAGCTTTTTTCTTCTTCTAATTGTCCTTATTCCCACATTCATTTTGGGCAGAATCTGAGATGTGCATGAGAACCAAAGATTTATCTTGGTTTCTCTGAGGAAACTGTTTTTATCTGTGAGCTTCCAGAAGAGAATTTGCAGTGCCTCTGAACAGCATGTGCATCAGATGTAGTATTTCCAGAAAGACACAAATTTTACCCACAGGAAATAGTTTTTATCCCCTGATATATGCACAAATCTGTGACTTCATCACCTTTGTAGCTTGGTACCAGGATCAGATACAGTGGTGGTGGAATGCTCCATGCCCTCCTTATTTTGTCTGCATTTATAGCTTACTATCAAATCAAAATTTTTGCAGAATTTTTACAAGGGCTATTTAAACATCTTAATCTTTTCTTTAGACCAGCACTCTGGGACAGCATCTGGTTGTATGCTAAAATTGATTGACTTTAGGAGGCTAATTCTTTGTCTCATCTTCATTCTGCAAGGATGTAATTATGTTCCTTTGCCTCTAATTTTTTTTGTTTTTAGTGAAGAAAAAATAAGTGTGGGAAAATACAAGAGAGGTATAGGGGAAGATCAATTCTTCCTGCCATTGTGATGTTTCAGCTGGAAGCTCGGCTACCTCTATACAAAGTATAGTTTTTTGCAGAATGTTCTGAGTAGAAGCATACCTGATCACTCTTTTCTGACAGGAGGGGAATGAAACAGAACTGAATTGTAGCTGGTGTTGCTTCTTTGACTCCTTGTTCCTTGAGCTGGAACAAAAATAATTTGTAGAAAACAGCATTGCTCAATCTACGAATGAAAAGAAAGTAGAGCCCCATGTAAAGAAACACCCTACCTATTGCTCCAGCAGCCCTGTCTTTGATTGCAGAACTGAACCACTTCTCTACCTCTTCTGTTTTCCAAGCTGTGCCTCCTGCCAAATCTGGAGAATGCAATTGGTACCTACAAACAGATTTAGAAGTGAGGCCAGATGTGTGGGACAGCTATCACAAAATGGCATACATTAATAGGTGTACAAGATGAACACACATTTTCCTCACGCCTTCCTGAGATGCAGCTATAGTGATATAGTGATAATCTGCAGAGCCTGTTACCCTGTTCTCTCAGTGGAGTGCAGTGTGAAAGATCAGAATTGAGAAGAATGGACCGTAAACGTGGCTTGAACTTGTAGGGCATGCAGCTGTACATGCACATAATTCCCAAAGAGCTCCTGCTTCCTTAGCATAGGAGTGCTAGCAGACTAAATCTGAGCTAGAAAGCAGCCAAGTCAGCAGTTAAAAAAAAAGGGGGAAGGGGGGAAGAGAGGGAAAGTGGGAGCAAATCAACCCTAAAAAAACCTGACCACCACACACTTAGCCTAAGTGTTAACCATGCTTAAGATAATGCTTGCATATACCAGATGATGCTTGCATATCTCCATGCCAGTACTTTTACATCTCTCCCCAGACTGTTTGAAAGACAGCAATAGAAAGATAGTCTTTTGTTGAGTTCAATTAATGGAGGAAATACCCAGCTATTACCACAAAATACTGCTGTGAGTTATCATGGCTTAAAGACTGAGTTTTCTTTTCTTGTTGCCAAGAATTCTCATGCCCAGGTCATCACTCTCAGCTTAAGGAATTGTTGGAAGGGAATCCTGGAAAAAAACAAGCAGATAATAAAGAAAGCATAGAAGATACAGAAGGTTAGCATTTTTCTAATTTCATTTGTGCTAAAATTTCACCCAAACTTTATAAAGCCAGAAATTGCTCACCATATAGCTCCTGCCTCTGTCACTAATGATTTTAAGCATGTCTATCCTACCAGGGAACCAGCTTTTTTTTTTTTTACTGAGCGAGACCTTTACTCAACAGAATTGTTTTTTCACTTGGCTAGTTGTTACCACCTTCCCAGATTAGGTAAACAGGAATGCAGCCACTCCTCTTATGAGGTCCCTGAAAACAGTAAAGTAACAAGAAAACCCATAGACTGATTATCATTCTAACAGCCTCTGCTTGTTTTTCAAAAACTTCTCACCAACAACAGCTCCTGTCAAGCTACACACTTCATGAGCTTTCTCATGGGAAAAATGGAAGGAATCAAGATTCAAATCCATTTCAAGCAAGGAAAGCAAGCTCTGAAATCAGATACTCAGTTGGATCAATTCTGAGCTATTGCAGTCAGATATTAAAATTATTTTAATGGTAAATTCAGATCACATAGAAAGGAATAAAAATTAGGTGGTGCACTCAAATAGGTCATGAAGTGAGGAAAATTAAGTCTTTGCATGTGTTGGACAGAATAAGTGAGTTAAACATTCCATTTGCATCAAACATCTTCGGGTATGTCAGCCATTTTTCCTGGGCTAGCAGAGTGAAAAATTTCAATACAGAAACATGAATTATCAGTAGATTTGAGTCATTGAGACTGACAAGACTTTTTCTAGGTCTTCTCCTTTATTAACATGGAAAAGATTTTCAAAAATAACTCCTGATTTCAGATACCCTGTATGTGCATGTATGAAATTAAGATCAATACAGCTCAACCTATTCTTACTGTGAAGGGGATTGGAGGTGTGCTTGTGACTTCAAAATAAGCTTAGAAAAAGGCTTGTCTTCAGAAGAAAATAATTTGACATCTTCAAATAACTTTTAAATTGTGTGTGAATGGGACCCCTTTTCTTTTGCTGATTTAGATCACAAGTAGTCTTAATACTTCTATGATGTATCTTTTCGATTATGATAGCAGTTCTGGGTTTGGGAAGCACACTTCTCTTTCTAGCTAATCTTTTTGATCAAGGTTCTATACAAATTGAAAGTCTAAACAAACACTGAATAGTTTCCTGGAATCACACAGTCAACAGCTATATGCTGCTACAATAACCCAACAGGGATGGAGGAGTTACATGTAATCACCTTGAAGAAGATCTTGTCTAAGAGTATGGTTAATATTGTTTGGGAAGAGCAGAAGGATCAACAGTGTCAGAGAAACAACAAAACCCCCCACAGGCCCTCCTTTCTTGAGGTGCCTGTTCTGAGGAAGTCTTTCTCCATACATCCATTGATGATGTTGTCAGGCAACGGATACCCAGTAATTTTATCTTGTCTTTTTTTACAGTGCCCAGTCTCACTGATGATCCTGGTATATAGCACATAAAGTGATTCTGCTCCGTGTATAACAAATGAATTAAGTTAGGGGTGTTCTTTAATTGTGTCTCAGCTCTTTTCCATTCTGAAGATTTCTCCCTCTCCTCGGGTTAATGTGAAGATGCCAGACACAAGGGTTATGGTTGTGATTCACTGTTATCTCTGAGACCTTGTCTAATTGTTAGGAGACCTTTGTTGGCTAGGACAGGCAAATGTGTGACATATTTTACAGTAACTTGCAAGGGTGGGATTGGTCCCTCTTAGGAAGTTCTCCTGTCCCAGTAAAAGTGAGCTTCCAATGTCACTACACCCAGGCTGTACTTAGAGGGTACCAAATGTACCCTGACTGAGGGGAAAAAGGTACAAAGATTAACAGGGCTGAAGTTTGTTTCACGTAATGTCGGCAGTGCTCACAAGTATCTCATTCATTTGAAGTGAAATTGTGCAGGGAAAAAGAACCATAAAATGTTTCTCCCAAAATTTTCCCTTACTGATATATATAATCTTTCAGAAGATTTCCTTTGTCATATTCATATGCATACTCCCAAATACTCAGTTTGTCCAGTTTCTGATTGCTTCATCTGCCAAAAGAAAGCCTGTCTGTCCCCAGCATTACTGTGTCCCTAGCGTTAAAATTCTTTCTTTACTTGTTGAACTATCTTTTTTTTTTTTTAATTCTTAACCTGTGTGCAGATAAAGTCAGTCAATTTCTAATGTGTCTGTACAGATTTTCTAATGCAGCCTGGGATACCATCTGCCTTTTTTGCTGTAATTCCATATTGCTGGCTCATGTTCAACTTAGTGTCCACTACGATTCCTAGGTCCTTTTCTGCCAAGCTGCTTTCCAGCTGGGTGATTCCCAGTGTTATGTTGGTGCAGGAGTTTGCACTTCTTCCTAAACTTAATGAGGTTCCTGTCAGGCTGTCAAAGTTCCTCTGGATGTGACCCTCTGGTGTATCAGCCACTCCTCCCAGGTGTGGGAAGTGTCATTGGTCTCTGCTATCAGCGTACTTGCTGAGGGTACACCCTGCTCCGTCATCCAGATCATTGGCCAGCAGGAGCAGGGAGGTCATTCTCCCCCTGTACTCGGCACTGGTGAGGCCACACCTGGAGTATTGCGTCCAGTTCTGGGCCCCTCAGTTTAGGAGGGACGTTGAGATGCTTGAGCGTGTCCAAAGGAGAGCAACGAGGCTGGTGAGTGGCTTGGAGCACAAGCCGCATGAAGAACGACTGAGGGAGCTGGGGTTGTTCAGCCTGGAGAAAAGGAGACTCAGAGGTGACCTTATCACTCTCTACAACTCCCTGAAGGGCGGCTGTGGTGAGCTGGGGGTCAGTCTCTTCCTCCGGGCAACAACAGACAGAACAAGAGGACACAGTCTCAAGCTGCGCCAAGGGAGATACAGGCTAGAATTAAGGAGGAAGTTTTTCACAGAAAGAGTGGCCAAATACTGGAATAATCTGCCCAGGGAGGTGGTGGAGCCGCCATCCATCGATGTGTTTAAAAAAGACTGGATGTGGCACTTGGTGCCATGATCTAGTTGAGGTGTTAGAACATGGGTTGGACTCGATGATCTTAAAGGTCTCTTCCAACCTAGAAATTCTGTGATTCTGTGATGAAGATGTGAATTGTCTGAAGTTAATTGGTCACATGTCCTTTCTCTTTGAGTTTCTTTCTCTCTAATCTAATTTCTCAGTTCAATCAGTTCAAACTTTTAATCTCTGTCTTTTAAGTATCATTCCAGGTCTTTGTCCCTCTGTGTATCTGCTCTAATGGCAGTGCTGCCTTTCTTCTTGTTACTAGCTCAAGCTGAGAACACTCACTTGTCTCCTCACAGAAACACCTCTTGCATGAGAAATTCAGTTCAACAAGTAAGTGCCAAAAAGAGCTGGCACACAGCTGGGATACAGTGATTTACTGACATCTTGGAAAATTGTTGCTGTCGAGGGTAATAGACTGGTGTTGTTTATAACAGTCAAACATGCCTGATAGGTTTTCCATAATAATTGGAAAGAGCATGATTAACCTTACCAGAGAAATTATGCTGTAGTAAGCAAATTATCCTGTCTCTGAGCTGACTTTAGCTAGAGGTGACCACCAGAGACAGCATTCTTCTTCAATCTGGAAAACCTCTTGGAAATTCCCTCGGAGATCCTTTTTGGTACCAACAGACATGAAGTATGTTAAGCATCAAACCTGCAGCTATTTAGGCCTTCCAAGATTTGTGTGAGTTAACTTGTTTAACTGTCTGATATTAATTCTTTTTCTGTATTTCTCTTTTGTGCCTTGACCCGTAGACCTGTGGCCAGCTATTCTTGGGATGTAGGCATTCCTGCTTCAGTACCCTTATCCCAGATTTGTGTTTGCTTGATGATAGAAACAATTCCAACTGCAGCCTGTGCTTTGGCAGGATCAATGTGGATGCAGCACATGGATGTGCTACAGTTCAGTGCCCTGGGGCAGAAGAGGGTGTCAGAAGTGAGATGCTTCTGTTAAGGGAGTATTAATGTCAGTCAGCTGAATGCAAGCAGTGCCCTGCTTCACAGGGGTGAGGTTTTGGTTTTTGGATTTTCTTGTGTGTGTGTGTCTTTGGGAGTGGGGGGAAACCATTCAAAGCACCTTCAGAATTAGTGATTTTGGGAGGAATTGCCAGAGTGAAGGCAGGCATGAAAATTAACCTATCGGTGCTGCTAAATTCTGATGACTCCCATTGTAATTAATTTAGCAGGGAAAAGAGCCTTCTCTTGGCTTCTATCTCTTCTTTATTTGGGACTCTATTTTGTAAAGGATGCTACTTCACACACACTATTTCTGCATGTCAAAGAAATTATGATTAAAATTCTGAATGCTCACAAATACAAAAATTTTCACCATATATGCATTCAACTGTGTAGAGGAAGATGTTATTTGTTCAGTGGGTGTTTTATAAGGAAGTTCTTTGCCTTCAGAAGAAACTTCAAAGACAGCCAGGGACAGCCAGGGACTGGGCAAAAGGAAGTTTTCCCCACAACAATAACATAGCATCAGTGTGAAAGTATGAGATAGGTTTGTGGGTTTGTTTTTTGGCATTTTGTTTTGTTATTTTTGTTTTTTTGGCTTTGTTTTTTTTTTTTGTTAAATGAAGGGTATTAATGGCTTTCATATAGCAGTCTCATGACAGCATGAGCTGGCAGCCTGTGGTGGTAGGGCAAAGCTGCAGGCAGCACAGAAGGATGCAGGGCTTGCCAAGACTCTGACAGTGGCCTGGTAGTGTTGTGGCAGTATGAATTAATACACAACACAGCGCTGGTATCATAAAGGTAGGCTTTGAGATAGTATGGTTTTTTTGTGATAAAGTAGGGATATCTTCAAGTCTCACCAAAGAGTGTCAGTGAGAGGCACGTAGATCAGGACACACAGCAACTGGGGGTGGAAATGCTATAGAAGAAACTGGTGGCAAAGTAATGGGATTTGAAAAACTGGAAGGAAAAATTGTATTTAAGCAGTATTCAGTACTTATGAGATCCAGTCTGAATTGTTTTAAGGTTATGAAATTTTTAAGAAACATTTCCTGCAAATCTCCTGTTTTCTTAGTAAAAAGTATTTTTTTATAAGCCAAATTTTTGTTTAGGACAGTGACTTTTAAATCAAAAGTAGATATTTCCAGCAAAGATCTAGAATGAATAATCAAAAGCAGCTGTTCTTTGCTCAGCAGGAAAAGGTGAAACCTCCATGTAGAGAAATAGCTTTTTCCCATTGACTTACATTCTCATTACCGTGTTGTAAGGTGTTCAAAATTAAGGTTACAAGACGTCAATCAGGAGGAGTCTCTTGTGAGCATGCAGTGTGTGTTCCCTCCCCAAGCTGGTCAGCGCAAAGACCACGATTCAGGCACGCAGGTCCCACCCTGCCAAGCAGACATCTCCACATTCTCAAGCTGGCCTTGGAGGTAATCAGATCCCAAATATCCCAGTGCTTAGATTCCTTGCTAAACAACCTGTCTTTTGGTTCTCTTGGAGTAACAAGTGCTGTCCTGCAGGCAACTCATCTGAAGGATATATTGAGCTTTGGGCCTGCTTCTGGAAAGCAGCTTCATATTGGTTCTAGAATGTGGTAAGAGCAAAGTGCTTCCAGGTGGCATCCAAACATAGATTAACTCCGAGTGCAGGGAGGGGCCTGGAGATTCTCATCTGCCCAGCCATGTTTTAGCATGCATCCTTCCAGCTGTACCACAATGGAGTATCTTCCAGCTGCTCTTCAAAAATACTTGCTTCACCTTTACTAGACCACATTTGATATGCCAAAAAATTTGATTTCTCTCTTGTCACTGATGTTGGGATATATAGTCAGCAAATGGATGGAGAAAAGAACGTACCATATTGCAAAAATCTTTTTTTGTGCTTTCCATGTTTTCTTATTTCTACCTTTTTGAGACTTCTAGCAGCAAAAATTGTTTTATGTGATATAGGGAATGTGTTGCATTGTTTCTTTGAGGTTTGTTGGTTTTGGGTTTTTTAGACCAGCATTTATTTCATCTTAAGCTGTCTCTTCCATTTCTGGGCAGGATGTGTTCTTTTGGGTGTTTGCTGAATGAGATGCTAAATCATAGGTCTGACAGAAATGTATTCTGAAAAAAACAAAACTGAAAGCCTTACATAGTTAAAAAACTGTCTTAGCTAAGCCATAAAAATAGGAAGTAACCATATTGTCTTCCATCTATGTTATATTTGTGCTAATTTTGAGACCAAGACAGCAAGGAGTTCAAAAGAGTATGATACATTTAATTTCTTTTTGACTTGAACAGAAATTACACAGATAATCTTTTGGTTCTTTTCTAAAACTACTACAATACCAGAAACCAGAGCTGGTGCTTTTACAGTCTGAGTGCTAAATAGTAACTGGGTACATTACCAGACTTGGCAAGAGCTAATTATCATTAGCTTTCAGTTATTAGACAAGTTGTAAGTTGCTACCATTGACAAAATGCCAATAATGTAGTCATATATCAGGCATCCTTTGTTTAGAGGAATGTCAATCAGAACCCACTCTGGAAATTACAAACTGGATGAGAGAAGCTGATTTTGAATATAATTTGATAAAAATATAACATAGTAATAAGTATTGATTACCTAATCTGATTTATATTTATTAAAACCTTAAAGATATTTTAATAAAGGGTCAGTTTGTTCTTTTGTGTAGAAATCCTTGATCAGGGTTAAGAGCCTTCCTAAAGAATCTTTGAGAGATTTTTTGCAGTTTGTACTAGGAATCCTTCAAATCATTCCACCCTTTTCTTCACCTTATCCACCCAAGCCTCGCTTCTTGTTGACAGAGATTTGTAGCACTCATTCTGCTTCTTAGGTGACTGATACATTCTCAAATTCCCGGGCAGCAAAGGCTGTGGAAGGCCAGGCTGGCAGTGTGCCACTGGCTGTGCAGTGCTACTGGTTCAATCAGCGTGTCTCTCAGGCTGTTTAGGTGAAGAGGAAAAGGTGTGTGTACTTTGTGCATCCGCAGGAAATGCCCAAGGATGTGACTATTAACAGAGATATGCTTAATTGGTTTTTTAGAAAATACAGTGCTGGTCATTTGTGTTCAGAGTTCAGTCACATGAACTTCAGGTAAACACAGATATTAGAAGGGAAATATCTGGTATTTTCAGGATGTGCTTTTTATTTATGGTTTTGTCACAACTGCATAGTTTGGTCCACAGTTTAGAAAACTTGATCTTTCAGTAGAGTTTCGCCACCAAAACATTTAAGTGGATAATCTGGTAAATTTGACCCCTTTTCTAGTTGGCTTAATAATGCATTGATTAGAGAAAATTAGCTGCATGATTATGGTTTAACAGGAATTACTATTTAAAATCAGGGATTTAATTTTATTTTGTTGGATATGTGACCTCTAGAGATTGTCATTTGAAAAGGCCACAATTTTGCTTCTTGCTCAGAAAACCCTTCCTGTAGAATGAAGTGTTTTGGATCACTACCCCGGAGAGGGCTCCTGCCGCACCAGACACCAAAATGGTCATAGAGCTGTAAAATAACCCTGGTCATCATCCTTAAATGCCATGTCTGCATATTCCATAGGCTCCCAAACATTTTGTCCCGTCATGTTTTGAAATGATGGAAGTTTAAACCAGCATGTCAGTTACTTCTGTTCCTTTTGGAGGTTGATGAAGAGTTAGATTTCTCTGTATGTGTGAGACAGCTATTTAATCTACATCTTTAGTTAACTGAAGTGCTTTCATTTTTTGCCCTTTGTTAGTGTTTGTTTAAATAATGCACAACCAGTGTGCTTCAGATACCTAATGTGTGCTTGTGGCCTATAACAAAAACTACTTTGCATGTTACCTGCAAATCAAGTATTCTTACCTTGGTGAAAGAGTGAAATTCATCCTGCATACTGATTCCAAAGGCCTGCATATCTTCAAAACGCTGCTTAAGCCTGCAAATAAACTGTAAGGATGTTTTTTAGTAAAACACAGGCATAAACTATGTACTACACCTCTCAACATGATTATTTTAACCTAGACATATACTGGCTTGATGCTATCCTCATTGAAGCCGGAGGCTGAAATTTTTATTAGCTTCTGTAGATCAGATTCAATCCGTGAGTGACTCTTGCCAGACACAGAGTAATTAGAAATGTTTCTGGGCTTGACTTGCAGGTCACTGTTGATGTTGGTGTCATGTGTACAACTTCAGTGTAGTTCACTGAGCCTGCACTTAAGCTAGGTTTTAGACTGATGTACCAGGGAAACCCATGTAACAGTGAAGGTAGGGAAACAGTGCTGGCCAGAGAAAGGAGGTAGATCAGGTAATGAGGACCAGGACAAGGTCTTTCTATTTTATTTTATTTTATTTGCTGCTGTGAGCAAAATAAATATTTTTCCCAATTAATTTTTATAACTACTCAGACCCACCCATCAGAAGGGCTGGAAGGAAGGAAAATTTACAAGTAGGCTTTATTTCTTTCTAATGGAGTCTAGTTTGGGTTTGATGCTGATCATACACAGAGATGCCAAGTAACCAAAACAGAAATCCAAGTGTTAATTCTCTGCCGCTATTACTCAAGCTTAGTTTCCAGATGAATGGCATGTATGTTTTTTCCCAGGTAGGGGA
Organism: Emberiza elegans; assembly: GCA_024865655.1. Classification (NCBI taxonomy): domain Eukaryota; kingdom Metazoa; phylum Chordata; class Aves; order Passeriformes; family Fringillidae; genus Emberiza; species Emberiza elegans. The sequence goes on from JALJVW010000139.1 coordinate 28,147,019, forward strand.
TGTTGAAGGTGTGGTCCCTTTTCATAAGGGTCAGGCAGAGCATGGTCACTGAATGCTACCCCTCTAATAAAAGCTCAAAGTGTGATGCGTGCTCGGCAGGAAGTAAACTACATCGTTTCTCTGAAAAGTTTTTCAAGACCTTGATTTGCTATCTTTCTTTCTCACTGTGTTTTCCAGTAGCAGGTCATGGGGCATAATTGGCTATTGCTTCCCTTGTGAGCTTCACAGGCATTTGTGCTGACAGCTCTCAAGTTGCCTCTGGGTCTGTCATAGAGTTAAGCTGCTGATGGGCTTTCTGTGCTGCTTACCCAGCTGCTGTGGATTTGCCCACGCCTCCTCCTGAGCTGTGATATATGATTGAATTCCCTTCTTTAAGTGGAGCACACTGAGATCTTGTGACTTCTGTGCATCTATCAAATCAGTGGATACAAGAGAAAAGATACTGCTAAGCTTAGTGGCATTTGAGAGGTGGACATGACGATCCTGGTGGGTCCCTTCCAATTCAGAATATTCTGTGATTCTGTAATTCTGTGCTCACTTTACTTACGGCGTTTTGTAACAATAGGGATTAAACAGAAAAAAATGGTTGGAATTAATGGTGAGCAGGTAAATGGCCTTACTCTTGAATTTTTTTGCAGTATTAGTATGGATAGTAAAACACCAGAGCTGAAGATGTCTTAAAAGTAAGATAATAAAATGCTGATTATGGAGAAAACAAGGGAAAAAATAAAGAAGAAAATAAATGCTGCTAAATTAAGTTGAATTTCATTGTGCAGAGAGAGCCTTGAGTTGAAGGAAAAGTTAAGTGATTTGTAAATAAAAATGTTTTTCTGGCACTAAAAAAATTTTTATGAGAATTTTGTGATGTGCAAGTCTATAGGAGTCTTGAAAAATCAGTTTTTAAATAGCTATTGACATGTTTACAGTCCCATGTTGGTAGATTTTCATTTATTTGTTTAAAAAGAGTTCCCAACTGTATCAAATCTACAACAAAGTGAATCACCAAGTGTAACCTCTGACTGTTTTTTTCAGGAGAAGGTGCATGTAAAAAATGCTGTGACAAATCAATATAAAACTGTATGCAAAATTGCAAGTACAAATAGAATGTTGTTCTTGACTGGTTTGCTTCTATTGAAAGAATATTATTTTACGTGAAGTAGGTATAATAGAGCATTAGATTTGGAAACTCTGTGTTGAATATTATTTTTGACAACCTTTTTTAGGGTCACTAAAATTCCAGTAATTCAGTACAGAATGGAAGTCGATTCCAGAGAAAAATTTAATATAGTCTGTTTGCCTGCCAGCTTCAACATAGTTTCTGAGTATTGAAATGGTTTGACACATTGAAATATAAAGTGCATTTGTCATATCTATTGGTGAAGTATTTTGTGTGATTGCTTCTAAGAAAATCCAAGTCAGAGTAATACTTAATGTTAGTCTTCTATTTTACCCTTAAAAAAAATTTTAAAAAAGAACAAAAAAATCCTTAGGGCATATAAACTATTATTAGTAATAAAAATGCATATTTTTATCTGATAATGTCATATTGATCCTTAACTCATTTCTGTTGTGCACTGGTTTTTTAGTGGTTTTATATAACGCAGATATTATTTTGCAGGATGAACAAGTGTTCTGTAAATTGTTCCTCTTTTCCTGTCCTTGCACAAGCAGTTTGTCATTTTAATGCAAATACTTTGTGAGTATCCTGAAGAGATATTAATTTGTGACCACTGCAACATAAGTTCATAAATTATTTTTTTTCTTTTTGTTAAAACACTGGACTTATAGATTACCTGCTCAAACAAGAGCGGGTAATCTATAAGAATCGTAGACAGTGGGAACAATTACCTACCAAAAGGTCTTTATGTTAACACAAGGCTTGATTTAACTTCTGTGGACTTTGGTTCAGGCCCGTGGTTCCCATGGAGCTGCAGCAAGATGGTGAGGCTGGGGTGGGGTGTAAATGAACAGCTCTGGAGAGATGAGCACGAGCAGTAGGACAGCAGGAAGCCCATGCTCGTGGCTCGTCCATCTCTTGCATGGCGGCTTTGGAAGGATAGTACAAAGGTGTTTTCTAAGCATAGACACCCAAATTCTTGGCACTGTTGCTGCTGACCATACACTTAGCAATGCAATAGATTTTCAAGCCACCCAAAAAGTGTGTATGGGGTGTTGTTCCCATGCTAAAGTTCATGTTGTTCCAGTCAAGCTCTGCTGCTGCCTCTTTACAGTGTCACAGGGTTTTCTGAGGGAGGACAATTGAGCAAAGCAGTTTCTTTTCTGGAGCTTGTGCCTAGGACAGTCTTGATTGTTAAATAAAGGTAGTTTTTTAAAGTCAATCTCCAAGAGGCAAAATGGACAAGGAAAACACTGTAAACATTGTGCACTTTCACACATATTCTGGTCCTTTGATAACTTAGTGGCATTATTTGCATTAAGTTTGGCTATTGCTGCCAGGTGATTGTAATTTTTCTACTTTTTTAGTGATCTTCCATTATTCCCAGTATAATATTCCAACTTCAAGCATTCCTAAGCAGTGAGTCTCTATTAGCGATGTATTCTAGCAAAAATGTTTGGTGGTTTTTTTTTGTTTGGTTTTTTTTTTCCTGCATATGAAGGCAAGTCTCTTGGATCATTAATACATTTTTGTATAGAAAGATACTATTTGAATGATCTGACCCAAATATCTTTCCTTATAATATTAAAACAGGAATATTTTTGGTAGATTTTAAAAACTACACACACTTTAGAGTGAGCCTTAGTACAAGTGGACAAAAGTTTAAATGAATTCGAAGATTCAGGTTGCTTGCCCACTTTGTGTGGAGGATTTAGATTAAAAAATTAAAACCGAAAACATGCTTACTCATTGTTAAACATCTCTGTTGCAATATAGGAAGCACATTGAACAATGAACTATGTATTTTGGAGTGACTGGGACCGTGACAGGGAAACTTCAAATGAAACTTGGTGGACCTTTTTGTCGTAGATTTGGAAATAAGTCCAGAAGGCTGAGCTTAATATAACATGTGGCAGGTGGCCTGCATTTGCCTGGAGAATTCCTCTAGGGCAAGACAGCTCAGCAAACACATAAATCCTTTTTTCTCTGTTATCTAGTAGCACACTTAGTTGCCATGGGAATTATATTTATGCAGCAGATCCTCTGCAGTTCAGTTTGTGCCTAAAGTTTAACTGTACAGCTGTTACCGTAAATACTACATGGGAATATTTTCAAAACACAGCACCTTTGCACAAAAAGAACATGCCTTCTATTATTGATTTTTTATGTTAATAAAACACCATTTTGATTACGCTAGGATCATGTTTCCCCAAAAGCTTCATAAGTTGATTTAAAGTATACTTCCTGTACAGATCTTACTAATATTTAGTTATTTATTTATTTAGCAAAGAAAATGCTGGATTTACCTGAAGAGTATATTACAGCCAGTGAAATTTGGTAAATTGCAGGACAGAACTTCATATAAAGACAAAGTGCATGTACAGTTTTCTGCTTACTTTCAGCTTGTATGTGATAAAATATTAATGTATATTTTATTTTAGATGGTTTTTGTTTATATTTGGTTCTGCTTTGCTCAGCAGAGACATGAAGAGTTTTCAGTTCAATGGCTCTGGTCTGATTGTTAGAAACAATTTTGTTTTAATCCTGATTTGTGCAACAACATGTAAATCACCAAAGTTTTTGTGCGTAAACAGCATGGGTTTATGAAAAAGAGAATTTGTGCTTTTTTAGGAATGAATGGAGTATCCAACACAGTGTGTATCTTGACCCATTCTCAGTAACCTGTAGATTGCAGAGTATATTAACTTATGGAATTAAAAATAAAGTTCTAGTGCTGAAATTTAGCAGTATCTTCATATTGATTTGAAATTTTCTGCTTTATATAAATGGCATATTTACTCTTTCCAAAGAATTGTGGACAACGTATTCTGAAGTATTTTATTTAGTACTTTTACATACTTTAGTACGTTACATAAGTGGAATTGTGATAAAATCACAAAATTAAGGCTTCAGGACAAAATTTTATGTTAGGTTTTTATGAAGATTTTTTTGGCATAAATCGTACTGGTTTAATGTCAAACTATGTTCCTGCAATAATAGTTATTAAACAAGATTCTTGCTATGTGCACACAACTTCCAGGTGTTTGCTCTTTCACGATAAACTGACTGAATATTTAGAAAATAAATTTCAGGAAAATAAATAGAATAAGTACTTTAAACAGCAGCTGTCTGGACATCATGAATTTGCTGTTCTAGTGGTATTTTATTTTTCCTCTTTTATTATTCATTATTTTTCTTCTTTTGCTCCTAATTTGGATACTGGAGAAAAAATACCTCTATCTGCCCAAATTTCTCTTGAAAGTTACTCTCTGTTAAGCCAGGCTGAGTGGCAAACACCTCTAACATAACAAAACACTTCGCTTCCTTCTTTGCTAGTAAACACTGAAACGTAGATGAGAAGAAAAAATGCATGTATTTGCTAGCAGTGTTACTCATTGTCTGTGAGAAAGAGTTTATTGTCCGACTGACTGACGGATGCTGTGTGAACAAAGCCTGGTCAGGAAATTTTCCCGGCCGGGATTTGGGACCAGCTCAGTTTTTATTTCCCTACAGGACTGTTGATTGCTAGAGATCTGGTATGGAGGAGTAGGTCCAGTCCTAGAGGATTGGGACTGCATCTTTCATATCATTCTCGAAGTGTTTTACTGGACTTAATGTCTTTAAGAAAACTTTTTCTTGTTTAAGAGCTCACTAAGTCGATATGCAAACACATATAGCCTCACTATCTGTAGCAGCATGAATCTTACTTTCTGCTGTGACACATGAGATCATATGGAGTATGAGGCTCTTCTCTCTTTAATACTGAAAGAGAAGTCATCTGTGACCTTGCTCACATCTAAGGTGTTTCGGGGATCTCTCTGTGCAAGAATAAGCCTGAATGTTGCTCAGGAGCAGCATTTACAGTGGACTGGAAAATGAAAGCTAGTGAGGATCTAAACTTAAAACATTCACACACAAGAGGTATGTTGATTGATCCTGTCTTTTCATAGCTTTAAGACTTCTCTAAAAAGGCCCTTTCCTCTTTATCAGATGATGGAGGTTGACAAAAATTTCTGACCTCAGTGAAAACTCATTTATATGACATATTCAAAGAAGATTGAAAGATTAGTTGATTCATATTGCAAGACTGCCTTTGTAGGGCAAAAATCTGGGGTGCTGCTGTTGCTATTAAAGAGCAGGCAATGATAACAGGAGCTCATGTCCGGTAGCTGAAACCTGATGTGTTCAACAGAGAAACCTGGCACTTGTGGGGAATTATGCTGAGAAAATGGTGGGCTTGACATCTGTAGATGTCTTCAGATTTAGATTAGCTAATTTTTTATAGGATACACGTTAACCAACAGAGTCAGTGGTTTCAATAGAGAAGTTCAGAAGCTATCAGCTGACTCAATGATTGATTATGTAAGAGGCCAAAAGTAGATAACATAACACATCTTTCTTGTTCGAAATTCCATTATCAATGACCCTCTAAGGGATAAACTATATTCTTTTTTCTTCCATGGTTGTAGTTTCTATTAAATGTGATCTGAACACAGAAGAGGGGAAAATTCTGCCTTTACATGCTGCAGGGGGAGCATACTAAATTTCCAGTAATTCCTGTACTGAATTCCCTGTACTCCCATCTCTGATATGTGTTCCACAAAATTTCCAGACCAAAGCAAGAGGTGTATGTATTGCTTTCTCTACAGGAAAAAGGACAGGTTTTTTCATAAATAACACAGATTTTTTAATCTGATACTTTTGGAAATTTCTTTGATGGAATTCACAACTTTAATTGGACATTCAGGAATTACATGTCATTAGATGCCTAATTAGAATGCCTAGAGTACAGAAATACTTAGATGTATAATAATGGAATACTGTTATTGCTCAGACAACTTGTGTTTCCTCTCTAGAGTTTTTAATCATAGAATTAGAAAATAGTTTGGATTGAAAGGGACACACTTAAAGGTCACATGTTTCAACCCCCCTGCATTGAGCAGGAACATCTACATTTAGTTTTTTATATTAGTCATTTAGTGTTGCTTTTAGAAGAGATGGTGGAACAAAAAGTGAAAAATACTTGAAATATCTATATCCAGTACTGGACTGGAGCCTGCACAAAAAATGAAGGACTATTCATATAAACATATAGTGACAGGACAAGGGAGAATGGCTTTAAACTGAAAGATAGTAGATTATGATTAGATTTTAGGAAATAATTATTTGCCATGGGAATGGTGAGGCACTGAAACAAGATTGCCCAGAGGGGCTATGGCTGCCCCATCCCTGGAAGCGTTCAAATCCAGGTTGCATGGAGCTCTGAGCAGCCTTTTCTAGTGGAAGGCGTCCCTGCCCATGGTGGGATGTGGAGAGCTTTGTGGACATTTGGCTAGCTGAGAGAGGGCACGTAGACGCAGCACCATTAACAAACTGAGAAGGATACAGGCCTAAGAGTCAGCAGTCAGTGTCCAATGACAAAACTAGGCCATTATAACCTTGCTGCAACATGAGGATGTGGGAGAGTAGGGCCCTGCCAGAATAGGAAGAATAGTTTCAATAGTTGCAATGAAAAACCTAAAAGAATGTAGAAGTAGGTGTAACTGGATGATAAGTAAACCAACCAATCCTGGGCTCAGCTTTGCAATATGCATGAACTTCATTAAATCGAATATAAATGTATGTGACTACCGATCAATAAACGAGATCTGCTGATCCCCATATTGGCGTGCCGCTTTTCTCCCGCCGATCCTACAAATGGTTTTCCTACAGTGGGGGGGTGGACCTAGATGTTTTTTAAGGTGCCTTTGCACCCTGTGACCTCATGACAAATGATATGATTCTATATAAAGATATTTATGCTTCATCTCACTCCTGTGTTAACGCTTGCTTTCCTCATAATATGCAGCTTCGTACCTAAAATAAAGGGATTTCAAGTGATGTTTGCTCCTTATGGACTGCCACATTCTTTTTCTCTTCAGGTATTTGTAGTTGATGGAGTACAGATATGCTATGCTAGATTAGTCAGAGAGAATATAAAATTAGGATCAGGGTGCCCAGAGCAACAGAAGGTTTCACACCCTTCTGCTCTAGCAGACCCAAAGAACCAGTGATAAACCCTGGGGGTAATGCTGGCTGCAAACATTAATTGCTTCTACACATAAACTCTTAAAGGAAATACAAAGAGGAAAAACTATGAGGAGAGAGTAGCTATGGATTCTAGATCCTGTGAGCCATCCTGAAACAGAAGTGAACAAAGTCACATCAGCAGGCTTGCACTCTGCCTGCCTTTCCTGAGCTCAGCAGCAATCTCCGGTGTTGACTGCACATGAATGCACATTTTGCTGTCTCCATTACAAGTTCCTGTACTGGTCCAGATGCCAGTTATTGCTTTCTTAGTGCTAGTAGCTGACAGAAGACACCAAATTTCAAAGGATTTTCCATTTTTATATGAATGGGTTTTATGATCCCAGTGCTTGAAATAAGAAAAATATGTGGAAAAACCTGTAAGTCAGCAGCATGCATGAGAGATAGGAAAGGGAATGCAGGTGGATATGATGTAACTCTGTCAAAGAACTGTGCCAGTCCTCTTCCTCAAAACCTGTGTACTCTATGTATTTTCATGTATATCCCCTCCCTCCACATTTTCTCTCTCCCTTACTAGAGCTCTGTGTCAAACTTAACTGCATGTTTTACAAAGACAAAATTAGTGTCCCTGTGAGGCACTGAGAATGAGGGACAGATGATCAAAACTTATTTCTTGTGGCTCTTGATCAATTAAGGAACTGCTGATAACCTGGTCTTCAGTCAGAAGAGGTAGAAAGATCCCTTGAGGATTAGATTGTGTGAAAATTCTGAGGCACATCCTTACTTGACTGGAAGCTGCTGGTTGTTCCTGGAATTGTGTTTGGTGTTGGTAGTTCAAGTGCAGCTGCTCTCTCTTAAGAACTGGGTTTTCACCCCGTGTTTCGTATTTTTACTTTGTTCAGTAATCATCTTTCCTTGCTCTCCAGAACCTGAAGCTCAATCTTCTCATTTTTTCTCTTCAACAAATTGTTTGAGAAAACCAAGTAGTGTTCTGCCAAGTAGAAGGGCATTTATTCCACTAATTTGTTGCCTAGAGGGGCTGAGAACAATTACTTTTCAGTTTTACTTATCACCACTTAGGTGATAGACAGGAAGACAAATACTTTGAAACCTACTCTTACCACTTAAAACTGTCTTTGAAAGGGTTAAGTATGCTCTTTATATTAAAAAATAATCAAATATAATACAATTTTGCTTGTTGTGTTACCTTAGAACTAACCGAATTTTATTTTTTAGTAAGGAAAAATACTACTTTACTAAATTTTCTGACTTTATCTTTCAGTAAGGTAGAAGAGAAATGCTGACTATGTGCATCAGAATGTTTTTATGTTTTTCATTTTAAGCTTTTGATTGACAAGTGTAATTTTATGGGTTTTTTGGCCATGTGTGTCTTATGGTCTGTCAAATACTGTTTAACTGAAAATTGTACCTGTCATCATCAGTTTCTTTTTTTTTTAAATAATAGTTACTTTTCATAAAGTTTCTTATATACAGTTGGGAAATTTGATGGTTTGGATTTTTCTCTTTTTTTCTTGATTAGTTTTGCTTTCTTGAACTCTTTGCTTTTGATAGTACACTCAAGGATTTCGGCTGAGAAGCCAATTTGGCATCTAAGAGATGAAGCTTGTGCATTATTTGAAGGCTGAACACTTTAGGGAATGTGTAAGACTCTGCAGGGAGCACCCTGAAACACCAAGGAGTCCCCTCCCACAGGTGCGCTGTTCCTCCTGGTGAAATCACTGGGAGATTCTGTGCCTGCTTCTGAGACGAACAGACAACTTTTCTTAGTTCCATATATTAATTGACAAGAGCTCAGCATGTACATTTTTTAAAATATATGCTGAGTAATTATATAAATCATACAATGTTTAGAACGTTTCTCCTACAGGTGGCAGTTCTGCTATCAGATATCACGAAGAATAATATCAATATATCAGCAACAGAACAAAAAAAAGGCTTCCATGTGTTTTTTTATATACCTTGTTCCTTTACTTTCTTAGTTGTACATATATGTCTTGAGGCCGTAGACTTGTGTTATTGATGCCTGTAGAAAGTTACTGAGTCATTTGTGCAGGAATTGTTTGTAATTTATTCTGAAAATGCAATAATTTATTCTGAAAATCAATGCATTTTTAGAAGAGGACTTGGGTTTTTCTTTTTATTTCTTCCATAAAGTGAGCCTGTTGGAGAAAGGGCAAGGCTTCTTTTTCTTCAGCTTCACTCATCCACCAAATCTCACATTTTGATATGAGGAGAGTGTTTCTAATTAACTATGAAGGAATCTAGGTGGCTTTAAAATTAGCACTTAAAATATCATTCAAGTTATTCCCTACTAAGAGTTTCATCCTGTATATTTATATTTTACTGTTGTTTGCATGGTTGATGGTGCACAACAGGATAGAATATGGAACAATATGTGGCCTTGTTACCACTTTGTAGATCTCAGTGGAGTTTGAAGTTGCTGAGAGTTGAGGGCCCCATATCTGCACTGTTTCCTCACTTGTACAGCTGTTGCTAGCTGCTTCCTTTTCATGTGGAAAAATGGAGATTTAAAAATTTACATAATCTGATCTACAGTCTGTACAAACAGAATTTCAGATGCTAATTTTCACTTGTTTGCTAATCAAAGGTTTTGAAAAGGCAATGTTAGTGTATTATTAATAACTTTAAAGTACATCCTGTTTATGAGGTAATAACCTTCTGTCATGGGCTGAATTTACTTTGAGTTTAATTAGCTCAGAATTTGTTTAATACTGAGTTAATCAACCTTACAGTTGTTGTGGGTACAGAAGTTTTGGGTTTGTGGTTTTTTTTTGACTGAGCTAAACTTCAAAAGTACAAACTAGCAAATTATAGATATGCCATAAGAAAATAAATATATGTAATATATTTTTGAAAACCCTCAACCTATATGATCAAAATTCACTTTAAAAATCACATTTTATGATTGTTTCCTTTTAAAAATCTTTATTACTTTCCAGTTTCACAGTTTTCTTGCTCAGCATTAGCTCTGAGAAAGGGAAGTAAAAGAAGGAAGTGACAATATAGAGACATATGTGTGGATCTGTACAGCCTTAGACACACAGTGTTCATTTGAGCTGAGCTACTATAAAGGGTAACTTAATAAATTTATAGTAGTGATGGGTAACAGAAATACTTCTGTCTTATTTGAAACTGGAGTGGATGTTACACAATGCCCTGTCTGTTTAGTGTCTATTTGCATAACTAGCTCAAGAGGTAGTGATTTAATCTATGGTTAGTCACATCAATTTCAACAAATAATATTTTAATACCAATTTTGAAACAACTTTAGGTATTTAGCAGTTCAGAAGAAAACTAATTTTGATGTTTTCTGTATTTTGAAGAGAACTGCTTTCTAGGATAACAACTGGATCTACCATCACTGCTGTCTAATGAGAGAATGCAGCCAAAGTCTATTTTAAAAATTACATTTAGGTGTGGTTTTTAACAACTTTTTATGTTATTCAAGGCTGATTATTCCAACTTCAGTAGACTGTCATCTGGGTACTTCAGATGAAGTACCTTATGAAATCATGGGCAGTATCCTAGACTGGCTTATAAATACTGTAAAGTGCAGAGGAATTTTTGGTAAGCTTCATAAGCTGTAAGAACAGGACACTTGAGGATAGCAAAATTCTCCATTGTGTCATTGAATATTAATTACTTAAAATTATTTCAATATGGACTAAATATGAACTTTAGAAGTTCAAACCTAACAATAGTGGTGAGGAAGCTCCATTTATCTATTCTTAAAATGTTAATCTGAGGACAGATACATTCTATAACAGGTCTGCAACAGAAAGGTGGGAGAGGGAAATAAGTAGTTTGGACACCTGTGTGACTAAACCAAGTTGAAGAGATTTTTACAAAATCAAACCTCTATGTGTCATTGGTATTTCAAGATCTGTTACCAGCCTAAACCCCAAATTCTTTAGCTCAAGCACAAATTACAGATATTGTATTCAAGCTGCTTGGTACAGTCTGAAAAACTGTATTCTGGAGGTTGGAACAAATTATTATAATTGTCTTGGTTTTAAAATGGATGATGAAATCATCAACTGTATTCCTCGTCCACTGCTTAAAAGCAGAGAACAAGAATACAAAATAGGAATTAAACCATTTGGGTCTCCTCCTTCCTGGTTTCTACTGAAGTATTTAACTAATATCAGCAAATGTTTCCATTGCTATGTTATAAGAACTGACTTACTGACATCCATGTACAAATTTTAGACCGTATTTGTGCACACAGTCAGTGATTTCAGTCAGACCAATGTACAATATTATATTGAGTACTTAAATAACCAGCTTAGTTCAGCCTTGAGGAGATACCATCATGAAGGCAAACTTAAGTCCTGGGACGAGGGAGAGGAGGAGCATTGAAATTCATTAATTGTTTCAATTCTCATTGAATTTTTTTAGTATACCTTCAATGCTGTCAACTCTGTTGTCCTTCTGAGGTTACTAAAGGCATTTTCAACTTTCAAACAGTATACATTGTGTAAATCTGAGTAAAACTTCTTGATACATAGACAGATGTTTTGACTAAATGCTCATATTTAGTCCACATAGCCAAAATGCTTCTCTGCAGGCTTTCATTTCTTGCATGTTATTCAGAATGCAAGAAGAATATTTGGCTTCTTGACAGGCACTATCTCAGACTCTGATGAAACCCCACACAGACAGCTACATGTAGCTCTTGGGCCCTAAGTGCAGGAAAGATAAGGATCCATTGGAGCAGGTCCAGAGAAGGACCGTGAAGATGACTCAAGGGAGGGAACACCACAAGGAAAGGTGTTATTGTGGCCTTTCAGTGTTTAAAACGAGGCTTGTAAGAAAGATGGGAGAGGGCAAGGGGTAAAGTAAAAGGGGGAAGATTCATATTAGATACAAAGATGAAGGTTTTTTACAATGAGGGTGGTGAGACATTAGAACAAGTTGCCCTGAGAGTTCATGGATGCCCCATCCCTAGAAATATTCAAGGTCAGGCTGAGCACCTCTTTGAGCAGCCTGATCTAGTTGAATATGTCACTCACAGGAAGAATTGGTCTAGATAGTCTTTAAAGGTCCCTTCCAATTTGAACTATTCCATGATAGTTGTGTCTGATATTTTTAGGGAGTTCTATTTTTGGCTTGTTGGAGTTAACACTTGCATGCTGCCTTTGGGCCAGATATAATTCTTTGGGTTGGCATTGAATTTCATTTCTCTTCTGAGGACATGCTAATTCATTTGCCAGTTAAAGCAGTAAATCCAAACTTCACTTTTATTGCCTGTATCAGTTCCCTGAAAAAAATTAAAATATGAGTTATGTTGATTTTTTTGGAGTTAAATTCAAGTAAAATGAAGGTTTTTCATTCTGTGACTCTAGCTATAAGCTTAATGCCACCTCAGTTTTTGATGTAGCTTTTATGTCTATATGTTATTCTCAGCACAGGATTAGCACTTCAACATACATATTTCTGTTGGAATGTGAAGTGTCCTTTAAATATCACATTGGGCAGATTATTAAGACTTCCTACTGTCATTCGGAAGATGAAACCATACTTTGTCCGTATTTATCCTTGTCTGTTTATGAGAAGCTGGCTCAGGGTTTTATCTCCTCCAAGCTAGACAACTGTAATGCTTTGCTCACTGGCCTGCCAAGTGGTCTCATTACCAAGCTTGAGCAAAATTCTTTTGCCAGAGAAGTATATTTTGTAAAAAAAGACAGAATATCTCCTTAATCCTAGTATCACTGCACTGGCTACTCAGAAACAAAGGATTGATTGTGAAGTTGACCTGTCAGCCCCTTCATGGTCAAGGTCCTGAATATATCTCCAGATTTAATTTTGAGATATATTGCTTCCAGGCCTCTGTGCTCTTCAGTGCCCTCTTAGTGCAAGTTCCAATTACGAAACTACAAACCTTGCGTGATGGAGGATTTTACCATTATGCCCAAAAGCGAAGGAATAAGCTGCCTTTCTCAGTTTAGGAAGCTCATGCTCTTTGCTTAAATCTCCTCTTCTGAAGATTTGCTTGTCTGTCTTTTTCCTTTTTTATTGAATAGCATTTTATACACCATAACTCAAATCATTTGGGAACTGTAATATATTCTATGCTGCTATGCAGAATTAAGTGGTAATTGTAATGTTAAGCAGAGCTACTTATTTTTTCATTGTTTGGAAAACAACTTTTAAAAATAAATAATTTTGTCAAAAGACAAAGTGCTTAACAGAAAAAGAGGCATAGATTTAGGAGAAAAAGGAAAGAAGAGTGCCTCAAGATTACTGCACCTTCCAGTATCCGATAACTAGTCACCTATTTGGATTTGGAAAGCCCAGAGCAAACTTAGCTATCTTCCTTTACTGAAATATTTTAATTATCATGCTGTTGGCAACTCTGGAGCGAGATTTTCTAAGTCACTTCTATGATGAATATGTTGTTCATATAACTAAGATAAATTGATGCCTAGGCCTGAAATTAGGTCTGATACATCTAGCTATCGACCATATGCTGTTCTAGGGTAAATATCTGTATTTCATCTCCTTGTTTTATCAGCAGAGAAAACAGAAACTCTTCTACTTTTCATCTCAGCATGGAAGGAAGAAAAATTTTAAATTATTTATTGAAATTTGTGTTTACTTCACTTTCACATAAAGAGACTGATTTAATTTTATTAGCCAATGGTCCTTCAGAGAAAAAAGTGTATTGTTTTAATGTTTAAATTAAACACTAGAAATTAAATTGTTAATATTAAAATTTTAATTTTAAAGTTTTAACTCCTCCAAAGTGGATAAATGACATTGTCAAAACAAATTACCTTTGTAAAAACCTTTTAATAAATGGATAGAAAGGGGGTAAGATGACATTTCTTAAGAGACCAAGAAACACGGACTGTAATATATTATATAGAAATACAGACAGAAAATTATGACAAGCTGGATGAGACTTTTAGCTGTTTGGATCTCAGAGATCTCATACAGAAAGGCAAGATTTAGGTATAAGCTGAATGTGACAGCCTGTAAAACGATGTGCTGAAGCAGCCATTAGAGAGGTAGAGGAAGAATTAGGATGATGCAGTGATGGAAAAAGAAGTGAGAGGGTGAAAAAGAAGAGAAAGCTATGGAAAAAAAAATGGTCTGTGTTGAAGACCATATGAGAATGTAGGGTGTGGAGATAGGCTGCTGCCTGTGGAGGGATTAGAGATCCTGGTGAGGAAAGCTATAGTGAATGCATTTGTGGAAGGCAAATAGGGATTGTCTAGATGGGAGAGAAACCCTAATGACTATTTTGCATCACACTTTCTGTGCTTTCTTTGCGTGTTTGACTCATCACATAATAGACAAACTGGGAGCTCAACAGAAATGAGCAGGTCACTGGTCAGTTTTGGTGGGAGAAATGGGACATGACAATCCTTCTGCCTCCCCCAAGCAGCTGCTGCTTGGATTTGTGCTGAGCTGACCACAGCCGCAGTACCTGCTGGTGCCTGCAGCCTAGGCCTTGTCAGGATGGGAATATTTGGGTCCGTTTGTTGCCAACAATGTTTCGTTTCAACAGCTTATTAATAGCCTTAGGTGTGCTTCATAGCAGCAACAGATCTGTACAGCTGCAGCCTCTACCAAAGCTGAGGGTTTAAAAGTTTATGTAGTGCCCAGGTGAGTAATGAGGAGGTTTATATGCAAAGACATAGACTAAGACACAGCTCCATGTTTAAGTAGAGATACAGGAAGGCTTTCCCTGTATCTAAAATTTTTTGGCAGTGCTTGTGTGGTGGCTAAAAGGATTAAATTATTATTATTATTAAGGGTTTTATTTTTTAATATAAAAATAATATTTGCATATTTACATGTATATAGTTTTTTCATCTGAAAAATACGTGCTTATTTCCAATGTGTCAAGGAAGGAAGGAGAATAGGACTATGGGGGAAAAAAAGAGAGGCATTTTCAGTGATGTATCTACTTCTGTTATACTTGGTTGGTTGATATTTACGATGAATTTCCATAGATGTTTTATATGCTAATGTTCAGATTTCATGCTGGATGGCAGAGATTGGTTAGGATTTTTTTTCTACAAATAAGTAACTCCTTGTAAAATAAATAGTAGCTCCTTGTAAAATAAGAGGAGGAAATTAGATAGTGTAAAATGGCAATATTTGTGATTCTTCAAAATAGCTGAATGTATTACCTTCAAAGAACTTAACTGAATACTAACTGTACTTTAGTATACAAAAGCACTATTAGTGCATGCAAATATGACTTCAAGTAAAAAGTTTTACCAAAACAGTATTTTTCTTTCACCTGAGTTTCTATCAGGTTAATTTAGTTTTCTTTGTGAATTAGGAAGAAAATATTGTAATGTAGGAGGTATTAGTAGTCTTTTGTCACCCAAATAAATGCAAAATTTATGCCAATTAAAACAACATGTATAGTTCATATTAACTCATTCCTTTCAATTTATAGGTATTTGAGGTAGAATTGAAATGTTAAAATTTGACAGAAAGCTTTGTTTAGTTCTATGAAATAAAGCTGTTCTCAGTTTAGTTTTGCAATATGTGGCCATTTGGGGAATCCAGGTAGTATTAAACCTTTTTTTAAGGAAAAAAAGATGATGCTGATTCTTTTGTTGTTGGACTGTTCAAAGTTCAACCATAATGAAAACAAGCATTCTGATATTTTAGAGGAATGGTTGTGAAGAAAGGGTTTGATCTCATTGTCAGTTCTGTTGTATGAGATATGTTGGAGAACTGACCTTTTGCAGCTTGTTCAGAAGGTTTCATCATCTCTTCTGAAACGATGACTTTTTGTGGTGGATTTCTCTAGCTTTACTGCCCTTACACACATAGTTGTTTGTAATGTGCTTTATCTTTATGTATCAAAAACCCCTATCCAGAAATTTCCCTGCAGGTTTTCCATCAATCTACTTTCCCCCTTTATTTCCTAAGCCATGTGATACATTTTCAGGAACATATTCAGGAACATATTTACCATGCCGTTTATAAACCAGCCAAACAAAACAACCTGAACACATAGCCCATATAATGTCTTGGACAAAGTATCTTCACAACTCTTCATGCCTTTATTTTTTCTTTAACCACATACTTTGTGGTTTTTATTCATTGCAGTATCATTGGACAGCAATCAAATAAATGAGGCCAATGAGAACTCAAGTGTCTATTTAAACTAAAGGAAAATAGTTAATTTTTTAGATGCTGATACTTTGCTCAAATGTGCGCAAATTACTTGCACACATGCAGGCAGCAACGAAGACCAGTACATGCTTTTTGGTAATACGTGATCTGGGCAGCAGAAAAAAGAAAGGAAGCTTGGAAAGTGCTCAGTTGTGTTTTTGGCAATATTTTGCTCCACAAATTGCTGCCAGAACAAGAACAGTAGCGGACATTGTCTAAAGCAGCTCTGACCATCATCTGAACTCTTGGACCACCCTACGGTTGGATGGATGGTTGCCGGGACATTTCTTTCAGGGGAAGAGTTTCTTCCTTTGCTGTTGCATTTTGGCTGCCTTGTGCTTAACCAGTATGTTTCTTTTTGAGGTGTTAATCTCTTTGCTTCTCCCACAAATGTCATTTGCTCTGTAGGCAGTCACTGAAGTCCTCTCTGTCCTTCAGGATGTAACTTCCATTTCAGACTTCAGTCTTATTTTTGGCTTGCAAAAATTCATAAATCCAGGAAACCTGAACAGTCTTGCAGGCACCAAACACTCAGCAGGAATTAAAACCTTTCTCCTTCCTGATAGTGTAGTCTTTTTAATTTCCTGGTTTATAGGAGCAGAGGAATGAGAAAGAGGACCAGGGAAGCTGAGCGCAGCACAGGACAAAAAGTACTAAAAAGAGAGCAAGACACCTTAAAAGCTGTTAGAAGCAGCTGCTTGTTGAAGCTGATGAAGGAAATAGAAAAAGCTATTGACTAAGGCCAAATGCAGCCTGAAATTCCAGAAGTGACCTGCTGTAAACCCACTCAGCAAGTGAGTGATCTCTGGATATTTAATGCTGACGTGCTCTGGGGTATATGGAGAACAGCCAAGCACTATGAATGTATGCTAAGGAAATAAGCAAGTTGTGCTTTTCCACTGTTTTGTGTGTCACTGGCGTATGGTCGTAGCAGTGAATGATGTGACTATGCACTGCTGAAACTGTAGTTGGATAACTGCTGGCACTCACAGCAACTCACTATTTCTAAGAGTAAGGATGTGAATCAGATGGTTAAAATTATTTAGATTTTTTTTAACAGATCATAAAAAGCTTCATGTAGTGCTATTACCTGTACTTATGAGGTCTTTGCCTTTATATCATCACTTCTGCTATGTCAACAATAGCTGAGAAGTGTTTTTAAATGGTCTGCAAAATTTTTCCTTGTTACAGAAAGTAGCAGAGACATGGTGGTTTTCTCTTATCTGTAATCACAACTGCATGCATCTAAGCCCAGTCCATTAGTACTCAGTCTGATAATTTTAAGTTCCAATGTATGGTCTACTTTAAACATATAATATCCAGAATATTTTGTAAACATATTTTTTCTTTGGATTAATGGAAAGTAAAGCCTTTTTTTAAAGTAAAGTAAAACCTTTTTGTAAACCATTTTTTAAAATAGATGAAAGTAATGCAGGCAAAAAATATTTGCTTTGTAGGTTCTCAGTAAGATATAGTCGTGATTCTTATGTAGACGTGGTGTGATATGGATCTTACAGCATACTGTGCTTTTTCAGCTAAGGTAGAGGGAGTACTTTTGCAGACATAGTTTGTGTAGTGCTGCAGAAGAGTAAGGATTTAATTCTGTCCTCTTTATATCCTGAGTGAATTAAACTTGTGAGAAAGAAGGGGGCCTGTAATAGGACTGTCTTTGGCTGAGCTTGGCAGGAAGGTATTGTGGCCTTTGAAACTTTAGGAGGCATTCTTTGATTCCTTCAAACTTCAGTTGTGTGGTGGTTTAAAAAAAAAGTTATGTAATATGATGACTTAAATAAGCTTGTTTGGTTTTAGTCTCTGAATAAATAATACATTCCCAATCTTACATTTCCTGTAACAAAGTGAAATGTGAGTAGCAATATAAAGTCCCAAACATTTTGATCCCTTTATATTTTTTCTTGCCTTTCTTAGTGCTTACTCTGTGCTCAGAGACTAATACCACGTGGAATTGAACACCTGCAGCCCTTCCTTGGAGTTGTGCTGTATATTGCAGATGAAGGCAACTGCAGGTGCTCTAAATTTCCTAGAACTTATCCCATGTAGCACTGCAAATCTGGAAGGACTTACTGTTCAAGCAGTCTCAAGATGATTTTTTGTAGCTGGATATACTTTGAGTATATGACAGTTTATGCCTATTCTCTGTTTATTTCCCCCAATGACATGTTCATTTCTTTAATTTTCAAAGGTTTGGGGATGGTTTAAAATTATTTATGCGATAAGATCTTATATGGGGGTGTTCTGGATCTTCTTTGAGGGGAATGATTACTTGCTAGTCATCAGCTTTGTCTTCTCTGTATCGCCTATTTGCAATCATCAAATCACTTATTGCTCTTGTCCACAATTCTAGATGTCTACATGAAAAATTGGCATCTTTCTCAGAATGAGGAAATAGTGTTGTCCATGGAAGGAATTGATGTTATGTTTACTTTTGGTTCTTGGAGAATAGTGATACTAACAGTCCTTTTAATAAATAGAGAGTAAAAAGAACTCTGCTTAATAGTCTCTGAGTCTGAGTTGTATCTTAGGTTTGAGACCTTCATCTTTACCTGGAACTATTTCCCTCTTAGATTCTCTTAAGACAGACATTTCTTCTAACCTTTTCAGCTTCATGAGAAAATTAGCTAGTTTTGCCATTTAAGAATTCTGGCCTTTCACTGCAAGCTTTGCGTGTACATGGGTATGAAGCAAACTATTTCAGCCATACAGTGTAAGGGCAGGGCTGCCATATGTTAATACAAGAGCAGAAACAGGGCATGTGGGGTCTGGGGAGTAGTTTAGGATACATGTATTATCATTACCAAAGGAATTACATGATCTTGCACATGTTTCTCAAGGAATGAGTTCCAACGTCTGAAATGATCTGTGGTTCAAAAATCATTATGTAAGAGACTACAGGTATATTGTGTTCTAAGGAAAAGTAGGAAATGGTACAAATATTAAATTTAAAGGGTAATGTAATGTTAAACATCATGAACAAATAGAGTCTTCTGTGCAGCTCAGGGGAGTATATAGCCCTAGGTGATTGTTACAGCTCAGAAAACACAGAAAGCCTTTTGGAGGCTGTGCTAGTAGGTGCAATGAGAGGTAGAGAAGATGGAACAATGCTCTTAGCTCTTCCATTGCTGAGAACAGCAAAACTACTGTAGCAGCGTTTAAACGAACCGCCACAGCACTGAGAGCCTAAAACACTTTGCAAACGTTTAATGAATTTCCAGAGTACACTTTTTGAGAATTTAATTCTAAAAAATGTTTAAAAACTGAGGCAAAGAGCCACACAGAAGTCCAGGCCTTAGCTCTGAGTCCAGAGCCCAAATACTTTCCCACATCTGTGGTAATGCCTTGTTGCTTTTGATCTTTACTCCTGTGTGCATCAGAAATAGCTCATAGAAGCCAGAGGAGTACACAGCTGTACAACCAGTAAATGTCATTAGCTGAGAATCACCTGGACATCACAGACTCGATTGCAAGTGTGCAGGTTTAACTAAGGGTACACAGGAATGATATTTCATACTTAAGATTCAATGTCTTTGGTTTTGATATTGCTGGAAAGTCATCTCTCGCATTTGTCTCACAGGGTCTTTTTTATGTGTTTTATAACTTATTAGACTAGAATGCAAATCAGCTTTAGTTGATTTTCACTGAATATATTTAAATCTGTTGGAATTATTTGGATTTTTAAAAATTTCCTCTTATATCACATCATTATGAAAAACAGTCAGAAAACCATAGATCATATGTAGTATGTATCATTTCAGATAAATACAGATTTGCAATATACAATATAGTCACATACTTCATTTTCTTGGTAGCCTTTTAAAAATCCTCTTAATTATTTACAACAAGATAAATCATTTAACATTTTAAATTTTAATTATCAGCAGAAATCAGCATTTAGTATTCTATGCCAAAGTTTTAAACTCTGCATAGATTCTAAATTTCCTCTAAATAGATTTCAATTAAGCTTCTTGCTTTTTACATTTTTTTTCTTCCTGGGGTATAATTGAATGTATAAAAGACCCTTTAAATCACCACCCTCTTCTCCAAAAAGTGCCAAGATTACATACCCAGCAGTCTTTGAATTCATGACATGCCTTCAGAAGTTTTCAGATATTTGTTTTAATAATTGTTAAAAATTTATTATGATGCATTAATTGTGTGCTCTGTGAGTTATTAAATAGTAAGTTCAACATATTAATCTTTCATGTTATTGTTGTCAGTGCTGTATTGAGGAAGGAAGCATTGATAAAATTCTCCTTTAAAGGTTTTTTTTCTAAAAGAAAACAGTATGTGTACTTATCAAGATACATATTTGATCTATAGGGAAATGATTGCAAGCAAAGTTTTGATATAGCATATGCTGAACTTGAATTAAAAAGATTTTGGTTATGTAGAGTTCAAATTACCTTTGACATATTTTTGCAGGTTAGTTACAAATTTTCAACTAAACATAGAACTCTTCTTTATCATAGAGCCTAACATCAGATTTTAATCATATTTTGTACCCACAGGGTTTTAGGTTTCCAACAGGCCACCTGTCTCAGACATTAAAAAAATCACAGGACAGATGGGAAGGTGAAAGTGGTTGTCCTTGGATAAAGAAATTCTTACACTGCAGGAACAGTCACAGTCAAGGCTGGCCAATATATCACACATATTACTCCTTTCTTCTAGCATTGCTGTATCATGATTGCAAATTTCCCCTTAGTAGTATAAATATAGAATACATCACTTACCCTTTTCCAGTAGCGCGATTCGCAAAACCTGTCTCTGTTCCACGAGATCTATGAAGCACTGAGGGATAACATGGCATGCACGGTGTGTCTCACACATTCCAGAGCTCCGAGAAATCCCATGTTGTTTACTAATGACAAAAGGGTTTGTCTATTTATTTGTGCAGACCTTTGACACTGGTCTGATATGTGTCATGTGTTTTAATATATCAAATATACCAACCTCAGGAAAATTGGCTATTGGAAAAAATAGTAAAATGGTAAAGTAAAAGAAGTAAATTTTAAAGTAAAGAAGTAAAATTCTTCCCATGCATTAACATTGTTTCGCTTGGGGATGATAGCCATTGTACATCACTGGCCAGTGTGACATGGACTAACTCTTCATATAATATAGGAAACATTCAGCAACACTTTAAAGTGCAAGGGGAAAATTCTGACCTCAGGTGTATGTATCCAATTTTTTATTGACCTGAGTATTTAAGAGCCAGTAACTCATTTGGCATAATCAATTTGTGATGAATGAGAGAGCAGGCAAACAAAAAGCTCTCCTGTATTTGGCCTGTGTGAAGATCTCATTCTACTTTGAGCTTTTTGTACCCTTCCCTGAGACCAAGAAGCAAAAGCGGTAATGGCAGTATATACTGTTCCACAGCTGTAAAGCGTGCAGAAGTTCAATTACAAGCATTAAACCTGTGAGGTTTCACCTGACCTACACAGCAGAGGGGTGCTACTTGGTGGCAAATAACCTGATACTGCCATCTAGCCCATGGCACTGAAGAGGCTGGATGTCCCTGCCTAGAAATTAATATTTTTAGATACAGTTTTTAAAGTCAAGAGAATCCAAATGCAGGGGAGGAAAAAAAAATCTCATAGTAGGAGGTTGTAAATTCACTATGTAGATTGCTTTCTTAGTGTATCCTTTGTTGCATGCCAGCTACTAACATAATCATTGACTAGGGTGAAATCAGAGTTCCCCCCCAGTTCACAGTGCCCACCCCTCTGACAGGAGTGACGTGACAGTCACTGTGAGCCCTCAGTGTGATCCTTAGGAAGGGGAGGAAATTGAAACTGCTGTCTCTGTTTTTCATGCTTGTTCTAACCACTGTGCAAACAGAAGCATGCGTGAGTCTCTTCTAGATTCTGGTTTTGAGTAAAGTCATAACTGCAGTGATGTTTTGTGCGAAACCTGCCCACTGGGGCATCACTTTAGGCAGGACCTGAGCGCACAGCAGATCAGGCTGCCATTGGATGTAGTTGTTGGACAGGTACATAAGGATTGTTCCCTCACCTTGCTTGGGTGAGAACAAGGATGTTTCAGGTCATGGAATTGTAGAAGTGGAATTGTAGAGCTTGGAGGAGCCTGTGGGAACTGAACGATCTCTGTTTTTTAAAAACTCTCATGATTTACATTAGGCTGAAGAAATGCAGTTCTGATCCTAGACAGCCTCCAGATTTCCAGATTTTTACTCCTCGGTCCAGTGGCACATATTTTTTAATTAATTAATGCTTGCAAAAAAGTTTCATGTGGAAATTCCCCTGGTTATTTTGTTTAAAAAGGTATACAGGTAGTTCTGCTTGTCCCAGCGATGATCTGTCTTGGTTTAGATCCTCTTTGTGGAGACTTGGATCTTCTTCAAAATGTTTGCATCTCTATATGAATCTAAGAAATAGGATTGGAAGGATTTGAGTTGGAGCTGGGGATAGCAGGGGAAACAATCGACAAAGGGTATGTACTTCTGAGCACAGACCTTTGCTATCAGGTGCAATCATAATCTTTCTTATAAACTTGCTTGGCTTCCTCTTCAGATCATTGTTTGACTCTGTCTGTACTGATTTCTGGCCCAAATTGCTGCTCTCTTGGAAGGTAAAAGACGAACACAGGAAAGGAAGATGGATGGCAAAGTGCTGGCCCTCTTGATAAATGTGAGAGAGTTCCCTTTATAGCCACTGTGGTGTTGGTTAGCAGGTTTGTGGGAAACATCTGAGTCATTAACAAACATGATTTGTTCATTCTTTACCTACTACTATCCCCGAAAGTTTTTCCTCAGAAGGTTTTAAGTTGTCTATGAGCAGGGCTCACTGGGAGCTATCCTCTGCTCTGAAATCTTTAAGAAAGTCTATTCTGACAAATAATTTCATCTCCATGGACTATAATAAATTTGTTTCCTCTTGTATTGTGGTGCATATTTGCACAGAATGTAATCTTTCTCTTTTTCTCCTTCCTTCTAACACCCCCTCCCCCCCTTTGTCCTTAATAAATACGTTTGTATAGAAATAAGGATGTGGAAAGACAAGCATGCCTAATATTGAAGGACAGTATGCTTGTGCCTAATACATTCGAGCAATTGTTCAAGAATAATTCATCTTACGTGAAGATTACCCTGTAAGGCTGCCAAGGTCACAGGGACTTTATCAGCTGTACAAATGCTCCTTGTGTGTTTTAAAGGAATAACCTTAACATTTCATTAAATTTAGTTGAAGCAATTTAATTTATTTATTTATTAAGTTTTGTTTTTTCTATTAAAATATTTGATAGTTTTTCCTTCCTTTTTTTCCCCACCTCATCTTTTTGTAATTAATATAAATGTGGTAGAATTACTTCTAGATTAGTTCTGTTTCGCTCTAGAGCAGCAGCTCCCAAATGTGAGGTGCCAAGCCCAAAGGTGGGTTGTGAATGAAACCTTGGAAATCCTGCTTTACAGTGCTTAGGTTTTTCTATGAGATATAACTCAATTAGCCTTGAAAACATGAGTGGTGAGGGAAGGTGTGACCAACTGCTGGAGCCCTCTTTTAATTCAGTGTTAAAAGAAGCCACTATCACACATTTAAAGTAGAGAAGCCCTAAGTGTCAAGATTCAGACAATTCAGAGCTATGGCAAGAACTTCAACCAGAATATGAAATGCTTTAATTCATTGTGCTCTGTACCTCTTTTAGTGAAGGTAACTCCCCAAAGATAAAGAGCAAATATAAAAAGATAAAGGGCAAGACCTTTGTTTTCTGTAAATCTAGGAAAGCCTATTTAGTTTTCTAGAGGTAAAGTGCTTCACACCAGCTAACTGGCCTATAAACCCTCTAAATATATTCCCACTTACTTGCTTTCAAACAATTTCTTCTCTCTGGAATGCCTAGTACCTGCATTTTTTGGTAACAAGCTTTGAATTCAGCATTACTTAAATTAATTTCCTTTGTATTAGAAAACAAACCTGCTGTAGACTGCCTGTGAACCATTGGTCTCCTTGGCATCTCCAACTAGTTTTAAACTCCTTGATAATACTAAAAGGGGCTTTGCAAACTAATTTAAATATTTTCCACTAGTACTTATATGGATAATAAGGCTGTAGTTTTAACAGGGATTCATGTGATTGTGAACTGGGAGTAAGATGGCCTGCAGCATCATATTCAAGAGAGAGAATATCTGCACAAGGCTGTCAGCTAGAATGTTAGTTTGCATTTGGAAGATATTTTGGAAACTCCTGATGGCATTAAAGGATGTGAAACCCTACATTATAACGACTGTGGGAAAAGCCTATGACCGTTTTTTCAGTATAATCCCACCAGCGAAAAGTTTGTAGATTGTATTTGTTAATGAGTTAATGACTTGATGCCAGTTTTCTAGAGTTTATCTACATGTAATATGGTAAAAATATTGATGTGTTCATTCTTTGTGAAACTGGAAAATGACCATTCAGTGAACTCCTGACATGGTTATGTAGACTGCTTCAATTATCTTCCACAAGGAAGAAGAGCAGTGAGTGTCTAACATCATCACCAAAAAGAATACAGTCCTCTAAGATAGATGCTGTTGACAAAGACAGGCTGGCCCCATGACACCAGCATGAAATCATGAAAGCGTCTTAACTCATGAACAACTTGCACTTAGAAAATCATGTAGAATTAGTTTGGTTAGAAAACCTCTGCACCATTCATTTATTATTTAATCTTATTTTACTTTGTACAGACAAGCTATCTGGCCTAGTGTAAGGCTTCACACTGCCAATTACTTCAAGGTGTTAGTTCATATATTATTTAAAGCATAAATCTTGTACAGGCTGTCCATTGATGACCCTGTGAGGAGCTTATAGTAAATGCCTTTCATCATTGCTGACTGACTCATGTGCACAATTCTACCTGCTGAGCTAAACAGGCCAGTAGAACTGATGCATTTGTAAGATATTGGATTTAATAGCCTTTTTTTTATGTGCTTAAATGATGGAACTTAGTACATATAGCTGAGGCCAATGTTAGTATTTAAGAAGTGAGGTTTTATAAAGTGTCATGCATTGTATTTGTTTCTGCTATTTGAAAACAGTGCACAATTCGTTTTCTGTGCTTTGTACCTTAAAATGAGCTTTTAAAGGCATTGCTGGCATGTTGGAATAAGTAAAATGTTGCCATAGGAAGCTACCTAATGTATTCAATAGAATATTCATACAAATTCCCTTTTTAAGGCAGATTCTGGGGTTATGTTTGTTCTCCCTCTCCTTCCTCAAATCATCCCTCTCAGGCTGATTTTTAAGTCTAGTGCAGTGATACCAGCAAGGTGCTCTCTGAATAGCCTGGAAAGAGACTTGCTCAAGGAATGCAGCGATTGCATCTGATGGGTTTATGTGCCATTAACAGTGTCTGTCCCACACTGAATGTGCCAGGTATTTAACTGGGGACTGGTACTAATTTCAGAGCTAATACTAAGCCGTTCCACATCAATGCTTACAGCAGGTGGCTTGAATTGACAGTGTAAAGGGAGAAAAAAAAAGTGTGAGAAAATTACCATTGTACTATAGAATTTCTCTGATTGAATTGACTGATTATACTGTCAAAAGAGCATTGGGAAACTGGCAGTGCTTATAAGGAGGAAAGAAATGACAGGATTCTTTTAGAAAGAGGTTCTCTGACTTTGCACAGTCAAATAGCTCAAACTGATGATAGAATATTATGTTAAAGGTTTTAATCTAGCACTTAAGAAATCTGCACGTTCTTCAGTTTAGGACTTCTCAAGCTAGTGTCCTGTGTAAACTGATCCTGCGGTTTTCTTACTCTATACTGGCCCTCTTTCAGTACCCAGAGGAGATTCAACATGAATCAACATACGTGATTCACCATAGTGAATCCCACTTTCCTGCACTAGCTTTGAGTTTAATTTTTAAAAAATCCCCAAAACTCAAATAAAAAACCCAAAACCCTTCCCCAACCTGTCACCTTCCAAAGACAACAGCAGTATTGTATTTGGAGAACAAGTTGTGTTCTCCATGTAAGACACATGGAGAATGTATATGAAGCTGTAGTCAGTGGCTTGTAGTATTGCAACACTGTTAAATACATGGATAAAGCATATCTTAAGTGAGTTGTCTCAAATGCATTACTCACCACCAAATTATTCTTCTCCCACTCAAATTCAATGAAAGACACAAATCAGAGAAATAGTCTGAATTTTTTTAGTGATATAAATTAAATTGTTCAGTATTGCCCATTTATCCTGTTAATTTTAAATTCTTAGCTATGCCCTGTGAATGCCCTGTGATAGCACTGCTTCGTTTTGGGGTTTTTTTTTTTTGGTTTAAATTCATGTTTGATGGAACAAATATTTTCTTGATCATACAATACCGCTGATTTCACCTAGGGAAATTTGGGTCTTACCATCTGTTCTACTAAGGGTGTGTGCACTTCTTTGCTGATATCACCAGTGACCAGAATTTTCTCCCTACGTAGGCTTCAAGATTGGATAACAAAAACAGCTTTAAAAAAAGCCTCCAACCTGTCCTTGCATGGGTGGCATGGAATTTCATGAATGTAAATAAAGTAAATATTGCCCAATTCTTTCTGACATTACAAAACAGAGTTGACATAAGAATGTTTCTTCTACTTTTTCGAAAAATAAAGTTGGCTTGTGATGAATAAGAACTAAATAGAAACAAGTGTTGATTTCTCTATCAGATACATCTTATAAATCAATCCAGAGACTTATTAACCTTTTGGGTTTTGAAATCATGACAGCTAACCTTATTAGTGAAATTTTGTTCAATCTGTGAAGAGAAGACATGGTATAGGCTGCCAGAATAAATACTCTCTCATATTACTTGAACCACTATGAGTGCATTAACTCATGAGATTCATGGTTTATAAAATTGGGGTACCACTGGAAGATAGGCTAAAAATGGAAACTGGGAAAGGGGTGCGTGGAAATGGAGACCAGTCTGCTAATCTTCAGTCATAAGACAGAATGTTATATATAACCTAGCTTATGTATGATGACATGCAGTATATAGCAAGCTTAATTCTTCAAAGAAAGGGAAAATTTTCTATTTGAAAGTGTATTAGAAGATGAATATTTTTGATGCACCACTTAGAGTGTTGGAAGGCTGTGGCTGCCTTATAGTTATTCCAAAACAGCAGGAAACTACATTCCATAGGATTTCTATGGTGACTACAGAGAATTTGCTCAGTTGCTTCCAGAGCAACCAGCTCTGACTTACAGTAGCGGTAGGGCTAATACTTGGAGCTAAGCAGTTCTGCTTGTTTCTGAACTGTATCAGTGCAGCATAAATACAACAGGCTAATACAATAGATTTTATTATCTACAGACTTTATCAGACCATTTATAGATTGGCAAATATAGCAGCAGAATCTGGAAAAATGCAATATCTTCAAGTTGTTTTCTTATGCCAATCAAATTGTAAAATTGTTTTTCTCTTTCCATTTTAAAGATACGAAATCCTTGCATCTTTGTGCTTTTACTAGTTGTAAATGTTGATATTACAAGGGCAAAAGTATTTTGTTTAGACCAGATTTATCGAGGAAGCATGCTTTCTTCAAGTTGCCATTCAGCCTCTTTACCAATTTGAAAGGGAAGAATAGTATAAAAGAATGACTAGCATTACTGCTGGATTCATAAATTTAACTTCCCTTTGTGTATGGAATGAAGAGATATATCTTGCTATTTCACAGCTGACAGCATGAATGGTGTAGATTGTCATATTTATAATGTAGGTGAAAAAAGTTAATACCATGTAGCATGTAAAACAAAAATAAAATGGCCAGTGCATTGTATAAAAGTAAAAGAGGTTAAACTGTTTACTATTCATTGCTCCGAACATATTGTTTGGTGGAGATTATGGATCAATTCTTCTTTTACTAACTGTCACTCTCCTTACCTAGGATTCGGTTTTGGCATAACTCAAATTGAAGATCTCAATAAATTTATTTGGCTGTCAATTTAATTTGATGCAAGTTGATGAAAGTTAAGTCCAGTGCTACAAAAAGAAAATCAGTACTGTGTATTAATCTTCATTGAAAAATTCACTCACAACCTTTTTTTTCCCCTCAGGAACATTTTTTATATGTCATTATTTAGCTAACATGCACATTTTTCCTGTTTCCACTCTTCTTTAAATTTAAAATTCCTTTTGTATGTGTCATGGATTCTTCCTATTCCAGCTCATGGTCTCACAAGTAGGAGTATTTGATAGAAGGGAAGAGTGAATTAGATGTCTCTGGAAGCAGTAGGGTCTGTCACTTTTTGAGTAAAAAGTAAAACCTTTTTATTCAAGAGAAAATTAATTACAAACAAATGAAAACATTTTAATATGGATAAGAGTATAGCGTGGCTGTATGTGGTAGATGTGCAAATTAGGTGAAAAATAGAAAGTAGGCATATTTTCTCCATTCTTATGAAGACAGGCATGAAATCATGACCCATGGACAATGCTTCAGACGTATTGAAACCACTGTCTCAAATTTTATTCAAAAGTATTTGCCAACTGCAAAATCTTTAAAAGCTCTGCTGAATTTTTTGGACCCATCCCTAAAAATCAATTAAAAACTATCTTCATAGCAATTTGGAAATGACATTAAGAACATAGTTTGCTTTGGAAAGGTTGGAAAATTTGTTTTCAGCATTTTGGGAGTTCTGTAGCCCTCTGGTGGAATGTCAGGAGAATCTACAAGGAAAATATTTGATAATCCTTTACTATTCAATCATGTTTAACCAGGAAGCTGAGTAATATATTCTTTCCTTTGCTGTTTATACAGAAGTGGTGCAATTGGTTATAAAGCCTAAGTATGCAAGAATTGCATGAAAAGCCAATATCTTCCTTTTTGTTCAAGTTGTGCACCTTGCAGCAGTGCAGGATGAAAGACAAAAAAAGTCTTAACTTGTCTGGTTGGGGAGAGGGTGCTTGAGGGGTGCTTGTATCATTGGGGAGAGGGCAGCAAGAATTTTCCATGTCTTGACCAGAAATGTTCGCCTCTGATCAGAGGTGTTCAGGCTGTGTCCCTGAAAAGATGGTTCTATGAAGAACAGCTCTTGGGTTTGCTCAGGAACTGCTGCTTTGTTCTCACAAGGAAGTTTTCTTGCTGAGACAGTGAATGAAAAGCAACATGTGTTCCAGAGGAAGACATGGTAGCAGAAGAGGAGTAAGTAGTGATATTGTAGTGTGGAATCATGCAATCTTAATAAGAGGAAGTGGAAACCAGTTTCCTTTAGTGTAGCAGAGGTAAAAGAAGAGCACAGCCACAGCAGGCTTTTTTGGCATGGAGGTACGGAGACAGCAACAGCAGTGGTCCTGCAAGAAGTGGTGAGGGGTTATCAACTTATTTTTCAGGTGGCATAACCTCATTGCAATTGATTTTTAGTGAAGACACGGGGGCATGACTCCTATTGATGTACATGGAGGCAGTCATGTCAGAGTGAGTAGAAAGGTAATAGAGAACAAAATCACAGTAGGAAAGAATAAAATCTGGAGTTTTGGGAAAAGGGAAAGCTGCTGAATATCTGTTAGAGGATGAAAGGAAGACAAAGTAGTTGATTCTGGTGGGAGGAAACACATGAGTCCTCTGGGAGTGGGCAGTGAGCAAGAGCTGTGCTTGGAAAGGAAAAAAGCCATGAGTGCTTTCTAGGGAAAGGAGATTCCATAGCGGGACCTGAAAAGTGCTCTGCCCTTGTTGTGTGGCCCAGCTGGTAGAATAAAAACTGCCAAATTAATACCTTGTGAATCTGAATTTTCTAAGAGCTGACAGTGAGACACAGAATCACAGAATCAATTAGCTTAGAAAAAGACCTTTGAGATCATAGAGTCCAACATATGAACTTATACCATTTTGTCAGCTAGACCATGGCACTAAGTGCCACATCCAGTCTTTTCTTTAACACCTCCAGGGATGGTGAATCCATCATCACCTCCCCAGCCAGTCCATTAGAATGCCAAATAACCCTTTCTGTGGAGAGCTTCTTCCTAATGTCCAGCCTAAATCTTCCCCTGAACCAGCTTAAGACTGTTCTCTCATCTTGTCACAAGTTTCCTGAGAGAAGAAAGCAACCCTCAACTGGCTATAACCCCCTTTCAGATACTTGTAGAAAGGGATAAGGTCTCCCCTGAGCCTCCTCTTCTCCAGGCTAAACAATCCCAGCTCACTGAATCACCAATTCTACAGCATGGGAGTTTGCATTGGCCAGGAAAATAAATAAATGAAAATTCTAAGTAGTCCAACTCTTGTCATTGTGGATCTGACAAATTTTAATAATTTCAGTGCTCAGCCAAAAATAATTTTTATGATGACTCTACAGGCATATAGGATATTTACCAATGTTCCCCATCTCATAAATCAATTATTTTTTGAAACTAATTCTGTGCTGTGTCAGGAAGAGAAGCAAACTCTATCTTCAAACTGAAAAGATGCTCTACTAGCACTACCATGTCTCCATTCCTTTACTACCAACTCAGTTTTGAAAAGAGCCTGACATGTTTCTTGCAGAATGCATCTACTCAAAAAGAGTTTTTGAGCAGCCTAAAGATTTTGAAATTTTTGTTGTCAGGATTTTTGTTTGACTATTACCTGTGTGGCATAGTAATTCTCTATTACTCCAATCACAATTTAATCAAGATAAACCAATCAGAACTGGGAGGTCAGTGAAGTTGCAAATAAAACAGGACTACTAAAATGAAAGCTTATCCTGTTATTGTCATGTGGCAAGACTGCTATTTAGGTTAGCTTTGGAAATGCTCCTTTCTGATATTTGAAGTTATGTGCAAAATGCATGCAGGTTGAATTTCCAGGTGCTGAAGATGTTGCTGAGATGCTGGGCTGTATTTGGTAGATTGATTGGAATACACACAGTGGATCTGCTCAGAAGGATAAGCAGTTAGTGTCTACAGTCTCCAGCTCAGCAGTGCTCTCATCTCTTACAGGACATTCTTTTGTCTTTATTTATTTCAGCCCTAAACAAGTTCTAAGATCTGCCAGAAGAACTTTATATCTTAAACCATGAACAGATTTCTTTCTCTTCTGCAGAATTTCAAGACTAAATCCTTTGTTAGCTTTTTGAGAAAGAAATTTAATTGCTCCCAAGCTAGGATGCTTTGTGCCAGGTTTCAGGCTGTAGCCACATCTTATTGCCAAGTTCTGAACCCCTGAAAATAAGGGCTTATAGAACTGCTGACACAACCTTAACTATAATAATGCGAATGACACCACCATAACACTAATGATAGATGGCACACATTTTAAAACATTTAAAATGATCATAGCCTTAAAGTCAAACACATCTGGGATATATTAATGGTATATGAACTGCCCTGTGTGGATCTGAATTATGAACAGCGCAGAGATGGAAAGAGATAAATTGCATAATAAATCACTTTACTTATTGTATTGTTTACTTAAAAAAACCCGTATATACTTTCTGTTTATGCAGCATGTCAGATGTTTGAAAAAAGATGAATAGTTCTAAATTCATATTTATTCCAAAGAATGAATATTTAGCACTCTGTTGTGTCACACTGACTTCTGAGAAATAATTACAGGATATGGTTTTACCAACAATGATGCTCAGAGGCCATTGAGTTTTTATATATTTAGTGTAGTTTTATCATCTGATCATTTTGTTCTTTTTCATGTCATGAATTTATGGAAGTCAGTGTTTTTCAACCCTCATTTTTAATTTTGGCAGAATGGCACATCATCTCTGATGGTGCTAAATGGATAATTGAAGAAAATGTTTCACAGTCTTTCATCCTTCACTGTATTATAGTACCCTAATTCTCAAAACTTGTGCAATAGTTTTAGATTTTATTTCTTTCAAATGTCGCTTTGCCAAACTGATTAAGCACAAGCGATTGAAAGGGCTTTCCCAATCTTTCTTATCTATAAGAACACTGGTTCTCTGCAAATAAGTCAGATGGACTTATTTTAAAATTCTTCCCTCAGTAGTGAAGTAAAAATAATTTATGGGCAAAATTCACACATGCATCTGAGAGAGGAGGATTTTTCAAGGGAGCTGCCTATGGGTCAAAAGCCCCACAGTCAGCTTAGACCCATGATGGTGAAGTCATAAACATCTATCCCATCCTGTTTCACAGTGGCACACTGATTCTTATCTTTAGCTTTCTTTTTTGTCTTCTCTCTTCCAGGATTTTTTTGTGGTTGTTGTTGTTTTTTGTTGTTTTTTTCCATTTAGTCTTTCCCCATGCCTGGGCCTTCAGGAATACGCTCATTGCTTTGCTTCAGGAGCCCAAAACCAAAGCTTTCCTTTTCTAGGACACATTTAAAGGTGGCATGCAAGCTAAAACCTTTCAATCATTGTTTTTGGATAACTAATGTTACAGTAACACTGAGCATTGAGCACTGAGCAGTATTTAATGCATTTAACATAATAATTCAGTTTTTTCTTCCTGAAAGCATGGACTTTTTGTGCTTGTCTTTTATTTTGCCTACTTCTTCTTTTCCTTTCGTCCACTGCCAAGGCCCTGTTTGTTCTTGCACTTCTTGAAATGTTTCTCCCAGAACTGATACTTTTTCCTGTTTTCTCTTCTGTCCCATTTTTGCTTTCAATTGGTTGGCAAGATTTAGTTCTACCCCTGCTGATAGCTCAGCTCTGGAAATTTTGTTTCCAGCATATCATGTATTAAATCTGCTCTACTGAAGAGCTAAACAGGCTCCTCCCCTTTGCTTCCTGCTGTCTTCAGAAAATGCTTCATTTCTAACAGGCGAATGTATTCCCAGCTACTAT
The DNA here is from genome assembly GCA_024865655.1 of Emberiza elegans. Classification (NCBI taxonomy): domain Eukaryota; kingdom Metazoa; phylum Chordata; class Aves; order Passeriformes; family Fringillidae; genus Emberiza; species Emberiza elegans. The sequence goes on from JALJVW010000139.1 coordinate 28,180,096, forward strand.
TTTTCATGTAGCCTTAGAAAAATAACAGAAGAATAAGACATGTAAGAAAAAGCAAACTTAATAAATATTGTAAGATTATGAGTTTAAAATATGCTATTTTCTAACACTATTTATTTCCGTACTTTTTTTCCTTTAAGGGTGTTTTTTTTTTTCCTTTAAGGGTGTTTTTTGAAAAAAAGTAATGAAATTTAGAGCAATTTTTCTATTTCTCTGCATTTACTGTACTGTAAAGTGTAAGGGAAAGTGTTTTCCTTTTGCCAAAGTATAATCTGGAGGTAATATTTTTATTTTCAAATGAAACTTAACTGGAGGAAACTTTTGCTTCAGTACAGAACAGGCACAAAGGAAAGTTCTACAAAGATAACAGAATGATCCCAGAGTTCTAAAAAGATATAGGTTTTAATGTAACTTATAAATCTTAGACTTTCAATTGTATATTATTCTAAAGATAAACAGTAATTATTGTTTCTTGATGGTTTATCACACAACAAATCAAAGAAAGTGAGATTTTAGAGTTTTCAGAAAAGCAAAAATATTATGAAAAAGGAAAACACTTTTGAAAGGCATTTTTTTAATTACCGATTAAATTTTAATATCTAAAGGCCAGGTTCTGTGAGATGCAGCTTACAAAAAATAAAAAAATAGCCCTATTTAATCACACACTGTGATTTGAAAGAGCCAAATTCTTAATATCCAAGATTTCAAATGAAAGTAGCAAGTTCAGCGGTTCTGAAAGATGGAATGTCTCCCAAGATGTTCTTTAAAAGTAGTGGAAGAGGGGTTTTATTTTAGTGTTGCTAGTAGTTATATATAATCTGGAAGTTATTTTTGATTTTATCTCTTGAAATAGTTGTGGTTTAGATTGATTATATATATACATTGTCAAATCTCATTGTAATAATTTTGAGAGATTTGTATGGTCATTGTCCATAGCATTTTAAGACCTTAGGTTTCTCTTCTCTTTAGGGAATTTGTACCTGATTATTCTTTCCTTAATCTCTTTTAAAAATACTTGACAAAATAGGAGTTTACCTCTCTTGAAGAGGTCTACAAACATGTTCACAGCTTGAATTATGCTGTTTGCAATACTTAGAGGCACTGAAATACTGAGCTGGTGCTCCAGGTTCTCCATCATTTCCTCTATATTCTATACAGATTATTGTACACTGACAGCCCATTACGTGTCTGAATTGTAATGCTCCTGCACAGGATCTCAGTAAGTCTCAGAGTACATTTATTCATTAAGAGCTATCTATCAAAGCCAGCAGAACACTGATGTGATTCACAATATCCCTTAAGATGGTGTCGTCTATTTTATTAAACTATTCACTGTATTTTTGTATAAAACGGAAGTTAATATGGGCTGTGGTCCAGAAAAGCACTTTAGGCATGTACATAATGTTGAACATAAATAGTTTCACTGGCCTTGGTGACACGATTCATTATCTTATAATTATTTATATATTTATTTCTATAGTTAAACTTTCTATGGGATCAAGCCCACAGGGAAACCATACACTCAAGGGAGCCACCATGAAGGGTAGAAGTCCACAAATAGTTTTGTTTTGTTTTAGAAATTTACTTATAACCCAACATTATTTTTGACATTTATTATAGTAAATTGAAAGAGACTACTGCTTGGTACTTACCAATATGTTATAGAAGACCCATTTCTTCTCTTTATTTAAGAAACATTAATATAGATCTAATCTATACCGCATTCTATGACTCAGAACTTTTACTTTCTGGAACTCTTAAAACCCTTTGGGAGAACTTTTTCTTCTTTTTCTAGGTAAACAGTAAAACAAACATTGTGATTTGTTGTGTCCCAAAGTTAGCAGTTGCACAAGCTGTAGCATTCAAACATTAGTCCATCAGATTGATTTTGTGATGAATTTGCAGAGACCCTGTTGATTATTTTGAACGACTCTGGTTGTGATTTGGTGAGGAAGGTGGCAGGACAGGTGCTCACAGTGCCACGGAGCTGTGTTTATTTGTGGCACTTAGGTGTACGCGTTGTTTGTGCAGTGCCTTTTCTACTGCTAGAGATCACGTCCTCTCAGCCCCATTGTGGACTTTATTGAAAGCCTACAGAGAGATAAGTGGAAGAACTATTGACTGTAGTCTTTGAATTCCTGGCATAAATCATTCAAGCACCGAATGATGTAAATACATTTTGACGCCTAAAGATTGTATAATCTGAGCATCTGGTAGTGATAGAAATGGCTGTGGGCAGGTGATGTCACCATCACTTTCTCCATTTGAGTTGCTTTATCATACACTCATGTGTGCATTGTCATTTTTTCAAATGGCACACAGCAAGCAATGATCAAAAGTAGTCCTTAAGACTTTTCTCTAAAACTAAATAATGCAGTGTGGTTTTTTTCTGTTCTAAATTGAAAGCTAAGAAACCTGTTACATATGTGTGCGTGTGGGAAAGTGTGCATGCATATATGTGTGCATATGTGAATGCACAGGCACATGGGTGTATTTTGGCAGTAAATGGTTGCCTCAATAAAAAACTATTTCCTAGCCACTTGTCAAAGGTGGCTTGTACTCTGCTGTTACAGGTGTGACCGCAGCATCCATAGGCATACCCAGTGTAGCTTCAACCAAAAGTAGCCAGGCTGTAGCAACATGGATTTCAGTGCATGCTAACTGCCCAAATATGCAAATAGCCTGCTGGCTGCCTCTCTGCAGGGCGCCTGGGGACCGGTAATACAGAGCTTTACCATCATTCATACCACATCCGGCTTTGGTCTGCCTGCACTCACACATTCACACCTCTGCTTGCTGCACAGACAAAGCCCTGGTGGATTATTTGGAAGGCAGCGTCATGTTACAATTTTCTGCAAATGTGAAAATGGTCTTTTTCTAACACTGTTCTAAAGGGAAGAAACTGCTTAAGACTGTATTGTGAACTCTTTGTGTAGTTTCTGTTCAGCTTCTAATGTTGAATAAAGCACAGGAACTGTGTGGATTAATTGAATATGGGTCAAAGAACTGTATCCAAAGAGTCTACCTGTGCTCCTGCTTCTGTCATTTCTGATGCCTGGAAAGCTGTTGCCTCCACATGTTCTGCTTCAGGTGCCAATGCGTGCTCCAGGGAAAAGGACACACTTTGCATCCATGCATATCAAGATGAGAATAATCAATCAGTTTTTCTTCCACCCAAATAAAAAAGTCTATGAAAGATTGAAGTTTCAGTTTTTTTGCAAATGAGTTATTTTGCTTTAATTATTTTCTGAGGAGCCTTGTTTTACAAAATAATAGCTAAGAATAAAAAATTGACTATCATCCTATATTTTCCAGTCCTATGAAAATGGAAATAGGCTTATGGTATAATTCAATGCAATTAGATTTTCTGTTTAGTTAGAATCCAGTTCACTGAAATAATTCAGAATCAAAGAGGTGCCTTCTCAGTTAAGGGAGGAAAAGAACTAGCTCAGTTGCATTAAAAATGTGAATAGTCAAGAATCCAAACATGTAATTCTTTATAGCAATGGTGAAATGTACCCTCTAGTTCCAAATGTTTAAACTTCAGCAGTTCTCATGCAGATTAGGTAATTGTTTGCTGAAATGCCAGCTGTGGATTCAACTGCTGGTTAACTAGCCAAAAATGAGGATTTGTAGGTGAACAGAAATACTTACACGTTTTAGTAATAGTGGAAACTGTAAAGAATTGAGATTTTAACTTGACAAATATTTTTTTAAAAGTCACACTGCTAAATATTTTGAATGTATTTTTTCCTGACTTCTCATATTGCATCAAGCAGTAGTTGCAAATGCATGCTTTGGAGATTTTCAGAAGTGAATAGTTTTAGAAACTCATTTTATATTTTTCAGATGTGCATAGCTCATAATATTCGAAATTGGTGTTTGATATTTCTTTATGACTATTGCTACTGACTTTATGACCATTTTACTAAATTATACTTTTGTATTTGAAATAAAAAAGTATTACTTTGAAATGAAACATGAGGAATGAAGTGGTGTCAGGGATTTGGCTGGACACACTTTAAGCAACCAAAATTTGCTGGTGTATCCACTGCTGAAATAAGTGTATATGCTAGAAAGGTGGAAAAAAATCCCAAACAAACCAATCACAGCCCTTTCTAATACCTCTATGGCAGCAAAACTGGAAAGAAAATGGAAGAGGGCCAGAGCAAAGGTCTAGTAGCTTATTCTGTTTTGGGAACAAATGTAATGTAATTTTTACCAGTGTAGGCTAAGTTACACTTACCCAGGGTGTTGGGGCAGGGAAGGAAAGGAACCCTATTAAAGACATAATGATAAAATTATTTTAACTCTTTAAGTATATTCACCCTTAAGTTCTTACGTTGTAGTTTTGGTAGTGGGTGGGGAGGGCTTGGTTTTGCAAAGTGCAGATTTGAGGAAGTCTATAAAGTAAATCAAAGAACATCTGTTAAATGTTATTAAAGTGACCATGCTAGAATTCATGTTGGACTGAATAAAGAAACTTTCTTTTTTCCTTTTTTCTTTTTCCTTTTTTTCTTTTAAAGCTATTCTTTTTTTTTCATTCCAGTGGTGAGAAAGTAGTAAAAAAGACTGCAAATTCTTTTGATTTTTTTATATGGTCTCTAGTTTTTCACATGTTTTGTATTATCTCCAATTATCTTTTCCCATTTTGCATTATCTCCAGTTAAATATCATTTTCAGTACAATGTATTTTGAATATTCTGTATGTTCTCGGTTTTTCAAGAAATAAGCTTATACATTGTGACACATAAAACAAAAGCAGAAAAGACACAAGAATGCAGCTGTTTATTACTAGCTGATGAAGAATTAAATAACTTTTTTGGACCATCTGCAAAGCTTACTCATATGGCCTCTGCTTTTTACTGTTGTAAAATGTAGCTTTTGAATTAGTGGTGAATTGGAGCTCTGAAATTATCACTACTAATCATGTATTGTGAAGGAATGGAAAATATACTATTCACAGAATCTCTAACTATTGCTTGATTTTATAGTTACTGTATTCATTTTCTATGACAGTGGCATATTCTAGCATGTCTTATCTCTTGCCTTATCTCTTCTCAAATTAAAGTGCTAGTAATGAGGGAAGGGTATGCCCCTAATCCAAGGTTAGGAGGTGAGAAGGATTAATTTAAATGGGGTCACAAGATTTTCACCTCTCCCTTCACTGTAGACTTACAGCAGACAGCCTTTCACAGGGTAAGGAAGAGTCCTGTGAATCACAGAGCCTTTGGAAGCAGTGGCAAGGTGGAGCAGGGATGCATATTGGCTTTTTCTCCTGAATGCTACCTTTCTCAAACTGAGGAAGAAATTACAGGGAGCCATGCTTAAATTTTGCTTCTGTGTGGCATTGCAAACCATTTGTATGCTTTGGGTTGGAAGGGACATTGAAAGATCATCTATTCCTGCCCCCTGATAACAGTAAAGGGGCAAAAGCATCTGCCTGGTTATGCAGCTGTGCACCTTCAACAGTCAGTTCAGTATTTCAGGATTGTGGGAGAATCAATTCATCTGTCAAACCCTTAGGAGAGGAAAGGAAGGACATGGGGGATGCTTCTATTGGTGCTCTCCCAGTCTGCCATCCCAGTCTGCATTGCTGAGAATGCACCTCATCCTGTCATCCAGGTCTTTAAAGAAGACATTAATTGATATTGGCTCTGAAGGACACCAGTAGTAAATGAGTTGCCGTTTAAATTTCTACCACTGATCACAACCTTTTGAGTCTGATAGTTTGTACATCTTTCCACCCACCTTACTGTGCACTCTTCAAGTATATATCTCCTATATCTCTAGCTTGGCTAGAAGAACCGACTGAAGGACTGTTGATGTTTGTAAGGTCAAGGTAAGCAATATCATTGACCTGCCTGGACCAATCTTAAGCAACCATCTCATAAGAGACAGCTGAGTTGATTAGGCATTATTTGCCCTTCCTAATTCATGCTTACTTACCCTGTCACATCTACTGTTTCATCTGCTTGTAAGTGGCTTTGGGAAGGCTTTACTCTATGACCTTACCAATGACTATGAGGGATGTGATTCTGAAGCTTCCCTCAACTCTCTAAAACAAGCTTCATCTACTTCCTTTTCTTGTTCTGCTGTTCTGCAGAGGATGCCTCCCATGACATCCTGCATGTTGTTTTGTCCTCTAATCTGTGCCTATAAACTCTCAGATGACTTGGGTTCATTGTCCTCTTTTCTCCCTCTTACCTCTGAGCTTCTTTCCCTGCTGTCCAGGAGCATAAAGAGCTGGAGTGTACCAGCCTGCTCAAGGCAACAATCAGATGGAGCAAAGACATGGAAGACTAAAAGGGCAAATATGCCCTTCTTGAGGCGGAGGTGCACCTTTTCTGAGATCTCTGAGCTTACTGCCCCTCCCACCTGACTTTAATCTCCGCCTCTTGCTACCAAAGATAATCAAGTCCTTTTCATGAGTTTTCTTTCCATTCACCCTGTTTAAAAATTTTACAAGGCCAGATACCCCACATCATTATCCAAAGTCCAGGGGGGAAATTGAGGACAGAAAAGCAGGATATATCCACAAAAGCACCGAAATATATGTAACTCAAAATTCATGGGAACGCAAAATACAAGAGAGCAGAGCCAAATCTGTGTATATGATCAAGGGTGTGTGCATTTTCTGCACTCTGCAGAAAATGTAGATGCTGTCTATGAGCACAGTATCTCTGGGAGCAATACACCTTCCCACCTGGTCCGAAGACTGCAGGTAGCATCACAGCTCACAGAAGAGCAGGAGGAGAATGGAGAGGGTGGGATCCATTCCAGGGAGCTGAAATCAGCCAAGAGAGTTAACGAGTGCTCTTGGAAAGACACTCCGACTGCCCTGAAAATGAACATTTGTAATGAAGAGTGTGTCTTGCACAGAATGCATTTATTTTGAGGGAAAGGGAGTGAAAGACACTGAAAGGAGGATAGTGAAGAATATTCCTCTTCTGATGAGTGAACTGGTGTCTCCTGAGTGTTGGAGTACCCAATGATCCACAGGAAGGGATCGTCCTATTATGTGTCAGGGTTGCTGAACGTTTACAAGAGACACTTGCCAGCACTTTGATACATAAGTCTGAGAGAGGGAGGGGATCTACATGTGTCAGTAGAGAAATAAATAATAGAGGTTAATTGCACCTTTCTTTCCTCAAGTCCAAAGAACTGTGGCTTTTTCTGCTTGTATTTTCAATATCTGAGTTGCGTGGTTAAAATAAGATGTTTGATTTTGTTTATATGCAAAACACAACACTTGCCCTCCCCTACCCTTCCCTGCACAAGGACAAAAAAAAAGAAAAGAAAGGAGAAAAAGCTGGTGCAAATGCTGACGTTGTTCTCTGGTAAATCACTTTTAGTCAGAAGCAGCTATGTAATTCAAGACAGAAAAAGAAAAATTTATGATTTCAGGAAGAGTTTGAGGAGAGATGGGAGTGGGCTGAGGAACAATCCATTTGTGTATTTTCTTGTGAACTAAGCTTTTGAAGTAATCTTGGTTATAGTGTTCCATGCTTTAAGGGGAAATTTCTGTGTATTTCTGGATGTGCTTCACTCAGAGGTGTGCACATTTAGAAGAAATTGAGTACTGCAGGGAACCAGATGTTGTGACAATCCCCAGCTGGGTTTTTGGCATCTAATGGCAATATTCACCTGGTATGAGCAGAGCAGAACATGCTATGAGACAAGCACTGCACAGGGGAATTGATGCTGAACTTTCATCATTGGTGCTTCAGTTTTACCTATGTTAGAATACATCTCTGTGCAACTTAACTCTGGAAAGACCCAGAGCATGGGTTGTAGTATGTTTGAAGTTAGTGGAGTCACTAAATTGTGAAGAAGTATAGGAAATCATAACTGCACTCGCTATTAAATATTGTTTAATGTTAAAAATGAAGTTTATTATATTCTAGCACAAAATAAAAAATGCACTTGAATGCATGGATTAAAATAATGCTTTCACTAATTTAAGCCTCCACAATTCTACTAGTAGGTTGCAGGGTCACAAAATGTGATAAAGAGCTGGTTTTACTATCAGGACTTTTTATGGCTTAAGGATATGTAAGCAGTTCATAAGACCAGGCAGACCCCATTGGGCTACGCATCTGAACAGTCTCATATGAAAATGTGAATTTGGGTACTGTCTAGCTGTTTTTAACCAGGATTTGGTATTAGTCAAACTTCAGTTTAATACAAAGACTTTTCTGTGTATTTTAAGAAACAAGAGCAAAGGCTTCAAGTTAGAAAAGCTAGACTAGCAGGGTATAAAAAAAGCTTTTAGAGCAACAAAATGTTTTCTGAACCTGGAAAACAGAATAAATTATTAAGTTATGCTGCATTCTTACAAACCACTATGAAGAGAAAGACATCGAGTGAACAGGGGCCCTGAGGAACCTGGCATAGATCTCTTGTGAGATCCCATTAGAATGCAGTTCAGGAAGTTGGCTGACGTATTTGCCGTGGTTATCACTGGCACGCTGTGTATTATTTATTTCTATCAGCTACTGAATAGAGATATAGAAACATATGCTGTCAATTATATTGAGATCTATTTTCTTGTGTGCCTGTGGTTTCATTATATGGTTGAGTTCCACCAAAGTCCAAAACAAACCACTGCCCCCACACAGCCTTAGGTTGCTGATGATGCCGGGAGAGAATTTAAGATATTGACTGGCTGTGTTTATTAATGTTTAGCACTTTTCATACTTCTAAGTAAGCATTTCTAAAGGAATGGCCAGATTCCAAGTGGGCAGTTTCATTCTGGCAACCCTTATTGTTCTGACAGCTTCAGCTGAGTATGTAGTCTTGCTCCTATCATCGCCTTTCCTTCATGAATATGGTAAGCTGGTAGTGCTCAGAGATGTGCTCTCAGTCATTCTGAGCCACCCTGCTGATATGGGCACTTACACATCCATGTGGTAAACTGGATTAAGAAACCTGTAAAATAATCCAGTCAAAATCTTGCAGTAATTTTAACCTTGTCTTTTCCCAGGACAGGTGACTGTGCAGAGTGGGAATATCAGTACAAGTGTTGAGGGAGAAGTGATTTCTTTCAGATGTAATGCTAGTCTATGCCAGTTTAATGTGTTTGTATGATCTTCTTATTCATTCCTGTACACAGCTATATGAAATAATATCTGTATTAACAGGTGTCTGGCTGTTTCAGGTGAAGGGCTAAGCATATTTCAGAGAAGCCAAGGGGCTACAGTCTGTTCTTTGAAACAGGTTCCTGCATCTGTTCTATTTGCTTTTATTCTTTTCCAGGAGCAAAAAAAATCTATAATCACACCCCCCAAGTGTTGTAGGGAGAGCTCACTAGTTGGTATGAGTAGATCAAGCTTCTACACCTCATCCCTAATGCATGTGTTTCTGTGTGCCCTGGATTCTGAGGCTGATGGGAGCTCACTGTACACCAGCAACTCCCAGTTGGCTTATGGTGATGTCAATTGCAGGGCTACCCCCTCACGTGTCTTTCGGTCTCTAGCAGGAAAGCTAAATGTACTTGCTTTTCTCAGGTTTCACTTCTTCTTTCTTTCCCCCCTTTTTTTCTCTTTTTGTTTTTTCTCTCTTCTCCTCGGCTATTTTAACCACGTTGGGGGAAAGAGAGCATCCTTGAGGAAGTGCTCCCTAAGACAAGGTCAGCTCAGATTTCCTTAGATTTACTGAGACAAACTGAACAGCAACTGTTTTCTGTGTCATGATAGGGTATGAGGTGCTGTGATACGGGGCCAGTTAGAAAGCTGATAAGCAGTTGCAGCAAAGAAAGGGAAGCAGCTTTTTGGAACATTCCCAGCTCATATGAGCATTGCTCTGGCAGCTGCAGTAAAAGCAGTGGGAGGCAGCAACCCATAGCAATGAGGCTGAATGAAATCCTTAGGTTTTTAAATATGTTTGGTACAGGGACTACATATTCAATTCAACATCAATTCAACAAGTACACAGCATCTTTATAGATATAAAAATATTTTTCAGAGCTGCAATTTAAAAAGACCCAGAGTTCAATTTCGCCTAACCCACAAGCTGGACTTGCCTACCTGAGACTGAATGACAAATTCAGATTTATTTACAAGATCTGTGTATAATCTCATTGAATTTAATGGATTACTTTTATGAATAAACTTTTTTGGTTGGTTTGGTATCTGTGAGGATTTGAAAATATATTACTTAAACTAAATGTGACAAGTTTTTCTGGCATATTAATATTGTGAGTCTACCAGGCCATTTACTGCTTGGCTCTTGATTATATTGGAAATAAGTGGTAGGACGGAAATTAGAAGCTCAGATCACCAACAAACAGCCTTTCCTATTGGCATTATTTGCATAATTTAAATACAAAACTGTGCTCAGCCTGCCCTAAAAGCATCTGCCAAAATATGTAATACAGACTATATCATCTATGCAAAAGTATGAAAGAATGCTAGTATCTCATATTTTATACTCAGAGGCTGATATTAACTGCTCAAACAGGGACCACGTTCCAATATTACAAGATAGAGTGCAGATCCAAGGACAAAATTTGGCTCTAAAGGACTGAATAGGAATTATTCTTAGAAAGGCTTCAATTATCTCTGCAGTAAAACTACTAGAATCCTCATTTTCGTCACTACAGACACTTGATGAAAGTAGCAGATGGCCACACAAAGCATCCATGCTATTTTGTTTGAGATTTTAATGTAAACTGAAATCATAAAATAATTTAAATAAGACTTTTAAAATTGGCACAAGAATTCTTAGTTTTCAAAGGCTGTAAGTCTAAACAAATCTTGAAGCAATCAGAAAATCAAACTTCTACCCGGGTTTATCTCATTCTGTTACTGTCACACAGTCATCACTTTTTACTGCCCAAATGTTCTCCTAACATTTATTGTTCTTGCACATTAGGCTAATACCTTCCTTTATACTGGTCATTAATAGAACACTCTAGAATTGTTTAGTGGTTTTGGCATTTCAGTTAGAAACTACTTGGTAGGAAAAGTTTCTTATATTCAGCCAGATTTCTGGCACTGGTTTTGGTCTGTTTGTGGCTGTCACTTTTCAGGGATGCTGGAGGCAATTATGAGACTCCTGTTCTCCGATTTCTCTACAGGGGACAGTCTCAGCTGGGGGGATCAGTACACATGGGGGTATCTTTACCAGCCCTTGCACAGGTCAAATAACCACAATAGTCAAGATCCCATTTTGTCATGTCAGTAGTATCTGTCAGCAGGCTAGCAGTGTGGGAATTAGCATTTGCACCTTATTAAAGCTGCAGTAAACCCTGTTGCTCAGTGGAGTCTTCAAGTGCCTGGAAGGCATTAGACATCACACAGATACCTTGACTCCTTCTGCCTTATGGGGGACACTTCAGCTGCTTTTTCTCCCTTGCTCTTAAGAGCGTGATTTTTCCTGTCTTGTGATTTTGAAGCGGGCATTCCTATGAATACAAATAATAGCTGTATAAGCTGAAATCACAGCAACTGCTGTTGACAACAGTCATGATTTAATTACAAAGATTGACTCTGTGTATCGCTTCATCCCTAAGAAGAGATGAAAGGATATTGTGAAGTATGCTATAATCATTTTACAAAGGAGTTTAGAAAAGAAGGCAAACCTGAAAACCCTGGTTTGAAAGGACAGCTAAATAGTCAAATTCTCTGAGTGAAAACAGTGTCTCATAAAGGTTAATTCAACACAAGTTTAGTAAAGTAAAATTGAACGTGTTTTATCTTTCTGGTTTTTGTTTTCCATTCATTTTTCCATTTAGTCACATTGTTGAGATGAGGCTATATCCCAATCAAACAGTTATAGGATTATTAGGACATGATTCCCACTTGACAGCATAAGGTTGGATATTTAATTTGTTCAGCTGCTGTGAGCTTCCTGAAACAACTGTGTACCAAAAGAAGGATTCTACATTTTTTTCTAATTCTGTTTTTCAAATATTTACTCTTACAAAATCGCTTAGCACTAAGGGTCTATGTTGTCCTTTGAAATCAATGAAGTTGGGCAGGCACATCTGGTGACAGAATTAGACTCTACTTCTTTTTTTTTTCCCTTAATTCTTCAATAGCAGGAATTGCCAGACATAGTATTTAGAAAAACAAAACCCCTGTCATGTTCGAATTTAAATGAATCATTTTGACTTTTTTTTCATATTACAGTATTATGGTTGCTTATCTTTCTTATTTTTTTCTCTTCTTTTTTTTTGGTCATAATAGCAACAATTTTAACTGATGCCAGATTATGTATTTATATCACAGATCAGGCTGAAAATTCATTTTTTCAGAGAGGCAGAAAGATCAATAAAACTGGTGACCACATGTTGACAGGCTTTTTAACAAAACCAGAGGCAATCATTTAAAAGAAAAATGTTTTATTTTCTGCCAGCAGAGTATAATGGAGAAATTGGTTGGTATTATTTTTAAAATTGCTCAAATCATGTTTAAATAAAATTGTCTTAATTCTTCAATTTTGCCAGACATAGTATTTAGAAAAACAAAACCCCTGTCATGTTCGAATTTAAATGAATCATTTTGACTTTTTTTTCATATTACAGTATTATGGTTGCTTATCTTTCTTATTTTTTTCTCTTCTTTTTTTTTGGTCATAATAGCAACAATTTTAACTGATGCCAGATTATGTATTTATATCACAGATCAGGCTGAAAATTCATTCTTTTCCAGAGAGGCAGAAAGATCATGTAAAACTGGTGACCACATGTTGACAGGCTGCATGATTTAACAAAACCAGAGGCAATCATTTAAAAGAAAAATGTTTTATTTTCTGCCAGCAGAGTATAATGGAGAGAAATTGGTTGGTATTATTTTTAAAAATTGCTCAAATCACTGTAGTTAGTATAAAATTGTCTCTGGAACTATTTCCTGTAAGTTAACCAGACATATGATTGTATCCTTTCTCTTTTGAATACTGAAGCTCACATTTCATCTGTCTTGTGTAGAGTCTGTCAGGTATAATAGCTCTTTGTGATGGTTGCTTCTTTTCTTCTTTCTTTTCTGTGGCTAAACCCTCACCCACAAACCTTAAGCAATTGCTGGTTTTAAGCATCACTCAGTAGCTATTACTAGCAGTCTAGCAGTCTGCACCTCTTTCCTCTTCTGATGAGCTTGTAGCTCTATCAACAGGTAAGATCCAAGATTAACATTCAGTGTTTAGGGGTCTAAAATTCCTCGACTCCCAAGTATTTTTAGTTTACCTGACTGACATTATCCCTGTGAGGACAGGTTTTGAATACAGCAACGTGGCATTTTCAAACACAACATTTGGCACATCTTTTCTCTAGGAGCAGGGTTTGCCAGAATTGTGTTGTTCTGAAAAATCTTACCTTAATTGTCTTGAGCATCTCTGTGAATAATGACTTTTGGGGATTATCTCAAGAATTCATCATAAGAAGAATGTTTCTTCTTGTTTCTGAGTTCAGCCATTTTAACCTGAATTAGCCATTTTACACCAAAAATTCTGAGGTGATATAAATGAAATTCTTGCCTGCTTGTAATTCCTTTATCCCTCAGAAATAAAATACAGAAGCGACTGCAGAAGCTCAGCCTAGATTCAACTGAGAAAATTCTACATGCATGAGAGAAAATATGTTGTTTCTCACATTAATGAATTAGAATTTTTCTCTCATTTTACATGCTCTGTAGCTTATGGAACTTATGAGACCTGTTTCCATTTCTGCAACATAAAAACTATGACTGGCCAAGAATAACACGGGGAGAAGCACATGACTGACAATGTAGTTCAAAGCTGTTTCTCGGTGCCTCTTTCTTCTGTGAACCCCAAATTGAACAATTTAAGTTTTTTATGAGTAATAGCAGAACACTGTAGCCCAATGCAATGCTGTTTCAGATATGGAGTAAAATAATCTTTAAATGTATCTGTTGAAGTATTGAACATGGAAATGATGATTGATGCTGCTTCAGCGTTGAAATCTCTTTGGTTTTTTTACGTTGAGAAAAAAGAGGTCTAAAATGAACACTGGAAAACATACAATGACTCAGTTTGTTTAATCAATCGAGTGTCTTGTCAAAGGGAAGGTTAAGAGGGTGAGTTGATAGTGGACCATAATTAGCCAGGCAGGAAGAAGATAGCAGATATTTGGAGTTTCTTTTGTTTAGTGGACAAAAGAATTGCAAGATTCAGTAACTGAAAGCTGAACTCAGCAAAGTTGAAATTGGAAATAAAGACACAAAATGTTAATGGTGAGGCTAATTTAAACAGTGCAGCTGCTTAGCAATAGAAATTCTTTACATCTTGGAGTTTTCAGATTAGGATTGATACTTTCGCAAAAGAAAACAGAATTACAGGGTAATGCTACATGGCCTTCCTCATGTTAAAGATAGTTCCTAGATAATCATGATATTCCTCTCTGATCTAGACCTGTAAGACTTTTCAGGAAAGTGTTTTATCTGCTGGCTAATTAAGAGGTCACTCAAAGCAAGGAGCTCTCCAGAAGGGGCTCTTGCCTCTGCCTCGTGCTTTGTTTTGTGGTTTGGTGTTGCTCACATTTCTCATCTCTGTGACTGGTTGGCCCTTTTTAAGGAATTGTTTTAGCAAGGACTTTTACTACTAGGTTGAGGGGCAACCATGGCAGCTGCTGGACAGTATTTCAGAGCCCTGATAATTTTAATGCCTTTGATGCAATCTGATAGATTAAGAAATTGTTAATCTTGCTGGTAGTTGAATATTGTTAAAGAGGATAAGCATTACTTAGAGCATGAGATTTACATCAACTGTTAAAACTCTGAGACTTTTGTCTAAGTGTTATTTTTTAAAGTTCAAGGATTGTAATTGATGATGAGTGTGTTTTAAGGAAAGGTTTTGGCATATCACTACTTTGGTCAAAAATGCATGTGCCATCAGGTCTACTCTGACTAATTAAAGTGGTCACTGAGGAGAATTGGGTTTTGCTGTACCATATCTGAAAACTTTGTTTAGAAATTAAATCTGCTGCAAGTGCCTGAAAATTAAAATACATGGTGACATACCTCCAGCACAGCAGTTACCAGTGCATGTGGCACCCCCTGAGTTGAGTGCATAACCCTTGACAGCAGACTCTTCCTGGCACTTCAGGAAACACTTAAGCCCAATCATCTGTGTGACCAGTACTGGTATCTGTAAAGGGAACAAAGAGGAAATTCTTCTGCGAGCAATGTGGGTTTCATGTTTACCCCAATGTACTGAAGCAGATGAAAAACTAACAATATCTTTTTTGTATGACTGTTTGCCCTTCACCAGTGTATGTGGCACATAGAGCTGTTCCTCGTCCCAGAGCATTAAATGGAAAGTAAATGTAATTCCTCTGCAGGGGAAGTTGGTGAAGGCTGTAGCCTGTCCTGGAATATGTAAGCAATAGGAAAAGCTAATTCATTGGTAGTATAGGTGACAGAGATGCCTGCTTGTGAAAATGTTGCTGTCTTGTGCTCTGCTGACACTAATTTATACTAAACTGTTCAGGGTTCAAGCAAAGGGGCTAAAAGTGAAAGGCCTTGAAGCTCATTCATACTCTACTGAGTCAATGGTTCAGCAGCTAACACTGCACCTTGGAGAGTGAATCTCATGCTTCTGGGAAAACAGGTTTGACTAAATCTTCCAGTCAGCTTTTGGAGGCACCAGGGTCTTCTAAGACTGCAGAGTAAAAATTTTGCTTGCACTACTTGGTTTTGAGCAGTCAACAACGGTAGCTATACCACCATCCAGGCCAACAGTTGCTTGTGTTTGTATTTTTGGGTTTTTTTAAAGATGTACTTGGAGATATTTTAAAACTAGGTAGCTTGAGTATTGATGACAATGTGATCTCTGTCAGTACAGTTTTTATCACAGGCAGGAGAAAACATGCAGGGAATGAAGGCTGACAGTGGTTCTGTAGCTCACTGACTGTCCCGTTGAAGTTCTATTTTGTCAGCTTTCAGATAGTTCAGCTGGGACTCTGAACTGGAATAGCTCCTTTGGACTGCAGTCCCAGTGTATCCCATATCCCTTCAACCCTTCTTCATGTAAAGCCTTGCAAAGACTCCCATGAGGAGGGTTCAAAACTACAACTTGTGTGTGTTCTGCATGGGCCCATCAGTGTACACATAATTTTTAGATGGAAAGGAGAGAGTAAGAAAATGATGAGGATGATAATTATAAGAAAGATAAAGGAGATAAGGAGATAAAGGCTAAGGAGATAAAAAAATGTTATTTTCTTCAAAAAGGGTCTTGGTATTGTAGTAATCGAGAACTCACCACTAAGAGATTTATGTGGCAGCAGTGAAAGAGAGAGGTTGGAATTCTTGCCTTTTTTTCCTGGCTCAGGGAGCTCAATTGAAGCGGATAGTTACAGAGAGCACAGCCAACTCTAACAAAATCCCTGTTTTGGTCATCTATAAAGAGCAAACTTGAGTTGCCTGAAGGCAACGTTGTTCTCTTAGGCCTTTTGGCAGTGGTAAAACTTAACGGTAAACTACCTGGTGCAAAAAAACTTTTATAAAAATATCAAACAAAAATGTTTTCACCTGTGCTGCTGTTTATTTCAGAGCTGGTAAAACAATCCTATGGAAAATAATGGCTAGAGCTGATATAAATATTCCAGCAAAAATTTCTGCAATGGCTCTAACATAGGTGAGGAAAATAACAGCTATTAATTCAGAAGCAGATAAACTGTAACCCGCAGTGTTCCTTCTTAAAGACAGTACTCAGCAAAGGAGTATAATCAGAATTTGACTAGTTTTTGTTCACTTCAGAGAGATTTATTTATGTAGCTTATAGTTAGGCCAAAATGTAAAGCTCGTATTTAAAGTGCAGGATGCTGTATAACATTTCTCACGTGGCATATGAGATAGCATATGTGGAGACCCTGGGCTGAAGCGAGCTGGCTTTGTGGCTGAAAGTACGTTTACTTCGGGCAGGCAGATGTGACACCCAGTGACACTGTGTCTCTCTTGTCCTCTTGTTTTCCCCACATCACCCAATGGGTACAGTTTTTCATACCTTAATGTGATTGCTGTCATTCTGGGCTACAGTCAAAATCTGGCAACGGTGTTACCTGTGCTCGCTCTTTGGTTACCCATAGAAATGCCACAATAAATTTGCACTTTTCCTCTTAATGCTGGATAAATTGCTTCTTTACATATGTGGCAATATATTCTCCTGTCACATAAGTCTTGCTGTTGTTAATTGGAATTGCTTATGCTCATTGAGGGAGGAATACTTTTCATCCTGTTTTGAAAGAAAATCTGTAATCTTGAATTTGTTTCCAAACTTCAGTCATGAGGAGAGCAGTGCAGGAAATTGCTGCTGTTCCACCAAATTAGCTTCTCAGATATCCTTTTAATTGGAGACCATAACTCAGATTCTAAGTATTTTAGGAAGCTGAACAGTACAAATTGAAATACAGATATTTCCAGTAAGGGCTCAGTTCAAAGAAAGCTTTTATACGCAGATGAGTCTGCTAACAAATAGCATGTCATATGATAATGAGACCATCTTTTCTTGTGCAGTTTCACATTTCCTAACTGCACTGCTGTGAAATAAGCGGAGTGTTTATTTACTCTCTCTTAAACTGACAAATCTCTGCTAGGGATGAGTGTGTCCACTATAGACAGAACATAGGTATTCAAAAAAAAGTCTAAACTCTCAAGCAGAAATACATCACTTCCAAATGCAATATATCACACTAGTTCAGAACATTCATTTCCGCCAAAGTATTCTGTTTTTAATGTAAAGACTTCAATTTATGTTTAAGAACAAGCAAGCCATAGTACTTTGACAGCCGTTCACACTTAATTTCTTTGCATTAAACCAACAGCATTCTTTTCCACAAACATCCATTGTTAGGACAATGCTCTCAGACGGAATTTATGAGAAATGGAATTATGTTACCAAGGAGATAGCATTTACTATAATGAAGAGTAGATCCTAGAAAATGGCCCCTTTTACAGCAGCTCAGAACAGAGCCACAAAAGCAATTGATTGGTCTTGGCATTTAGTCTTATATCAGCTGTGTCATCCATAGCTTCAGGAGTGAGAACACTAATCTGAAGTGACATTTCTGTTCTGGCGGGCTTTTCTGCCCTGATGAAAGCAATTACTTCATTCCTAAATGATAATTTGCAGGAGTTTCAACCACTTTAATTGATAATTTTTTGTTCTGAGAAGTTCAATTGTGAAGTGATTAGCTGATTTGGTAAATAGAAATTTAAGGTGTGAAATGTACAAGTTGCTCCAAGGTAAAGTGCTGTTTATTGGGTGCTGCAAAATTGCTTGATAAAACTGAGGTTTCTCTATTATCAGGAGGCTGGCAATTGCTTAGTTCGACATAGGAAGAAAAAAAAAGATGAAAACAGTAGTGTTCTAGTTGTAGAATTTGGATTTGAACTAGTGTATCACAGCTCACTTAAAGGTTTCTCTATTAAGGTGTACATCAGTTTTAAAAGATTGTGCAGGATGGCAAGTTTGTAATGCTTCAAAAACATGCCAAGTTCCTATTATTATGTTTTAATGACTCACTTTGGAAGTAAATCCTGTTATTTAAACAGTTCAACAAAGGTACTTACTGGTGATAAAACATTCAGTTTAACAATTAGTTCAAGCATACACAAACCATTTCCTTGAACCATGTTTAAATATTTAAAACAAAATAATCCTCTTCTGTGAAAACTACAACACCTAAAAACCAACTTTAAGTCTGATATATTACTGATATAATAAAAAGCTTGGCTTAATATAGGTATTATTTTTATAAGTTTTGCAGTAATTGCTAAAGCACTTTTGGCAAAATATTTTTTTCTTTCTACAAGGAAAAGAAAGGTTTTAATAGAAATCAGTTCTGTCATATTTCCCTATACGGTGAAAAAATAATGGTCATTTCATGTGTTAAATGAGAAATATAAAGCAAAAATGAAGGTCAAACTGATTTAGCACATCAAACAGTCTTTGTCAGCCAAGCTTAATATATCCTGAGTTTGTGGAACAAATGAAATTTTGCTGCTATGTTACACTTTGCTTCCAAACAACCATTACAACTGGTTTTATATATTGTGTGAGCATCAGACCATCAAACAGTGCATCTTTACTGACGTGTTGCTGCAGTGATGATCTACAGCAGCAATCTGCCATTTATATAAGGGCAAAATGTGCATCTATATTTAGTTGTGAAATTGGCCTATTATACTCTTGATGTTTACAGAGGCTAACATAAATTAATGATGACAGCTATGAGCAGTGCATTAGTTAAGCAGCAGAGCTTTTACCTTGAACTTGAAGGTTCCAGCTTTAACTTCTAGCATATACTATACAGCTTTCTGCACACATTAAAGAAAGTCTCAAAAAATTATTTTTTCTTAGACAGCATTAAATGGCTTTAATTTCTGGACTAGGCCCTTGATGATAGAGCAGATAATTTACCCCTTTTTTTTTTGCAAATTCTTGTCTGTAAGAATGGTGATTTTTATGATGGGGCAAAAATACACTCCCCTGAAAAATGTTTGGTCATTGAAAGGGTCTGATTTTACCAACTTGGAACTTAGTCAGATGTTGGATGTCCTTTGTCTGATAGAAAGAGCAGTTTGAGGAGGCAGTCTGCCTCACTTGGTTATGTACTGCGCTTTCACCTGCAAGTCTCTTCATGCAGCTCGTGTCAGAGCAAGTATAGGCACTGTGGTAACTATAGATCCCAGTTAACTATGACCACAGATCTGACAAGTATGTAGGTGTTCAAAGGTTCGCAAGTTAAAATGATGAAGTCTTTGATGAATTTTTGATGGATGAATTTTTAACACAAGTCGACCTTTCTCCTTTGAGGCTGCATGCTAGATTAATTGATAAATAGTGAGACTGAGCAATGTTCGGATCTCCTAAGCAAACAAGTAGAAAAATCCATAAAAATCTGCCGTCTGGCTTCTCAGATCTACTTAAAAAGAAAGAAGGTAAAATTTAATGTGGCTTTTGATTTTGGAGGTTTTCCCCTCACAAAAGTAGTGTCCTTTTTTAGACATTGGTAACTGTTATTATTAGTCTTGAAGTTCTTGTGCTCTCAGTTCAGAAACAATCTTTGTGAAAAGAAAATCTATGAATGGGATATTAGAAAGAAAAAGAAACGCAAAGAAAGGGAAAAATATCAAGTCAAAAAGTTGTCTTAGAAGAAAAGAAATCCCCAAAGATAGCAAAATGTAGTGTAGAAATTAGAGGTAAACATATTAACATACTTTCATTATCAATTTTTCAGAACTAATTGAATTAGTCTTAGAAGGCTGAGTGCAGATTTTTTCTTTTAATTTACATGTATAGGAGTGTTAGCTCTCTTGCTTCAGTCTTTTGTATTTTGGATCTACTATACTAAAAAATATCTAGTTTCATGCATATTTTTGAAGTCTCTAGGGCATATACTTTACAAAAACAGAACAAAAAAATGGATAATAGCAAGCCTTAGGCTCATGCTACCACTAATGGTGATGTTTGACTTCCAAAACTGGTCTTTTTAACTGTAATATGTGGAATTATGCAGTGCAGGTTGGTGTCCATTACTTCCTTCATCTTTCATACAGTTTAAATAATTTTTTGGAGTCTGAAAATATGCACCGCTGTTCAGATTAATATCCACTTGGATTGAACAGTGCTTCTGAGATGCTACTATTAACTTTTGAAAAAATATCAGGAATATGAAGATTCATACAGAAGTAAAATCAATAAATATTCCAAATAATTGGGTCACTTAAATATTGATGCAATTCCATTCTTCGAACTTCATTAGAAGTTTAATTGTTCTACAACATCAGTGAAATGAAAGAAGATTTTTATATGACAGAACATGGCTTATGGGTGTCACCTATCAGTAGAGCAGGACATTATCTTAATGAATCGCCCAGGCATTAAAAGTCAGATGTTAAATGTACTTGGTTTAAATGGACTTAACTGCCCTCCTTGTTTTCACTGGTCAGCTTGAAGCCCCAGAAAAGATTCTGAAGGATGTGGCTTTGAGGGAACAGGTAATGGATTATTTTTGCAATAGATCAGAATGTATAAACATTTGTATTAGTCAAATTTTCATAATAATACACTAAATTGTATAATATAAATACATAAATTATGTAAATAGGTTGTTAATAACAGAGGAAGGGACCTAAAGTTGATTTAAATACAGAAATGTCCAAAGTATGGTAATATTATGTTGCATCATATTAGTGTGGAACAAAGTAAGAAAAAAAGAGGATCTTTCTAGTAATATTGATATTTGTGTGAATTGCACAAATTCACATCTATGGACTCAGGAGCAGCATAAATTTATTGCTTTATGTAATACCATAACTATGCTCACTAGCAAGTGAGCCTGCTTGTGTTCTTTGTGTTGGGAAAGACTACACACAAAGGGACATATATAATTTAAAGTCTCTTTTGGAGGGCTGAAGGGGCTGGATCACTTCTCTCCAAATATTTTTGTAGCAGATTCATTGTGCACTCTAATGTTGCATAGCCTTTCCTTATATCTGATTTCTTTTCTGTGAAATCATTATAACATTCATCTGACTTTCTCCTTCAGAGAGTAGGATACTGTTTATAGTGGACCTTTTGATCCTTGACTTTAAAAGACTAGACTAGTAGAAAAATATACACAGACACATATTGCTTCTTTCTCCATAAAGCCTGTTATAAACATTATTAGATATTAAGTGTTATTTGTACTATATCATCTGGAGTTGCTGCTACTAATCCACAGTGCTGTTAGGGGCTTAAGACATTCACTACTGCTCAGTAACAGCAGGGTTAACAAGTATGAAAATGTTTAGTATACAAGAAAAACTGCTCTGTTCTGGTGTACTTTTGCATTTCTAAAATTTCTACTGAATTGGGGAGGATTTCAATGCCATTCTCAAAAATACTGTGCATCCTTTGTGAGACTTTGCCATATTTCTCAGCTTGTGAAGCAGAGAAGTGAATGGAAATGTTCTTGTGAATGGAAATGAGCAGTAACTATGAAAGCACAACACAGATAAGCTGTCCATTGGCTCAAGCCACTATATCTCGAGTTCAGCAGTCCATCTGTCCCTCAAACCTTGTTTTATGGCTGTTGCTTCCAATCCAATCTCTATTTGTGACAAGTCCAATGGAGGTACCATAAATCCAGCAGTGCTGTTATGTGGGGCTGAGCAGAGGGAGACCAATGTTCTGAGGAGCTCTGCTGGGGGGGGGTCTCTCATGCATCAGGTCTAAGGGAACAGTGTAGGTGAAATGTAAATGTGGGCTGCCTTTCTAAAACTGGGCAAGTCCGCAAACCACTGCTTTCCAAGCTATATTTTGAAATTGTAAGCAAAAATTATTTGTAACTGCAACCATTCCCCTGTTTTTGTTCAAAATGCAAATTCACATAATTAAACTATTTCACTGATTTTTCCTGCCCAAACTGAGACACAGAAGTGAGGTATTGTTATGACCCTGAGATTAATTCAGTTGGTTAGAGCATGGTGCTAATAACACCAACATCACAGACTCCAACTCCATCTAGGCCGCTCATTTAAGTGTTGGACTTGATGATCCTTGTGGGTCACTTCCAGCTCAGAATATTCTGTGATTTTGTGAACATATGCTAAAAACCATTGTCTAGGTCAGTATATCTGTTGATATGCTATAATATGTTTGATTGCTATTAAATGTTGCAAAAATTAGCATCTGTGATTGTCCCAACTTTAAAGTGACAGATGTCAGTTGGTCAGACATGTAAAGGTTGTGGGTGTGCACACAGACATGAATACATGTATATACTTATGTATGTAAAGTATGTGAAATTATGTGAAATAAAATATAGAGCAGGTTAAGCTTGGAATGACCACAAGCACAATGAAATCACAAGTGAGTTACGAGTACCAATAAAACTTTTATGCAGCACCATATTATCATGTCTTCTGCATCTACTGTGTCTTCAATAGAAAATCTACTTTAGAAATGTCATGTATACCATTTTAGAATTATATGGTAGTATTTATTGTACCCTTTCATCTGTAAAAGCCAGACCACCTGTATATCAGTCCATCTGGAAAGGCCCTAAAAGGAAAAATAAAATATATTTCAGAAACCATATCTAAAATAGCATTAGTCTTCAAGCCATGAAATCCTGTTTATATGGTCCTGCTTCTCAGAATTATCAGGAGCTATCAGCTGGAAACCTCTTAGTCTTCTTTAGAGGACTCTGTATGTGGAAATTCTATGAGAAATGTCTTCTTAAGGGAATGCATGAAGTTTCACCATTGTATGACAACATCATCCTTTTACATTGTACCCTGATGCACCCTGATCTAATTGTCTTAGCTACTATCCCTTCTCCACAGGAGGCAAAGAGGGAACAATATTTATATCCCTCGTGTATATTTCCGTCTATTACTCTCTTGTTGGTGCTGTGGATATTATATTTAGATTTGCTTGACTGTTAGGGGATCTTCTCTGTCATTTGAGAACTCTTTAAACTTGTGATGCTTGCTTTCTTGGTGCTTTCTGTTTTTGAAAGCCACTTAGTAAACATGTGTATAGTTTCCCACACTTTAATTTTTCTTATTAGCAGAAAAGCCTGTGTATTTCTAAGTTTTTGCAGCCTGATACTTAACAAATTAATTTATGTTCCAAGGACCACCTCTAGTTCCAGGTGTCACATGACAGGAACCAAGATGAATTTTGGTTGTGTGTCAGCATCACTGCTTTCTGTTGGGAGCTTCACACTCCTCTTTTCTAGCATCCCCTTGGGATTATTAGTGCCAGTACTTTGCTTCATTAAGAGCATCTGACAAGGAAGCTGATGTTGCCTATCAGAATCACAGGTGCCAGAGAGGATTAACAGCCATGTTTAGGTTGTATCTAATGAATTCCTGCATCCTGCTGAGGAAATCACTGCTCCCAAATTAAGGACCCATTTTATCAGCATAACTGCAGTGTCCAACAGTACAGTGTATTTCCCTAGTGGAATTACATAGAGTAGAAATTAGGACTTGTGTGCACATATTCACAGACACCCTTTCTTAATTTAGCATAATGGCACTGCTGCCAAGAGAAATGCTTCAAGTTACAAATTCCTTGACATGATTCACCCCATGAAGCTTCGGCAAATGAAAATATAACAAATGGTTGGGAGAAAAAGTGAGTTATTCTCAATACTGTTTCTCAAGCGTTTCTTTTGTTTATCATGTCAGCTCCCCATCCCTTCTGCTTTTTTTGTTGTTTAACTTTGAATAACCATAGGCAGCTTTCAAATATTTCTGTTTGCTGACACAGGGAGCCTCACTTTTCAGCTCAACTGACTTCCATTGCAAGCTATTACTGATCCAGTAATGTTTTACATAAGTTTACATTCCAGTATATTATTCAGTTTCAGCAATCTCCTGATGCCTCTATAGGACTTGTAAACTGTGGATTTAGACTTTGGTGTTTCTAAGGAATATTCTATCACCACTCAATTTCTAACCACCACTCATTTTTCAGTTTCAGAAGTTGCTGAGATCTGTAATTTTTCTGATTTGTTTTACTAGGGATCTTTAACAATCTCCCATCTTACATAGTGATATAATTAAGTGCTTTGGGAAGAAGGACCTTGGTGCAGTTTCAGAACAGGTCTATAATCTCAATTCTTCTACTAACTTGATTTGGGGACTTGAAGTCTCAGGCTTGGCTTCCAGGAAAAAAAAGGTGGTGACAGGTAGAAAAGGCCATATCTTATGCCATGAAATTGAGCCTTCACTTGGAAGCAATTGTGCAGAGACATCTGCCTGCCTTTTCCTTGTGTCGCTGTTGTATATATTTAACTTGTGGGG
Organism: Emberiza elegans; assembly: GCA_024865655.1. Lineage (NCBI taxonomy): Eukaryota > Metazoa > Chordata > Aves > Passeriformes > Fringillidae > Emberiza > Emberiza elegans. Next base: position 28,204,854 of record JALJVW010000139.1, read on the forward strand.
GCATACTACTTCCTTGGAATTAATTGGACAGTTCATACCTCACAGAGCTGTAGCTCCCATATGTCTGTGTATACATTAAATACTTTTATCTGTTGTCTTTAATGTAACTTTTGAGAGATATCCATGATGGTAGATATCTAAAATTTGAAATTTGATAGAGATGCATCTACAATGAGCATTGTGAAATCTTATTTTTCAGGTACTTTTTTCCTAGAATATAGTTTACAAATCAAGGTGCTAGCGTTCCATGTAGAGTTTATAAAACCAAGTATGTATTTTACTATATCATTCAGTAGGATTCTTTATCTTTACCTGTGGGTAAGGATGTGCTGTTTCCTCCCATACCTTTATCTCACCATTCCTATTTCTTAGCCAGACTGTCTTTTTAAATATGATTGTTATTGGTGTGGAATTGTGTAGGGAATGTAACATGTTAACCATACTAAGGGAACTGTCATGGAGGGATTTCATTTGTTTGTTAAGGGCCCAGCTGATATGCCCTACCAATTCTGAAGTGGCAGAGATGGCTACAAAAATGCAGATGGTTATGAATATTAAAGCAAGAGAAACTCTTCACTTTATTCCCAAGTTAGAAAAACAGGTGAATAGAGCTCTTAGCTTCATGGTGTTCTATCTGCATACCTCAGTTCCACTGATTTACTTCATATAGTCAGAGTGCTTTTGTAGATCTTGTCATTATGACTTTTTTGTTGATAAATCCAAGGTTTCAGGAAGGGTTATAGAAGCTGGAGAGAAGCATTTATTATTCCATTATACACTGGCTGTATTCTAGTTCTGGGGTAAAACAACTACTGGCTAATGGAATTTTGGCTTTAACTTCATCAAATTAGTAGATAAAGCAAAGGAAAGATAGAGCCTTAATGAGGTACAAGAACAGCTCCTACTCACCTTGCACCAGTGATGAACAGACACCAGCCCCAGCATCAGCACCAGCCTGAGTCTTATCAAGGCAGATGTATTGTGAAGCTTATAATATCCTGAATTAAACACTTTGCTCTGTGTGAAAAATAGAAAAAAAGCACCCAGGTGTTAACCATTGTCATCCCACCTAATTCAGGAGTTTTACACCAATTAACCAGATAGTGCAGGAGTAAAATCTGAGTTATCTTTGTGTGTTCTGTATTAGTGGTAGCAAATGATACATTGATGAAACAGGGCTAAATGAATGTCTTTGCATTTCCAGCAGCTCAATGTAAAGCAGAAGGTCCTTTCTGATCAGAAAGTTGTCAGTCTGCCATGTATGTGGTAGTGAATTACAATCAGAAATGTGAATCACATAACTGTATTAACAGCTTTCTCACCCCACTGACAAAGGTTCCTGCTTCCACTGCAAAGACAGTTGAACAACTCCTGAAGAACAGCTTCATGAAACACAGGCATTTTCACATTATTACACCAGGCTTACACTTCTGTGTCCCAGCAGTTAGTGTACAACCTGTTTGGTAATCTTAGCTGCACTGCAGCTCCTGTCAAAGGTGGCAAACACTTGAATCATCTGCTTTTAACCTTCTCCCAAGAGTCAGAATATGACAAAAATTAAGGCAAAACTGGCTTACAGTGAGTCAGGAGAAGCAATGGCACCTAGACATATAAACCCCACATGTATACAGTATTCTTGGGATTTTTTTCTGGAGACTGACAGCTGACAAAGGAAAGGCAGGCTAAAAAGGAAGTGGCTAAAGTCATTTAAGAGTAGTTACATAATATGTTGACCACCACTTAAACTCAAATATTGTTGTTAGTTTCAGTCATTCAAGCGTGAAGCACCATTTTATATATCCTGATTTCGGTAGTTCCATATGCAAAAGCATTTTGAAAATGTGGTAATTTGAAGAGAAGACCAGCAGTGAAAAAAGTCAATTGGTTAAATGTGACAGAACACTAGTACTGATGAATGTCCTACTTTCTTTATTGTCTTTCAGTTTACAAGCTTTGAGGAAGGAAAAGTCCCGAGATGCTGCTCGCTCTCGCCGGGGAAAGGAGAATTTTGAATTCTATGAGTTGGCAAAGTTGTTGCCACTGCCTGCAGCCATTACCAGCCAGCTTGACAAGGCATCCATCATCCGACTTACAATTAGCTATCTGAAAATGAGGGACTTTGCTAATCAAGGTGATCCTCCATGGAACTTGAGGATGGAAGGACCTCCGCCTAATACATCAGTAAAAGGTATGGAGTAAATATTGTTGTGTGCTATAGAATATGGCAGCCTCTAGTAGCCTCTAAATTGAAATTTTTACCTTCATCCTTTCTTCTTTCCCTGCATATCAAATCCTTTAAAGGGATTCAAATGTGGAAATCTGAGGTCTGCATGAGAAAGACACCATGTGAAGGTGAAATAAACCTCTTATTTTAATTTTTTTTTTAATCTAACAAACCTATGATGTAACTACTACAGCTGTAAGTCTTCTGGGTGATGTAGACGAAATTCTTTCAAATTATTTACCTTTTATTGTGTTGATTTGTTTTAGTATTTTATGGAAGTGTATGTTTGAGAGGAAAATGCCATTATTCCTTTATTTGAAAACTCAGTCTCTTAATTTTCTGGCTACACCTTAAAGGTAGAATCACATATTTCTGAAGTTTTAAAGCATCACATCCAAATACTTAAATCTTTAGCTGAGAGACTAGGATATTATTTATCCTCTTGTAATGTTTATAGAAATTATTTTGACTTCTGAGCCAGTAGGTATTTATCAAAAAAATAGACTGTTTTCAGTATTAAAAGATCTCTCTTTTAATGCTCAGACAAGCAGCTGGGGAGCAAAAGCAGTGTTTTAGATGTGAGTTGCCACAAAATAGAGGCTGTATGTATGTTGCTCCTAAATTGTCTTTCCAATGACCTGTGTAAAGTGGACTTTTTTTGGTAATCTGTTATTTTTTCAACTAATGCTACCTATCTGGATGAGTGTGATCTCTGTCTGATAGGTATTTTATATTAGGGACTAAGTCGCAGTCACAGAAATCAGGGTTAACAAACCTGAGATTTCTGGGTGTCCTGGCTTTAGCAGTACAGAATGCTCCTTTATTTTAGGTACTGCTCTCACGTTTTGAAGGAAACATATATTTGGAAGAGGCATATGAGATTTGAGCACTTCAGGTTTTTTTCTGCACATCATGAACTATAAACTCTTAATCTACCAGATAGAATGTATAGAGCATATGGCAAACAAAGAAACCACCTTTAAGAGTTGAGGGAGGAGGTAGAAATAGAATCTTATCAGCCCACAGCTGTCCATGAAGGGTTACTTGTACTGATAGTGCAGAAGGCTGCTCTTCCACTTAAAGGAAGTGGTATTATTTAAGGAAAGTTAAAATTTTCAAAGGATGGGGGGAGGTATGGAGGGCAGAAACCAATGCAGATTCAGATTGAGGATTTAGTAGCTGGACATAGTTCCATCATTTCATATATTTAATTTATATTATCTGCCACATCATATATAATTCTCATGGAAGAAAAAAAAGCAATAATTATATCATCCAGGGCATGAGTGTAACATGGTTCATTAGGCTTCTGATATAATATGCAAATGTTCCCCATTTTTACAGGATGAGAGTTTATTCTCAGGCAATTAAACATTTTTCAAGGTAGATGTAAAGTGGACTCTGCTGTACAGTCTATGATCTGTCTGTGCTTCTACAAGCTGTCCTGTGTTACTGAAACTCTGAGCTCTGCCAATCTCTGTATATCTTTAGAGTATCTGGGATCTATTTTTCATTATTCTCTTCTGGAATATATACCTGAATACCAAATCTTCCTTTTTGTGTAAAGTTTCTAATGAAGAAAATAATTTTAAAGAGGAACAAAATCTTATTCTTGGACAACAACATCACTAGTCTGATCTAGATTAATGTTTCTCCCTAAAAAAGAGCTGGGTAAACATTTAATGTCTGTTCACCCTATCTGATATAATAACCCTGCCCCTCCAACCATGTAGTGCTATGGCTCTCATTCCTTTAGGTGCAAGGGGTATGAGGGCTCAGGAAGGGGTTTTGACATTTTTTCCTCCTCTTTGGGTGCTTAGCTTAATGCTAAGTAGGATTGTATTATTTATGTGTCAGTATATTGAAACAATGCTTGATGAAAGTGTGTTTCATTGTATAAGAATTCCCCATAAGCAGGTTTAACTGTATAGTACAGGTATATTTTATGATTTCACCAGTTCTCCTTACATAGAAACCTGTTAACACATTCTGATGAAACATTCATGAAATTACATAAAAAGAAATTCAGTTTCATTTATTAAGGCTGCTTTTTGCTGCCCTTGAAGAAGTTCATATGTATAAACAAGCTCACATAAATAGCTTGCAGGTTCATGTGAAGTATGGATGATAAGCCTACAATAAAACACTAGACATACTTTGTATGTGCACAAGCAATCTTCTGAATAGATTTAAAGATATTTGGGAAATTATTTGAGAGGTACTTACATTGTATAGGTAACTGCTATTTTTTTCTTCCCCCAAATGTGTTGACCTGCTTCTGTTAATTATTCATTTTAAAAGCATAGTTTTAAATTTTCTGCCCAATACTGTACAGCAGTTAAATAATTTTAATTCAGTATTTCAGGAAGGTCCTTTACTCATTTATCACAGCTTTTCTTAGAAGTCTGTAAAGGCTGATGAGTTTGTTTTCTTATGCCTATTGTGTAGTGATCACTACAAGTTGTGCTTGCAAATGAGGGCTCAGGTAACTCCATATAATACTTTCAGAGTCAATTACTTCATGGAAATATCTTGAGCAATTGGAAAGTAACAGATAGTTTTCACCATTATTTTATAAATATCTGTATTGTAATAATACAGATCAAATCTGCAATGAACATTATGCATTATTCAAGAAATGACCAGGCATTCTCAGCAGTGTTTCAGCTAAATAACTGATGATTGTAACCTTTAAGGAAATCTCATTGTGGTGACTATTGGTAAATCATTTCTCCATTCTTAGTAATCTTTATTTAGAGGCGATCTAAAAACCATTATATCTTGTATTAATCTTAAAAGCAATAGCCAATGATTTGACATTTGCTAAAAATGGAAAAGAAATTCCATCCTCTAATACAGCAGACTTCAGTCATTTTTCTTTTGCTACATTGTCTAACCCTTTCTGAGTATAGGAAATTTCAGTCCTTATAAACAAATACACAAATTATAGTAGATAAGTTTAAAGATAGTTCTTAAAGACTGGGGTGTAAATATATGTGGAAGAAAATAATCAAGATGTTACTTATAGTTAGTAAGAATAAAATTTTTAGTCTTTGAAAGTACATACCATGTGTTATCAATAACAGTACAATTCTACTCTGTTTCCATCCTTCTAAAAGTCTTTCATTTCTGGAATATATTCTGAGGACAACAGTAAATGAGTTGCTTACCAATTTTTAGAACTAAGATATGAGTTTTCTGAAAGTTGTCTAGAAATGGAAGTATTTTAATTGTATTTACTGTGTGTTCAGGCAGAAAGTGGTGCCTTATGTCACACGGAACTTGAAATCCTCTTGTGCATTCTGGTACTAGGCCCTGTAGTCCTGTTCCAACATCAAACTCTTGTGAGGACCTTTGTGTTTTGGAATCTTGTCTTCAAATTATTGATTTGGAATTTCAATGCACTTTTGGCACAAACTGTTTCTAAAAGCATTCAAAGATCATGCAAATTTTTATATTCTTTTCCACTACATTGTGGGTCTTTTTGCTAAGCCACATGTTTTTCCCTTTTTTTTTTTTAGTAGTGGAAAGAGGAAGGGAGAGGAGGAGTGTGAGGCATGCTGATGTCCTTCAGTGTGTTGAATGTCTTTGGCTGATGAAAATTCATGCTGTGTATTTTGGTTCTGGGCAATCTTTGGGACATTGGTTCTGACTCAGGACCACTGCCACTATGAAAATCAACTCATGACCCTTTGACTTGAACAGAGTTCCCGACTTTTAAAATTTCTGTTTCTTTTGAAACAGAAAATAATCTGGTAATCTGTGCCTAATTTTGCAATCCTTGTCTTCATAATTTGCCATGATAGCATTGAAATAGTTATAATTTTTTAATTCTTTTTTTTTTCATTGAAGTGAGGTGTTAATTTCTGTCTTTGGAGATACAAATGTTTTTGCAAGGCCATGAGTCTTATTTTCTGTTGAATGATGTGACATGTGGAAACTAGAATAGGTAAGACAACTTTATATATGTCAAGTTAAAAGTGAGCTTATAGTTTTTATTTTTCTATGCCAAACCTTTAAATTTTATGCTACATAAGTAAAACACCTCTTACTTCTGCTGTAAGAGAAGAGATGAGCGAGAGATTGTAGCGGAGGAGTGAAAAAGGATTTCAGTAAATAGTACTGACTGACAGGTAGGTTATGTAAAAATGTCACTGCTAGTTTAGCCATCTCTACTTTTGGTGTTCCATATTCTGCAATTAGGTAGTTTTACACATTTGTATTCTGGAATTAATATATATCAGTTGTAGGAGAAATCAGATTTTCTCAGAAGTATTTGTGTTGTATTGAAATATTTATTGTCCAAATTGTTCCTGTTCAATATAAGTAAATACAACTCTGAAAAGTTCCTTGCCATAAAGCACTCAATGTTAGTTCAAGTTCTGTATTGGTAGAGAGATTAAAAAAATTGATAACCATAAGAAGAAAAATTACACTTTAAAACAAAATTGCACATTTTTCCTTTAAACTAGTATGTTTTTCAAAGGTCCCATTCTCAAGATAAACAAAGTATGTAAGTTTAAGCTGAAAATGAACTTGATGTCATATCATACTGCGGGGCTTGGGGTTGAGGAAATAAGTCCAGCACTTTGAATTCTCTGGGAAAGAAAACAAGCAATAATGATAATTGGAAAGTATGGTAATTGTTATCCCAAATGTCAAGTGGAATTACTTTCATTAATTTAAATATCTTTTTCTAATATATTTTGTGCTAGATGTGTATGCATTTATAAGAGATGAATATGTTGTTCTCTTCTGCATGACCTCATTGTGGAAACACTTTAAATAACATTACCTGTTGTTAGCCTTTAATATTTTAAAAGGAAAGTTCCTGAGCAGGAAGTTCAAGATAGTGCAAGCCTTTCCCTGCTAAAACCCACAAGCCTTCCAGGAAGACCAGCCTTCTGTTCTGAACCCCTACACAATTTTGTCTCAGGGAAACCATCTATAAGGGCAAAGTAAGAATTATTGTCTTCCTTAGTGTTTTTGGCCTAAGATGATGTTTTTCAAAGTTTGATATGAAAAAGTCAGATGAAAACAGGATAATACAGATGAATTGGTGGTGTTCCTTGATAAGAAAAGGGTCCCCAAATCCAGATCCCTTGTGCAGAATTATCTGCTCTCAGGCTGGAGAATTCAGATGGCCCTGTAATTTGTTTCTCCCTGCCTTGCAGGCATCGTTCTTATGAGAATCTGATCCCTGTTTAAATATAGGCTGCTGTTGTGCTCTGACTATGTATCAGTACCAACCACTGATTGCAAACATAATGTTTATCCATTGTAAACCTGTTTATGTGGCAGTGCAGCCATAGGCACAGGTACCTTAGTCTTCAACCTATTGCATGAGTTAAAGATAACCATTTTTTTTGGAATGTAACAGAAACCAAGTGCTGAAAATTTCCAGAAGTCAGTGGTAAAACATGAATGTTCCCTGTGAGAATTATTGATGGTTTTCTGGTATGAAAGGTGTGGGACCCAGAATGAGGTAGCTCAGTTTGAATCTCATTGTCATAGACAAGATTAATTGAATATGGAGCTGAGTTGGTGGTTGCCTGTTGACAAGTGATCATGACCTGATTGACTTCAAATTTGGCAAATGGGGGAGGGTGTCAACAAATACGCTTTGTGCATTTCAGGGACTGTTTGCCTAGTGGGAAAACTGATGGGGGAAACTGATCACGAGGAAATATTTTGATGGAAAAAATCAAATAATAGAAAAATTAATAGAATAAAAGTTAGAACTAGAACCACTAAGACTAGAACCCCTAAAGAAAAAAAGTTATAATTTCCTGTGCACCTGAAAATTCTAAAATTATGTCCTTTTCCAGAATGACAGTAAAAAAAAAAAAAATGTATGTTTATTTATAGAAAACTTATGGCATTAAAGGAAAATAAACATATATAGCAAGATAAACTGGACTGTCTGAGGTGCAGAATATTGGCAAAGACAAGTAGAGACATTAAGAAAAAAAATTGAATGGGATTAGAAGAATTCAAGAAAGAATGAGTTTGTGTTTTAAAAGTGTTAAATATTTCTGGCAACAGTATAGACTCTTTAGCAGTAAGCTATAATAAAACTTTTAATGATGCAGAAAAGGCAGAAGAGTTTGATAAAGTTAATTTAACTGCTTGCTTCTACAAAATCAATTTACAAGTCTTTCTAGTTCAGGTTACAATACAGTACAATTTTCAGGACAATCCGTACTTTGCAGGTGCTGGTGTTGTGAAGTTTATACTACTGAGCTGTTTCAGCCTCAAAGCATTATAGGCAGAATACTGGGAAATTTCCTGTACTAAAGGGATAAAAGTAAGATTATATTTTTCAACAAACATGGATAAATGGAAAGTAATTCTTATCAAACAAACCTGGCTTAAATGTCTGAAATTGCAAGTCCAGTTCACTAGGATTTACATTGTATACTGAAGTATTTGTAAGGCATTTGGAGTCCTAGTTCATAGCAATTATGGTTTTGAAATATTGTTAAGAATGTTATGTTGGCAGAACCAAATTAAACACATTAACTGTATAATTAGTTGCTCTTGGAAAGCAGATACAAGTGAAAGTTACTATTAAGAAAAGAATTTATGTTTTTCTACAGAATCTGCTCAGGGTATGACCATTAGGAAACTGGGATTAAACATGGCTTGATTGCTGATTTAAAATTCCCAAATTATAATGATGTTTGGATCATAGACAATGATCTATTCAGCTTAGTAAATTAAACCTAATTTTTTTTCAGTATAAGAATGTTATTTTTTGGTGCTGTTGTAGTTATTATTATTACTATGACTACTATATTGCTACTATTATTATATTATTGTAGTCATTACTGTTCTAAATGCTAGGCTACTGGAGTTAAAGGACTTTGAATGGTTCTGGGTTTTTGTGAAGCAGAACAGAAATAATGGGAAAAGCATTACAAGTTCTGTTTTTGTGGGGGTTTTTTGGGGCTTTTTTTTCATGAAGAAAGGGATAAAAAGAACCTACCAGAATCCTTCCACTTGTGTTAGCAGAAATGAGTGAATGATTTACTTTCTCATGGTGCTTTATTTGTATCATAAAAAGTACTATCCATCACTTCTGTGGAGACACAAAGCGTTTACTGCTGATAACAAATTAATACTTGTTCTAAAATGTTGTCAATCAAATGTCAGTCCCTAGAAGAGTTTTTTATTGCTAGAACTTTACCTTGAAACTTCACAATTAAATAGGAAAACAACCAAACAGTGTTTTAAGAGCAAGGAAATAGAAAAGATGACATTAGTGTCTTTTCTCTCACTCACAGCAACTACTGCATTTCCATTCTATTACACTGCAATTCATCTTCCTTTGTCATAGAGTTACAATGATTTGGTCAATATTGCATATTTTTATCTTCTTTTAATATGGTTTATTTTTCTTAGCTATTTGAGGGGGTGATTTTGAGTCCAGAGGTAAAACCCCAAATAACAAAATATCTTCTTGTATTCGGTTTCCAGGGCTGACTCTCTCCTTTTTGTAGTCCTGCATCTTTCTCTATATGTATGCATCCTTAATGCAGCCTTTGTAATTAAAAAAAAAGAAGAATATTAATGAAGAATATTAATATTTAAAAGAAAGTCCAGAGTTTTTAACTTTTCACTTTATTCTTTCTTCCTTCAATGTGGATAACTTTCTGTGTACAGTAGTCCTTAGCATGTCAATAAAAATTCACTCCTAGGTTGAGAACACACTCTCCTCATTCCTGCTAAAAGGTGGTGGGTGTTAGCATTACAATTCATGGATGAGAATACTGGTAGTGTTGGCTGAGTGGGTTTTGGCAAAAGCATGGGTATCAGACTTGCAGAGGTAAATCTATCAGGAGGACTTGCTTTAGCTCCAGCCTTAGTAGGGATACTGAAATAAACCAGGGAAAACTTTCAAATTAAAATGAAATTAATTTCTTGTCTTCATCCAGTGGAAATTTCTGTACAAAAGTCAGTGCCACAGCATCCGCTTTTCCAATGTTCTTAATAAAATGCTTCCATATGATTTTTACATTCATGTTTTATGTTGCATGGGTTAACTCCAGGTGGTCTTTTTTAGAAGCATGAATATCTTAAATTATATGTGCAGTCTACATAACTTTTTGAAATAACGCACATGATGGGGTTAGCCAGTTACAGATGCGCAATGAATCCGGTGTGCCAAAAGCGCTTGTTCTGCTTTTTGCTTGTAGTAATCAGGAACAGTAATCACTGCTGTAGTTTTTCATATGTAAAATGAAAAAAGGCTGTTGCTATCTGCAGATTGCAATATCTGATGGAACTTCTATTTGTCTTTTTCTTCAGCCTTTTCTGAGCAGAAGGAAAGTGTCTTTGCTATGAAGAGTGCTTTGAACAAAGCCTCAGTCAAGCTTAATGTTGTAGCACACATTTTGCAAATGAAAGCAGTTGAGGAATAAGATCTTGTGGTTGCATTTCATAGTTTCAGTATAGCATCCATACCTTAGTCTCCTCAGCTGGGCAGAGAATGCAAGGACATATATAAAGCCCTGCTGCATTCAATAGAGCTTAGTCTTCTATTATTGTAGCTTATTGGTTTTCTGGGTCAACTGAACTTCTACCATATATCTCCCCTGCTTTTAGGTCTTGTTGAGGGATATCTACTGCAGGGCTAATAAATACATCTGTATGAAGAAATGGGTTAACCAACTGATAATTAATGCAGCAGAAACCTAGAAAAGCCTCCAAACAAACAATTTTTTAAAAAACCAACCAAACAAACAAACAAACCACCAAAAGCCAAACAAACAATAAAAAAACCCCAACAGCTTGGCGTGCTTAGTGGGAATAAAGCTCTGCAACTGAATGGGCTTTTACAATACTTGTTATACCAAGAGTTATGTTACTCTATATTGCAAGTAAAAGAAAATATTTGGTCTGAAATGAAAGAAAACACAAAATATTTTTTTGAAATAGAAAACCTATGTTTCCCATATCATATGCTTGCAGTGGTAAATTTACTAGCATTTTCCAAAGTGACTGTCTCAATATTGGGAGCAAATAATAGAGCACTGGAAGTGAAGCATATGGATTTAATAATAATATTTATTTTCATGTAATAGTTATATTAGATCCCTCTGATCAACTGAGCAAGATTTAGATACTGACGGTAGATCCAGCAGTTTTAAAAACCAAAGCGCACTGATTTTATATCTATATAAATGCAAGTATAACCACAGTCTGACCAAAGTTTGACCACAATATCAACACAGCTTAATTTCTGCAACTCTTCTCTTTGAAGCCAGAGGAACGAAATCGAGTTTCCACCAAATCCCTATGCTCTTGTGGTCTCCCATTTCAATCAGGGATATAAAGTAGAATACAATGAATCCATAGTAAAGACTTTCCCAGGACATTAGAGAGATCAGTAAAAACTGTTTTCATTAGCTGTCAGTAATTAAAGAACACCCTTCATATAGAGCTTACAATTTAGAGAACATGTAAGCCTCTATATCTACCCGAGATCACAAGCCAAATAAGAATCACTACACAGCTGGGGAACTTGTGTTGTTTTAAAATATCAAACTCCCTTAAGGAAGATAATTTTCTGTTTATTTGCTAGCTTTCAAGCCAGAGTGAATATTTTTATTTTAAATTTCAAAGGTTTTAGTGACTGCACTTTCTGTTACTGTGGAAGGAAAGAAAGGCAAGTGCCTCGCAAAATACTTAAACACCAGTTCCTGAATGGAGCTGTTAGAAAATTCTTACCTTCATATCAGTACTTGAGCTCATCATTCCCTGTAATTCTTAGACACAGAGTTAGCTGAGTGCATCGGCACAAGCATGTGTGTGTTGTCACTTTGCATTCTACTTGTATCCTACAAAATTCTTTTTACTTTGCTTTGCATGGGATGATACAACATGCAAGTACAAAATTCTGTGTCTTATTTCATCATCTGAAAAACAGTTCAACACATATTTATAACCATAAAAGGAAGACAGAGAAATAGCTTTGCTCACATTTTAATGCATATAGACAATTCCCAAACTTTACCTATAGCAAGAATAATATTGTCAAGACTATATAACTGGAGATCTTACAGAAATCCATTTGTACAAAAGTTAGGAAAAATCAGGAATTGCTTTTATATTTTCTTTTATAGGTATGTATAGTATTTCTACAATTATAAGAGCAATTGTACATCTATATATCCCCTTTCAAATTTGAATTGCTGTGTATGTGAGCTGTGTCTCAACCTCTTGATGCAGAACAGTGCTGATAATGCTAATAGAGAAATTGAGGCATATACAGATTTAGGGGTAGCTTTTCAAAAGAGCACAGCACTCCAACTGGAGCCAGATTTCAAAAGATCTCTGATCCTATTCACCAACAAAATAAATAGCCAGATTTTCAAAAGATTTCAGCACTTTGGTAATCTGATCATAAGAAGCAGCTGCTGAGCACATTTGCAAAGCCAAGAGTGACTTTTCAATATCCCATGAGAAGTGTGTGTTAGAGCAGGAAATAGAGCCCTCTTCCCATGTAACAAGTCCAGGAGTCCAGTTCTCAACCAATAACACTATATTCATGTTCTTTGCAAGAATGCTGTATTTAATGAAAGGAATTTTAACCCATTTAGAAATTTAACCTACATCTATGAGGAGATGTTTTCCAGAATAACATGAAGATTTGCACTCAGGGTAGGTAATGAAGAAATTGAATAGGAGGAATATTGCTATCCATTCCATTTAAATCGATTTTATATAGATTCTCCATGTTATATTGTCTTAATTAGGTGTATCTCATAATAAAGAAACCCTCCCTTTAGTAATTTTTAAAGATTTTGTAGTCCATTGCCAATCTTAAGTGTCAAAAGAAAAAAAAAACAACAAGGTATTCTAAAAAAAATCTACAAAATACTGTAGTGTGTATAATGTACGGCAAGTCCAAGTGTGATTGATTTTCTGTGCACTTCCACCTTCCTAAAACAGTCTGAGTGTATAGTTTTTATTTTTATTTATATTTTAAATGGTTCTTTCTATCCCTTCCTAGAGGTGAATAAATGGGGTGTTTAATTTTGTTCTTCTGAAGATAATTTTTTGTTGCCATCTATTTATTAATTTTTTTTCTCTGCTATTCTTTTGCTCTAACATCCTACCCTGAAGATTTAAAGGGCAAGTTTTCTTTTACGAATGTTACTAAGGAGCTGAGAGGAAAATTAGTAGCTCACCTAACCTCATCATACATTTGGCTTAGTTGGTTTCTCCATCCTCATGGAACTTCTTGATTCTCCAACAAACTCATTAGACACAAAGGAATTGTATTTTGCATACAGGCAGCTATGTTGAGAGGCCATTTGCTATGTATCTATTCACTCATCACTAGCTTGGAGTTAGCCCTAGAGATGTTCCTTGGGCAGAAGTATCTGGCAAAGTCAGTGCTCAGACAGCTTTACACCATGTGCTTATTGGCGGTTTTGGTGTATTTTGGTCTCCAGCAGTGATTATGCCAGACAGTGAATGTGGCGTGGGATATAGGTGAAGGTGTCCATATCTTCCTTGGGAGGGTTTTCATTTACCTGTCAAAAGCGAAGATGAATTTGGAGACAGCATTGTTCAGCCTGAATGGAACTGCATGCACTCTGGTGAATGTGATGGCCATGAGATGATTGGTCCTGGAGGTGCAGAGCACTCTGGTGGATGTGATGGCCATGGGATGATTGGTCCTGGAGGTGCAGAGAAGTCTGGTGGATGTGATGGCTGTGGGATGATTGGTCCTGGAGGTGCAGAGCACTCTGGTGGATGTGATGGCTGTGGGATGATTGGTCCTGGAGGGGCAGAGCACTCTGGTGGATGTGATGGCTGTGGGATGATTGGTCCTGGAGGTGCAGAGCACTCTGGTGGATGTGATGGCCATGGATGATTGGTCCTGGAGGTGCAGAGCACTCTGGTGGATGTGATGGCCGTGGGATGATTGGTCCTGGAGGGGCAGAGCACTCTGGTGGACGTGATGGCCATGAGATGATTGGTCCAGGAGGTGCAGAGAAGTCTGGTGGATGTGATGGCCGTGGGATGATTAGTCCTGGAGGTGCAGAGCACTTGGTTGCCGTGGTGTTGAGATACAATGCTGAGCAGCTCTGATAAGCATACAGGCTGACTTCTTGCACACCTACAGAACCTCATCCAGTATTTTCTGCATCTGTTTGAGACACAGGCTTATATCTTCGGAAAGTATCTAATGTTGATGTAAAGCATTTTAAATGATAAAGAATCAACTACGTCCCTGGGCAGATTGTTCCAACAGTTAATTACTGTCACTGTGAAAAAAGTGTGCCTCATTTGTAGTTTTATTTCAGCTTCAGCGTCCAAACACTGGATCTTGTTATGCCTTTTTTGCTAGATTAATGAGCTGCCTACTGTCAGAAATCTCTTCCACATGTAGGTATTGTGATCCTCTTAACCTTCTTTTCAGTAACTAAATAAATTGAGCTTTCTTAGTCTTTCACTATAGGGACTGACTTTTAGAAGTCTAATCATTCTTGTAGCTCTTACTTGAGTCGGATCCAATTTTCTAACATATTTTGAGAATGGAGGAAACCAAAGCTGAAGAGAATATTTCAGTAACAGTGTCATAAAAACCTAAAGTAAAACTTGCAGTAGCTATTCCAGTGTGATATTCTTTGGTTTAACCCAGTGACATATATTTGACATACATTTTCATGTAATATGGAAATGCCATTTTGGTGGGTTTTTTTACTTTGGGAATTAACCTGAATGTCTGTCTCATTGTGATGTGGTTCTGGATTCCTTCTGCTGAGAAGGATTGAACAATGTCAAGAGGTGAATCCTCATGAATAATTGTGAATACTGAAGGTGACCCTTGATTTTATATTTTGTTTCAATGGCATAATTCTTGCAGTAGGAATAGTTTGTGATAGAACTGAACATAGAGAACATAGGTACCACAAGGTGAGACTGGGGAAGTAATCTTCTGGGGCAAGTGGATTTCCCAGTTAGGATATTGAATGGGCCAGGATAGCACAAGTGCAATATTATCTTAACCACAGACTTTGGAAGATTTCTCAGAAAAAAAATCTGTTCAGAGTTGTCTGAAAAGTTCCTTATGACACCTTTCAGTCTGATACCTGTCTTATCCATACAACTTGCATTGTCATGTGGGGTATCAATATCATATCTGGGTAAAGGAAACTCAGTCAAACTGAGTGAGCTTAGAAGATCCTTCCTAAGCACATGCAAATGGAGGGTTCCCTTCACCCCAAACCTGCCTCAGAGTCGCCTCTACAATCCCAATACTGTGGTGCACAGAAATTAGGGATCTCTGAGGAAAAGTAACTGACTTTCTAAGAGAGCATATTAGCTGAAGCTAGAATTTGTATGGAAATAGGAGGAAAAGAACTCCTCCTGAATTCAGACTTCCCCTCGTTCAAAATTACAGTTAAGTGAACTCCGACTATCTGCATGATTTGAGCTCAGTTGTCTCTAGGATTTCCAAGTAGTGAAAAGAGATGAGACATGTCTTCATCCAAAAAATGGCTGCTTCAGAGTTAAGTCGTTTCTTCAGAAGTGGAAGGAAAGTCACAGTTTTTGCCAGTGACTTCCTTCAGTTGTGTTCTCAACAGTAAATTCTGTAAGTAACAAAGGTTTCAAGCTCTTGACCGTTTACCACTGTGAATCGCTCTGGGAGAAAGATATTTTACTTTCTTTTAAATCCCATATAAAAGAAGTCTCCTGAGACTTCTAGGTCAATTCCTTTAACTTTCAAAACTGCAGTTGCACTCAGTTAACTTTCCTAGCCAGCCAGCAATTTTTGGTCAGCTCAGGGGAAACTGCCTCAGTCCTCACTTCAGAGTTCCGGGATTTCATCTGTCCTCAAAAATTTGGAGTGATTTCAGAACTTAGGTCTTGCTTCTCTTGCATGTGAAATGAGTAAGAAGAAAATCCTTGCATATGTAGGGGGCTAACTCATCATTTCTCTGCTGGGAGGATGCTGAGTGTATGCTTATGGGCAGACGAGAGACCGCTGACTCTCTAGCTCACTTTCTTCCCTCATCTCACATTACCCAAAGGACAATTTTTCAATTGACTGTGCCCATATTTTCACTTATATCTTCCCCAAAGCTATATACTAGGGTTGTGTTATTCAGAACACTAGTCAACATTTAAGGATGCTTTGGCGTCTTTGCACAAACTGTTTGCTATGAGTTATCCAATGATAAATTTTATATTTATCAGAGAATAAACAGGATAAGTGCATTCGTTTGCACAATTTCTCTACAAAATTATTAAAAGACTCTATTTTAAAAGGGAAGCCTGAGTATTAGTATGTAATATTTGAGAGGAAAGTCAGGTTACTCTTTATTTCTGCTATCACTGGAGTTCTTTGTGTATATATAAATGCATTTTACTAAGTTGCAGTAGAAAGCTGAAATAATCTGGATCCATCTGCTTTATATTTTGTGCTTCTAACAATTTCAATTTGATGTCTCCGTTTAGTTTCATACTGATCATTTATAATGACAAAATGAAGGAAAAGAAAACAAGGAACCTGTCATCAATCATTCATTTAATCAACTAGCAAAAAATAGATAAATAAACATACTGAGTTAATTATTTTTCTGTATGTAATGATTGAATATAATCTTAATTTATTTCCTTTTTAACCTTTTACTGCCAGAATAGTTGGGATTAATAGGTAATGACAAAATGAGAAGAAATAAATTTCTGATAGCCCCTGAATGTTGCTGACATTGGAGTGTTTTCCCCTGAAACTTCTCCCTGAAGATGTATCAGATCTCTGTCATGTGTTATTTTTCACACTTTTTTGTGCCATGTTTCATGCCATTTTGGTGATTGCTATTAGTTTACAGACATATGGTCAGGAATATTTTATGAATGAAGAGGTTTCTGGAATGTACAGTATTACTTCTTCACATTTATACGAGAATTGTAATTTGAAGCTCTCAAATACTTTGCACATGTTATTGCAGAGTGTATTCAAAAGCTAGCAAAAAAGGGTGCTAAAGCTAATAACTTGTGTTATCTGCTCCATCCATCAGACAGTATTTCTTTACTATTGAATCTTCTTTTCCTCCTGTCCACTGTTTTACTAGATCCATCTGAAGCGAAGTGGGGACTTTCAGGCAGAATTCCCATAGCAGCTCTTCATGTTTGTAGTGCAGGAGGGTTAGCTCAACTTCCTCTCTCAGCTTTTTGCCACAAAATTGTCTCCCCACTTGTAAACAGGCATCTAAATAGACTCTAGTCAATCAGTAACTGCAGCTTCTAAAATATTTTTTGTAATGATATCCCCATACATTAGTAATAGTTGTCACTGTCCTGAACAGCACCTGAAGAGAATACTTTGAAGCTTCTTTTTAAATACTGTGTAGCATGTCATTAAAATAAGTGGAAAACATAGTGTAGGACTTGCTTTTCATCCAGCTTGAATGGTGTATCAATGCACACAATACTTCAGTTCTGTGAGAAATAACTGGGTTTTATTCAGGTGTATTTCCTGCAATTTCAATAAAAGCATTGTTGCATATTTCAGAGATGCAAAAGCTTTGTATGTGGATCTATGTGTTTTGGTAATGAAGGCCAAAACCTCCGAGGCACAAGTACATGAATTTTGAATTCACAGATTTTGTGTTTGGATTCCTGGGTTGGGGTTTTTTGTTCTCTTTTGTTTTTCCCTGAAAGAATGATCTAGTTACATATAGCCAGATAGTCCCTCAACTGGCTTTTTGCAGAGGTTCAAAAGCAGAAATTATTTCTTCCCCTCAAAACTTATGTGCATTCTGGGGTTTTTTTAAGGAACAAAGGGAAACAGAGGTAGTAATGATATTTGCCCATACACAAAGGACAAAAAAGGCAAAAAATCCCAAAGACTCCAAAGTGAACAGAAAAATTCTGAAAATACGAAAGCCAGTTATTGATATGGTGTGTAGGCATCAGTCTTTCAAAGGCACGGTTCATGCTTGTGTCAGAAGTTTCCTGACTGACCTGTACCTCTGGGGACAAACACCCTTGCCACAGCATGGCCTTCAGGGACCCTGTGGTTCTGCTGGACTGCAGCTGGCGAGGCAGAGGCTGGAGCTGGGCCGTGCTGGGGTGTGCAGCCCCCAGAGAGCAGAGCCGGGCCGTGCTGGGGTGTGCAAACCCCAGAGAACAGAGCAGGGCCGTGCTGGGGTGCGCAGCCCCCAGAGAACAGAGCAGGGCTGTGCTGGGGTGTGCAGCCCCCAGAGAGCCCCGCAGGGCTGTGCTGGGGTGTGCAGCCCCTAGAGAGCACAGCCGGGCCGTGCTGGGGTGTGCAGCCCCCAGAGAGCACAGCTGGGCCGTGCTGGGGTGTGCAGCCCCCAGAGAGCACAGCTGGGCTGTGCTGGGGTGTGCAGCCCCCAGAGAGCACGGCCGGGCCGTGCTGGGGTGTGCAGCCCCCAGAGAGCAGAGCAGGGCTGTGCTGGGGTGTGCAGCCCCCAGAGAACAGAGCAGGGCCGTGCTGGGGTGTGCAGCCCCCAGAGAGCACAGCTGGGCTGTGCTGGGGTGTGCAGCCCCCAGAGAGCACCGCAGGGCTGTGCTGGGGTGTGCAGCCCCTAGAGAGCACGGCCGGGCCGTGCTGGGGTGTGCAGCCCCCAGAGAACAGAGCAGGGCCGTGCTGGGGTGTGCAAACCCCAGAGAACAGAGCCGGGCCGTGCTGGGGTGTGCAGCCCCCAGAGAACAGAGCAGGGCCGTGCTGGGGTGTGCAGCCCCCAGAGAGCACAGCCGGGCCGTGCTGGGGTGTGCAGCCCCCAGAGAACAGAGCCGGGCCGTGCTGGGGTGTGCAGCCCCCAGAGAGCACAGCCGGGCCGTGCTGGGGTGTGCAGCCCCCAGAGAACAGAGCCGGGCCGTGCTGGGGTGTGCAGCCCCCAGAGAGCACAGCGGGGCCATGCTGGGGTGTGCAGCCCCATGCTGGGGTGTGCAGCCCCAGAGAACAGAACAGGCACCGCTGGGGTGTGCAGCCCCCAGAGAACAGTGCTGGCCGGCTGGGGTGCAGCCCCAGAGAGAACAGAGTGCAGCCCCCAGAGAACAGAGCAGGGCCGTGCTGGGGTGTGCAGCCCCCAGAGAACAGAGCAGGGCCGTGCTGGGGTGTGCAGCCCCCAGAGAACAGAGCAGGGCCGTGCTGGGCTGTGCAGCCCCCAGAGAACAGAGCTGGGCTGTGCTGGTGGAACAGCTGAGCTGGTGACCCTGCACAGGGGCATTCCACCCCTGCCTGCAGCAGGAACAAGGTTGAGAGGCTCCTGATGGCAATTTGTGTGCCCTGAGTGGTCTGAGGGATGGGGTGAAGTGGGCTGTGACTGTTAATCTGTAGGGTACGAGCGTATGCCCTGCAGGAGCATTAAGTATCCACTGTGGTGGTTGCCCGAGTCTTGACTGTGAGGATCTCATCTCATACTTCCTAGGTGACTGGAGACAAAGCGTTTGGTTGTTTTTTTCCAGGGTTTGTTACCGGTCTAAAAATTTTTCTCTTTGGGAAAACAATGAATTTTTCTGACTTGAGTCACACTGACCACTTTATATTCACTGAGAAGTATTCTAAATTGAGATTTTTTTTTTTTTTGGTAGCAAAAATTGTTTAGAATTATTTTCTCACTTGAAAAATGTAAGACTTTAGCTGTGTTACAAACAAAAAATAGCAGACACTTCTGCAAAAATCCATGAAAGCAATCTGGCTAATTTTTTTCTCTGCAGCAGCATATCTGCTCTATTCCTTCACTGGGCTGAGCACAGTCTAGCCCTTTGTGTGTAACAGCTTTATGTTTATTAGCAGCTGTTTTCTCCTAGCTAAGCTTGACAAAGGATAGGGGAAAAGATTAAAAAGACTTTATTACTCTGCTTTCTGGTAGGAAGGAAGGAATGACAAATATGAGTGGTCCCTTTGCTGGTGTTCTGTTTGTGCTGGTGCTCCCTGGTGTCACCTTTGCTGAGGGAAGAGTCTTCCTCCCAGAGCACAGCTCTGCAAGGTGGGATCCATGGTAGCTGACTGACACTGGCAGAACCTTTTGTGGGACTTTCTTCTCTCCATGATCATTTTTTGTAAAGCATACATGTTCTAGAGAATATGGTACTTCTTGCTCATTGAAGAAATTATGGGGTTTTTTTAAGGAGAAAAGATAGATTTTTCGTTCTTGTTTGACTATTATGTTTCTTCTCTATAAAAATCGTAATTGATACAATATTTCAGATTAGAAATTTTAAAAAGTATGAAATTTGGAACATAATACATAACATAAGAATTCTAGTCAATGTCTAATTTTTCTGTGATATAACCTTTCTAAGAAAAAGTGCTGGATTTAAGCAGATACTGAATACCATTTGTATTTTTAGTATTCTTAAAATTAAGTGGTTGATGACATTAAATATTTTGGAGTATCATATCTAAATGTATTGACATTATTGATAGTTAATTCTTGGTTAGATGACTTAGCATTTAGTTACCAGTCTACCAATTCTTCTATCAATAATGATCAAACTACACTATTAGGAACTCTGAATTCAACTGTTTTTCAACTCAGTATATGTCTTTTAACAAAAGATAGGTTTTTTCCCCCCTTGTTTAGAACAGATATTGATTTTGGTAATAATCTGAAATATAATTTAATGGAAATTCTTTTGTTTCCCCTTTAGATTTTCCAGACTTTCCTGTCTTATATAGCATTTATTAAGTGTTTAAAATATATTTTTCTTTGTATTTTACTGTCAGCTTATGTACTCAAAGCATCACCTAAGTACCAATAACACATTCTTGACTGAATAATGATGTATGTTGAATGTTACTTTTTTTGTCTTATAAATGGATGGCAATTTACACAGCTGTGGATGTGGGATGTTTCAATCCCAGACCATGTTGTAAGAAAAATTGAATGACAGTGAGCAAAACAGCAGTAATTATAAAACTAATTACTAAATGCTGATGATGCCCATAGGCTTTGCATAACTAAAATTAGAAAAGGAAATTGCTTTCGGCTTCAGAGAGGCAACATGCTAGTTATTTCACTGTTTCAGTCAAAATGGAACATGGTGTATAAAGTTCAATCACAAAAAAAAACCCACATTAGTTTATGCACATATTTTTTCATACTAAAATGTTAAAGAATTCTGCCTTTTTGTCTTTTAATACAAACACATCTATAACATAAATCAAGAAAAAATGACATGAAACTACTTGTTGGACATCTTTCTATATAGTTTTACAGGGCCAGATTTGCCAGTGAATTATTTTAGCTTTATGTTTATCAAAAACATGCACAAATATAAAAAAGGAAGGGTTTCCTATCATGTAGGCCAAAATGAAACAAATGTTTGGGATGAAAAGCAGGAGGCTGGATTTCCAAATGCCCTGAGATGAATTCCAGCTCCTATTATATGAATCCTGGAGGTATATCCAAATATATATGTATGTATGGTGACCATATTAATTTCTTACACTTCCATGTGCTTTCCCAGGGATAGAATTGCTAGAATGACTCATTTGAATATAGTATATTTTTATACTTTTTGTTCATGCCTATATTACATGTGGATTGATGCATACAAACAGGCATAAAGTACCTAAATGAAACACACATGTATATTGTAGACAAATTTAATTTTCCTTATATAGCATTGCAAAATATATTTCAGTGTGCTGGGTTTTTAATGATGCATTTATGCTTAATCCTGCAGAATATGAGAATATTATGCATTCTAAGCACATTTCTTTCAAAAGTTATTTTTATAAAAATGGATTAAAACGTTGATCAGGCTTGCAGCTTGTAAGACTCGGTTTAACAATTAGGACTTACGCTCTTGCTTCATAGAAAATTATATATACATTATGGAATTTACCGTTTGAATTTAGGGTTGGGATTTGTTTTGGTTTTTTAAAATTCTCGATTTTTCTTTCACTTTCTTAATCTTATCTGGGAAATATTTATACTTGTCCTGTGTGAGCAACTAATAGATAGCAACTTCTCAAAGGCTTGAAAGAAAAGCTCATTGGATTCTCTTGCATCTGTATATGTTGAATAAAAGCCACCAAGTCTGTGTTTTTAACTTTCAAATGATTGAAATACATTTAGACTTAACACTTGATAATGGATCTAAATGTGAAAAATATAAATTCGGTATAATTTTCTGTAATCTGTAGAATTTTCAAGATTATATATTCTGCTACATTTTCTGGGGGTTGATAAATAAACTGCAAGCCTTAGGACTCTCTTTATTTAAACACTTATAGGAAAGCATATCTTAAGTGTAATAGAGTCATAAAGTGCATTTCAATGTATAAACATTACAGTAAGAGTTTTCTGGGTTTTTTAAGTGGACCACCAAGTAATTTTTGACTTTGTATATCCCAGTACATTTGTACTACAGCAGATGAAGTAGATGTGTTGCATGTTTACCATAGAGAAAAAAAAGTGAGTGTTTGGTATATCCAATTTTGTGAAATCGAACTTCACAATTCTCACTTTGATGAAGTCACTCCATTTAAAGACAAGTTTCGGCTCAGTTGTTCAGAACATATCTTAACTATTCTCATGCACTGTTTATATGTATAACATACACAGTTCCAGTATAGGTTTGTAAAAAAGATTCAAGATGGTTTTGAAGATATAAAGACTTAAAATTTCTCTCAATTCTTATGGATTTGGGCATTAACAGCATTATTTGTAGTAATATTTCTCAGTTTCATTTCCAATTCTGTTAAAATCGTTATGATACTGGTGAATGTGATGGCCTTTAAGAGGTGCTTGAAAAAGCAAGAAAGAAATCCTTCCTATAAGGACAACACCAGTTTCTCAAATGTTTCTGTCATGTTACACTTTAGCAATCTTTCTGTTGTATGGAAAGAAACAATTTATTGTCAGTACTTGAAGGATACAGAATGTCTGATTGACTGCCACCCTAGCCTGTTGTTTTTAACATAAACATTACAGCTGTGTTTGCTTTGAAATATTTGGCCATTATCCAGTAAATCTGTGCTGGAACACTAAATTATCACCTTATGCCCTCCTCCATCATAAGAAAGTGCTTTCGTCAATAAAGCATTATTGTTGTCTTTTCCTACTTTTTATTTCTGCATATTCAGGAACTTTGTTTTGTTTTGTTCTGTAAAAAGCAGGCATTATGTGAAAGCTTCTAGCTAATGAATTTCCTGAGAGGGTAACCTAGTAAGCATGCCAAAATAATGATGAAAGTACATTCTTAGTAGATTAAATAAAAAAATTTATACTTGTTCCCAATTTTTGTGAATGTTTCAAGATCTTTCAGATTTTTAAGAATTTGATTTATCTGGCTATTCCATCATTTTTTTGACAAATGTGAAGAGAGATCTTGTTGATCATCTTGTTCTTTCACAGATTTCACGTTGTATCATGTGAGATTTTCATAAAAGCAGAAGGCAATTGAAATGGGCAAAAATAGCAAACCCAACATAATCCTAGTTTTCACAGTGCTAGTAAGTAGGCACAACTTACAGTACTGATCCTAAGCTATTTTCCTGTTTCTTCACAAGTATTTCAAATTTATTTCCTTAGCTCAGGATAGTCAGTCTTTTATGCACAGGAAATGGGGGTAGTAATGTCTCTTCTTCATTAATGCTGGTACCTGAAATTCAGCATGCAGTGCATTGCAAAAGGTGGGGTGGTTTTTTTGCATATATCTGTGAGGATAGAGGAATTACCTTATATTCTACCTTTCTTTCTGTGTTGAAGAATTTTTTTCTCACATATGATAACTAGTTTTTCTAAAGTTGAAGACTTTTTCTAGGTAGTTTTTAAAAACCTTTCTGCTTTTCATTACTCCTTTTTGATTTTTGAAAGACTTTCCAGTATCACAAGTGACAAATCTCAAATTTGAGTCAAGAAAAAGATTTAAATGTGTCTAGTCATGTAAGCAGTTCCATGGATTTAAACAAATAATTCATTTGCTTTGAGTTATAAACTATTTCAGAGCCTTGCTGAACTTGAGTGGATCTAACATTAGGACAAGAATTACCTTCCCCAGCTTATTCTCTTTTCTGTCTTTGTGTTTGTAATCTTTTATCAATTTATCAGTCTATATGACAGGCTTATATCTTAGACAATTTGTAATCTATTTTTCAAGTCTCTTTTTGTGAAATGCTAGATCTGTTGGTTTCTTGAAGCCTGTTCTGCATTACCTTTTTTGCATTCTCTACATAGTGTTTTAAAGAACTTACACTATTGATTTTAACCACATGCATTAGATTGCAGAATTTGGTTTGAAATCATTGCACAGACAACCAAAAGCCCTTGTGAGTTAAATCTCTGAGATGTTATCATTGTGTGATAAATTTAGCTGATTTCTGCCTGGTGTGTGTTATTGGCACAAGGGAGTGTATCAAAGGTGTTTAACACAAATAAACTCTGTAGTTATCTTAGAAAAGAAGCTTCTGTTTTTACCCAACTAGATCAGGTCCACTTTCTCTATGATCAGAGTATTACAAAGCTAGTAAAGAATAATTTATATCAGAAGTTCTGTGATGGAATGAAATGGAGCTCTTTTGAAGTATGATCTCTGAAAGCACAGCATGAAGCTCAAATAAAGTGAAGGACATTCGCTATAACAAGTAATGTCCTTAATAATCTTGTTAGTCTAGTCTCCCTCTGTAAGAGACAAATGGAACATTATTGGCTTATGGGCTGTAGTAAATAATTTAGTTTCCAATATTCAGGCTGCTTTGACAGTAAATTAAAATGACATGAAAGGGGCTTGTTGAATAAAGAAAGTATCCAATCAAATTTAATTGGCATGACTAAGGCAGTAGAAATATGTTTTATAATTAAACCATGTTGTCTTGGAGCTTTATAAGCATGTATGAATCAAAATGTCAAAAATTATTCTTTGATATTGTGCATTTAAAACTTTGCATGGTGAATAGTTTTCTTAAACAAGGTTCTAGACACGCATATTGATTCAACATGAAAATAGTCTTAGAACTTTAAATAAGTCCATTCTTTGCATTTGTCTGCTGATCTCACAATTTTCTGTAAAAGACTAAAATAATTGTGCAGTCCTCTTGATTTTAAAAATCTGTCTTTTGTACCATTTTTGTATGATCCAGCCTTTTTCTGGTGTATAAATTCTGCCATTTTTTACCTGATGTTATAACACCAGATGGCTGAAATCAGTGCAAATAGGTGCAAGCGTAAAAGCAACAGAAAGATGCAAAAAAAGGAAAAATAAAAAATGTGACAAACTAATAAATAGTTTTCTATTACTAAACTGATTCTTTTAATGTTTCTTATTTTACTCAAGCAATTTTAGAGTTTATATATATTAACACAATCCTACCAAATATTTTTGTTGGGTTCTTATCTACTTACCTCTTTGTCAAAGGAATTTCAGAAAATGTGTATATCTCTTAATTGCATAAAGAGAAAACATCTCCATGGCTCTAAAAATAGCAGTACCTCTAGGTATTTGCACATTTCTAAACATTATTTTCTTCTTATATACAAATCCCTCTAGTATATAATAATCTGTTATTTGCACATCCCTATGATACTACTTTCTCTAGAAAGAGAACATATAGCTAGTCTGGCCATTAAAAAAAAATCAGTAGAAAAGTTTATCTATGAGAAAATTTTCTAAATTAACCTCATCTTTTGGCAATTTTAAACAGGTGATTTTTATGTTATTCAAGTTAATGTGATCTACCGATGTACTTCCTATGTCAATGCTAGGATTCTAAAATTGATTAAACTCTGAAGCACAAGAGGAAAATATATAGGTACAGAAGTGGAAATAAATGGTAGAATTCAATTTTTGTCATATCCTTGGTCAGGTGAGAAGGCTGTACTCTCAAAGTGTGACATCTTGCAGTGCCAGATGCTCTGGTTTCCAACATAACTCTTCAAGATCATAAAACTGATGTTACATATTCTATGGAAAAAAAAGGTGAATCTCTCTTGTCAGCCTCAGCTAATCTTGCCTTTTGCAGAAAAAAGTATTTCTGTATCTTTGATAGGTGTAGTAACTAGATGTCCCATTGCCTGTCTAGGTCCCATTCTGTTCATAGATAAGTGGGTGAAAGTTTCCAGCTTTCAAATGAACAAACTCCAGGTGAACCAGAGGTAAACAAAGGCTCGTTCTGGTCTCCTTCTACTGCCAAAAGCTTCATCGCCCCGGAAAGAAGAACTGAGAATTGAATGTGGAGGGAAATCTGCCTTAAATTTCTATTCATGAAAAATCACCTGTCATCTCAGCATATTGTTCCTTTACACTTTTATTCTCCCATTTTAGAGAGGACCTTGTAGAAAGACTTTGAGAGTTTAGTGCAAAATCTTAAATATCTTTTAACTTCCTCACCTTAAGCTACTTTCTGACTCGGTCCCCTGATTAAACGGAATTTTACCAGCAGTGACGGTTTAGTCATTGATGTTTTATATCACGCCAACCAGATTCCGGTGGATAAGCCCTCCATTGTAATTGATGAGTCCTAGTAAAACTCCAGCTGGGGAGCTCACATTCCTCTAGCTATGTCATATTTACATCAGTATAAATATGAAATACCTTCACTGAAAATTATTATTCAATTGAACTGCTGGTAGACATAACTTGTATTGTTATTCTGCATCTCATATCTATGTGGAGTGTTCTGATAGCCGGAATTTTTCTCAGTTTGTCTTTAGCTCAAAACAGTCTAAAGAATGGCCTCTCAAAAATAAATTTCCACTGTAAATGATCAGTCAGCAAGTTAAGTCCAGATGCAGTGATACTGGTGGCAAAACTCAACGTCAAAATAGTGCCAGCCCTTCCGTTTGCCAAAGAAAAAATAGCAAGTTATTTTCAACAGGTCAAGATTCCACTGCAGAATTAATTTGTTTTGGTGCTGATATCCCAAGGTTGTCTGGCAAAGACAAACTCCGATGCATTTTCAGAATACTGTTTAGTGTGGTGACTTGTGGCTTCTGAATGATTCTTCAAAGTGAAAGATATATTTTTGTATTGTGTTGCATCTGCTTGAGGAAAATATATAGGTACAGAAGTGGAAATAAATGGTAGAATTCAATTTTTGTCATATCCTTGGTCAGGTGAGAAGGCTGTACTCTCAAAGTGTGACATCTTGCAGTGCCAGATGCTCTGGTTTCCAACATAACTCTTCAAGATCATAAAACTGATGTTACATATTCTATGGAAAAAAAAGGTGAATCTCTCTTGTCAGCCTCAGCTAATCTTGCCTTTTGCAGAAAAAAGTATTTCTGTACCTTTGATAGGTGTAGTAACTAGATGTCCCATTGCCTGTCTAGGTCCCATTCTGTTCATAGATAAGTGGGTGAAAGTTTCCAGCTTTCAAATGAACAAACTCCAGGTGAACCAGAGGTAAACAAAGGCTCGTTCTGGTCTCCTTCTACTGCCAAAAGCTTCATTGCCCCGGAAAGAAGAACTGAGAATTGAATGTGGAGGGAAATCTGCCTTAAATTTCTATTCATGAAAAATCACCTGTCATCTCAGCATATTGTTCCTTTACACTTTTATTCTCCCATTTTAGAGAGGACCTTGTAGAAAGACTTTGAGAGTTTAGTGCAAAATCTTAAATATCTTTTAACTTCCTCACCTTAAGCTACTTTCTGACTCGGTCCCCTGATTAAACGGAATTTTACCAGCAGTGACGGTTTAGTCATTGATGTTTTATATCACGCCAGCCAGATTCCGGTAGATAAGCCCTCCATTGTAATTGATGAGTCCTAGTAAAACTCCAGCTGGGGAGCTCACATTCCTCTAGCTATGTCATATTTACATCAGTATAAATATGAAATACCTTCACTGAAAATTATTATTCAATTGAACTGCTGGTAGACATAACTTGTATTGTTATTCTGCATCTCATATCTATGTGGAGTGTTCTGATAGCCGGAATTTTTCTCAGTTTGTCTTTAGCTCAAAACAGTCTAAAGAATGGCCTCTCAAAAATAAATTTCCACTGTAAATGATCAGTCAGCAAGTTAAGTCCAGATGCAGTGATACTGGTGGCAAAACTCCATGTCAAAATAGTGCCAGCCCTTCCGTTGCCAAAGAAAATAGCAAGTTATTTTCAACAGGTCAAGATTCCACTGCAGAATTAATTTGTTTTGGTGCTGATATCCCAAGGTTGTCTGGCAAGACAAACTCCGATGCATTTTTCCAGAATACTGTTTAGTGTGGTGACTTGTGGCTTCTGAATGATTCTTCAAAGTGAAAGATATATTTTTGTATTGTGTTGCATCTGCTTGATGCCAGCATGTTGCTTAAATCAGCCTTGAAGAAAATATGGTGGAAAGTAGACAAAAAATAATTTTTGAGATTTTTTTATTACTATTTTTTCTATTCACATGATTCTGTTTTAAAGTTTTTCTAAATTATTTCAGATTCAGAGTTGCTCATTTTTTCTTTACTGTCCCTTGTTTCCTTGGCTCTATCTTCTTCTAGTAGAGTTTGTGGTTTTTTCCCATGTATTTTTTTGTCAAGGAAATAGTTTGTTGGAATAAAGATCAGTTCAGACAAAATCACGATTTAGACTATATTACTTTAATTTTACAATTGTTTTACAAATTTCACAACTCAGAAGAAAAAAAAATCAAAAAAAGAAAAAGGCAAATTCTATTTTGGTTTTTTCACTTCCTTTCTTCAAGTGTACTGTTTTGATATGACACAGACTGTGCTTCTACTTCTTTGACACTGAAGAAGTGTAGCTTTTATTTCATGAGAATGCAAACAGGCGGTTTCTAAAAAGATATAATATGTACTTGAAAAATTCTGTGAAAAGCAGAGATGTTTTTAGACTTGCTGATGTGTTAGTGAAATATAGTGTAGGGAGGTCAGAGGTTTCCTTGCTGTAAGAGTGCTGTGGTGTTTTAATTTAAAAAAAAAAAATTATTTATTGCATGGTCCATTTGTGTTGAAGTGGAGATTGTAATGAATACCCAAATAAGATAAAAATCAGAGCAAAATAGATCTCTTTCCTTGTGTATACAACTTTCCAGAATTCGTATTTCAGGGCCTACTTTACCAATTCAGCAACAAACAAACTAATACAAAAATGTGGTTTTATGCCATGATATAATTAACTAGAAAACCCCCATTATGACAAGAGTGTAAATTTTTTATTATGAAGTCTAGATTACACTCAGTCAGTACAGAATAAGGCATGGGACATATATTATGTTGAAAAAATGATTATATGTTATAGATTTTTACAGAATAAAATCCACAGTGATACAATAGTTACCTTTTCACTGTGACACTGACTAGAACTTAAGAGAATCACAGGAGGTAATCTTCTAGAGGCAATATAACTTTGTATTTATTTGTTAGAGCACTGTGCATTATTGGGGAGATATTGAGTAGTCCATTTTGTTTAGCTAAAACAATGCTATGCTGTGTGCCACAGTATCATACCCAAATTCTTATAAACATCTTACTTAGAGATATTTTATGATTTTATGGCTTCAGAAACAAAATATTAGCTATTTTTAAAACTTTAACAAAATATTATTATTATTTCCCCCCTCTGTATTCTTTACCAACCTTGTACAGAATATTTGTATTTTCCTTCACTGAAATTCATCATCCACTGTTTCTTATAGGTGAAATATGAGAGTGAAAAATACTAGAATTTTTAAGGCTATTGTGTAGACTCAAGAGAGTCTTTCTTGCAATATCTAACTGAAAAGGTAATGAAGTGTAAAATATGTTGAAATGATTGGGGATTAAAAATCTCTGGTGTGTAGTGACAGTACAATTATATTCCACAGTAAAGGTTTCTTATATTAAGTGTAATAAATAAAACTTTTTCTCACTGTGATTGGTTGTCACCACTGTAATGATAGCTTTGACCTTCTTCCTCTTCAGATATCGTTAGGCTGTGACCAACTAGTCAGGATGCTATAGAATGAATTGGGATGGCTGTTGCAGCAAAAAAAAAAAAAGGAATATTTGAGCACAAAACACTATGTTGTAACTTCTGAATCTTTCTGCTGCTTTGTTTTGCGTGCACAAATACTTACATTTCCTATCTTGCTACATGTTAATTTATCATAAGGTGTCTTTAGCCTCTCTAGCTATCTCTTTAGCTCTAACAAATCTAGGTAGCAGTTTTAATATTGAGATGTTCATACTCATAGCATGTTGCTCTTTCTATTAAAAAAAAAATATAGCCCTGTTCACCATTTTATGAGGACCAACTAGATGACTGCAACATAATTTCCAGTTTATTTTGAAATGTGGGACACTCAGATGGAGAACCATACAATTCCTTTATTACTAAATCTGGATCATGCATCACCAGGTGCGAAACATAAGTCTCATTTAACATGTAGTCTGAAAAGTGAACATAGTAGAAATATTGAAGTAAAGTCACTAGACATAGATCTTCATCAAAATTATGTCCCTTTTCTTTTCCTTCCCCCCTGCTTTTCCTCAGGTACTCGATCTCTGGCTGGGACATCTGACAAGTAGCTGTCTTGGCAGCAGACCTGTTTATTTCTTCATTGTCCTGTTACTCTATGAAATACCTGGCCCTTTAGTCTTTCGGGAGACTTGAAAGCATCAGTCCTACAAAGAGTTTAATTTCTCTTAACTCAGGGAGCAAAGAGTACAGCCCATTTCAATGCTGCAGCTCTGTGATCTGAACAACTTTCCTTATCAACTATCATTTTTAGAGGTAGCTGTTTCTCTAAAAGGAAACCCTACCAGGCAGCAAGGGTCATAAAATGGCCAATGCATTTGTACTAATATTTGGTAGAATTAATAAATATTAGTGCTTTAACTATTTTGTGCAATGACACAGTAGTGTGTCCTGCTTTAATGATCTTGTATCTTGTATCCAAGATCATGGTTTTAGACACCAATTGTATTGGTGTCTAAAAACATCTAAACAATGATATTTCTTCTCACTTAAATGGGTATTACTCATATGACCAGCTGCAAGAAATGCGAGTTCTAAATTTATCTGAACCTTGAGATGGGAGAACTGAAAACTCCTTCACTTTATGGGAACTTTTGATTAGGGTTTGGGTAGGTGGCTAATGAAAGAGTGTAACATTGAAATGTGCCTAAATAACATGCTGTTACAAGCCTTATGATAGATTTGTGTTTGACTTAACAGCTTTTGGAACCTAATAAAAAGAACTTAATTGACAATTTCTTGAAATTGCTAAGAAAACCTAGTGATGTTGGTAGGGTATAATAAGGAGTTTTCTCATCACTGTCTTCAAGATTGAGCCTATACAAAAAAAAAGGATTTATCTCTGTGGTAACTCTAAGTAATTGATATACAGACAAGGTTTGGTTCCAATTTGCCAGCAATAAAGTTGTAATAGGGTTTTCTCTGCAATTTTAGCCTTAATGTGCTCATTCCAAAGAGCGGTATTTTTCCAAGCGAACAAATAACATCAGTAAAGCTTACGATCAGTAATAGCCCCACACTGATGCTCACATTAAACTTGTTAAATCAATTCACTAGACACTTTCTAAAGTGGACTGTCTGTTTACTTTGACTTGCACCCTGTGAGGATTATCCATCAGTTACATTTATTTGAATGATCTTTACATTTGAAATATGTAATTTTCATGCATGATTGTGATTACGAATTTGTCTTCTCATATTTTGCAGCTTTCTTTTTATGACTTATGATTTTTCCACAGTTGTACGAAGTATATGGATATCTAGTGGCACACAGCAGAATGCATTGTATGCTTAGCCTTTTCCAAATCCTAAATGATCACTTTGCTGCATAATTATGGTGGCTTCTCTTGGTAGATATATATTTCATATTGATGTTTTGTTTACTGAAGGTACCACTATGTGCAGTATTGTTCTTCTAGGATAAAAAATTAACATATAAATAATGTAGGATTACAGTATTTTGAAATAATTAGCAAAACGTGCTAAGTACTAAATGATTTATTAAAGATGTAATTTAGTCAGATTTGCTGCATAAGATATTAGAGTGCAAAGAGCTATACTGTACTCTGCAAGGAATAATTTTGTAGATGGTTAATCTACCAACTAGGCTTCATTTTTCACTCAGAACAAACCTGGTATGCTACTGCACACTGCCTTTTGTCAGTAAACACAAAGAGAAATCTGAAGTAATCAATCTTTCTTATCAGCAGCATTCAGTATGTTTACCTTTATTTTATTCTTTGGCTCAAAAAAACTAGACTAATATAAAACAAAATGTAAGCGTTTAAAAGTTTGGAGTTGTTTATCTGCTAGCTAAGTACACATTTTAAAAGATAGCATGAAAACAAAATAATGGCATTGCTAGATGCATTGAGGAAACTGAAAATGTTTTAGAAGGAACTGAGGCCCTGGGAAAATAATGGGTTGTGGGTAATGGGAAGTTCTGGGATAAGGAAGCTCAATCACATGTTTGTAGCTGGAATCCTCGTGGATTATTATTACTGTCTACCATTTTGTCACACTCTCAAGGCTTAATCCACGTATGTAGGATGCTGAAGAAAGACCTGCTGTCTGTGAAATTTTACAGCTGTTCCTTACATGCATTGCTTCCTTTCCTGGTGAATATAAGTCTCTACTTTCCCCTGAAGTTTAAGTTTTTATAAGGTGCATGTGATATAGGATTTTTTTGTTTGAAATGGTAGCCAGCTTGAATTTCAAAATATTCAGACAAGATGCCTGGCAAGAATACGTGTCACCAAATCCCCTCCCAATCTCACCCCAATATTTTTTTTTTAGCTTTACTTCACACGTGTCCTTATTTTAGCTGTCTGTCAAATCTAACTAACTCTATCTATTTTTATGTATTTTCAAGGAAGTAATTAGTCATAACTGGAGTAGTGATATGGAGGGAAATGTCTGCTCTTCTCTAGAATATACCAATATTCTATAAATAAATAGTACTGCAGGATCAGAAGAAACAGGAAAAATGAGAGTTATCATTTGCTGTACATATAAATATTTCATGCAACTGACCATTTTCTTCTGTTTCATTTGTTTTCATTTCACATTGGAAAAATGGACTCTTCCCTTAAGCACCTTCACTTTTTTTTTTTTCCTTTTTCCTTCTATATGGGAAAAACCAGGCACCTCTTACCTATTCTAGCCCATGTTCCCTCCTCTGAAATAGAAATAATCTGATATTCCCATTTTCTGCAGAACAGAAATTCCAGAAATATACTCTTCAGAAAATCAGTGCAAACCTTGTGTCATAGTTTAACCCCAGTGTGCAACTGAACACTGGCAGCCTCTTGCTCACTACTTCCCAGTGGGATGGGGAGAGAATCAAAAGACTAAAAGTGAGAACACTCATGGGTCGAGATAAAGACAGCTTAATGGGGAAAGCAAAATCCACACATGCAAGCAAAGCCAAACAAGGAACTCATTCATCACTTCCCATGGGCAGGCAGGTGTTCAGCTTTCTCCAGGAGAGCAGGGCCCCATCAAGCATGACACAGACTTGGGAAGGCAAACACCCTCACTCCACATGCTCCTACCTTTCTGCTTCTTTATATACTGAACATGATTCCATATGCTCTGAAATATCCCTTTACTCAGTCAGAGTCAGCTGTCCTAGCTGTGTCTCCTCCCAGATTCTTGCACATCCCCAACCTCCTTTCTGTTGGGACAGTGTGAAAAACAGAAAAGTCCTTGACTCTGTGTGGGCACTGATAGGCAATAATGAAAATGTCCCTGAATTGTCCACACTGTTTTCAGCACAAATGCAGAGCACACACCATACAAGCTACTGTGAAGAAAGTTAACTCTCCCAGCCAAACCCAGCAAATAGAAAAAATTCTTATCACTTTGATATCTTCAGTAGAAATTGAGAGTTGCATAATCTTTACCTCTTAAGACTTAATAAATGTTGTTGTTTCAAGTGTCTATTTGCAGGTTTTAAATATGGAAGACAGAGAAAAATAAGGTGATATCCTGTCATTGTTTCCTCTGACCCTTTCTACTGCACAGCTGCAACTGAAGTAAATTGCAGGTGATTAGAGAAGATGTTGGAAATGTAAGAAGCTTAGTGATAAAAGATTTATATCTGACTCACAGTTTAAGATTTTTATCTGACTCACAGTTTAATTGGGGTAGAAAAACAACATAATTTACATAGATTCTGTCCTCTTAGGCCACAATTGATTGACATTTGTAATATGTTTATACATCTTACAGCCAGTTAAATGTTGAAACATTTCAACATACTTGAACTATCTCTTTCCTTTTTGGGGTTCATTTCATGTCATGGTAGCATCATCAGTTTGGGAAATGAACTCCAGAAGAATGGGGTTACATAGTGTCTGTGCTGTGCCTTAACTAATACATGCACTCAGCCTTGGACGTGGGAATCAGTATGGATTCATCAGAAATGGAAACACAGATGACTCCATCTCTCGGAGGGAATTGTAGGCAAATCCATGGCACTAGATGGCAAGCAGCAGGTGGGAGAGACCCATTCTTTCTCGTACTGTGCCTGGAAATGTCTGGGATTGTGGTACAAAGTAGCTTACCACAACATTGGTGGTACAAATTACTCTATGACCAGCAACTTCATGAGCAATAGAAATGATATGGCTGTTAATATTTTATGCAACTCATAATCTTCCTAATAATTGTGCTACTGTAGCTTCTGCCTTCTTGGCTTATGGTTCTTCATTCTAATACTCCTGGGTATTTAATATGATATAATTATATTTTGAATGGGTTGGTAGTAGAATGGTTAAAGGGGACACAACCATAAAGAATATTTACTGATAAGCACCTTTTATTGCACAAGAAAAATGAGGAGTGTTAGAATTGTAGGCTCTTGGGCAAAGAACATTGGCCTTAATCTGGAAAATGCTTCTCATATAAAGAGATGTTTACTGACTCATTTGATTACTCCTTGATTAGTTTCATATTCTGCAGTTATTTGTGGCAGAACTCTGTTCAAATTTGTAATCCATTTGATTCTTGCATATGTCTTGATATATGTACAGTACTCACACCCTATCAAGCAAAACTTTAAAGTGGGTTTTTTATATCTCTAGTGAGGAGACTTCATAACCTCTCTGGTCGATCTGTCTTGCTGCATGATCACTTGCACAGAAAAATTCTTCCTCCTGTTCTGGTGAAACTTCCAGTGCTTCAGTTTTGCCTGTTGCCTCTTATCCTATTGCTTGGCACCATCAAGAAGAGCCTGGATCCATCCTCTTGACATCTTCCCTTCAGATACTCACAGACATTGATGAGGTCCCATCTCAGTTGTCTTTTGTTGAGACTGAACAGGCCCAACTCTCTCAGCCTTTCCTTGTAAGAAAATGCTCCAGTGTCTTTATTCCCTTTGTAGTCTCCAGTGGACCTGCTCCAGGAGCTCCATGTGTCTCTTGTCCTGAGGAGCCTGGAACTGAACACAGCACTATAGATGTGGCCTCCTGAGGGCTGAATTGGCTGATGGTAGTTCCCTGAGTCCTCTGTCTTGCCCTTTTTGAAGACTGGAATGACATTTGCTTTCTTCCAGTCCTCAGGTGCCTCTCCTCATCACTACAATCTTTCAAAACTGATTGTGAGCAGCCTGACCATGGTGTCCCCCAGATCTTTCAATAGTTGTGGATGCTTCCTGTCAGGGCCCATGGACTTGTGGATGTCAAGTTTTCCTAGGTGTTCTCTAACAAAGGGAAACCAAGGGAAAGTCATCCCCAATCATTACCCTGGTCTCTTGGGCCAGAGGTTCCTGAGGGCTGGTCTTGTCAGTGAGGAGTGATGTAAAGGAAATGTTCAGTAACTCTGCCTTCTCTGTATCCTCTGTTACCAGGGTCCCCCTTCATTTAGTAATGGGTTCACACTATCCTATATTTTTTCTTTTGTACTCTAAATAATAATTATTTTCCATGTATCTGTTAAGAGAGAGAAGTTTTATTTTGTAATATTTGAGCAAAAATCACAGGCAAGTTATGTGTTCAGTTAGCAGCAGATAATTTTTGTCTTTCAGTAAAAATATCTCTACAAAGTCAAAGTTCCTTCCTAACCAAAAGTGGTCAACAAACTGACAAACTGATCAAAACACACCAATTCCATTTGTCACTGGCATATGAGGGAATGATGTAGTGATTTTCAAAGCCAGTAATCTTTGAATATTACAGGTACACTTGGATTAAATGGAAGCAACTTGTTGCATGAATTTGGAACATGGTTCAAATGACATATCTGGGTCTTTTGTGAGATGCCTTGATTGCGCTATCACCTTTTCCACTCGGTTCAGCAAGGATTAAAAAACTTAAAAGGCTTCTCCAACATTTTTATCGCTCTCATCTTGGGTTTAGAGTACAGAATTTCTGTTTATTCATAGTTTTTCCTCATTTCAGACTTTGTTCAGCTCTTCTGCAAGGATGGGAAAGAAAATAGGCTTAATCAAATATTTTTCCAACTGATTAAATGCATTTACCTAATCGAAAAGTGGAAAAATAGAAGTATTCCTTGCACAAAATGATTCAAGATTGAAAAATCATTATTTTTACAAAAGAAACCCTTTGATTTCCTAATAAAAGCAGACCATGTGAATAATTGCTTCCCACTAATTTCTGATAAAACTTACTGCAAAAAAATCCCATTTTCTTTTTAAGAAGTTTATCAAAAGAACAAATGTTTTGATAGTATTTATCAAATTTTAAGTAAAAGATATTGTAAGTGAAGATTGACATAATTATTGATTCTACAGTTAATATCTTCCCTACACCTCCCTGATTTACTGGCAACTTGCTCATAAGAATCTCTGTTTTTTTTTTTGGATGTTGCTTAGTTTTATTTTTAATGGAAAGTTATATGGAAAATTCTTTTTAGAAGACATTATTTACCTAATATATAGAATCATGTTGTAGATTATTATTTGAAATACAGTGTGAAAATAAAGTGTAATGCTTGGTGAGAGCAGCAGTTAATGAAAAAATGCATTTGCTCTTCTCAGGTTTATATTTTTTTTAGGAGGCAAAAGGTTAATGACAGAGATTCTTAGGTTTAATATTGTTGTGAAATACTTGGTTTATTTGCTGCTAAAAGATCATAAACACTAGCAATTTTTGATTTACATCAGGAGAAAATTCACTACCTTACTACAGCCACACCTGAATTCTTACATTTAAATGTTTTTTATTATTTTCAGTCCATTCTCCAACATTTTAGAGCTATGGAGCTGTTCTTCTACAAGTGTCTGTACTGCACACTTCTGGCATTTGCATATTTAAAGATTATTCTGAGTCCTAATTGCTGCCTGTAACCCTTGATTGGCTAGGAAACTGATTAATTTTGCCCCTTGGTCACAATTAAAAAAATATATATCTGAAGACAAATTAATAACAGCAGCTGAATCATTCCTTCTGTCTTGTGTGTGTTCTGTCTTCATTAATCTGATCCTTTTTTCTTTATCTTTCTTTAATTCAAATTCTGTTAGAGCTTGTGCTGCTGATTTCTAAGGACACTGGTTCAGTGGCCATTTTCTAGATGGATAATGTGTTCAAAGACAGCAAGGATTGCTCAGCCACTGCATACAATGATATCCATTAGCCATTGATAACATGCTCTTGACTGTAGCCTCCCTAAAGCAGCCACATATCCGTGTAAGAAGGCACTGTCACATCATATTTTATGTTCTCCATGGTTATGGAGGCCCATGACAGTAGAGATGCACTCTGATGTTGTGAGGCGGCCAGTGGTGAGCACAGAGAGAGATGTTTGGAGAAATCGGGATTAAAGACTCAAAAAGTGGAAACTTCAGTATAATATTGTAGCACCTTGTGAGATGGTGAGAACCAAGTGGGAATGAAGTATGCTACTCTGGATCTAGAATGGGAAGATCACAAACTGCAAAATAGTAGGAAAGCACAGGACTGAGCATGGGAAGCAAGCAGAGTGAGAACTGAGTAAGGAAAGTAATATGTGTAAGTACCCAGGAAAAGATAGGGTTAGTTTGGCAAGCAGAGTTTGGAAGAGGAAAGTGGAAAAATATGGCCAAGAAGTGTTAGCAATAAGGAGAGACTGATGGAGACTTGCAAAAGAGTATGGGGAGGGAGGGAGGTCACATTGGTTTGGGTCAATCTTCAGATGTAAGTCAATATTTATTTGTAAAGTATATAAAAGTTAGTTCGAAAAACAGGCCAAGCAAATATTGATTTAAACCAATATTGTTGTTCCCTTTATCACTCTGGCATTATAAGCTGAACTCTTCTACTCTTCTTTATTTACTTACAGGTAGGTATAGTGCACATAACTTTGATGTAGGCTTTTAGGCTTGCCACCAGTGATCTGAAGCTTGACCTATGAAAACTGTCCTTTCTCAGTGTCAAAAGTAATATACTTTTAAAAAGCAGTACAGAGCCTTGCCTAAGTGACCTACCAATCATGCTAAACTGAAATGTTATTTGCGGTGGGTTTGTAAGGTTGTTTAATAATTCCCAGAGGACAGAAATGAGACAGTGAAATGCATTTCACTTTAGACCTGAGGACAAACCTGTGGTATGTGGTTCTGAAGGTGAAAGCTGGTATCTATATCCAGTAAGACTCACAGGCTAAAGCAATTCATGAACTTGCTGGAAAATCTTACTAAAGAGGTTCATGCTGCTTTGAAAGTTTCTTGTTTCTTTTTCTTGCCTGTGTAGATTGTTGCACAGCTGCTGAATAATGTACGTGGTAGAAATACTTCTATTTCAGAAATATTTAAAGAATGATGGAATAGATAATCACCTGATAACAAGCTTACAGTGAGAAGTATTTAGTATTTCACTATTCCAGTTTTTTCACTGGACAGGTAGTTGTTATGTATGTGTTGTGCAAAACCACAATGGCTTACTTTTTAAATTTTGCTTTTTGCTTAATGCAGTAATTCTTTGGTAGAGAGGTGCCTGTCTATAAGAACAAGTTTTAATAGTTAAATTTGGTAGTGAATCATAACTCCACTTCAGAATGTCTGACACTAAAAATAATTGCTAAGTTTCCTGTAGGGTTCAAATTAATAGCTATGTGTTGTTAGAGAAGATTCTGTTGATATACCCTCCCTACTTGCTTCAAACTTTCTTCTATGTTGAGATAGCTTAAAGATAAGAGCTAGATATATTTTACTTGTCAAGAAGTTCCATGGCTTTCATTGAAAAAATAACTTTTACGCAGATGAAATTTCTCAGCTTCACTTCTAGAACTAGGTCTGAACTAGAGTTCAATGGAAGTAAAAGATATAACTAAGAGACCAATTAGTTGCACTCATTTTCTTATTTTCTTCTGATTCATTACACATGCAGATGGGTTGAAGTGCAGTAAATGATAAAGCTGATTGATGGAGTTGCATGCTATTATCTGAAAGGTCATATTTTCACCTGACTCCCTTGGAATTTTCTGGATACACAACTTAAGTGATTTCAGTCAAAACCCAAGGTTATGTATTTAATGAATATTATTAACGTGCTATTTAATAAATCAAATTATTAAATATACATATATGTAATACAAGTAATAGAAATAAAATCTTTTTTTCACATTGCTTTAAACTTTAATAGGAAGACAAGGTTTACAAAAAATTCTAGTTCTAGTACACTTGCAGCTCTCATGCAGTTTGACTGCAGACTCTCTTTTGAAACTATCTGAAAGCTCTGGATGCCAGGTGATCAGAGATGGTCTGTGTTGGGAAGCTGAGTACGTTCCAGCCTTTCAATGATGTGAAGATGTTGCTGACTGTTAGGTGTTCCTACATTGTCATATTCTCCTTCCGTCATCATACTGAGATGGCTCTTAGACATATAAAAATTATGAAACAGAGCTGAGAACTTGAGAGAACTGTGCCACTTAGTTGTTAATGAAATATTCTCATAGACTTATCATTCATCTATATTACTTTATTTTTATATTACAGAATATACAGTTAATATTTAACTTCAAAGCCTTTAACTAATTTTTCAGCTTACAAATGGTGCTTTTCTGTCACTTCATTTTCTGCCATATAAACAGAGTAAAGAGCTCATAATCCAGAATTGCCATAAGCTCTCCCCAAGTCGCTAGGGTATATCATACATTTATTTTGTAAGTATTAAAGATTAAATACTTTGAAGAGTAATTTAAAAACAAAAATGATAGCTGTATTTCATTATAATTATTTCTTTCAAGATTTGTATCATCAATCTTTCAGTAATTATCTACAAATATCATGGTATTCAAAAACAGCATTTTGCTGAAATTCATGTTAGTTTTCTTTACCAAGAACATGTGTGATATCCCTTCTAATTTCATTTCTAAGAGGGTAAACATTCTAGGTGATGGCCCCTTGGCCTTCATTGTGGTTTGAACTCACAGTTGTAAAATGAACTGCACTTGTAAAATGTGTGCCTGTAGAAGACCAGTTGGCAGCTTGGACAGGGCACATCAAAATAAACCAGCACTGTCCAGTAATACAGGAGTGTGGGTGACATCTGGATGCTTCATGTTCCTTCCTTTAGAGCAATATCTGCATAAATGTAAAGAAAGCAAGATTTGCAATGAATATCCTGTATTAGACTTAGCTGATATAGTGGGAAAATTAGATTGGCCTAAAGCCCTTTTTTAAATCTCTGAATGTATGCACTTTGAGGGAGTTTTGTTACAGAAAACAATATTGTAATTTGCATTTCTTGCATGTACATGAATGTGGAACACTACTATATATGAATACTTTACATAAGCAGGTGTCATTCATAATTTTGTGTGCATATAAAATGCCAAAATTTACTTAAATGCAACGTTTGGCATGTAGTACCTGGAGGGATGCTGATGAAATACAATTGTTTCTCTTTATATTTCTGTCAAAATAGAAGGATAAGAGCTACAACATAAGGGTCTTTTTTTGACCTCGAAGGTTTCTGAAAAACAGATTGTGCACTTTAACATATTTAAATGTCCTTAGTTTATGGCCTGCAATATCCAACAGTTTAAAGTTGTTAATTAAGACTAATCATTACAAAAAAGTTTATGAGAGGATGAAAGTTTTTATTATCTTTTAATAAAGTGGCAGCAGGTCAAAACAGAGATCATCTACCACAATT
The DNA here is from genome assembly GCA_024865655.1 of Emberiza elegans. NCBI lineage: Eukaryota > Metazoa > Chordata > Aves > Passeriformes > Fringillidae > Emberiza > Emberiza elegans. The sequence continues at coordinate 28,246,078 of JALJVW010000139.1, forward strand.
CTAAAGTTCAATTTGGTCATTTAATTAATTGTGTGGAATGCTGACTTAAATATTAGCCCTGTGCAATCAAAGAACTCTTTGTCTCCTGCATAAACTTTTGGGTATTTTACATTCTCAGTTGTTTATACCCATTATATATATTCTAAAAGTAACATGTGTGGTCTGTCATGAATGCCAACCATCACACGTTTTTTGCTTAAGAGCAGCATTGGGATCAGTCTACTTTTCAGTAACCAGGAAATCAGTTCTGTTTTGGGAATATCCACTAGGAAGATCAGAAGTGTGGTTGCTGATAAGACCATAGGTATTGGTTTTTTACCACTTCCTAGCAATGCTGTAGTTGCTTACTGCTTTTGAACAAAGATATTTATTTGAAATTGCTTGATTAAAAAAATAATCCATTGTTGTTCATTCTGCCATCTGTTTTTGCATTTACAAGAGTACCATTAGCATAATTAACACTCTTTTTCTCCCAGTCTCTCTTACATTTCCATGTACTCCAGCTTATTTATACAGTTTTAACTGAGGATACATTTTATTGTTAAATCATGAAATTGAGCTCATGTCTCTTGTTAAAATTCTATCTCAAAGTATTGTCTTCAATTCTAAATTGGGAATATGGTAGTGTTTCACTTAAAACTATATATACCTATTCTTTTACCAGCTTTAAAATATTGATGGTATTGAGAAGGCAGGCAACTAGAGCAGAATACAAATAATTTTAAAGAAGTGTGCATTCACTTCTGGTACCTGTCACTTCTTGAATTTTACCTGATATGTTTATGCAGTGGCAGCACTAAGTCCTGTAGCTCTTGTCCCTATGTAGTTTAAATAATAATAATTTTAAAAAATTCTGAAACTGCAGTAAGGCTGGCTATTGCGGGTATGAAGGGTAATAGAATGGACATTTCTGCCATTACTCTGACACAATATGACTGATTTGCTTTTTCACACATTTTGGATCCAGGATTTGAAACAATCACCTCTTCTCCTACAGAATGCCTCTTAAAAGAAAATAATTTTTACCCCACACATACATAATTTTTAGCAAGAATTGAAGAAGAGTATGCATTAAGTAATGAAATCCTACATTTTTAGGAATCCTTGGGTATCCAATGTCTGTATTTTCAATGACTTTAACTCACAAAGGCAAGGAGCAGTTTTCATGTTTTAAAGCTCATTAAGGCTGTTTAGGTATACAAAGTTTTGTATGTGTGGTCAGTATATACATGTTTGAATGGTGTGTGGCCCAGGCTACTCCATTTGCAATCGGTATTTAATTTTTGTACCACTATATTTCATTGGAAGCCAGCTGTCATATTTCCCATAAGTCCATGTGGTATTTCCAAAAAGTGAGGTAATTCATTCATTCAGATCATTAAAATAATTTCTTTCTGGCTTTCCTGCTTATTCTGATTCCATTCTGCTCTAGTCTCATTTCATTCTCCTCAGCTTCCTGTTCAACACCTTCACGTGTGAGAGCATGTCTGCACCAGACAAATGCTGAGTCAGCACAAGTGCTGATTTTTCCAGGGCAGGATGAAACTCTGAGACATGGGAAGTAGACCACATGCATTCTTTGCTATACTATGCACTGTGGCTCCATCCTTAATCCCCCTTCTTCAGTCTCCTGCTCCATCCATCTGCAACGCCTGCCCTCAGCTGCCTGAGCTCTTGGGTAAAGGAGTCTGTTCACCAAAATGCCAGGGGAGTCAGAGAGAGGCTGTTTCTTACAGCATGGAGGATGGAAGCCAGAAGAGGAAACCCAGGTGCTACCAGTGATTATCTGGGGTTTATGAAAGCTGGCAGAAAATCAGATCTGCATAGCAGCTTGCCAAATACTTGATGTATTCATAGTTTTTCCTTTACTGGGATCATCTTACTGCATGCTCTTTTATATAGCTTGCTGCTCTTTCTGCAGTTTTTGTTCCATTTATTTTTGCTTAAATGAGGAACAGATTTTCTGGAAGGAGATTCTATCTGCTGGTTATGGGGTTTAGTAGAGTTGGGGTTTCTCTAGAACCTGCATTACTTACCTCTTAGCAGCTGCTGGAATATGTTTTCATAGCCATGTATGATGAGAGTGAATGAAAATGAATGAAGTATTCTGATAGACTGTTCCAGAAAGTTCCTGTTAAATAAGAATTTGTCATGATTGTGTCTCTTCAGATTTCTCATAAAAATCTGTGGTATTGTTTATGTAAAGTTAAATTTTTCACAGTAGCACATTATCTAGTGTTCAAGACATTGACAGCACATGAAACAATTATCTGTCATCTTTGATGGCCAAAACATGGATAGTAACATAAGCAGTGGTGAAGGAGTAACATCAGTATACCTGTTAAAGAGTGGAATTCTAGCTCTGTCGGGCAATATCTTCTTTCTTCTTCAGCACTCGGTTTTGCATTTGCTCAAGCACTGCAGCTAGGTCTGGGGCCCCTAGCACAAGAAAGATGTGAACCCATTAGAGCAGGTCCAGAGGAGGAACACAGAGATGATCAGAGAGCTTGAGCACCTCTCTTACAAAGACAGGCTGAGAGAACTGGGGTTGTTTAGCCTGGAGAAGAGAAGGCTCCGGCGAGATCCCATTGCAGCCTTTCAGAACTTAGAGGGAACATAAAAAAAGAGGGAGAGGGACTTTTTGTATGGGCAGATAGTGATAGAACAAGGGGGAAGGTTTTAAACTTAAAGAGGAGAGATTTAGATCAGATGTTTGGAAGAAATCCTTTACTGTGAGGGTGGTAAGGCACTGGTTGTCAAAACAAGATGTGGATGCTCTGCAGCTGGAAGTGTTCAGGTTGGATGAGGTCCAGGACAATCTGGTGTAGTGGGTGTCGTCCATGCCTATGGGAGTGGATTTGGAACTAGATGATCTTTCCACTCAAGGTATTCTATGATTGACTTCCATTCTCCTCACACTAGAGGGTTACTATTGAGACTATTTATAGTGAGAGATTATCTTTATTCAAGCACTCAATGTCTTTAGGTTCAGAAATACTTAGCTGCTTGCCTAATATTGGGGTGTTTTGAAATTCTTGTTTCTAAACACCCCTTCTTGCAGTATGATGGCTATTTATTCAAAGTTTGCCCTTTGAATATTTGTCAAGCTCTTCAGTTATCTAGACTTTTGCATTCTTATGAAATCAATGCCAAAGGTAGTGTTGATGTCTGACACCGTGTTGCACTCCTGGGTGGGAATTGGTGATATGTGGAAATAATTATGCTGCAAATCTATGGAGAAACGTTAGTGTCTAACCTGATAGAATTGCAACAAACCATAACAAGCAAACAAGCAAACCCATTCTAGGTTCAGGTAATAAACATTGCAGCTGAAGGAGGAAGAAAAAAGTGGGATTAGATGGGAAAGACCATTATTGTATCAAAATGATGCATCTGCAAGCTCCTTTCATGAGTGTTTTATGACTAGGCAAACACATTTTCATGTTGGCTTCTGCAGTAAATGTTTCTCCTTTATTACTTGATAGCCACTTAGAATTTAGCCTGATTTTTAGCAGCGCTAATATACAGTACTAGGAAAATTTATTTGAATAAAATAAAGCTACATTCTTCTAAACTGGAGTCATAATATTAATACTTAAAATACACAGCAACATGCTGGGAAAATGGGATAGTTATTTAGATATATTATAAAATGTACCCCACTACTTTGATGTGATTCACTACTATTTCACCAAACCAATTTAACAGTCTCCTGTGGAGAGGGAATAGTGCAATTAAAATTAGTAACAGAGATTTTCACATTCATATATCTAATTCAGGGATGGGTGATAATGAATTAAATACTTTTTCCTTCTTCTGAAGTCAAATCAGTATTAAATGAACCTGAGCTAGAATTCATATTTAAAGAGTGTGCATGCATGCAGTCACAGCATCTGGGGACAGATTTTCACATGGGAATCAGGTGTTCCAGCTCAGGTTTACATGTTAGGTGCCTTTTTTGTTTGGTTGCATTTTCTTCCATTTGATTTCTGAAAATCGAGTGAATGTGTTACCTAAATTGCTCAAAAAGTTAAATAATTTTGCAGTATGTTGTCTCCCAAAAAAGAACAACTTCCTGGGAAGAGAACTGCTGTCATTAAATTTGCCTTGGTCAAAAATTAAGGAAGGTAGAGCAAAAGATTGATAGCCCTGGGAAAAATGGTCTCTAGACACTTGTTAATCAGACACTGGAAAATCCAATGGATAATTCTCCAGGGTGAAGTGGCTAAATTTGTTTGTAGACATTATGAATACGAAGCAGTTCTTAACTCATTACAAAGCAACATAAAAAAATAACAAGGATATGCTGTTTTCTATGTATCGCTCTGAAACACCCAACCTCAAGCCTCCTCTGGTGCTTCCCATAATAGACAAGGAAATTAGATACCAGTTTTAAGCAGATAAGTCAGTGTAGCAAGAGTCACATTAACCCTTCACCTAACCACAGATTAAATAATAGTTGTATATTAGTAGGGGTTTATTGGTACGATAATATCTTTGGTAACTCCTACTGCATCACTGAGTTTGAAATAAATGTGATCACTTTTGTTTCTCAATAAAAGCTTTTAAACAAGTGAATGAACAAACCAAACCATGCCCCTGTGCTGATGCACTTGCCCTTGCAGATGGTATGTAAATATCAAAAAATGCAAATTGTCTATTTGTTAGAGACCTGACCAGTAATGTGCTGATGAAGAATAGGAGTCAAAGTATTTGTGAGTTTAAGACCATTTTTTTTTTTTTTTTTTTGTGCAGTGTGTGATGGTTTGATCTTGGCTGGATGCCAGGGGCCCACCAAAGCCCCTCTGCCAAGTCCCCTCCTCAGCTGGACATGGAGAGAGAAAACATAAGGAAAGGGTCATGGATCAAGTTAAGAACAGGGAGAGATCACTCAGGAATTACTGCCACAGGCAAAACAGGCTCAGCTTGGGGAAATACTTAATGAATTACCTATTAAATCAGATTAGAAAAATGAGAAATAAAACCAAATTTTAAAACACCTTCCAATCTCCTTCCTCTTTGACGGACTTTACTTCCTGGTTCCATACATTCTCACCCGCAGTGATGCAGGGGGATGGGGATTGGAGAGCTTCATTCAGTTTATTACATGTTGTCTCTGCCACTCCTTCCTCCTCGAGGGGAGGTCTCCTCACATTCTTTCCTTGCTCCATTGTCTCCCGTGGGAGGCAGTCTTCCATGAATTTCTCCTGAGGCAGGTCCCTCCCGTTGTCTGCAGTTCTTTGCAAACTGCCCCAGTGTGGGTCCTTTCCGTGTGGTTCAGCCCTCCAGGAACGGGCTGCTAGAGCATGGGCCCCCAGGAAACCTGCTTCAGCATTGGCTCCTCTCTCCATGGGGCTACTGGTCCTACCCAGAGCCTGCTCCAGCATGGGCTCTCCATGGGGTCACAGCCTCCTTTGGGTATGTCCTCCTGCTCTGATGTGCATTCCTTGCAGGGGCTGCAGGTGCGTATCTGTTCCATCATGAGCCCCTTGGGCTGCAGGGAGGGGCACACCCTGTCTCACCATGGTCTGCGCGAGAGGCTGCAGGGAATCTCAGCCTGGGGCTGGAGCACCTCCTGCCTCTCCTTCTTCACTCACCTTGGTGTCTGCAGAGTTGTTTCTCTCCCATATTCTCACTCCTCTTCTCTGGCTGCGATTTGCTTCTGCTTTCCCCTTGTTAGCTCTGTAATCCCTGAGGTGCTAACGCTGTCACTGAAGGGCTTGGCCTTGGTGAACTACAGGTCTGCCCTGGAGCTGCTTGGCATTGGCTTCATCAGACACAGGGAAAGCTCCCAGAGGCTTCTCACAGCAGTCACTCCTGTAGTTCCCCCCTGCTGCAAAAACCTAGCCACACAAGCCCATACATTATGGGGTTCTTTTGAGGTATTTTACACTAGTTCTTGCATATTGTTCATCCTTTTCTGACTGAACTGCAGTATCTTCTGTGCACCCTAGCTTTATTGACTGCATTATGAAGAAAGCAACACTTCATAAGAGAAATAATTTATTGGGCTTTACTTTTAAAATGTATATTGTAAACAGATTGCAGGCGTGACAATGTAAATTTCTTTAAATGCCTCTAAAGATGGAAGGTAGTATTGTGCTCTGTCTACTGGTTGCTAACTTTTTAAACATAAAAAAATTTGAAACATTCTAAATGTGAGGAAAGGCTTATGTCTTGTCCAGATTAGAAGAAAGTCCTAAAAATGGTTAATATGTTAAATCTAAACTGCTTAAACTCATAACTAAACTGATTATACTCATATGAATTTGAAAACTATGTTTTAACTTACAACAATTTACTTTATAACTCTGCCTTGTGCTGTGCTGATTACTGATTGAATGATTTAGTTGAAGCACTGAACAGGCTTGCATACTTGTATTTGCAGAAGAGATGTGAAAACTGAGGTGTCTGTGCATTTCACTTCAGCACAGAATGCTTCAGGCTGTAGTAGAAGGCTAAGTGATAGAAGAGGGATTTCTGCAGTTCTGCGGGAACTTGCTGTGAGACAGAATGTTGCAAAGCGAGTATGGAAGTTAGGCAGTGGAAGTGTTTAATAGATTTTTCTGCCTTTAAAATGGAGGACCCCCAGGTTTTATATATTCCTGTGACTCAGATTTGTTTTAGAACACCAAGAAAAATCAGAGGTTCCACTAAGAATCCTAATAAAATGAAACAACATGTTTTAAATTATGCATATGAGCCAGCTAAGAAATGTGATGTCATCTATTCTCATGTTTCCATGTACTGCATTGGCCTTGTGCGAGGCCCAAATGCTTTGTAATGTTATTTTTCCCATATACCTGCAGTGCTGCCCTGAGGTTTTGAGAACTTTTAAGTGCAGTAAGTTTTCTTTTCCTCATCTCTTTGTTTTCTTCCCTTCACAAAGGTGATAAATCATAGTGACCTTCCTTGTAGTAAAGAAGAATGGGCAAGTCTTTATGCAGCTTCTGTCAATGCCATTCTTTCAGACTGCTAGAAGAGGTCACCAAGATCAAATATAGACATCTCCCACTAGAGTGGAGCATGTGACCTTGAACTTTTTCCCAGCACCTGCCAACCCATCAGTAGCCAGTTTTAGGATACAGCCAAGCTGAGGTTACTGTAAGCCTTATGTTGAAGCAGAGCTTTGAGCAAATGAGTGACCATTTATGTCAGCTGGAAAAGGTTTAAATACAGTTATACTGCTATGGTTTGCAGTCAAACTTTGAGTCTTGGGAATCCTGCGTGGTTTGTGAGAAAGGTGCTGGATCTGACTGTTGGGGACAGTTGTATAGTTTGGGGACTGTTGTATAATTTGGCTTTCTTGTCTCTGCTTGTGCAGCAGATACAGGGTTTTCCTAGGTCCTTTCTCAGCATCCTTTAGCCTTGCACAGAGAGGGTGGAAAGGATTAGACCTCAATTCCTGTAGTCATTTGTCTCGTTGACTGATCTGCAATGTCACTTTTAAATCTGTTAGAACTGCTGCTATTTAAATGTCTGATTTTCCCTATGCATGTGTTCACTTCAGCTAGAGAGTCACAAGACCTTTCAGTTGCATGGATGTGGATCAGCAATGCACAGAAGTGGTTCAAGGAATGAAGCAAAGTTTACAGTCTGGTTCAGTAATTCATTAATTTAAGGCAGTCTATTTATTGTCTAATTTGCTGACTTCAACTATTTTCTAATTGAAGATATCTTTCTTGCATTGTAATTTACTGACAGTAACGTCAATTTTTAGTCTGTATTGCAGCAAAACAATTATCATAAAGCACAATTGCATTGTGTAAACAGTAATACTTAAGGTAGTCAATTCGCCTGAAAACATTAGAGTCCATTAAAATGGACTATTTAAAATGTGACTTTCTCCTTATTTTCTACCTTTTGATTGTCATTGTTCACTCAGTTTTAAAGTGGTTTGTTGACACCAAATATTTTAATAATTCTTTTGCAAGTCCTTGTGCCTATGCCTTTGAGATGCTGCTATAGTAATTAAACTGTCTTTTAGTTGAAATGCTTGCAAAGCGTCCAGTTCTGTGCCTGGCAGCTGGTGATGCATTATAGAGACATTGAGCTAATCGATTAAAACCGCAGAGACATGGGAGTTGTCGGACAGCACTGTACTAGGATGAAATTAGTTGGAATTGCATGGTGAAATTAAGGGGAATGCAGGTGATTGCAGCCCTTCTGGGAGAATCCTGGGTGAGAGGGACACTGTGCACTGATCCCTGTGTAATTAGGACAGCCATGTTTCAACAGTATTTCTAAAGTATTAAAATGGACTGGGTAAATCAGCAGGGTTGTTTCCAGTGAACTTGGCATCCATCCACTGTGACTAAAATAACATGAAATTTTTCGGCTGCTAGGAAATGTGAAATTGGGCTAATTGTCTTCTAACTAGTCTGGTAGTGTGTTAGTCTGTTGCAGGTCAGGAGTATGAATACTGTATGCTTTCAAGTCTATCATTGGAGCTCAAGACATGCTGCTATACAGAGTTTGTGGTATAATATATTTTGGAATAAAGACAATGCAAGTATGAACACGAGCTGAATCACAGTCCATAAGGGCAACTTGGATATACTAGTTTGTAAAACTGCCTAAAGGGTCTACTTTGAAATATTCCAAATGATACTCAAGGAGGCAGTCCTAATCTAGATGGTCTACAGAGATATTCCTTTTGAATAGGAACCTGCTTGGAACACAGATGCTAAGGAACTTAAAAATTATTTTCCAGAAAAATCATAGTTCGCTTTTCTAGTACAATCAATCAAAGTTCCATTCTGCCTCATATTACACTTATAATCATTCTAAGCACTGCTGGCATTAAAGTGAGAGTGCTTTTTACTTTAAAGCAAGAGGACAAAAGGCCTGTTAGATACCACAAGAGGCCTCCTCCTGTCTTTTGGAGGTGCACAGGACAATGAGGACTCTCCTTTGAGGCCCCGTGGAGACCAGACTGCAATCCCAGCTGTAGCACAAGGGTCCTTCAAAGGCTCATCTGTTGGAGCAATACCAACTTCTCTCTCCCCCTACTGTCCCACCCTTCCCCAGAGACAGGGAGGCAGCAGAGGGTGATGCCCTCCTAGGAATTGGGGAGCCAGGTCTGGTGGATTCCAGGTGCTGCATTTTATGAGGGTTAATGCAATGAGGAGATGATTACACTGGAGCTTGTCATCTTGCTTTAAAGTGAAATGCACAGCAGTAGTGTTGGATTTGGTATTAAAAACAGGCATTTCACATCTACCCACTCTGCTGGGCAATTTAGTCAGGCAGTATTGCCAGACTCAAATGAAGAGATGCAAAATGACAGTAGAAAGTGGACTCCTTTATAGCCAGCACTGCTTAGAATGGCCTCTGAGTCACTCTGGATTTGTGTATTAGTGGACATAGTTTTTATTCTGTGCTTGTCTTGTACTCAGCCTAAATAGTCAGATCAAGTTGCTACTGAACTCGCAGTTTTCTCTTGTATTTTATTGTATATTAACTGGTACCAGACACTGACAAAACACAGTGACTTTTTAGAAACTATCTTCTTAATTTAGTTTTGAATGCAGCTTGCTTATGAGTTCTTTTTCATAGTGTCTTACTTTTAGATCCCATATTTAACAATTTTATTTTGTTTTCTATTTCAATTCTATGTTTATTTTGGGATGAGATGCAGCTATGCAATAACATGTTTCACTCTAACTAGCCAATATGTCCTACTGCATTGAGTGTTTATCTTGTAGCTGTTTCGATTGGGGGGTGGGGGGGGTGTCTGTGTGTGTATTTATTTCTGTAATTCCTACCTTGAAGAAAACAGAGCATTATTGAAATGATATACCTTACATTGCTTCTGGTAAAAAAAAAATTACATTTATTTTTGCAGCTATAGTGACCAAATCTGTTTTAAAAGAAGAATCTGCAGCACATTTAGGAGAATATTTATGTCAGCCAAAGGAACATACAGACTGCATGTCTCAAATGTTTTCCTGTTTGATCTCTACAGTCTGCTGTACACATATGCATAGAGCACACCAGTCCGTTCTCCTGTCAAAATGAAATAACAATTTCATTCAGCCTGAGTTTACCATTGTCTTGCGTGATGAGAAGTACCAGTAACTGGAATAGTAATTTGGCACTGGAAGGAAGGGGAAATCAGTATTATCAAAGAGTGCGTCATGTGTTTTTAACTGGTTATTCCTTAATAACAAGTTTTGAATGCTTATAAACATAGCAGTTTAACAGAAGCCAGTAGAGAACTAATCAAAATAAAACTGTAAATTGTAAACAAGGAAACATGAACAATAGTTACTGAACTAGGACAGTCTGAGTTGTACTCAAAAATTTCATGAAAATTTTAATAGTAAATGAGCCCAAATACATGTGATAAGTTAATGAAATGCTGAAATGGAGATATAACATCTTTTCTTCCTGAGCCTTTGATAGTGCACAAATCAAGCATCTATGAAAATAACAAAAACAAACACTCCCTCACCCCTCTTAAAACTGGTAATGAGAAAACCTTTCTAGAACTTTTTAAAAGATATTACATAAAACCACTGAACTACTGCATGGAAGCCATGATGAACACATGTTAATATATCTAAGCCGACATTCAAAAGTAGAATGTCATGCACTTTCTCTGTTAAACAGCTGTTTTATGCATGGAAGATCTGTTGCAAATACCTTGATATAATTGAAATATTTCAAATTTTTTTTTAATAAAGCTGGGAAAGATGATTGGTCTTTCACTGAGAAACATCCTTGATTTATTTCCCTTTGTTACCTACCTTTTAATGTAATGTTTAAATGTTTTGTTTATGCCAGTACATTTTGTCATGTAGGTTTCCATTCATATTGTTTATGATACTTAAATTCTTTCATGTGGCACATGTCCCTTGGACTCTTCACATCTCCATTTCCATATACTTCCCAACACTGTCAGCAAATGATCAGGGCCCCTACAGCCAGCACCAAGCAACCGCTTGTTGATACTTGAATTAATCAGCTTCTGAGCAAAATGATGTTATGTAGCCTTCTCTGGAGCAGTGTCATAAGTGGTTCTCCTCCCCACAGGCAGTCTAGTTCTTCTAGGGTTGGATTCTGTTATCTGTTGAACATTCTGAGCTGCTTCTAGGTCATGAACTTAAACATGTGGTTCCAGATAGTTGGGGTTGAATGGCAGAGCATTTAGAGGCTTTTGTGAGTTTTGTGCCGAGTTGCATCTCACAGCTGCCAAACACAACACCTGGAGAATGTGCCAGGATGGGATGCTTTGCTTTCGCCTTTGTTTCATTTTCTTCTGCCTTTCTACTAACATACTTTGGTGGTTTGGATCTATGATGCAATTTCATATAATTAAGCTGCAGTGCATGCTTTGAAAATAAGAGAAACGTTCACTTTGTTCTCCACACAATGGAACAGCAACTATCACAGTTTTTTAACGTGTTTATTCTTTTCAAAATAGGCCAACTTTATTTTTATTGGCCATTTTCTGAATTTAATTCCAGACGTGTTCAGTTGTTGTTGTTTTTAGTTACCTTCTCCCTGGAAGTGACAGTTGATAGACACTACGTTTCCAAACACATAGAGGTTGGTGAGGTTTTTTGAGGCAGGATGCATTTCTGGTTGTGCTTTCTCATCACTGCTGTCCTTTTCTGTTATCTTCCATCCCAATAGTACCAAAGTTAGAGCTGCCTGTACTGTTTTTCTAGGCAGAGTTTGCAGTGCAAAAGAAAATCCATATTCTATGTATGTCTCACTAGGGAAGAAAGCTTTTAAAGATTTCATTGTGAGATAAGGACATGCATCCAAAAGGGCTTTATAGCTGAAGGAATATGAGCTCCCAGTGGTCTACAGGCTTATTCAACCAGGGCAGTTGTCTCCTCATGAGTGGAGAAACTGATTGACTGTACCAGACTTCCCTCTGGAATCAATTCATGTTCCTATGTACCATTATAGCATGAATGTGAGGTACTCCAGCAGAAGCTAATTAGGACACTTAGATGTGTCTTAGAATCATAATTTTCTTCCATCTTAATTTTCTGTTCAGTGACTTTTAAGATCAGCTTTTTACAACCTTCTGACTGTCATTGTAGGACTAAGGCAGAAAATTAAAGAGACTATCAGCTATTATCAGCTAGGATATCAGCTATTGTCACCTTAGAATGTTTGAACATACATTGAGAAATGAAGTAAATGCAAAAGGAAGTTTGCAGTGAAAACCCTTTCTGTTTCTGCCTGTACGTCAGTAATGTTTCCTTTGATGGAAATGCATGGATTGCATTCTGAGCTAATGAATGGAGGTAAATCTGAATTTTGTTGGTTAATTGTGCAAAAGTAACAATTCAGCAATAGCATGTTTCTCAAAGAAACTCCAAGAAAATGTGCGCCTTTTATTTCAAGGCTAGCTATACTTATACATTGAATTATTGTGCTAGTGACATAAGTAATGCAGGTTAAAAGACAAGAATGGTGCAACACAAGGTCTATTCTTGAAAAGTTTCCAATTCAAGTTTCCATCATAAAAACATGATAGATGTTTAAAAATAATAACACTGATAAGTGTTAAAGTGTAAAATTAAAAATTAATAATTTTTCTTGCAGTATATTTTGAAGAAACATCTTTAGTAAAATAAAATTTTCCACTCCAAATCCCAGGCATTACTTTTACTTGGTTTGATATCATTACCAAACATTTCCATGGGACAGTAAGCCTTTGTATTATTTCTTTATTTGATCATCATTTTTTCCCCTTGAAGCAATTCCTATAGGCCTATGGATAGGGGGGCATTTATTTTGAAACATTACATGAAATGATTTGCCCTTCCAACATGCCTGAACTCAAGATGTTATTATAAAGGCCAAAAGGGTTTGTCTATATGGACCTAATTAATTAAAAATGGAAGTTAGAAAGGTTATATAGTCATTTATGAGAAGATATAGAAATATGAAAACAGAGTCTATTACATGACATTTTACTTTGTTCTTGTGGCTGAAGAATTATGAAATTAAACTTGCATTAAAAATAAAAGTAGAAAAGGCAGATCACGCAAGATTAACCAGATTTCTTTCTAACCAGATAGCTGACTTTCTTTTGGGGAAAGAAATGCTAACTACTAATAGTCTTTCTGGAGCTTAATTTGATATACTGACGTTTCAAAAATTATTTATTCAACCAAGAAGTATATGTATCAGTATAAGAATTGCTGGATTGTGGAGTGGGTAAGAAGCTAAGCTCAGTACAATGGTACTGAAAGGGAGCTTCCTAACAGGAGAGAAAATTTTAAGGAATTTCTCAAGATTTGAAAAAAGTTGACCAGTGAGACAAAACTAAGAGAAAGAAGCAGTCAGGGCTGAATAATTTTGAGAACCAGAGCAGCAGAAATGGAATGAAATTGCATAGCAGAAAGTGCAAAATGCTGCACCTGGGGACTAATAGTACTAAATTCTCTTAGAGTTAGGACTTCTACCAGAGAGGAATGACTGAAATAGAGAAATTGATCCTAAAGAGGCTAAGAGACACCACTGTGATGCAGCGTCACACAGTTAAATGTAATCCTAAATGTGGGGAAGACTGGATGGCATAGGTAGTTGGTGGAGCTGCAGAGGGAATGATTTATACATGTTGTATGAAATACTGGGTACCAATGGACAGTACAGTGCCCCCAGCCAAGGACTATTGTGCATGTTGCTCCAGGTTTCCTTCTGCCTCAGAAGTGTGTATTTATGCTCAGTGCAGGAGGGAAATGAGAGATGGAAAGGTTTTATTGAGGGTTATGGCATTCTTATGTGGAGCAAACAGTGAGGAGCTTTCCTTTATCCTAAGGAGAGCTCTGACTGTTGGGCTGGGCATGGACTCTCCTGTGCTAAGGAAAGGGGAATTCAAAGATAATGATAAAGACTTTGAGGATTATCAGGAGAATGGCTTGTTTATCTGGGGATGAAGAGAATGAAAAATGCAGAAATTTTGATAAATGTGGATGGAAATTAGATGTAACTAGAAAACAAATGCTAGGAGATTACATGTTGCTCTCACTGGGATATTTAAATGCTAGGAGCCCTGGACAACACCTTAAGTTGGAGGATCATGTAGTTTCAGGACGAGTTTGCTATTAGCTGGCCGCAAATAAATTTAAGATGGAAACTTAATTGAAAACATCCAGCCACTAAAGAAAACAGAACCTAAAAGACCTACAGTAAAATATGCAGAACCTTAAGTCCTTTTCAGAAGGCAATCCATATGCTTTTCAAAAGATAGATGATGATTTGTGCAAATAGAGTACTAAACTCAGTGAAAAAGGAGGTCCTTCCCACTCTTCATCCCTGGATTTCAAAGATGTTGAGCTATTAAAGTGAAAAACCCTCAGACACCTTCACCACCTATGAGGTTAGTTCAAAGAATTTTTTGAACATTAAAAAAAAATCCAGGTTCCCTCTCCACTCCTTCCTAAATTCCCTTCTTTCTGTCCAAGTAAAATGAAGACCAGTTTCTAGAAAGGGGTTTTTTTGTGTCTTATAACATGCAGTGTCCTGTTGATATGAATTAATGTCATCTACATTGGTGAGTGAAGAGCCTCCAATTGTACCCATTTTCAAGTGTTGAGGGTTTTCAGACCCTAAAGCCAGAGGTGTGATGCACAGCTTCTCTGTGGAATTCACTAGACATCTGAGCAAGCAATTTTATAGTCTGAAAGAATCTCAACTTCTGTTTGGATAACAGATGAGCATGTTGCAAGAGAGAAGTATTATTATGATATGATACGGATACAGCCACTGTGTGTGCTGAGATTTTTAAATTTAATCCCTCAGATGTGGTAGTACATTTCCAGGAATAAAATGTATATGGAATGAAAGATCTTAATTTTTTTTAGACTTGTTATGTTCATTCAGTGTGCATGTAAAAAGGTTGCCAAACACAGAGTGGTTTAGGTGAGAGCAAATAGAAATGAGTATTATAATTAATAATAGTGAGTATTTTTTTTTCATTGATATGAAAATCAGTATTTTAAATGTTAATGAATAAATTTAGTTATAATTGAGATTAATATTTTAATACTATATGTAATATTACTACTACTACTGTTGCTATATATTTCTTGTTACTTGTTACCAATGAGAGAGGCAACATACTTTTCACCACTCCTTCCTTCCTGAGATATTTAACTTTCTGTGCAGGTACTAGCTGTCAATCAAGGCTAATCAAACTGGCACAGTTAACATAATACATCATAAAATTTCACAGTAATGTCAACCTGTAATTCTGTCAATCTGGTTAAAGGAAATAGCCTAAAAACAATATTGTCATTTTGTAATAACACAGGGAAACAGAATTTTGGAATAATATTTTTACTGTCTGCTAGAAATATATTGTATACAGTTTTCAAGAGCAGATGTGGTTTCCATTAGGATTCAATTGGTCAAACACCCAAAGTTTTGAATCCTTATTTTTCACTTTTCTCACTCATATTTTAATGTATCCTGAAAAGGAAATGGGGTATTGCAATTCTTCCTGTATTGTGACCCTGGAGATGTTCAGGACAAAGAAAAAAGGAGGGTCATGAGTTTCTTCTCTGCTTGTGTCACTGCAAGGAAATGCTATATGATGGAACTGGCCAGGGTTGGTTGGGGGGTAACATCTAAAAAGATGATTCCCAGCTCTGCTATCAGCTACATTTATATCCTTGCATGCTAGAAGTAGAGGAAGCTCATAGCAAAACTTCAAACCAAGATAGATAGTTTTACTCCAGTTTATACACATAGGAACAGAAAAGTGCAGTCTGGCTATTTACATGACGCATCACAGAAATGTAGGCAGAAAATGTAAGGCTTCAAAACCTGATGTCTTTCTCCTTAAGAGATTATGATTTGCAGACCTTTACAAGTTTTTTGGTAACCATTCAAACTCTTATCAGACAAGGTTAAGTTTGTTGAAAATACCTTGCTTTTCAAGTTTGCCTTTGGGAAATCTTGTACAAAAACTGAATGCTACCAAGTTCACTGCAAGATATGTCCCTTTACTGCTATTACATTGTACTCAAATGCACAAGAAACCCGCTTAAAATTAATGAGGCCTCTCATGAACTAAAATATTAATTAGGTCAAACAGGCATTACAGAAGCCTATATGGACTTAGCTTGTTCAAGAATGTTGGTAGCATATTCTTCTGTGTTGATCTCTACTTGCTTGAAGCAATTGCCCATAAGATGTTTCATGTGCTGGCAGAGATAAGATAACATCTTTGGAAGCACTGAGCAAATGTCTCTCTCCTCCTTGAAATGGGTTTTTTTCAAAATACAGAACATTGTATAATGAATTACCTAGGTTAGGTGGTCTTTGTCAGGTGATAACATGTATGTTTGTAAACCAGGCCAAGCTTAAAGGGAAGGCTGTGTTAGAGGGATGTTTAATTATCAGGAATCTTAGGTTTTAGATGCAGAAGCTTATGGAGAAAGGATGATAAATGATCTGAGATCTATAAATGAAACATAGGTCTTGATGTAGAAAGGCTGGGAAAATAAAGTGAGAATATGATCTTTGGGAAAGGCAGTATTAACAATAAAATGCCAAAAAAAAAAGGTAAAAGCACATGCAAGCAATCATCATGCCTGAGTACAGCATCTGTCAGAATCATGAGGCTAAACATTCATTGCAGTAAGAGAAAAGCAGCAGAATGGAAACTAAATTCACTTCAGTTTCATATATAAAAATCCATCATTCTTTAGCAAAATAGAACAGAGTATCTGAGACAATGACTTCTCATGGTAGATGGACAGGACTAATTAAAAAATATCAGACAAAGGACTTAAGGTGATGCAGTACTTTGAAGGAGAAGTTTACAAATTATATCTGGAGGGAAAAGGGAAAGGCATTTCAAGCTTACTTAAGTTGCAAGCACAATCAGATCTTTGGATACTGTTAGGCAGGGATCATACTGCTTTGGAAAGTGATAGCTAAATTCAGGAGCTGTTAACCCAGAAATTTAACAGAGTGGTCTTTCAACAAGGGCTTGCTTCTTAATACAGAATAAGAGCTTGGAAGTGAATATGTAGATGATACAGGCATGAAAACAGAGAGAGAGCTGTGTGCAACCTCCTAGACTTTCCTTGATGTCATACTTCGTGGCAGTAGAAGATGAATTTTCAGACCTAACAATTTGGCTGCTGTGTACAACAGTCTTGCCCATGCCTCAGAAACTCATCAGCCAAAAGGAGAAATAACCATTTTGTCTTCCCAATTTATGCATGTGTAATGAATCAGTAAGAGGGTTTTTGTTGCAAAAATGCCCAAGCCATTCCCAAATTTAGGTCTCCCTGTTTTATTTCTCCCTAGGAGAAAGACACTGTGTGATTGCTCTAGACTCATTGCCTTCACCCTCAACCTTGCCTTCAAGAGAAGTAAGCACTGCTTTAAATGTGTAGCAAGAGGCTCACAAGAAGGGCTGTGTGTTAGTACAAAGAAGAGAGAATACCTTAAAGGATAACTCTGGTTTGCTTCTTGCAAGAAAATGCCTGCCTCAGAGTAATAAGGGAGCCCTTTTTGGTTGGTCTTTGCTACTCTCACACAACAGCACCAGGAGTTGACTTCTTTTAAAAGAGCAAAAGAAAGTTGGAAAGAAATGTCAGAGTTAACCCAGCTCAAGACTTTGCATATTGATAAACCCAAAGAATGACCTGAGGGAAAGGAGCCCTTTGCCAGATCACAAACCACAGCAAGGCTAAAGCTCTGAAGTACAGGTCAGGCCAGTGATTTATGCAATGTGTAGTGAAGTGGAAAATATTTATAAATCACTTGCCTTCTCTCAGAAAAGATGTAGGAAAACCAATTATATCACTCTTAAAATATGGGAGGAGCATTTCAGTGCAAACATGAATGTTTTGCAAAGAAGCCCATTTTTAAATCAAAGCATTCAGAAACAGAAAAAACACTGAGTTGTTATTTAAAGAGGCTTTCTATAAAGTAGTGAACTGCAACACAGTGAACTGCAACACTCTATATGATTAAAAGAGTGCAACGTTTGGCAACTGCAAAAAATGGTTTGAAGCAAAGTATATATTCTAAGTTACTGAGGGTGTGGTAATGCTAACTGGTATAGGGTTGTGTGTAATTCATTCAAAGTGGAAAAAGATGAGCACAAGAAGCAGGAATCCCTCCCCCAGCTTCCAATCTGTTCCTGCATGAGAAATGACAATCACCAAGCCTCAAACTTTCTGAGGCAGAAATGTGTCAGGACTGTAGACAAGAACACAGAGCAACTGGAATTTGTCTAAGTGCTTTGGGTTTTCAAACATGAAAGCACAAATAGCACTATGAAGTAAGTTGGTTGAAGCTGGGAGGTGGAGGAGGTAGCCTGAATATGCATGGGGGATGTATATTTCCTTGAGATCTTTATCCCACTGCAATATTCCAGAAAAGGTTCAGACTGTTAAGCTAGAAATCTGCAGTGTTGTTACCAGTGGGAGTTGTCGATTCTCAGGATTATAATTTGTAAAGAAACTTTGAATTAGTTGGATTTTGTGAACTAAAGCTCCTAGTAGAAATCACTTTCAACAGTTTGGTACCAATGTTAGTTATAGTACTGGAGACACATTTTGAGCTTTGTCACCACATGTAACCTCCTGCAGCTGAGTCACATCTCTTCAAGTGACACCCTGAAAATACATAATTATAGGACAGGATTCTACTGACAGTGTAATTGAAAAGGTAGTGGTTCTACTATCCCCAGCTTCAAAAAGGAGACAGTTTAGATGAGTAGCAAATAAAGACATGTTGCTGGTTTATTTAAATAATATGCTGGTAATGAGCTTTAACAAATGTAAAAAAGGAATGCTAGTTTCCCTTGCACAGAAGAGATTGTCTACATGGCAGCTACTAGCACTGAAGTATTTTTCTTGCTAAAAGCAGAGTTGACAATTCTTGCTGGCAAATAGGGAGCCAAACAGGCAATTGTGACTGTCCCATTTTTGGGTTTATGAATTCCTGTTTTGGCTTGGGAGGGAAAAATTTTACAAGGAAAAGTGTGTTGGTAACTTATATTGTAAAAAGATTGAGAAGGACTATAAAAACTAAACTTATAAAGTATATTCCATGAGAAAGCTAACTGTAACTCTTCAGGAAATTTTTGGATAAAGTTATGTAAGGATAACATAGAAACAGACATTGTGAAACACCTTGTGTGGTTCTTCACGTGTGGAACATACTAATGCCTAACCAATCCTCAAATATCATAATTATTTTAACTGCATTTTCTGTCATCTAAGGTTACTATTTTTTAAAAAAAAACTTGCTTTATCTTCTCCAACCCTCGAAAATGGATATAAAACCTTTCCACAGTCTTCATAAGAGATTTATCAGTTATTTGACCAAGCCAGCAAAAAACTGAAATGGAAGAGGCAAGTTTATTAAGAAGCAAATAGATTATCTATCCTCTCAACACTACTGGAAAATAAAGTAATCATTAGTGTAATCTGAGCTCTTCCCACTGCTGGGAGGCCAACTTTTTTTTTTTTTCCATTTCCTCTTATTAAGAAAAGGAAAGTGATACCTTCAGACAGGTAGGCAAAGCCCTTTGCTGTTTCTATCATACATGTTGTTCTCAGCAGTCACTCCTGTTAGGTCCCAGGAGACTGGATGCCTTTAAGTTTGGTTCAACTGTTTTTAACAGGGATTCAAAAAGAGAGAGAGAGTAGAGAGAAAAATTATACTTTTAAAAATTACAATGACAAATATATTTTAACTCTTGAAAAGTTGCTTGTGAATGTTTGAATAAAATGACGTGTAGTCTGGCAAGTAATCTGGCATTCTGTTCCCTCTTTGTCATGATCAGTACAGTTACAAAAGTAGACAGTTTTTAAGCTTTGGTGGGAACCATATGTTAGGAGTGTTTGAATTAAAGAAAGAGAGAAGTCATGCACACCTCTAGGGAAGATCGAGAAGGCAGATCAGGAAGAATTTCACAGCCAAGAAATAACTGTAATAAGAATGGAGCATCAATCACAAATTACTTCAATTATTTTGTCATTGAGTGGAATAAAAAGATACAAAGGAATAGAAAGATGACACATTCCTTAAGCACGATTGGAATGGTTTAGATACCAGATCAACATGAAATATTGGGTGTCTATTTTTCATCAGAACTAAATCTGTTTCAAGAAATTACGTGCTAAAAATGTTTAATGTAAGTGATATGACCATAATGAATTTCAACTTTTATCTCTTTCATTAAGGGAGAATCAATATTTTAATTAATTAATTGTTGTTATGTAATTGATTGTAATAATTATAATTCTGATTTTGGGAACCGCTGTGGACTCTTGGTCCTCGGTGATTGCAGAGGTCCCACTGTGCTTCGGCTGTCTTGTCTGTAGGTTCAGGAGCCATCCTGCAGTCATGTAGGAGCACAGAGAGTGGAATTAATGCAACACAGCACTGAAAAAGCAACATAACACTGTGGTAAGTTACTCAGGCAAGCTCCAAAATACAACAGAAGCAAAGACATCTTTCCTTGTCCCTTCACATATTGAACTCTGGCTGTGTTCTTCTCCTCACAAATACCTTGATAGATATTCATGTTTCCTAGGCCCAGAGGCAACAGTAGCACAGCATGTTTGGATATTGATTGTAGCTTCTGTATGATGTTTTAAATGTTTGTTGTATTTACTCTTATGACTGCCTGGACACACTTGAATGGTGTGGAGAACAACTGACTGGGTATTAAAGGATAGGTGAAAATATTTTATTTGTTTTTTCATGGGAAAAATTAAGAGTAGGGAAAATACAGTGATTGTGTGACTACAATATCAGACCTTGGCTTACAGGTGGGAACATATATATAATAAGTTATGATGCTTTTAAATTAGCAGATTCTATAGTGTAAAATCCCCCCCCCCAATAAACATCATAGACATACAGAAATAAGAAGAGGCAGTTTAAGTACTAGCAGCCTTAAATCATGATAAACTATCTAACGCTGGCAATTCATCAAATATAACATCAAAACCTGGAATATTTTTGTAAAGATCTCAAGATTAACAGATCAAGTTTTCTCTTGAGAACACTCAAGTAGTACATTCAGCACACCATGTTGCAATATATCAAACTTCAGCATTGTTAGTCTATTTAGTGTTGGGGATAAAATTCTTTATTGCTATTATGAGGAACCTGTGAATTACATTTATATACTGCTCATTAACAGACATCCACATTTTATTCTATTTTTCAGGCATTCTAAGATCTATGTAGCACAGAGTCCAGCAGGCATCATAATTACAGAGTTTTAACTTACCATTGCCCTTAACATGCCTGATAATGGGTATATTAACGTCTCTTGGTTTGCTATGGAATTTTATTAATATAATTTTATATTCTACAATAAAAGTATTGAAAGATAATGTGAAAAGTCATGGGAGCATGGGCAGATTTTTTAGATTGCAAGGTGGTGAGATGTCTTGCTGTCTGATCCTACACTTACTGTGAAGGGGTAAGCCTGCAATGTTATAGACTTAGCCCTGAATGCCATAGTTCAGGAGGAAGTGATAACCACATGTGTGGAGCTGCAGAATCAAGAATCTATCTTAGCAACTGAACATACTCAACATCTGCTGTTAAACTTAAAAAACCCAAAACCCCAAATAATGTATCTTCAGATTTCTATCAAAACATTGCAGGTTTTCTATGATCACAGCCACGTGCTCTTGAGTGTGTTCATACTCACATTATGAACTGGAGTTAGACAAGGTCTATAAGTGTGAGTTGCCTTGAAAGAAAGCCACAGCAATGTAAGACAAAAAAAAATCTGGTAATTCAGTTGATGTCTGTGCATCATAAAGAGGAATTTTATCAAATGTAGTAGTAATTCCAAATTTAATGGAAGAAACTCTGTTGAATACTCTGTATGATCAAGGTTTTTCTAAAAAACCCAAAAAAACCATCAAAAAATGGCAAAGGAAATAGAAGGACTTCAGTGCAGGCATAAGGAGAAAAGAACCTTCTTAGGATTGTCTTATGACCTTTCACTGTAATTGGCAAGAAGAACTCCTTTGATTTCGTTGGGCTTTCCTGAAGTCTCTACCTACTGATGTTATTTGTGCTCTAAAATCTGAGAAGCAGCATCTAAGAAATGGTACCTAAGGAGCAGAGATAGCAAAGTGTTTACACAGCTTTAACAACCCAATTATTTAAGTGGTTTTTGGTTCTTTGCAAACCTAGGACTGAAGCCTCAGAGTGTATCTCACTTTTATAAAGCCATCATGCAGAAGTCACTCGTGTATGCCAAAGTCCATGTATTTTATATATATATTTTATTATCTGCTTCTGGGTTTTCTTTATCACTTATTAATTACTTGGAGCTTTTGTCTCTAAGGTACCAGATACCATAAAAGTCCAGATTGTGTTCATAATGCTCTAAAAACAATAACTATCATGACAGCTGCGTGGGTGTCCAGGGTGTCAGGATATCTTAAGGTAGATGGTAATAAACATCTTTATGGACCTTATAGCAGTATTATGAAGAATATTGTCATTGGCACACAAGGAACTAGTTATTATGAGGAAATATTATTATTATTATTATTACTACTACTATTATTATTATTAACCTAAATTTTAAGGAAGTTACAAGAATTCTATAAAAATTAAACATTAAAAGGAAGCATACAAACTAGCAGTTCTGAGTAGTTAGCCAATAAAATAGTATTCTTATTCAAATTCTCACAGCATTTCTGTCCGAAAGCCTCAAAAGTTTATGGTTATAGTAGTAGAGGTTCAAGGCATTCTATTGCATCTCTTTGGAGGGACTTTGCTGGTTGTTGCCCATGCTGTTTACTATATTGTAGGTTTTTGTATTGATACAGATTTTCAAAAAGCAGTTTGGCCTAGGAAGCTGTTGTAAGCAGGTTTATTTTTATTATTTAGACTAGAAATCTTCCATTACTTTTGTCTTACATATTGAAAGCATCTTACAAAGGAACTTGATACTGAGTTACTGAAATGAGAAAATGACAACTGAATCTGCTACTCAGCTCTTTGAATAGGGCTTCAAAGAAGTTTTTAGTCAAATTAAGTTCCAAATAAGAAATAAAGTTTTATGATGCATCCCTTTTATTTTTTGATCCAAGTCTTCCAAAATGAACACACCTGATTAACTTTAACTTTAAACATGTGAGTAAGCTCATTACAAGCCCCAGGATATTTGCATATTTCAAGCTAGGTGTCTCTGAAAGATTTTTAAAGGCTCTATGTTTCGATCTTTTCACAAGTGTGCTTGGTTTTTCCTGCTTCCTCTGCTATTTTATTAGGCCCCAAGCCATCCACTGTGTTGGTTTTAGCTTTCCCAGTGTGAGGACTTATATTGATTTTCAGCCATTGCAAATTTATATCTTTATATGTGCACTGGACTCTGACTATAAATATAACTTAATTATAAAAGTCTAAATAATTCCTTCTGTTTTAACAAACCATGATTGATGCCCTTTTGTATAAAAGAACAATAGTTCGAGTATTTGTATTATTTTAGTTGTACTTGATTCTGCTTTAAGTAGAATGATTCAGAGTAAGCAATATTTTTATCACTTCAAAATCAAATCCCATTGATTTAATTTGATTGTATAGTAAGAGTTTCAGGAACTAAAGAGAGGCTTGAAGGAAGAGTGCACAGCTACAGAATCAGTACTTGTCCAGTTTTATTGATATTTTAGCAGCTTAGATGTAGCAGAGAGTACTCTCTCAGATTGGGCAGTGGGTTGGGGAGTAGGAGTAATATCCTAGCTTTTTTTTTTAAAGTATAACAGAAAATGGTAAGTTTTTATTATGAAATTCAAGTGAAGAGTTGTGATCAAGTAAAAAAATGAAAATGAGGCTGTTTAGCAATGTAATACACAAGAAATGTTTAAATGGCCTTCTCCTGAAAATCTTCATTTGAAGGCCTTTCCTTGCAAATGTCCTAGCTGTTATTTACATTATAATCCCATCAGAAAACATTGAGCTCACTGGGTGTGTACTGAAACCTGCTTGAGAATGTATTTTACATGTATAGTAAAAAGCAGAGAAAATAATTCCAGTTGTCCAAGGGCAGATGATGCCTAGAGAAGCTACCTGGAACAGAGACTGGGCAGGGTTAAAGGAATAGAGTAGGTATTTATTAAAAGGCCTTCAAACGATACACCTTGGGCAGTACAAGAACAAGGCTGTGGCTCTACCCAAGATGGACAACTGGTCACAAGTTTTCATTTTTTTATAAGTTTTAGTCCATTTAAATACTGGGGTTAATTGTCCAATTACAGCTTCAGGCTATGAAGTCCCATCCTCACAGATTGCTCTCCTCAATTTGCTGTTATTTATACTTTTTGGGCCTGAAGCTGCAAGGGTGTCCTTGGTTCTCTGGCTGGAAAAGGATTGTTTTGTCCAACTAAACTGTGAAGAGAACTTGCTGACACTTTCATATAAAGTTCACAGTTACACACTAAGGCTGCACAGAATCTGAAAAATATGAAAGCTAAAACTTAAAGCATCACAGAAACATTTTTCTTAGGCCTCTGAATTTCATCTGAATCATCAATAGTCTTCATGTTCTTCACTTGCCAGAAAATCTGACCAGATGCAGTTGTAAAAGCCACTCCTGTTTAGGACAAATTGTCACTGACCAAGAGCTAAAAAAGCACAGGCCTTCTGACTTTAGCTGAAGATGAATTCAGTTAGACTGAGGTACTTACTGACAAGAAAGAACACAGGAGTCATAGCTCTCTTGGGTAAGTGTAAGAGGATGCTGTAGACTTCTGGTTATATAGGAATGGTTGGACAGATGTTTCTTAAGCATAATTTGTAATAGAAGTGGAAGATTTAAAGTATTGAATCAATATACAGCATATAAGTTATTTTAACAGTTGGTTTTTTGGTTAGGTTTGTAGTGATGCAGCAGGGGTCCAGAAGACTATCAAACATTTTAGTTAACATCAAAGGCTTCAGTGAAAGTAGATTTTTTTTTTGTCCCATGAAGTGTTTTGCCTATCATCATATTCGTATTGTTTTGTCTTGTTTGCTTTAACCAGGACTCATTTCTTTACTTAATAGTGGTGTGTTTCTATCCAGAGGCTGAACTTTGGTATATAGTGGACAAACAGGACAGTGCCTATGTGCAGTGCAGTAAATAATTTGAAATGAGTGTTACCTGGTATTTGTGTATTTCTAGGGTACATTTTTCTCTTTTATTGATACAGCATTTCTGTTGGTTACATTGGTAAATCTTTGGGGGGGGCAAGGGCTATGAAAGTGAGCTGTTGTTAACATGCCATTTTCCACACAAATTATTCCAGCATAAATTTCAGAAAATTGTTTGGAGCCCATCTTTTAGGCTTTGTCTTGTCAGATCGTTAGGAGATGGTATTTCTTTCTGACTGATGTTCCTGAAGGTTGCCAAGAGGTGTAAGAGCGTGTGACACTCTTGTAGGAGTCACACATTAAAGGAGTCCTTTAATGTAGCTGGAGTTATCCTAAGTCTTTGACACAGTGATCTGAAAATAAAGAAAATATCTGCTTAAAGTCCACCTGAGCAAGTAGAAAACCAGACACCTGGTGAACCAAGCTGCTAAAAGTATGGGCTCTCCTGGCTGTACCTGTTCAGCTTTTGACAGATGTGCCTGAGTTCACACAGCCAAGTGGTTTGAGCCAGTTGTATTCACGGGGTTTACAAGGACAGACCTCAAGTGTAAGCCCATTTACAATTTGGGACAGGTTTACAGGCCTGAAGCAGGCCAGGTAACTTTTAAGACTTGACTGCAGTGTGGACCACTTTGGAATTTGATTACATACTACTGAATTACAAACTTATATAATGACATGATAATATATGATATAGCCTTTGAGACCATATCCCAGGCATGTTTAACTAGAAGGTGATTCAGTGTATTGTGTATGAGATGTGTACACAAATGTAACCTTATATACCAGGAAAATCATGTTAGAGAAATAGGGGAAAGGAGAGTGGGTTCTTGGTAGCTGAAACATTGGCAAAGACAAGAAAGGATGACCTTGTTACAAAGGGTAGGGAAAGATGAGATGAAGCTAGGAAAGGATGTATTACACTCTTAAGACTGAAAGAAATATAAGCATGCCACTGAGACAAATATATAGAAAAAAAAAGACAACAGATACATTTTAGAAAGAAAACTAGTAGCTCGAGGGTGTAAGCATTAGACTGGAATTGAAGAGATATTACTTTGTTCCTAGTTCTTGAATGACCTTGCACAAATCTGTTAATCTGTCCTTGTCTTGGTCTCTGTCAGTAAATAAGGATAATAATATTTCAGTATCCCTCAATGAAATTATGAGAATACACTCATCTGTAGTCGAAGTACTTTGCTACTGTTACTACAGGGTCATGTAAGTGCTGACATGGACAGGTTAACCAATCACAGAGAGAGAAATTAAACCTGCAGACTAGTATGGAAGAGATAAAAGACTCATAGGAGAATTTATTGTGAGTGCGGTAGAGGTTTGTTTTGAAACAATAGAATGACTTTTTAAACTCTTCTATTCAGCCCTTAAATTGCCTGGAATACATAAACCTTTTAACTATCTGGGCACATCAAGGATAATTTAAGGAGAATTTAGGTAATTTTTTCTATGACTTAAAAAGTTTTGTTTCCTTGCTTACCTCAAGGTATTGTGTCAAACTATTACTGTTGAGTGTTTTGTAGGGTTTAATGACAATTTTATGTGTAGTTGACTTGCTCTGAATTTAATGCTGACCCTGCTTGGAGCAGATTGGACTAGTTGACCTCCACAGTCCTGTCCAACCTGAATGATTGCTGCAATTCCATCACAGAATGGAGAATGTGTGTTCTCTAATTACAGCTGTCACGTTCAACCATCCTGATTCACATCTCATTTGCTGTAATGTTGGTGTGTAACTTTAACACTCTGCATTTCACGTGAATGCTCATCCCGAGATTTTAATGGCATTCCTAGTGCTGATGATGGCTCTAAGAGGAAACCAGCTTCTGACATACAGGCTGATGTCCCCTGGTTGCAGAGAGGGGTTGAAGCTGAGCACCACCTGTGAGTGGCCAGGGTGCTAATCTGTATCTTCACGCATCACTGTGGCTGTGGTTCTGGGGGGTGGGATACAAGGTGAGTGCAGGCCCAGAATTCCAGCAGTTTGTTTCTCTCTCTTCCTCAGAGAGGTTGCTGGGACCAGCCCCTGTGTACCTTGCCTTCTCTTTCTACTGCCCATGCCTTCCTGGTCCTTAGAAAACAGCTCTGAAAGTAGCAAACACTGTTGGGTCACAAATGCAGACCCAAGATGAGAAAAAAGTGGTGAAGGGCCTGAGCCCATCAGAGTGCACGCCCCACTCTGAGAAAAGTGGCAGTGGTGCCCCCAAGCCTAGCGGAGCACACGCCCTGCAGCACGGGCTGAGGGGAGGCAGCCACAGGGGGACAGGGAAGGAGCAGACTGGAGCGCAAGGAAAAGAAGTGAGCCCGATACTGCGGGCCACAGCCAAACACAGCCATCTGGATCATTGTGATACAGACAATCTAGCTTTCAGGAGTTTGTCCATCATTATTTTCCGTTATCTCAGGCTGGGGAACAGGCAGTGCTAGCTGTGGGAGCACTGCCATCTTGCCTTTTTCCCAGGGGCCATGTGGTGCCGCCTCAGGGGAGCGTCCGCCATCTTGTCTTTGTCCCAGCGGCCATGCGGCACTGAGTCAAGGTGGTGAACGCCTTTTGTGTTTACAGCACTTCCTCTTTTTGTGTACTTTTGTTATTAATACTACTGTTGTCACCGTGCCTTTCCTATTCTGTTGCTGTTTGCTTTCACTAAATTGTCATCTCAACCTGTCTTTGTCCCAGTCTTGCTGCAAGGGGCAGGGGGAAGGGAGTGGCTTAGTTGGACTCTGATTTCTGGCTGGTGTTAAACCACCACAGCTGAATAGATCACCAGGCTCATGGTAACCACTGTTAAGTAAAGGTATCTTTGAAGTATAGTCCTAGAAGTTTTGTGATTTTGTAAATGTTATTTTCCAATATTTCCTAAATGCTATTCTCCGTAGCTGTTTTCTTCCTTGGTAGTCAACTGAACAGTCGATGAGATATTTATAGTTTTGGGAGGGGAATCAGTGGTCTCTGCTAGTGTATCATTTTCACCCAGAGGAAATTCTTTTTCTCTTCACAGTACAGAAAACTTACTGAGTTGCACTGTTCTTGAAACAGAATAGGATAACTCCACAATACCAAGCTTTTTTTACCAAGGATTAGTAGACAAGTAAAATGCATACATTTTTAAAGCAGGAAGAACTTCTGTTTTAAGTGGAAAATGGGTAATTTCTGTGTTGAGATGGTACAGATTTTAATCAAGTAAAAGTCCTATTATTTTACTTGTTTCTGAAGCAGTAGCCAAATCCTAGCAATGAAAACAGAGGTCAGCAGATGATTGCTACATCATTTTCTGTTTGTTAGTTCAATATGTCCCATTATCAAATACTAGTTTTAAGCTCTTTACTGAGTAAGCCAACATATGTACATGTGTGGGAATGATACAGTCCCCAGCTGAAAGGGAAATAATCCTATGAAACTTCTCAAAAGAGCCCTGACACAGCTGAGTGGTTTCAGGAAGACTTGAGAAAAGTCTTAGTTTTAAAATTGCTTAGGCAGATGCATGAGCTAAGAAGTGGGTGCCTTTGTCAACCCCAACTTACACCTACAAAATAGTTAAGAGAACATACTCCTTGCTTGTATATGTTATATCTTGAGACTTTTTATGTTTACTTTATATACCTTCATATACTTATTTTTTTTCATTTAGTTTTATGAATCTACTGAAATGGTCTCATATGGATGTTCCCAAAATACAAGAAACAAATGTTTCTACAGAAAATGAAAACCAGCCCAACGGAACCCCCCCATAAACCCATGTGCATCAGCATACCTAAATATGAAAATCAATATTGCACATCTTTTAGCATTTTCAAAAACTGTGGTATTTCAGTGACCCCAAAATTTATACTCTTCTGCTGTGAGGAACTTGAGGAAACCATTGCAACTAGCTCTAGTCCTCAGTATTCAGTAAAACAACAACTGTTTCAAATCCAATCACTGTTCTGGGAAAACTGTCTCTGAAATTATTTTGTGTAAGCATTCACTGTATGTACATCTTGCTCAGATCTTCAGCAAAGGTTAAAATACGATTATTCTGGTGGTTTAGAGGGGAGTTCCTTTTCTTGTAGTAACAGAGTTAGGAAACTACAATGCCATGTCTTATCTCAGATCTACAAAATTTCATGAGACATAGGGTGTTTTTCAATAGCATCTTTGTCTTTCAGGAAGCTATGCTGATTTTGAGTGTGTGTTCTTGTAGTATTTATGGATAAACAGAAATCTTTTAAGCTTAAGTTTTTTTCGGGAAAAACACTAAAGCTCATCAGAAGTATCTATCATCATGTTTTCAGCCTTTGAAAGAAAGGTAAGGAAGATAAGTTTAGAGGGAAAGAAGGTAATTTTTTTTTCTAAGAGAACTGCTGAGAAATAGGATGGATCTGAAAGTAGATTAGACTGCAGCATGGGGCTGGAATTTGACCAGAGTCTTGGCATAAACAGGATTGAGTTTTGTATTCAGAGTACAATGGAAGTGGGAATTGATTAATATACTGAAAACAGAAAACCAAAATGGGACATAGGAGTGGCTAGAGAATTGGCTTAGGACCACTTTCCCAAGAGCTGGTAAGAAGCAGTGACCAGAATGATGCAAATATAAAAGTCTTTTAAATTTGCAGTGAAAAAAGATGTAGAAAATACCTTTATTAATGTTTGTGCAAAACCCTGAATAGCATTCTATGATAACAATGAACAATGTGTTCATTAACATGCACATCGCTGAACAAACAGCTATTCAGAGTGAGCTCATGCTGTCACAAAGACCGTGTTCTGCATGGGAACCTCATGGTTTCAACAGCTTCCTGGGCAGCCAAGCTTGGCAGAGTTTGACTTTTTACACCTGTTTAGTTGCAGAGTTATTTGGAAATGAAAAATCTAATGGCAAACAGCAGAAAGCTTGAGAGGGAAGGGTGGTTGTGTTTGAAAATCTGGAAAACAGCTCACTGTATCTCTATTTTATTTACTGTGCAAGTTCTGGAATGTTCTCTTACATCCTCCATAGCATTGCTATGCATTTGTCGTGCAGAGTTAGAGGCATCTCGCTGGTGAATGCAGTAATCTCCTTTTCTTTCTTTTCCCCTTGGACTTGCTATATAGGGTATTTTCTCATCAGTGATAGATACCGTGCTTCTAGGCTTTGAGTTCCAAGTCGTGTGGTGAAAAGGACAGCCCTGTCCCAAACAGAGTGCCATCAGTGTTTGTTAACCCAGCCTGGTGGGTGTTGTCTGTGCTGTGCACAAAGGGAATTTGTGTTTGCCCCTCCTTTCAGCTTGTGTATCCCAACTATAAGTGCTTGTCCTATTGAGCTAAATGTTTTACTTCAGGTTTCAACATATGCATTTTTATCTTGGTCTTTGCTAACTTGCAAGCATATACCAGAAAGGGTAAAGAGGAGTGCAGGTGCGGATCTGTTCCATGTTTTAGATGGTATGTATGTTCTGATTAATTGCTCTCAGACTGGCTTTGCTAATAAGTTGATGTCCAGTATGCTGAAGTCAATGTAAAATCCCCGATGGACCCTGATCAGCCTTCTGAATCTCTTGTTCTTAAAGTTATGTGAGATAAAAGATTCAGAAATAAAACTCTGAACACTACTTAGGCATTCAGGATAGTGTACAATAAAATATGAAAATTGCAAGATATCCCAACAGAAATAATATTCTGACAATTTTCCCATTTTTTGAAGGACTGGGTGCTAGGCTTATTTCAACTTTATCTTCACAAAGTTAGTTTGTGGCATTTTGGTTTGTTTTGGGTTTTTTTTCCCTATCAAACAGTGCCACAGCACAGAGGCTTGGATTAAGAGCTTTTATGCTCTTTCCTTTTCTAGTGTCATTTTAAAGTCTCTCTCTCTTCTTATATTTTGATACTAGAACTCCACATCATGAAAAGGATCCTGTTGTGTGTCTGTATCACACCTCATCAGCTGTAAAAGAAGTTTGCCAGTGAAAAGTAGTGCTGTGCAACAAGCTCACTGGGGAAATAGTTCTCTTCTGTGTTCATTAGCCCTTATCATTGCTTTGATTTTTTAAACTGTCAACGCATATAATAAATTTCATTTCATAGAAATTTTGCTGTCTGCCAACATATATTGTTTAAGGTTCCATAAGCATATGAAGCATCTTAATAATACCTGCAGAATGTAAGGACTTTCCACTTTGCTTGAAATTAGAGGATGTCATACGAATGCCCTTAAATTATGAAGTTCAATTGCCAAAATAACATTCATCCAGCTTGATGGCCAGATATTTCATTAAACTCCCACTGCACAGAGGTTATCTACTAATATCCAGAAGTGAGTACATTAGTGTCTAGGGATAGATGTAGACAAGCAAAAGACAATAAATGGATTGGAGCAAACACATGCAGTCCCCTGGAGGGCGGGAGTAGTTAACAGCTGCAGGAGGGCCTGGGTATAGAGGTGAATATTGAAACATTTGATATTCAAGCAGATAAAATTAAGTTGGATCAAGTGTGCAGATGATGAAGGTGTGAGTTTCAGTGTTCGTGCCTAAATTGAATAATGTCAGAAAAGAAAGCTGTGATTTAATAAAGATTTATTTTTTAAAGTTACCTTGACACTCTCAACTACATGAGATGCATTCAGCTTGTCAGTGTAGCATGAACATTTATAAGCAATTATTATGAGATTAATGGCTGAATTTCTCCAACCGTGTCGTTGCTTTTCTGTTTAATGATAGAACAGAAGTTAATGAAAAATGCAGAGTTTTGACATATTGTGTATAAAATATGTCAGTTTGGGAGATGGGAATTAAGCACAGTTTTCCTTTGAATCTATTGTGGTTACTATTGGCAAGAAGTACTTAGTAGTTATAGGATGGTATTAGAACACAGCTAGCAGTGACATTCAGAAGTCGTGAATTTGGAAAAACTGCCCTTATCTCTGAGAGATATGCTTATGTCTTCATCTCAAAAGTGCTGAATGCTTTTTGAACTATACTATACACAACATACAATTGCCTTTTCCTCTATTTTTGAAATACTTATGTGTTCTATATACCTCTTGATATATAGATATGTAGAACTTTTTCTGTAAGTGTATAGAAATATTAGAATGCATTAATCCTGCATCATCATTGCTAGGAGTTACAGAAACATTTGTGAATCTTCTTCAGAAGCATCTAAAAGATGCCTTTGCAATTTCAACATATCTCAAATTCCAAAATCTCACCATTTTCCACAGCTACTTCTAGCATGCTGGACTTGTAGTGAATCCTCAGGTTCCACCCCAGAGCACTTTTAGCTGACTTTCTTGGTTCTGCGTACCAGCTTCTGTGTAGTTTGTGGGGTTACTGGTTAGACAAAACCACACACCGTACATGGATTTTTCATTTGAAGCACTTGTACACCAGCTGTAACTTCTGCACAAATCCGTGCTATATTCAGAGCACAAGCAGAATGTGAGGAGTTTTCTTGTTATTTTAAGTTGACCAAAAGTAGATAAGAAGCTAATTGTCACTAAGCATTAAGAGAGAATACTTTTTTTTCAATTAATGTGGATTGATAAGTCTCCAGTATCTCCGAGGATTATTTCAGAAACATTTTTCCTTTTGAGATGACCTTCTGCTATTAACTTGGAGCAAAGCTTAAAATCAGTATTTAACATTTAATGGAAGGAACAAACTGATTCTGCAGTTTAACTCAACATTTG
Source organism: Emberiza elegans (assembly GCA_024865655.1). Classification (NCBI taxonomy): domain Eukaryota; kingdom Metazoa; phylum Chordata; class Aves; order Passeriformes; family Fringillidae; genus Emberiza; species Emberiza elegans. The sequence goes on from JALJVW010000139.1 coordinate 28,278,855, forward strand.
CAGTAAGATGACTTGTACCCTAATGGCTTGTAATTAATTTTTCTGAAAATCATATTTATGATAGTCTGCAGATTCAAGGCTTTATCTAATACATAATGTTCATTTTGAGCCTTTAATTGCATTTAAATTAAAATTGGCTTAGCAGGAAGATGAATTGTGGGAATGCATCAAACCACCCAGCATGTCCTGAAGATGTGAGCCTGAAAATGCAATTTGGTGGAGATGTGCAGAATCATTTGGAGTTCATTAATTTTTATTGCACAGGTAATTTTACTAAAGTAGGTTATTTTCTTTGAAATTTATATTTATGTTTATGTCAATAGCTGAATATTGTATTAAGCTATACATCTATTAGAGTTTATTAAGCCAGTCTAATGGGGGTTGTTCATATTGTGCAGAGAGGTAATTTGTGTTTGCCCTTCCTTTTAATTTTGGAGCTGCATTTAGTTCAACTGAACTACAAGTGTCCATGCAGCTGAAAGAAGTCAAACAGGTGTCACAGGAGGTTTCTGTGTATGCAGTCAAAGAATCCTGGGAATTTTGATCTTGTAAGCGGTTTTGCTTCTGACCTTCTAAACCTTTTTACTCTGAATAATCTTTTTTTTTTTTTTTCCCTTCATGTTGCTGAGGTTCTGACCCAGCCACTGGAATGAAGGGTTATTGATGTGTAACTCAGTTTGTGGCTTAATGTGGTGCACTTTGTCCAGCCAGCTTGTAAGTGATCCTTTAAATTGCAGATGCTGCTGAGGTTATACAATTTAATTATAATGTCACTTTACAATTATAAAGAAAAAAATGCCTTTTGCATTGCTTAATGAATACAAATTGTGCACAAGTTTGAAATACAAAAGAATAAAAATTAACGTTTGTCCTTCTTGCCAAAGTATTTACATTTTTACAACCGATAAGTAGTACAATAATTCCATTACCTATATTCATTAAACATTTGTGCTTTTCAGTTTGTGATTTGTATACGGTAGTTATTAATAAAATGAAACTGTCAGCATTTGCTGCTTTTGCCCATCCTTTTCTTACCCTTTTTTATTCCACTGCAGACAGAGTAATTAGAGGTTGAAAATGCTATGTGCAAATGCCTGTTACAAGGATTAAATTATATAATCATGGTAATGATTTTCCTTAAAACCCTTACTGCCAACTGTAACATTTTTCACTTCACCAGGTTTTTTTGTGCCATCGTATTTTATGAGAAAGTAGAAATATTACTCCATTCTGACAATCTGCTGCAAGTTACTAGTTTGTGGTCAGATTTGATAGAAACCCATATTCATTTAATACTCGCCAATCAGAACTTGACAGAGGTATTGCTTATTTTCTCATTTCATCACTGAAGCATGCCGGTGTAGTTTAGTCCCTAATTACTCTCAGACTGAGACGTTCCAAATATTCCCATGGTGGTAATATTTTTCTGCCTGGATGAGTCATTACGTTGTTTGGCAGACTGAAACACCAGCCTTTCCTTGTTGGAACACTACCCCTCATGTAGCACCACATCTTTTCCTCACTGCTGTCTGTTCCACGACTTTCATCCTGCTGTGACATTTCAAGCTGTACCATACGAAAGCACATTTGCCTTCCTTCTATCTGACTGATTGGACTGGTGCCAGCTCTTTCTTCAGGGCCAAGGACAGGAGACTGGGATAGTCTGAATAGAACTGCTTAATGATCTAATGGAGCAGTGCTCTCTCCTGCTGAGAGATAGGGCTTATTTGTTTGCTGGTTAGAGAAAAGGTCAGGGAAATCCTTTACAGCAAAGGCTGTGACAGTGAGAATGTGCAATACCACACATTCCTGGGGCTTGAATAACTTCATACATCAGGTGTTCCCCTCCTGTTAAAAATCCTGTTCTGTTTTCATTTCATTTTCAATATCCTGCAGATGGCAGAGAGATGAAAGTGATGAATTCTACAACTTGGTAATATAAAGCCAAATGTTGTTCCTCCTGATGGAAGGAGACTTCATACTAAGAGTTTAACACCAGGGAAGGTAATGTGGAGAGCTAGCAGTACTGCATATAAAGGCAGCTGGTTTTCCTTGTCATTGTTGTGAAACCTACTGGGTATATGACTTTTAATGGCTTTATGCTTAACAAGCCTGTAAACATAGTTTGCATATTTTCCCACTGAGTCTGACAAGGACTGCAATTCCAATTTGGTCAGTCAAGTTAATTTAGTCTAGACTTTGCTCAACAGCTGAGGAACAGCGCAGCTCTGACAGTTTTGGGGGTGGGAAATGTATGTGCATGGTGGCGCTGCCACGGCTCCTGAAATTGCCCAGTGTTGCATCAAGTGAGGGTTTGGGGCAGTCTGGGGTAGGCCTGCCAGGGTTCCCTCGAAGGAAGCTGAGCGAGGGGGCGGTGTGGCAGGCGCAGCAGAGGCTGGATTGGTGCCACCAGCAGATCCCTGTGCACGTGAGTGACCTCGCTTGGCCAGTGGTGCTGGCTGCTTGCCCAGAACGGTGCATGATGCAGCTCAGAGAAGCCATCAAGTACCCCAAGACCTGGCCCACAGGGGCACTTATTCCGGGCTTCAAAGTCGGTGTCTGTTTAATGGAGCACCGCTAGACTTCTAAGCAGGATTTTTTTTCCCATAAAATGTTGGAGGTTTCTTTCAGTAGGGTTTTATGTAATTCCACAGAGCACTCTAAGTGAAATAGATTAAGAAATAAGACATTTTTCCCTTTTGATATACTCTCCTTGCTTTTTTTTTTTCCTTTTCTCCTAGGCACTTTTGGAAGCTATTTCTGGTCAGGTAGCTCTCGCTGTGCCTTGTTTTTCGTTTGTTTCTGGGAGGCTTTTGCAGAAACAGGAAGGAGAAAAGCCACTCTTAAAATAAAAGCATATGGTTTTAGAATGACAGAAATTGGCAAGTGGGTCTCAAGCGTTGGTTTAGCACCTGATAGTGCTTCATTGTTTGTTTTTGTTTTGTTTTTAATTTACTGGATTTCAAGCCCACAGTAGCTATTTTAACAAAATAACTATAGATTGTTATTTCTAATGTTAGCTGAAGTTTAGCAGGAAACACTGGAGTTGGCAGCACCATAAAAGAACATGCAGAATGTTCTGATTATAAAAACAACATTTGTAACCCACACTAAAGTTTTCAAATACATGCTTCTGCTGGCTCTGCTGTGCTCCCAGGAGATGGAAACCTGAACCCCTCAGGTTATTTTCTGAGTAAAGAGGATATAAAGATAAACAAATTCATATAAAATGGTTCTGATAATATCTTTATATATTAAGAATAAGATACTTGCTGTAGTCTTAGACTGTCAGCTTGTCAGAATTTTTATTTTTAAATAGAAAGATTGGGTGAATTTAAGTTAAACTATGTAGCAAAATATTAAAAGTACTAAAAAAACCCCCACTTAGCAACAGCAGGAATTAGTTAATAAAATATTTACAAGACAGTAAATAAAAGTGAGTGTGAGGAGGAAAGTAAAAGAGAAGGCAGGTCCCTCCACGTCACGGTTGAACTGCACTGGAGGTGGAATGTGGGATGCTTGCAGTCTGCTCACTCAACTGTATTTGACTAGGGCCGTCATCCCCTCAGCTTTCACAAGCACTGAATGTGTCAAAAATCTTTCAGAGAAAGTGTAAATTTTAACCAGCCCGCTTCTGGTTCATATTTAATGTGGTTTTAAATGCTTAAATCACATTGATTCAAGGTATTTCTTCATCAAGTTTTGTGGAGGTTAGCATAAATCAACAAGATAGTTCAATGTGTGAGCACATGTTAATTACGGTAGGGGTACAGTGCTGATTTGTTAGAATTTGTCTCATTTAGCCCTACTTGAATTAAGAGTTTGTAGTCTGTGCATGCCATGCATTTTTATATGACAATGTCTCTGTTTAAGGACAGATTTTGATGTAACTTCCAGTGCTGCCAGATTAATCTAGAGCTATCTGTGCCTATCCCAAACTTGTTTGAAAGCAAACAAGTGTTTCAAAAATTCAGTCACTAAAGAGGGGATAATAGTTTTTTGTGTAATTGTGGTTTATTGTGCTACAAGTTCAGCATCAAAGTAATTAGTGAAGCTTTAATAATTTAACTTTTTACATTCTTTTCATGTTGATATGTAAGTTTGTGTGTGTATAATACCATCTTCATAACCAAAATTTCATCCTGAGTAGTAGTAGTATCAAATTCAGTGTAATCCCTTTTTGAAACAAATTATTCCTTTTTTATCATTGTACTGTCATTACCTGTTAGTGAAAATTAAGCAGGGAGATGTTTGGTTTTAAGTATCTGGATTAAACTTTCACATGGAAGGAAAGTGATTGAGAAAGGCTACATATCTCTTCTAAAATCACCTATGCAGTGCAGGTGCAGCATTGTCTGCAAACAGCCAGTTGTCTTGCAGACAATAGTCTCACTGTGTGACATGCCCTAAATTTTGAATCTTCTGATTTTCAGACTGCAATGTCAGACTTCCTAGGTGACTTCTTTAAAGTTCTTTAGTTCCTTTTTTTCCTTTCCCTTCCCCTCCTTTAATCTAGGATAAGTGTTTCTGACTTATAATTATTAAAGAGGGTGGTAAAACTGCACATATTGAAGAACAGATTCTGTAGTAGTAGTAGTAGCTGGCAGAAATGTTAAGTGCTTTTCACAGTCAACATTCAAACAGATTATCAGATGGCATATTTCACCCTGTTGTTACTTTAAATGAAGTGACCATGAAATCAACAAATCTGCTGTCAGGTGCCTGTCACGGAGATAGTTCTCCCTGTCACACAATGCCTCACATAACAGGTAATGTGTTTTTAAGAATCAGTCCTGTGTCACCTCATCAAGTCCTTGTTAAAAGATGAAATAAGACGGATGGTGTTGTCTCCCATGGAGCTGACTGAAATTCAGTAAAAGCAATGCATGTTATACAAAAAAAAATATGAAAAGTAAAATAGGTGCTGGTAAGATGCCTCTGACTGTGCCATTACTCTTTCTTTTTTCTTTTTTTTCTTTGTCTTGAGAATGATTACTTGTTTTTTTTTCCTGCTTGTTCCTTTCTAGACTGAATATTAATTGGGTTAAGTTTAAATTTTGTGATAAGGACAGAAAGAATTAATCCTCAGTCACCAAACAAACAAGAACCTGGAGTGGTGTTGTGCTAATAGCCATGCATTCACTTGGAATGGTTAATACCTTCTCCTGTGCCTAACAGAGATGATACTCATAATTAATTAAGTTATGACTGTGCCTATCCCAAACTTGTTTGAAAGCAAACAAGTGTTTCAAAAATTCAGTCACTAAAGAGGGGATAATAGTTTTTGTGTAATTGTGGTTTATTGTGCTACAAGTTCAGCATCAAAGTAATTAGTGAAGCTTTTAATAATTTAACTTTTTACATTCTTTTCATGTTGATATGTAAGTTTTGTGTGTATAATACCATCTTCATAACCAAAATTTCATCCTGAGTAGTAGTAGTATCAAATTCAGTGTAATCCCTTTTGAAACAAATTATTCCTTTTTATCATTGTACTGTCATTACCTGTTAGTGAAAATTAAGCAGGGAGATGTTTGGTTTTAAGTATCTGGATTAAACTTTCACATGGAAGGAAAGTGATTGAGAAAGGCTACATATCTCTTCTAAAATCACCTATGCAGTGCAGGTGCAGCATTGTCTGCAAACAGCCAGTTGTCTTGCAGACAATAGTCTCACTGTGTGACATGCCCTAAATTTTGAATCTTCTGATTTTCAGACTGCAATGTCAGACTTCCTAGGTGACTTCTTTAAAGTTCTTTAGTTCCTTTTTTTCCTTTCCCCTTCCCCCTCCTTTAATCTAGGATAAGTGTTTCTGACTTATAATTATTAAAGAGGGTGGTAAAACTGCACATATTGAAGAACAGATTCTGTAGTAGTAGTAGTAGCTGGCAGAAATGTTAAGTGCTTTTCACAGTCAACATTCAAACAGATTATCAGATGGCATATTTCACCCTGTTGTTACTTTAAATGAAGTGACCATGAAATCAACAAATCTGCTGTCAGGTGCCTGTCACGGAGATAGTTCTCCCTGTCACACAATGCCTCACATAACAGGTAATGTGTTTTTAAGAATCAGTCCTGTGTCACCTCATCAAGTCCTTGTTAAAAGATGAAATAAGACGGATGGTGTTGTCTCCCATGGAGCTGACTGAAATTCAGTAAAAGCAATGCATGTTATACAAAAAAAAATATGAAAAGTAAAATAGGTGCTGGTAAGATGCCTCTGACTGTGCCATTACTCTTTCTTTTTTCTTTTTTTTCTTTGTCTTGAGAATGATTACTTGTTTTTTCCTGCTTGTTCCTTTCTAGACTGAATATTAATTGGGTTAAGTTTAAATTTTGTGATAAGGACAGAAAGAATTAATCCTCAGTCACCAAACAAACAAGAACCTGGAGTGGTGTTGTGCTAATAGCCATGCATTCACTTGGAATGGTTAATACCTTCTCCTGTGCCTAACAGAGATGATACTCATAATTAATTAAGTTATGAGGTGTTCCTAACAATTATTTTGTTCAGGATTCTTAAGTTTAATCATTAAATTCAGGGCCAGGGATAAACTAATATTACCATATTCAGTTTTTCTCTATATACTTTCATAACAGTTCTCCCAAGTAAAATAGGTTTTTATTTTGTTCATGAAATTTTAATTATAGCATCATTCTCAGCTTCTCAGTGTAAGGAGCTGTCAGCCAGCTTGAACTCTGCTGAGACAGATGCTGCAGGGTTTTTGGTTGGTTTTGTTTTTGGGTTTTTTGGGGGTTTTTTTGTTTTTTTTTTAATTTTGTTTTGACTTTTCAGACTCACCATTTTTGAAAAAAAAAATAAAAATAGGGAGGGAAGTCACCTTAGTGATATATGGACATCTGTTACTGTAATTTGTTCTTTCATGTCTAGGTTGTGACTAGCATTAGTATATTCAGGCCAGTAGGAAGAAATACCCTTTCCTTTCCTTGCCATGACTAAATGTAGTTCAATCATTTTTTCTTTTTTTAATGAGTAAAGGAGAGACGGTTTAGAGATGTTGCTTACAGAAGCAGGGATTGGGCAGGAGGTACAAAGGTTAGCCTGCTTACTCTGTGCTGGCCAGCCAAGCTAGTTGATAGTGCAGGGCTTGCAGCACCCACACTCCCAGCAGTGTGCAAGGGGGGGAGGGTGCCATCCTTCTGAAATGTGAGTGAGGCACCAAAGGCTGTGTTTTAGGTAGGGCATAGATCACAATTTCAGGATGAATTGGAATTGGATGCATAACAGTACAGAACCATAGCTCTAAGAAAATTGATGCTGAAGCCAGTGAAAGAAATGGTTCAGTGAGATTCACAGACAGGCAAATGGCTCTGCTTGAAAGTTGTGTCTTGTGGGGCAAGACTTTATCTGGTTTGCACTAAACCAGTTCTTTCAGGCTGACCATGGTGTTTGTCTTACTCACAACTGCACAGTATGTATTTGATCAGATATTTGAACTAAGCATGTGGTTGCCATTTTTACTTTCCTACAAATTACCTGGATACATTTAGGTGGATTTTGAGAGTTATTTCTTTCTTAAAAAATGCACTTGTGTTTGAGACACTGGAGATGGTGAGGTGCCATTTCAGAGCAACTTCAAAGAATCATGGGCTGTAATTGCAGGGAGAAGCTGCAGATGGGTTGCAGGAAAGCAAAGACTAGGAGAAACACCTTAAACCTTTAGGTAGATTGATACTTAGCAACACTTTTTAGTGCATTTTCTCTTCTCTGCCCACTTAGGCTTTTGCCATGAGGTAGGAATGGAGAAATTAAGTCTTTTGGATTAGAAGCAGAGATGGTGCAGAAGGAGCAAAAAGTGCTAATGGTGTTCTAAGTATTGACTTCTCTTAAACTCCATATGGGCAAATGCTGCCACTTAGCTGTATTAAATTGGAGGCATAACCCAGGAAAATCTTTCATCATGATTATTAATTTTGCTTCATGTCAAAGCCAAAAGAAGGTTAGAACTGTTAAGATACCTTTACAGTAGTGACACAAATTATTTTACCCAAATAGTTTAACATTGTCGTTCTTGTTTTGTCAATGAACTAGGCTTAATTAGCTGCATGTGAAAATCAGCATACATTTGAACAAGAATACTAAGTCTGTGACCAGGCTGATCCTAGCCCTTGGTCAAACTCCTGTTTTTCAAATGCATGAGAAGAAATAATGAAAGGACAATTTCATGGACACTAAGAGAGTGAATCCTACAGACTACTCTGAGCACAAATCTCTGCAGAAATGGAGTGAAATCCACCTGAGAATAAATTGGAATCCTCTAGACATCATAGGGATATCAAATACTTCAGTGTATTTTAGAAATCATTATAGAATTTTACAGCTCTGCCCCATATAACTGTCACTGGATACCAGATATAACAGAGAAGATAGTGGTGAGGCTTCCACTCATCTAGCTATGTCAAATCAAGGAATGTGGTTCTAAAGTTCAAGCAGCAGGAATATGGACTCTAATTCTAGTAAAATCATGTAACTTGTAGGGAGATTATTTCTGGATGTGATTCAGTAACCTCTTCATAGGTTTCAAAACTGTGGCACTGAACATAATAAAAGCAATTCCAAGCTCCTTTGATTCTGCCTGCCACTGAAGAATACTGGAATATTTAATACTTTCTTGTTTCTAATGGGAGGACTTCTGAGATGTCCCAAAAGTTCCTGGACAGTAACATTGGGATCTCTTAGCTAAAGACCTAAATCCCACTGACTCCACCTGCAGTTACAGAGGGTGGGTGGTCTCGCTGCCCACTTTGTTCCTGTTTCTGGCTTCTTTGCTGTGCCAGTGTGAGTGTATGATGGCATGGTTAGCAGCTCAGCTGACCAGTCCAGCTGAAGAGTAAATCAGAGAATGAATTCCAGCTCCCTTACTTCCCCAGCATGGCTCACTTTGCGCCTACTGTTGCTGACACAGGTAGAAGCAGAGCCCAAATATGGACAGGATGGTGAGACTTCCTTTTTTAGTGGTTTTAAAGTGCTAACAGCTGTATTTGTGTAAAGGAAAAGACAGTGCTAAGGAACACTGGATCTTTTTGTGCCTTTGTTTTCCCCATAATTTTTCCAAACGTATTGTGTGCTTAGCCCTCTGAATGATTGCTCCACAGGAAAAATTGAGGAACACATTCAATATGATTTTCATTTAGTTCAAACATTCAAGAAGCATGTTAAGAACCACAGCCACAGATTTTTTTTTTTTGCACTTGTCCCACAAAATGTATTAAAATTTTCCCATGCTGAAAGCCTGTTACTAAGAACCAATACATAAGTATCACTAATTATTTCCAAAACTGCAGGGCAGAATTTTAATGTAGGTCATTTAAAGTCTAAAACAATTTCTAACCCTTAGAATCTAGGCTAATGCAGAGTGTAATGTCTGCAGGATTACTCACCATTTCCTGCTCTGGAAATTTTATATATGACTCATCTTGAGTTGCCTAAGGACAGGATCCAGGATACTAAAATGGATATAGTGTTTTACTACACCAATCCCAAAGTTGCCCCAAACGCTAGGCATATGTTCAGAGAACCTGCACACATCAAGTTCTGTTTCTTAGACACTGTCAGGCAGGTTATTCATGTTAATTTAGTCACAGTACTTCCTAAGGGTTTGCTAGGAGGACCAGCAGTCTTGAAGGAAAATGTGCTTTAAGGAAACGTGTAGTTAAATTTATTGTTCTCACACAAGGGACTGTGAGCAACTCTTACCTTAGCATACTTTGTGGCAGCTACCATTCTGAAGCTACTACTAGGCCAAATTGTTATTGTTTGAACAATTATTTGGTTTGAACTTCCATAGGTTTCTCAAGAAATTTCCCATCATGTATGTTTCAGCTGTTTTTCCTTTGTGTACCTACACATATTCCAGGGAAAGAGACAGGTATGTCTACACTGAGTGTACAGTGAGCTCCTCAGCTGGCCTTAGACCTCTCTCAAAGCTCTGAAACTAGCTTGGGTAAATCACCAGTGTACAACTGATGGGTATAGAACATATACCTCAGCACAGAACTCTGGTACCTCATGCAATCTGGATTATTTGGCACCAGATGCTAATATAAATAGTGTGGTCCTTGGATAGCAGTTGGTGTGAAACTTCTCTCTCCAAAGTGATATTTGGATTCTCAGTGCCTACAGTTTCCACACCCTTAACTGGCATTTCTGCATGTGGAAGCTGATAATCATTCCCCAGTGGCTGAGATGCTTCTCAGTACAGTGACTTGCTTTCTTACAAAAGGCTGTTCTTGATGCAGTAGTAAAGTCTTATAATGCATGGAGATCAGATTAAATACATATGAGTTATTTTCTCTATTGGATTTATCTCTCAAAGTACTCATTCTCCTCTTCTGCAAAATATTCTTGAGTGAAGAAACTCAGACCCAGAAACAATCTATCATTTGAAGTGTGATTATGATACAGACTAAATCAACTTCTTGCACAGTTCAAGCTACAGGACTCAGGTTTATTGAATCAGCACTGCCTATATTGATGTTCTGAAAGCAAAATTCAGTTGGAATAATCTCATAGATACAAAACTATTTATTAACCATTTTTCACCTAGTTTTATTTTAATGAACTGGTTGGAATTACTTAAACTTCTTAGGCTGCTTTGTCCTACAGAGTTAGGATTTACGTAGGACACTAAAAAGGTTTCATTTGTTTTCAAATGGTTAAACTTTTTTTCTCTTGTATTAAGAAGGTATTCTGCCTTCAACAATTTTCAGTTTTAGAAAACGGCTATCAGAGATTTGAGTCTGGAACTGATTTATTAATATTATATTTACTTTAGTATTTCTTTAGGTCACACTTGATGCTTCTTGTTGCAATATGCATCTTTTCACTCTCAACTTTCACATATAGTTTCCTGAACTCTTATGCAAAATCTATAGAGATGATAAAGTTTCCAATGTATAGCCCTACAAGCATCAGTTTTATTTTGCTGATTTAAGATTTTTTCTGTCCTGCCTCTTCTTTCTCACACTTTCAAATTCAAAAGAAATATGTGCATGCTTTCAGACTGTATGACATTATTCCAAATGACTTGGGTTTACAAAAGACCACTAGGAGAAAAGTAAGTAGTGTAGCAATAATCATATTAGCAACAAACAACTTGCTATGGAGGAACGTCAGTTATGTGCAGATATGTTTCACATATGAAAGTGTCAAAAGTTAGTGCCTGTCAGGATTTTCAAAGCATACATTTGTTTTTGAAACTTTGTTGGAATCATGTTCTCTATTTTTAGTCTCCTCATTTCCTCTAAAAATTTAGTTTAATTGTGTGCTCTTGTGAAATTATGCAAAGTGATTTAAGTGACAGAAATAATCTACCTCATCACTCTCAAATGCTTGCTGTTTTCCCTTCATGTATTTGAACTAGTTAGAGATCCATCTTTTCATATAGATATGGCTGCAATAGGACAAGTAAAGGATTTAGGATGTTCCCAATTATTTTTAGGGGGCATTGGATGAAGTCCATAGTTTTAAATATTTAGCAGAGCTTTATAAACAGTTTTGGCTTGATTTAGGGCCAATCCTTAAAAGCTTTACAAGTCAAGTTCAGTTCAAATAGTTGCTTTCTACCAAAGCATGAAATTCCTTCTTCTTCTTTCAACATAGCAATTTTTCACTCCTGGTCATCTTGTGCTCCAGAGTACTTTCTTCATTCACACTTATGATCATAGGGATGAAAAAATGATGTTGTGAATACTAAAGACAGTTGTTTTTACCATGTCTGTTGAAGGTGTTGTAAGAATTAGTTTTTAATTCTGAAAAGAATTCAGCAGCATTCTAAAATGTCATCACATGATTGAATTCTGTTACCATTTGGGTACATTCCTTCACAGAATGCATGGATAGGACCTTGTGGTGACATAATAGAATTGAGTCAAAGGCTACAGCTGTCTTATATAACAAGAAAAAATATTCAGACTCCTAATGCTGTGATAGTGATATAGCTAACCTATATATATCAGGTTAGCTACCATGCAAAAAAAAAAAAAACAATAGATCACTTTGGAAGATATACATAAATACAGGTTTTAATTAAACCTAATTATTCTAAACCAACTACTATAGCTGATATTATTTACCACGTAATTACTTTTTTTGGATTTCTTCTATTTCTATGGAGCATCTCCAGTTGGCCCTTGATGTCCAGAGATGGATTACAAAACACATTGATCTAATCCAACATGAGCTTTATTTGCTGTTACTGTGCCATGAATTTGTTCATTTTTAGTAACATTTTTACTAACAATACACTGAAAGGACAATTTTCTTCCTTTTTTTTTTTTTATACTTCCATTTTCTTTTCCTTTAAAATAGTCATATCTGTTTAAACTTGATTTAAGTGAAACATTCCACAGCTCTCCCTCGGCAAGTATTCAACCCAAAAGCAAACATTTACAGATGCTCTGATGTAATATCCCCCCCAAAGTACATAAGGGGGATACTGTTCAAGCGCTATCCTGCAGGCACCAGTGAACTACACAGTGCATGCATTCACTGCAGGGGCTCTGATCTGCATATGCAATCGTTTCTGTATGCTGTTTCTATTGACACAGGGAAAAAAATCAAGGAAAAAAATGAGGGAAGGCCTTCAAGTGTGAGGTTATTTAGCCTTTCTCTTTTAGAGAACACCCTCCTAACCTGTTTATTTTTTTGGCTTTTTAAAAAAACTGTTTAAAAAAATTCTTAAGTCAGGTGACTGGTCATGTCTGCTGGACAAAGGAAAGCAAGGCCTGTGAAAATGAAAGCGATGTTTTGGGGTTTTTTCCTCTAAAAAGCATTAATAGACATAGTGGTTTGGTAAGAACAAGTGCAGCATCAGATTAAAGGCCCTAAAGGACAGTAGCTGAGGGACAGAGGCAATCACCAACTGTACTAAGAAAAACTGAATAGTTATCTCTAAAAAGAGGCTAGGCATTGGGCTTTGATCTGCCCTCCTCCTTGTATATAAATGTAATCTTGGATCTTGATTGAATATTCCCACTCTGATTTTGTAATTAAAACATCATTTATACTGAGAATAATTAAGACAACTGTACATTTGATTTTAAAATCAGTTTTGAGTATTGTGCCTTGTCAAGCTACAAGACTGGTTCTTGCAGCTTTACAACTTAGCATTGAGAGGCAGACAGTGACCGCAGGCACCTGAGTGGAAGGTTTGACAGTTTGATAAATTAGGAATGACACTTGCCAAAATGGCTGTCCTTCCCTCAGCTTGCCAGTGGAGCATTTACACACTGTTAATTGAATTGGCAATTTGTGTAACAGTACCTGCCCCTGAGCTTTTGTAATGCTGGAGCTGCCATTTAGCTCTGATAATCCAGGACTTGGGAATAAGGACGAAAAGCTTCACATGATATTATTGCAGATTTAAAATGACAGTTGGGGACCTTGTTGCCAGTTTCCCATTAAATGAGAAATAATTAACAATAGCAATAACAAAGTCTTATAAAGCTGGAAAGTTAAATTGACTTTTCAGCAGTAGTATGGTTTGAAATTGCTTCTAGTGTGATTATCAGATTGCCCTTTCAGTATTATATACCCTAAATAGTATCATCTCATGGTCTGAATAGGCAATAGTGTCAAAGCTACCCTGTTTTATTAGTGTGATACTCTTCTGATTTATCTGTGGGGTTTTTTTAATTTCTTCATGCCATATAAAAATTGAGTTATGTTATAATATTTCACACAGATAAAAAACTTAATGAAATATTAGAGATTCTGATTTCCATGGTTATCAGTAATTGAGTGACAGTAGAAACAAAATTTTCAGTCATAGATGAATATTGTTAATTATGAGATTCTTTTTTATAGTTGAACTTGCAATTGATAACTTCATCCCTAAATTTCTCCAGTGTACCTAATGCCACTGTCTGAAATGACAATTTATCAGCAAACTATTGTTTTTCTCTTAAGCTTCTTATGTTTTCATAATCCTTGTGAATGCTTCCTAATGATTTGATGTCCAAATACCATAGTAACCAAAACCCATATAAGAATTAGCCACCAAAGACTAGAGTCTTTGAAATTTTTAGGACTTAAAATCAGATGCTTCAAAGCTAGCACATTTGCTGCATGTCAGAAGGTTAAATTCTCCATGCAGAAGTGTAGCTCATATTCTTGCTCCAAGATTTAGACTTGGAAACTTCAAGTGATGTATGGAAGAGCAGGTGGAGATCCCAAGAGCTGATAGATCTTTCCCATCATGACAATATGTATGGATTCATAAGATGTCACAGTGACTAGATGAAGCACACAAGTCTGATACATTTCCTACCTAGTAAATAGTCTAAGACAGGTTTAATAACTTGTGTGCTGGAAAATATTTTTTCATCTCATTGCTGTAGTCCTAGAGTGGGATGCTGTACAGAATGATCCCAGGCAACAGGCCTGTACTATCATCAAGTCATATTTGCATTTTAATATAAACTACAGTATTGTAGTGGTTCTAGTATTACATAAGTGATGAAAAGCAAAAAAGGGCAAATGGAAGGAGAGGTGAGCTAAGATAAGCTGGTGTGGAGCAACTGAGCAGAAAGATCTGTGCTGAAGCTTACAGTTCAATATTTGTGCAGGACATTTCATAGAATCATAAAATGTTAAAGTGTTGGAATGAACCTTAAAGGTCATCTAATCCCAAACCCCACTGCCATGGGCAGGGACATCTCCCATGATCAAGTTTCTGAATGTCTTATTTACCCTGGCCTTGAACACTGCCAGGGTTGGGGCACCCTCTGTTCCAGTGTCTCACCACCCTCACAGTAAAAAATTTCTTCCTAATATCTTACCTACATTTCCCCTCCTTCAATTTGTACCCATTGCTCCTTGTCCTACCACTACAGTTCCTGATGAAGAGTCCCTCTCCAGCTTCCCTGTAAGCCCTGTTCAGATACTGGAAGGTTGCAGTGAGGTCTCCATGCAACCTTCTCTAGGCTGAAGAGCCCCAACTTTCTCAGCCGGTCTCCATAGGGGAGGTGCTCCAGCCCTCTTATCAACTTCATGGCCCTCCCCTGGACGTGCTCCAACCGTTCCATGCACTGCTTAGGCTGGGGACACCAGACCTGTATGCAGTATTTCTTCTGGTGAATGCAATTAATAATCTTAGAGAACTCTGTTCTAGAGAAGGAATTCAATGAGAGGTAAGGCCAACTAAAAGTTTGGATGGTATCCAGCTAAAAAGGGCAGTGTAAAAGTCAGGCACTAGAGGAGATAGAAAAAGAGCACAAGTTACCACTGGGTTGGGAGCAGGATGCCGTGCAACTCACTGCTCTAGCCAGGGCTCAGAGAGAAATGGCCAACATTCCAGTGGCAAGCTCATGCTGTGCACAGCACACTCTGTAGAGGAGAGGCAAGCTTGGCAAGGAGCAGTCAGGGGAATAAACTGAGAAAGGAAATTACAGGGAACAGGAGTTACAGCACTGTATGTGCTGGATGAAAGCAAGAAATTAATTTCTGGTGAATTGAAGGCAAAGTGAGGATAAGAAATTATGAACCTGGATGAGGAATGTATGTAGAAAATAGATTTCTTACCAAGACAACCTTTAACTGGTGACTCTTTTTCTTTTACCAAGACCTTCCATCTTAATGCAAGGAAGGAAGGAAAGAAGGAAATAATGACTAGACTGTAAGGTGTGAAGTCTTTTATTTTTTTGTTTCTTCAGGCACCTGCAGGTCCCATGGTATTTGTGGGAAACTGCTTCCAACAACTCATGGCTTCACAGAATACTAGTCTTTTCAGTCCAGAAATTCTGGATCTGTAATTTTTAAAAAATGAATTATCCATGACCAAATACAATGCCTTTCTCGAGGGGGAAGAAAAATCATCTTGTAATTTGGGTTGACACATAATACTGGAAGCTTTTGCTCTCTGTCTTCTGACAAATTCTTTTTGTGGTTCAGTTGGGTTACACCTCAGGATTTGTATTTGCAGTACACAACAATGAATATTACCTCTTTGAAAGTCTTCTGATATTTAATTCCTTAAGAGTTTTAGAAACCTATAGATAGGTTTGCGAAAGCTTTTTTTTTTCTATTAACCTTTTAATATTAGGTTATTGCATTCTTACATAGATTATTATTCAAACTGAAAAGAAATTTTCAATACAAATCGTTCTATTGAAAAATGACTTCATGAAATGTTATCAAGTGGTGAATTTAGAAATGAGTGTGAAAGATGTACATTTTCAAGCTCCTTCATGGCATGTGTAGGTTTACACATGGAGCAGAGAAGGAAATGCAGGTATACTGGATAAAACTAACTTGCATCCTTTCTGTAATTTGGAAAGTTAGCGTGTTCCTGTTAGCAAGCTAAAACACAAATAATAAAGTGTCTATCCCTACCAGCTACTATCACTAACAATTTTTTTCACTTATAAAGGAGAGAGAAATGGAGGGGAACCCTACTGTAAAAGGCACCATGTTCTAGAAACATGGAGTAATTTTTGTAATACTTTTAAGTGTATTCCCAGAACAACTGGGTTACTATGCTGCTTATGTACCCATTTTTCCTAGAGGGTTTTAAGTCCTTACCAAGGCTGTTTCTGGAATTTCTCTCCTTATTACATACTGGTTTTCACTTTATACTATATAGCTGTTATCCTTAGGATAATTATACTAAATAAAGGCAGAGCTGAAAAAGCAATATATGTGTTGATGAGGAATTTTCCTTCATTGAAGCCCTGAAGATCAAAATTGCCTCTCATCTCAGGGGAAAGCTCAGTAGATAAATAAGTTGTAGAGGGCAGCCAAAAGGTCAGCAAATTAGACTGTGTTGATCCATGCTGAATCCATTTGGGGAATGGCTATCTCCTCCTGGATTCTCCTTCTTCCGTTAGCTGCCAGCTGAGTGTTTTGTGCGCTCCTCTTACTGCAAGGGAAGAGTTTGAGAGAACTGTGCTCAAAGCAGTAGTCAAAGTACGTAGAAAACAACTGCCTAGGTAAAAACTGAAGTGCCTTGCATAGCATTGAAAACTGATGCAGAATGGGATTATTTCTCTGTCTGCAGAAACACTTTCTAAGAAACTGCAAGCTGTATTCAACAATAGCTTCAATTTTCTGCTTTTCTTGTAAGGTTTATTAAATTTTGAAGTATCCACTATCAAGACATCAGGAAGTCCAAAGATCATGCCTGTAATTAGTCTCTTTCTTCCTTTTCCATGGCATTTTGTCCTCAAATTTAAATCTAAAGTTTTTCACCCACTCAAAAGCAACAGCACATTAAACTTTCTGTGTTGTAACTATGTCCCCCCCCTCCAGAATCATATTCTTGGTTTTTTCCATTACTTATCTTTGTTACTTCCTCCTGGCTTTTTTGAGTTTAGTAGAAAGCCGTTGACTTTGTGCTTTCTTCATTTCTTTCTAAAGTTTACCTCAGAACCTCTTCTCTTTTCTGTCATTATAGGATTTCACAAACATCTGAAGCAGCCTGTTAATTTATTTTGTTTTCTGGTTAATTTTCAGTTTTGTCTCAGCAAAACATAAACACTTTAATACTTATAATTTAATACTTGGGCAGATAGTTTCATATTTTCCCAGTCCAAACTGAAAAAGACAGAAAATCTCCCTATACCCTATTTTCACTGTGCTTGTTTGTGTCTCCCTTGTATGAGGCTGGAGGCTCCCTGGGGAAGCCAGCTTCACACTTTGAGCTTCATACACTTATGACTGCCTCTTACCCTATGAAGTGTGGTATAAAACATGGGAAGACTTCATATATACATTATTTATTGTGTAGGAATAATTGGTGAAGGTGTATGCAAGACAAAGAGGATTGCAGAACTTCTGAACAGATTTAAATCCATGTGTTTATGTGATTTTGTGAACAGTCGAATAAGTGTTCCTTTGGTGAAAATATTAAATATATCTGTTTAGGATTCACTATTCTGTGGTCACTTTCATTTTTATAGCACTAAATGAGAAAGCATGATAGTCTTGCTACATAAAGAGCAATTAAAAAAATCTTCTTGCTCTTCAGTTCTGCCATGTAATTGCTGCTGATATTCAGTGTCTAGTGAAATTTTCCACTGTGCTTTACAGGAGTTTATAGCAGAATTTATAACTCCAATTGGTATTTTATCCCCACTTTTCTTGCACTACTGTGTATGTTATACGTCATATGGATAAGAAAGAGCATATTGGTTGAGAATATTTTTAGAAGTTCTCTGAAATGGTCTGTTTTAGTAACTCCAAAACATTTTGCAAATAAGCAATTTTGCATCAGGTAGCCAAATTAATTTGCATGCAAGTTTCTGCTCCTCTCAGGTGACTAGCTTGCTTGTAAGCTCAAAGAGACTTCCTCTTGGAATCTTTGTTTTGTAGATTTTCTGTTTTGTAAGAAATAGATTCAGAGTCATTGAAACACTGAGCAAGAATAAAAATATTTTTTTTAAACTTGGGAATGAAAGCAACTTGTCAAAATAAGGAAGCCCTTGCTCCCTGTGTCCACTTGTTTATGCATAATCCAATAGTGTCAACAGGAGAAGTAGATACTGCCTGAACTCAGAATACTTCACAGCTTGAGTTCAGATTCTCCCAAGAGAGAAGTGAAAAGTTTTTTCAACTGAACTGGGATAGCTTTTTATTTTTCTGTGATAAGGGAATGCAGCAATTGGAGACTTAAGCAAGAAAATTACTCTTACAGCTTTGTGCATAAATTCTGATGATTTTTTACTTACCCTTGCAATGGAGGCACATTTAGAAGGGATGAAACTTTACTGTAGCCATAGATCTGAACCACCTTTGATGTCAAATTTTGAACATAATCTGAAATTTACAGTTTTATCCTACACTAAAATATGATCACAGTTCTTCCAAGCATCACAAGCAGTTTAATTTTCTGTAAATGCTATCAATCTGAATTGCACAGGGTTTCTTTCTGTTCTAGAACACCCTGTTTAAACTCTTAAACAGGGATCAGAACAGTTGAATGCTACCCAGCCCAGTGTTGGGGCATTTTGGTTCTTAATCCAAACTTCAGATCTCATGTTTGGTAATTTCAACATATGCTGCTAAGTTTTGGTTTTGAAGAAACACATATAGAATTAGGTATTTACTGTGACTTTTTGAGGCTAAAGTTTGAGGAAAATTTAACTTTGGCTGTGTTTGGTTTGTTTTTTAACTGGCGTTTAGAAAATGATAGAGATTTTTGATCACTTTATGGAGTGAAACTAGTTACATTTGCTGCAGAAAGGAAATGGTGGGTATGTATTTTTGAAGGGTTTATGGTGAAAAAACAAAAACCCCATTTACAAGTAAGCTATCTAATAGATTACAGAAAGAAAGTAGAATAATAACAGCTCTTCAAAATGAGGAGGTGTTAAAATTGCTGGCTGTGTGTTGAAAATCACATGGGTTTGTTGATTTTTTTTAATTTTGGTTTTGGGGTTTTTTTGGTTTGGTTTGGGGGGATTTTGGTGGGGCTTGTTGCTGTTGTTTGTACTACATAATAATCACATTGAGATCTTGTTTTTTAACCAGGCTTCTAAAATATTTCTCTGAATCATACTGATAATTTTCAGGCCTTAAATCCCTATGAATTCGTAACAAGCAATCTTAGTTCTATTGTTTTGTATTTTTTATGGCTCCATTTCCTATTGGAACATGAAAGCTGCTTACAGTACTTGTAACTCCTTCAATTTCAGGTAATCAGAGTACTGAAAGAGGCTGCATATAAACTCACTTTTTTCTGTAATGAAAACTGCATATTCTTTCCCTCTTGGCACAAGGGTTGTCTGAAGTTTAGAATAAAACATCCAAAAAATCAGTTTACAATCTATCACCCTCTTTATCTTATTTTGAGTGATGCTTCAGCCACAAATATTCAAATATTATATTTAGATTCCTATATTCTACTGATTCCAGTGAGAGGAGGTATTTCTTTTGAATCTGCAATTAATAGTTATTATACTTTGGAAAGTTAGATTCAGACTACTGTAATATTTAATCACTTTTGAAAATCTTACTGTTTGCTATCATCAGTAAGCATATGGTGCTTTTGGTGATGTTGCTCTTTGCCATAAGCAATAAAAATAATCTCTTTGTACATCTATAATCACTGAATATTGAAAAGTAGCATCAAAATATCAGAAATTCCCAACATATGGAATTTCATAATGTCAATTCAGTAGCAGTGTACATTTCAGTAGCATTTGTGGTAAATAATTTTATTGATAAATAGTTTTGAATGATTTTTTTGTTTTGTATTTTGTAGAAAGAGTTGTTTTTCCAATTGAAAAAGTTAATGCTTCAGAGCCTGCTGGAAAAATAGGGCTGTAAGTGGGATTTTTGTATTACTGTGGCCCTGATAAAGAAATTACTCCTCCTTGTTATATGGAATTGCGGTATTCTTTATTTATTTAATACTTTATACAAGTAAAACACATAGAAATCACATCAGATATTTCACCACACAGCTTAATTCCAAAATGTCAGGTGGGAATTAATTTGGAAACTGTTTTGGAGACATTGATAAGTATCTAGGACCCAAAAATGCCTTTTGTGCCAAGAGAGCTAATTTTTGTATTTTAAAATTAATCTAGCCAAAATCTGGATTAGCTATGTCACATCCCCTTAACCACAGGCATGTAAACTTCAGCATAGACAGCTGTTTGGATGTTTCAGACTGGGACTCCTGCCCTCAGCAAACACGTTTGATTCTCCTACATGGTCACTTGGCTGCGTGTGCTCATGTCCATATGCTTGGATGGCATTGTGCCTGCTCACTACTTGGTCAGACTGTTCCATCAGGGCTTAGATGCCAAAGCAGCAGGTTGAGCTGGGCACCATCTATCACAGCCTGCCTTCCACCACATCTGAAGGAATCTTTCCGGGGGGGCAGGAGGCCGTGCCCCACAACTTGCCTCTTTGCATTCATCTTTCCTGACACTTAGGTGTTCCAAACACCCAAAAAAGAAGAAAGAAGGAAAAGACAGACTGAGAAGAAATGTTTTGCTTTCAAAGAAGCAATTGCCATTGTAGCTGTGGCATAAACTTATGAAGTTCACTAGGGATTTAGAAATGCATGCAAACTGCATAGTGTACAAGCCCTCAGGCAATCTGCATTAATTCAAGCTTAAATCAGACAACAACACAAGTGGGCAAAGTGTAAAAGAAGTAGAAGAGTCACTGAAACATTTGCAGTTTGCCTTAGATAGCTGGAAAAGGCTATTGTAATAGTCTCAATGTTGCTTTATGTTTACAACAGCTGATAAATTTGGGAGAAATAATTACCATGCTTTCAGGTTCACTGTCATCTTCCTACCAACTTTGCTTTGCTTTTATTCTTAGACTAGTGCAGCTACATAAACACATTTAAGTATGTGAAAATAACTGCAGTATTATTAAGACATAAAACCAGTGAAGGCAGTTTTAGAAATAGTCACCAAAGGGTGAGAAAATTCATTGCATCTCAGACATCAGCAGAAACCAAGATACTAGAAATTATCATTACTATCAAAAATGATCAGAGGTGGATTATTTTACTGTTGAACATATTACCTTTCTCTTTTCCCTATTTTCCTTCCACAAGGCCTGCTGAATTGGAACTTTGGGACACATTCTTGGCTGATACATTGTTTCATTTAAAATAATTATGGAGAACTCTAATTAAATGAAAGAAAAAGTTGTCAGGGTTCCAGAAGTATATACTGCTTTAAATGTGTTAAAAACCTCAATGCCATGTCAGTTCTAATTAATACAGGTTTATTAATACTGGCATGACTTTTTACACTATTTTCATTGAAGCAACTGAGAATAAATCAGACACAAAAGCAACAGATTAAGGAAGTTTTAAGCAGCTGAAGTGACCTAAATCACTTGTTAGTCTCTTCTTGGATAGGTTATACAGTCTATTTTTTTTCTACTGAAAACAAATTATTTGAATAATGAAAGAAAAAAAAATGCAATCACACAATTATTTAGAGTTCATTTTTAAAGCTGAAATTTTTGTTACTGTGTGCATAGGCAGGACCGATACTAACCTCTCAAAATTAGAAGCTCCATTTGAAATTGTTCTGCTATTTGGTACTTGTGTAATACATGTCATTAAGTTTGTAATGATTTCTCACTTCATGTCTTAATTCTCATGTTGCTTAATGTAATCTCAGTTTCTTGTTGTGTTGTTAATATATATGCTGGCTACTTTGCTAATGCTGGTCTTGTACAGATTGCAAGAACTGAACATTGGGTTTGCTTGGGGATTTTTTGTTTGCTTGTTTTTCCTTTGAGTAAAGTCAATCTAACATTATTTAAGAGAAAGATTTAGGAGGTTTCACCTAAATTGCTGTCCTTAACTGTTGTAGGATTTTTTTGAACTACATTAGACAATGAGTAATAGACTGGAAGTGTTGACAAAGCATGAGTATACAAGCCAGGAACAGAAGAGCTTTGATCTTGGCACTAGTGCTATCTTTCAAGCAAGACTTTTCTAACCCCTCATCTTGGACAATTTCATGAATTTGTGATCTTTCAGAATTAGTCTTAGCCATCTCTCTGTACCTTAGTTTGTTCATGTGTGAAATATATTAATTACGCATACTAGTTTTCTAGTAATCTGTGAAGTTCCTAGATGATAAACCCAGCAAAAATGCAGGGTACTAATCTGTGTAATAACACAATCTCATTTGCAGCAACTATGGAAATCCTTACAAGGATGAGAAAATAGCTCATATTTTCATAGTAAGCTGTCCTTCCTGTCTTTTTGAGTTTTGTGCATTTTACCACTACACAGGTAAATTCTCATGGTCAGCAGCATTTAGGAGTTAGTCTCAGCAGAGTTTCTAGAACCTGCTTTCTAATTTAAACTTACTCTATGGTAAACCACCTGAGCTGAGCCATTGTGAGCTATGACTTTTCTATAGGCTTATGGAAAAGTATCATTGAATGGTTGTGGCTTGTGATATACCATGTGTCTCATGATATAAAACATAAGTAATAATACATCAATGCACAGTTTGTAACATGTGGGGCATAATTGATGATGGTTTCTGGTTTAGTTTGGGGTTTTTTTTCCAGTAGAATGAAAATACATATGAATATTTTGAAACTGAAATTGTTGCAGCCTTTAAAAATTACTTCCTTTTTGTTGTGATTGCAAGAGTAGTGAGCACATTAGGTCAGGCTATTCTTTATTTCAGAAAAAAAATATTTTAATGTTTGTTAGGAACACAATCCAAAGTTTGGATTGTGCAAACCAAAGTGAGCTTTAAAAAAGTCCTATCTCCTGTCCTAATACAAACTAAAAGCAGTACAAAACAATTCTTGGTCTTTTGCTATAAAAGCTATTCTTTACCTCTTATAGATACATAACTTGGTTGAAAAATTACCATTATTTTTTACTTACTAGCCCCAGATAAGATATTAACTCAGATTAACTATACCATCCATAAAAGCTCTCAAAATGGGGCAGGAAAATTCTCTGTGGTAAAGATGTAGAAACTGAGGCACAGGGAGGTGAAAAAAAATTATCAGAGGCTTTCCATTAGGCAACTAGTATATTTAACAAGGAGTTTTTCTTTCCAGACTAGTGCTCTGTCATTTAATTTTGCATGTAAGTATATATTTCTGCTTCTCAATAAGCAATAGAGAAATGGAAAAATTAAACTGAATTTTTTTAGAATAAGAAATAAGCTCTAAGGGTGCTGAGGCTAACATTTATTTATTGTCAACAAAATGAAGTAGCTACTTTGCAGAGGAAATACATTTGGGCTGTGGTTCAGCAAACACTTATATTTAATTATTAATATCAGCAGAATACCATAGATTTGTATTAATTTAGGCATGGATGCACAATCACATTTTGGTTGGATTAGTCAAAGGCTCTTCAGAAGGTTAATGCTTTATCCTTTTATACAAACTTCATGCTGGCTGGAGGAAGGCAGGACATTCCTGAATGAAATCTTATACTTTAAAGTAAGCATTCAAAAGCTTTGTCAACAGAGGTGACTGCAGAGGGAGTCTGTACTGATGTAATTCTTTCTGTCATGTGGCTGCAGTGTGTTGATAGAACTGATAGACCTGGATTTACCGCACCACCAACCCCCACCAGCATAGCAGCAGATGCTAAACAGAGTATTGAATGCTCAAACCCACTCCTGTTTGGCAAAACATTCTGTTAGTGCTTAGCTATTGCCTTATAGGTAACTCTTTTCAAATGTACTAGCCTTAGGTGAATACGTGAAGGTAAATGCATGTTTAAGCAACCAGCAAGGAGCCCTTAAGCCTTATAAGAACTGAATGATTCAGACTAATGATGGTTTTGAGCTGACAAATTGTATCTCTGGAGGAATACTTAAAATTTACCATTCGTCAAAGCCCATAACATTGTGTGTACTAATGATTTTATTATATTCTGAAGTATCTTTGTGTTCCTTCAAATAGCAATCTCATTGATAAAAGATTTCTGTGCTTATTCTTCCTTCAATATTAGTGCATCAATGCCTGCATCTGGTAACCTATGCATGTTCTTGAAGGAAATGGAATTAATAAGAAAGAAACGGCATATTTTAAATTAAAATGAACATGTGATAATGTTTAGCTAGCAGATTCTCCTAGTCTACACACTTCTACCCTAATCTTTAGGCTTTGTATTAAGCCGGAGGCTACTTTCTCTCAAAATCCCCAGTGGCAATCACTCTCTTCAGCCTTCCCATGCCACATCAAAGGCAAACTCAGGGAGAGAAAGGTAATAAGAAGGACTTTATTAACCTATCCATTTTGTGTAGGCTACCTCTCTTTCTGTATTAACATGTTCATTATGCGACCTAGTTGGATTTGCCTGAACAGCAACGATAATCCTGGTGCTCGTGCCGATGTTTTTTCCAGGAGACTGTGTTTATCTGGAGATGAGGATGTGTCTCTATGGCTCATGTTACAGGAGTTAGATGCTAATGCCCCTCTCTGTGTGAAGGCTTCGGTTCCCAACAGTTCATTCTTCTCTTGGTGGAGAGACAGCTGAGCAAATCCTGAATAAAGTTGCAGTTTTTAGCCTGCCTCTTTCAGACTCAAATTTTGCATGTTTACTTTAAAATAGCGGACTGTGAATTCTGGGAGTGCAGGTGCAGCCAGGCAAGTGTCTCAGCTGCCACTTGTACAGGTGGAGGCAACAACCTCAGGAGCTGTGTTAGCCTGGGCTTCTCCTGCTGCAGATCCGACCTTTCAAATGGTGTCCTGGCTGCTGGAGAGTAGGGTGATGCTGGACCTGAAGGAAGCACTGAGGAGAGCAGTCAGGTAGTAGGGCCAGGCAACCTCTCCTGCAGAGCCCACAGCCTTCTCCTGACAGAAAGCACCCTCCAAAGTGGAGCTTTGGAAAGTTTTTTCCATGTCCCTTTGCAAAACAAACTGCTTAAAGAATGAGCAGCATCTCCCCAGGCCTCTTCTGTTTGGTTTGTATACTGGGAGGCTGGAGATGGCTCCCCCTCTCTCACTGGGAAGACTGAAGTTTCTTTTCCTTACTGGAAGACTGTGTCCTCCCCTTTTCCCAGCCTACATGCTGACTTTGGATTTGAAGGGATCCTTTCTGCTATGAATCCTGCCCTTTGGTAATTTTGATGATCTGCTAGAAGGAGCCATGTTTTCATTCTTTCCTCTGAGGACTGTTTATATAGGCTATTGAGAAATCATTTTGATGGCAGTTTTTAAATTTTTTTTTATTTAAAAAAAAGTCAGCAAGCCAACACATTGCCAGTACCTAATCCAGAAGACATAATCTGAGTGTGTCACTTCTAGCAGGCAGCCATGGGCTTTGTGTGAATTGGGCATTGAGCCGCACTGGTGATGTGGAAACTTGGAAAGGCAGAAAATCAGGTATGTGAGTATTTCCAGTGGCAACTAACGGAGCTCTTGGGGGTCAAGACTCTTGGATTAAGATGTCCCAAATACTGTTCTGAACCTGCTCCTAAATCCATTTAAAATATTTTGAAATTTTACTAATGTATTAATCAGGACACAACTGAAATGTGTTTCAGTTGTAAATTCCTAAGTAGTTCCATCTAACTTAGCCTGTGTCATTTTAAGAAAAGTTTTTACTTACAAGCTTTGATAGGCTGGAACCTAAAGGTGACCACTTAGACCAGTTTATGCAAAAAATTGAATGCAGAGTTATTTCACTTGCATCTGCAAGTTTTCATCCAAATATTTTAAAATGCAGTAACAATTATTTACATATGAACAGTCTCTACATCTGTAACTGAAAATTGTGAGTGGAAAAAACCATATGCAAATTTTTTTAAAATCAGGCCTCAAAATCAATGCTGGTTTCAATAAAAAGATAGACTTTAGTTTGTTTAAAATTCAGTCACAGAATTTCACAAGTCAGTCAGGATGATACAACAAAAGTCAGTATAAAATGAAGTAGTAAAGTGCACTGGGTTATAGGCAGGTGCAGAGAAGTGAAATAAAAGAGGGTGTGAATTTCTATAACATGAGGTGACTCACAGGAAAAGCCCAGGTATGTGCAATTTCCCTGGTAAATGTCGTGTACTTAGGACTACATGTATTTCAAAGAGAAACTGTTCTGGTTTGCAGTGTGTGTGTTTAAGCTACCAAACAGCAAGTGAAGTTCTTATTTGCTTTACTCTAAAGGTACTAATTCATACAGCCGAACCCTTGTTCAGAATTAATAATTTTTATTTATTACTTTTTAAAATTAATTTTTCTTCCTAAATGTATCAGATATAAAAGTGTCAAAAATATTTTACGTCTGAGTGACATTGTCCAGATAGCAGAGTTTAATGCAACTTGACAAATCCACTTTGCATTCTCACAGTTGATGTGGATTCATTTTCTTGAGTACTTCCAAACAGTTACAGTCTCGAGCCTGAAAGATTAAGAACACATATGTTTAACTAAAGAATACAAGCGTCTTTATCACTTTTTGAATGAGTACTTATTCTTTTAAAAGAGCTTGACTGAATCTTGAAGTTATTATGGAACTGAGGACTCTAAGAGAGTGCATTAAAGTACCACAAGCACACTACTGAGAGATGCTATAACCAACTTTCTCTGGCAGGGGTTTCATTTTCTGATCACTATCAACAGAATTTCCTACAGAAGTGTTTTCTATTTTTTAGCCAAATGGTAAATGTATCAATTGGATAATTTTGTAAACTATAAAATTTGTAACTGTGTTCACTCCAAATTACTTCTGGTTTGTAAGCATTTTGTTTGAACTGTAAAAACCATAACAAGTTAAAATTAGTAAAAAAACCTCACTTTGACTAGAATCTACTTTTGAAACTAAGGAAATAATATAAAACCACAAACTGTATATATTTCTATGGCACCTGCTGTGTTTCAGGTGTTTATAACACAGCCATAAAAATTCACTCCAGGCTGAAACTTGGTATTTAAAAGTCTCAGCTCAGCAGGATTTTTAAATCAGATTTGGTTTAAATTAGTTTGGCTCTCTTTCAGTTATAAAAAGGAGGGTGGAGGAAAGAAATTTTTATGTGTCAAATATAATTTTATTCATTCCTCTAGCTGAAAAACAGTCTTGCTTTACAAAGATATAATTTCCAGGTTTTTAGTCCATAGCATGGGGTAGGGATTCAGGGTGTCAAAGGGGAAAAAGAGAGGGAGAAAGAATTACCATCCAAGACTTTGGCATTTGCAGATGCTTAATGTCTTATGTGAGAACATTTACCATGGATTCTTACTGAGTCTTCATAAAACCGTATCCGGGATATTCAACATTTTTTTAATTGAAAAAACATGCTTCCATTCAGCAAAGTCAGTAATTCATAGTTTAAGGTCTGTTTTGTCATGTGTCAATGACTGGTGGATGAATTATGTTCAAACATAATGGATTTAATACTTTGTAACAGTGACATGAAAGAATCCAAAGCAATCTGTGGCCTCAGCTTCCTCTGTGTTTTGATGAAAGCTAGGCACCTATAATCTGTCTGGCTCATCTGAAAAATTCTTCATCCTTCTGTGGTATTCAGTGCATATAAAAAAATTAACTAACCGAGGATCAAATGGAAAGATTAACATAATTTACATTTACAGTGCACGACCATTTGTACATTGCTTTTTATATATATATATATATTATACACACGCACACATATGTACACACTGGCATCTCTGCTTATAAAGATGATCAGTTGCAGCAGGACCTGGTAGATGGATGGGCTGAAATTTTCAAAAGTTGCCAGTGGCTTTGGATGCCTCTTTGCCTATATACTTTGGGCCACATTTTCATCTGTTCTGATAAAACACAGCTCCAAATGAAGCCTGTAAAATCTGTAGCTGACAAACATTACTGCAAATGACACTTTTGGGGTGAAAAAAACTGACAAAGCCAAAAGTGGAGAAAAAAATTTTTTAAACTTTGCTAGCAAAGACTCAAAGTGGCTGGTATTAATTTCTTTAAATGGAAAATATTTTGTGGTGTTTTTCCTTATTTTTAATTCTGTTATACAATTGAATGCATTACTATAGTGTTCCCTTCTCCCATCTGTTCTTCAAAAAGAAAAAAATAGAAAGAGGTATGTAACATTACAAAAGGGCTCTTGGAAATGTTTATGCAAAGTACTGCTTTTCATCACTAAATCAAACTGAGAGACAAGCTAGCTGAGAAAGTGTTCTCTTTCCCATATGAAGGCTATACATACTTTTGCTTTATCAATCAATCCTGAAATGTGGACATTTTCACTTTCACTTCATCTTGGGCTACATAAGAGATGTGCCTGATGTTCCATGAGTGATTAGCATTTAGTGATGTTTCTCTCATTGCGAGATACTGCCAAGCCACAATTTGCAAGTACTGGATGTCCTGAACTGCAATAGGATAATTTTGATACTTCAGCCTTGGCATTCTCAGGTTTTGCTTTAAATTTAATTCTCATGTCTGTCCTAATGTGGCTATTTTACCAATAAACCAAACACATTTATTGTTTCTTTCTTTTTTTTTTCCTCCCCTATTGTTCATGCTTTGACAGTTCCATAAAGTTTATTTCTCCCTGCTGCTTAGTGTCTTTTTATTCTGTTTGTTTTTCACTACTTCCAGCTGGGATATAGTTTAATGAATTATTTTTCAGTGTGTGTGATATGGCTTTTATGGCCTGCCTTTGGAGATTGCGATTAATACAATTTTCTTTTATTCTTTGCCATGACCTGGTTCCCAGTGCTCGGTGTAGTGATCATCATTGTATTAAGCATATTGAGATCATTTGAGATTATATTATCCATCTTAAACTGGGAACATATTTTCATTCATTCTATTTTTTTTATTATTTTTTATTTTTAGTTTCAACCCTGAAATTTTTGTTCCTGTGCCAACATTTATTTTGCATTGAAGCTGGATAAGTAGGATCTCTGCTGTTAGTGAACCACCCCACATGGTCATCTAATCTGTATCTTCCCTGAATAAATTTATCAAGGGATTTGGCATCCAGGTTTGTTTAGGGTTTGTTTGTTTGTTTGACTGTTTCTGGGGTTTGGTTGTACCAGTTTTTAGTTTTGTTTGGTTTTTTGGGGAGGATTGTATGGTTGTGAGCTTATGTGGAAATTTACATAAATTGTTTGGCATTTCAGTGAAGTTTGTATTCACCTCCCCAGCCATGACCAGGTACACGCAAACTTTGCAAAACAGTCTTAATGGGGAGGAGATAAAGACAAGAAAGAAGAGGTGGAGAGACCACATTCAGCTTTTGGTAAATACACACCTACTGAGTTAGATTGTTCAACATGCTTGTTAGCATCCTGGCAGCATTTCATTCAGCCAGTCTGAAAATATTGTCATCTTATTCCAGGCTATTTTGTTTTACTTCTTACAACATGATAAACTGTAAACTGTTCCTTGCAGCTAGCTACCCTTTACAAGGGAAAAAAGGTGTAGAATCAGAATGCACAGTTCTAAAAAGCTCTTTTCTTCATTGTTCCAGAGAGAAGTTTAAACCTGGCAATGAAGTATCAGTAGATTTCAGAGTTTGACTCGTAGGACTGATCAGTTTTCCTTGCCATGTGACAGGAATCAGTGTGGAGCACCCTGCAGTTGATATATGTTTGTCTGCTGAGAGTTGGTCTGAGGCCACCGACTTTTGTCAAAGTCTTCAACTAGAAATTTGAGCTCAACTCAAAGTCCAGCTTGGTGTAAAAATTTTCTGCCATGTCACCAGTTCCTGGTTTCTTTCAACATCTAGTTTCCTTCAGCTTATGAATATTGTAGTAGGAATCCTTGCTGATCTAACTTAAAAAAAATGTTTCCCTTCTCAGAAAATAATTGCGGTTCTGTCTTTTCATGTTTTGTATTTGTAAATGACTGTTTATTCTTCCTTGGTAAATTTTTCTGTTATTCTACCTGCACGTGCTCTGTGAGACCAAACTGCTCAGGTTTCCAAAGGGAAACTGAGTCACCTGGCCTGCCCTCTAGCTTTCAAGGTTGTGGTTGTCACTAGCTTTATGCCTTCAAATTCTACACCTTCCATCTTGAGAGCTCTTTTGATTTCCCTTAGTGCACCATGACATCTTCAATCTGAAATGAGATCACCGAGAGATTTCTTTCTTTGTAGTTTTGAATTTTCTTTAACAGTTTGCTAACACTAAATAACTTCCCAGAGAATGACTTTTATTTGTTGTTATTACTTTCCTGGTAAGATCAAGATGTGATGTGTTTAATGTATCTTTCGACAAATTAAATCATCATTACTTGATTTAATGGCAGAGGTAGAAACTCCTTACCTTAGATACATTTCTAGTCCCATTGTTTCAGTTTTAGTTATTAGTCTTCATATAAATTTTTAACACTAACACACATTTCCTAGGTTTTGTTCTTATTATTTTGTCAACACAGTCCACACCACTGTGGTTATTTCAGCAGTAAATATAGTATTTTACTGAGCAGTAGCTAATATTTTTTCAGTATTACATCATAGGATATGTAAATACAATATAAAAAGATACATTCTCTACTGTGAGAATACACATATCATAGAGAGTAGTAGAAATTTGAGTGTCAATTAAATAAGCCACTGAAATAACATGATCATCTATTCTCTGCAATCTACTTAAGCCTGTATAAATAAAGTTACTTTCTTGTGATACTGAAGTGAGGGTTGTGGAATTATGTTACTGTGAAGAATGATAGAGGCAGCAGAATGCTGTAAATAAAAAGATCAGAAGTCAGCAGCAAAACAGTCTTGGTGGAAGAACAGCCCCTATGTGTGAAGTTCAGCAAACAGAGGGGACAGGAAAGAGAGAACACTCAATGATATATTGAAATGTTTCCACAACTCATAATATAGCACTGGATAGCTAGAACATCAAGAATTGATGTATTCATATGCTTTGTGAGCAGTAAAAATGCATGTGTTTCATTTTTCCTACGTATTTCTGAGAGTAATGAGATCTACTGTCAAAGTAGGTTTTATCTTTCTACACACTGTTGATCATTTCCAAGTCCATATATAGGGTTTTCAGTCAGAGTTGACTTGGAAATTTCCAGCAGTCTAGTTCACAAACAGGTGTAGGAGTTTTTTTTGTTTGTTTGTTTGTCTGTGTCATAACACCTGAAATCAACTTTAAAGATAAGCAATATTTGGTTAGTGAGTATTTTTTACTAGAAAAGGGATGTGTAAAACAAAATCTGGTCTACTTCGTTTGTCCATTTTTGGGGGAAGTTACATTGAAATTCTGAGGGTTTTCTTATTGGTTTTGTATATTGACATTACTTATGCACTGAGAATTGGAAATTGTTTTTATTTCACAATTTAGAAATCTGTTATTCTTGTGCAGAGCACAAAATCATAACTTTTTTCTACCTTTAACCCTCATGAAAGGATTTTTTATATTCAGTGTTTATGAAATGAATTACTATATCTGCAGGCCATGCACAATCAAGGGCTTTTGTGTTTTCAAATTTTGCCATAAAGCCAGGTTGTAAGCCACTTACTGTCTGTGAATCAGAAGGACCACTCACATGAATTAACTGATCTTTTCTGCCAAAGTAAATCACTGAGTGAAATACATGAAAATAAGGTTCAAGTGTAGAAACAAACAAACAAAAAACATATTAGTCTTTGTGAGAGATCAGTTGACTTCTATCAAAAATTAGTCAGGAGATGTTGGTTGTCTTCTGTCTTAAGCATAGTGTTTCTTCTTAAGTTTCAAATAAGAATGAATTTAATTCCCAGGAATGACAACTTAGTTATCAAAATAATTCCATACTTAGCAATGGCAAAGCTTTTATAATCAACAGTCAAGTTGTGATGTGACTTGTTTTATTTTAAATAAAATATTTTTATTTAAAATAAAATATTATTTCCTGTCGCAAAAAAGCATTCTTTCTTTTTCCTTTCTGTTATTTGAAAGTAAACTTTGTTGGTAAAGAAACCAGATCATTCTGTGTATTATGAGTCACCTACCATTACTCTCACTTTTTCTGGAATTGAATTTGCTTGGTTTTTTTGCTGGTGGGAATATGAGTTTATTGTTTTGGACTCCTGCTCAAAGAGAGAGGGGGATGCTAGTGGCATAACTGGAGGGAATATTTTTTTAATCGTCCTTTAGTCTAACTTTTGGGATTGTTGAAGGACAGGATTTTTTTTTCCCCAAAAGCACATGTTTCTTTTTTTTCCCCTTCCCTAGAAGTTGCAATCTCACACTTCTGGAACTTTGACGCATCACTGACTGTTGGAGAACATGGACACCCTGTTTAATGCTGGTTCTTGGGTCTTAAACAGCCCTCCACTGCTTTTATTATACCATTAATTGTACTTAATGCAGCTGCATTTCTAGTATGCTTGGCTAAGCTCTGAAAATTAAGTAGAGGGTACTTTGTTATAAAATGCACTGTAATGAGCTCTGGTGGGACAGGGTCTGTTAAGTTTGAAATTACCTCAGGCCATTTCCAAAGGTCTTCTTAAAATATTTCACATCTAAAAGTTTGCAACTAGATAAATAGCCAAAGGTAGGGTTGAGAAGAAAAAAAATGCAGTCCTGAATTATGCATTGGATGAAATATGAATGTTTTTAATACCAAATTGTTAAATTTATTTTAAACATTTATTATCTCAAGTAATTTGTTAAACAGAAAGTTTTCGAGCTGACAGCATGTAAATTTTAGGTGTTTTGTTTACACAGTTGGTTTTATGCATATTCTTCTTGCTTTTGGTTTCTTAATCCAGACCATGCATTCATGAAACTGGAATAAATTTAGGACTTCCCCTGGGTTTACATAAATTGGTTCAAGAAGGGGTCACACCTCTCAGTATAAAAAACTGTTTAAGGACTTCTGCAACTATTAGCCAATTAGCTTAATGTTACAACTAACATCCTGTACTTGAGTACTGATCTCTCTGGTATCTACCTAAATAAATGACTAATATGCCTTCAATTCCCTCAGTGTTCTTCAGCTATATGACCACTGTAATGCTTTGTGGCTAATAAAATTTGAGACTGACTAATTTATTGGGTAGCTTTACCAAAATATCCAAGTAATCCTTTATATACTCATTAGAAACGGGTCCAAAATGAATTCTCTGAGGACTTAGTGGAAAAGTCTCCCTGGGATCAGCTTCACTGAGCTTTAGATACATTGGCACAGATCATGTGGAGGATCTTCTGTGGTTTTAGTGCAGCAATTTATCTATGTTTTATAGTTAAACTTTAAGCATGAAGTAATTAGAGGTCCCCAAGCTTGAAATTCATACACTTTTTTTTCCCCTAATTCCTTAAATTGACTCTGTACAGGCCTGGCAAACTAAGTATTTGACAAATGTGAGTTGTATGTTTAAGCTGTATACTAAACTTCCAGATAGAGTAAAAACTCTTCCCTTTTATTTTGAGAGGTTTTGAATGTAGAAATGGGTAGGAAGTCTGTCTGTTTCTGAGGGTCATTCTGTGGCCTATTGTGTTGTGCAGAAATATTCACTAGTCAATAGTCAAGTACACTGTGGCCATTAAGTACTGCACCTGTTGTCCAGATGGGCTAACAATAAACATGACACAGTCAATCATGCTTGCAGAATAGGGTGGACAGAAGGCTTTGGGGGATGTTTCCAGGGTCTTCCTCTGTTTATGTAGACCTTTACATCTCTACTATTATGTGGCTGGGCGTATCTGAGTTAGTGCATTTTAATTTTGGAATCACTCTGGGAAGTGGTGCCAAGGGGAGTTTTGTGTCTCAAGTTTTAAACTGACATGGCAGCCCTCTTTTTATTGACTAAGAGGATTATTATTTGACAAAGAGTGGAACAAGAAATTTCTACATGTTAGGAAACATTAAATACCACCAACATTGTTATAACTTTAAATGCAAATAAAGCTTATTCTCTCTGCTAGCCTTCATCTATAGCAGGATATTTTTAGAACTATGAATCATTTATTAGTTTTGGTAATTTTGTATTATGACAAGTTATTGAACACACAATTATGTGCAGTACTGCAATATGAAACATAGAATCAAAACTCACTTTCATTGAATAGCTCCTTTATAAAATGGTTTGGGAGAGAAAGTAGTTCAAATGCTAGAAAAGCCCATTTCTCTTCTAAGAGCATCCTTTATTTGGCTGAGCAGTTCAGAGAAAGGAGAAATTTAGAGATTTTACTTAAACTTGAATAGGCACCTATTCTGCACACTATTTAAAATATCCTCCTTTCTTGCTTCAGTATTTAAAATATTTAGTTTAGTTTACCAGCATGTTTAAATTTAAAATGAAACAATATTTTTTTGATTGAGGTAGGACATATTGTGGACATTGTTAAAGGTCCACTTCAGTCACAGTTTTCGGAAAATAGTTTTCAAATATGTATTTACTTTTTGGGAGTGATTAGAGAAAATATATTTTATTAAATCATCTCCAATGGCCCTTTTATGTTTCATACTTTTAACTCGTAAAGCTAAATAATTTAAATTCAGGAAACTGAAGGGCAAAATTCAGAAACAATAAATCAGTTTAAATATTTTCAGGAGCTGACAAAAAGGCTTGATGCCAGACAGTAGTTTTTGTAAGTTTAATGCAGTTTGATATTAACTGGGAGTATCATACAAAGCTGGCATGAAATGAGTAAGAAAGTAGTTTCAGACTGGATAGTTAACAGATGCAAAAGTGTATGACTAGCAAGTGGTGGTATTTGGTCTCTTGTCTGTTGATAATCACAGGCAAGAATGTCCAAATTAGGCATCTTGCCTCTGCAGTGTTATTTGAAGTGGTGCTCTGATGCCACTTCCCATAATTCCTGTGATTCTAGGGGAAGAAATAAGAACAAATGCTGCTGAGTGGGACAAGAGGAACCTCATGAAGTTCAGCAAAGCCAAACCCAAGGTCCTGCACCTGGGCTACAAAAATTCCCAGTGTCAGTACATGCTGGAGGAATGGGGCCTGCGAAGGCCTTAGGGTAGTGGTGGATGAGAAGTTTGGTATAAATCAGCAAGGGGCACTTGGAGCCCAGAAAACCAGTCATATCCTGGGCTGCATCAGAAGGAGCATGGCCAGCAGATCAAGAAGTTATTTTCCTACTCTATCCTGGCTCTCATGAGACCCCACCTGGAGTTTTGCATCCAGCTCTGTTCTTTTTTGTCCCCAGCACAAAAAAGACATTGACCTATTAGAGTGGGTCTAGAGGAGGGCCGTGAAAATTATCCTGTGAATAAAAGACTGACAAATTTGAGGCAGCTCAGCCTGAAGAAGAAGAAGAAAAAGCTCTGGGAGACCTTATTGCAGCCTTTCAAGAAAGGGAGTTTATAAAAAAGATAGGGGAAGATTTTTTTTACCAGGGCCTGTAGTGACAGGATTGTCATAGAATGAGTTTGATTAACTGTATTCTTCTCTCAGATTAGTCTCAGCATTAGTAGTGCTAAGCTGAAGCTGTAACCTGAGAACTAATAAAAAAAAGGAATTGGAAACTTTTACTTGGCCTTTTTGTGGGGTCCTAAGGTGGAGCTTGTTGTAGTTGCAAGGGTGCATAAATCCATAACAGGAAGTGTTCAAAGTTGGACAGGGATTTGTGCAACCTGATCTAGGGAGGGGTGATCCTGCCCCTAGCAGGTCCTGTCCATAGCAGGGATGTATACTAAATTATCTTTGATAGACCATTCCAACCCAAACTATTCTATGATTCTGTGGAAAAATTGGTGGATGGTTTTGTCCACAAGCTAGTGCTATGCCTGGCTTGTGGATTCAGTATCACACTGTGAAGAGAGCTGCAACTCATGGCATTTTGTCGTAAGAGTATGATGTTTGGACATCATAAAAATGTCTGGGTCTATTTTCTGATTGATGAAAGTAAATTATTGTAGACTTTCTGGAAATTTTATCTGGAGTTTACCAATGGACAAAAATACACTCCTATGTTGAGTCCAAACTCTAATTATTGTCAACATGATTCAATAAAACATAGTAGCCAAATTAAAAAATTAGTGGGAGATATATTTTCATCAATTTTTATGCCTATCCTGCATTAATAATATGGATTCTAAGGGAAATAGAATTTAAAAGCTGACATTGTGAATTGTATTGTGACACTTGCTTTGTTGATCTTTGATGATACATGGAGTAGTATAAATTCACTTTCCTTTCTCGTAAGCACTATTTGAGGAAGAGTTTAAATATATTGCTTTCCCCACTGCAGATAAATTATTGTTTTTTGGGTGGTTAACCTGAAAATAAGGGCAGGTTGCAACACTTTGGAGCTCCAGTATCATTAACAAACAGACAAGAGGTTATGTCCTCTTTGATGCTACGTTCTTGAATTTTCAGTGGAGTGAATAGTAGCTTCTCTAGGCTGTGATTTTAACTTTGATTTTTTTAAATTAGCTCCCAGATAGGGCTTTTGGAATAGCATCCAAGGGTTTGGGAATGGGAGTTTGTGTTTAGTGAATAAATTAAAATTGTTTGGCTATTTCAACTTAATAAGTATCCACTTCAAGTATTTTCATTTGCAGCTACGGTGCCTTCTGGAGCTTCAGACGCCTGAGAAAGTGATCCATTTCACCTCCCACAACACAGCTTTGGGTCCTCTGATCATAATGAACTTCTTTCCCATAAGAAACGTGTGTGGTTGAAAGTGCCAATTCAAGTAAGCTGGTGTGAAATAGGAAAATTAAGGGAAGAAAAAAGAAAAGTGTGAAAAGAAAAGATGACTTGAGGTAGCATAAAAGTGGAAAATATGAGATAGAGAAAGGGTGTGCTCAGACCTTTCCAGGATTTTTTTTGTACAATGGGGTTTTGTTCATTGACTATTAACAAGTTAATTAGGTATTAATTTAAAAAATCTTCTTTAGTGTTTACACAGCAGCACATGCTTGTTTAGAGACTGGAAGCCACCCAGCTGTGGCAAAACAGAGATGAAAAAATTACTTTATCTTCCTTCTTGGGGAAGTTTCGTGCCTTTTAACACAGTTAGACCTTATCTGTGGGCACATGAATCCATTTACAGCTAGTCCATATTTGCCTTCATTTCACTATAAAGACATACCCTTAGCTCAGCTCAAAGTATTATGTGCCGGTAGGTCAAAAGAATATTTGGACCTCACAAAACAAATGGATTAAAAACACCTGTGTTGTGTATGTAACCAGAGCTGTTGAGTCCCTCTTGCCTGGTTAGCTCTGGTTAGAGATAATCAAGTGGTCATAGTAAGTGTCAACTAATTGGTGAACATAAGCAAGATATATCTTTAAAATTACGTTTTGATTATCCCTAATTCTTAGTTTCAGTTCATATTCTTCAAAATATTATTTCCTTTATTGCAAGTGTTTTGATATTCAGTCTGTTTCTGCCATTCACTTTTCTTTTTAGTCATGACTTTTTTTCTGAAGCCATCATTCACCAAAGTAAGCCTTTCTCTTCAGAAGCCATTTGTCCACGAGCTGTCGCAGCAGTGTCTTTTCCTCTTCCAGCCATGTAGATGCCTCTTCATTCCTCAGATCCCTCCTCTCCTGTAGAAAATAGACTCAATATTATGACAGAATTTTCAGAAAACTTTGAAACAGATTTTTTCAGTCATACTTTTGAAATATTCGGGGCAGTTTTACTCAATAGTTATTTTTCTCTATCCTATTTGTAGAGAGAAGTAGAATATACCTTGCCATAATATTGCATTTGCAAGGCAAAGCCTTTGCATTGAAAGACTTGTTTGTTAGTATGCACAGAAAACTTGCTGCATTTCTGACTTGTCCTAATACAACATTGTTGAGTGGAATCTTTTTTCTACAAGCAAATTCCTCAGATTTGCAGGTATTATTAACAAAATAAGGTGATGTTTGATTTACAGCAGGCAATTTAAGATAATCCAAAACACCCTTAAGCTATCATATTCGTAACAAAAAATGTCAGGATTCAAACTGCCTTTCAGGAGGTTGCTAAAAGAAACAAGAAAAGTAGATAAACATTATCAGGCATTACTCATTAGTTTTTTCTGCAGGATGTACAAAGATTTTGAGTGACTGAAAAAGAAGTGTGTTCTATGTTGTGTTTGAGCAGTCTTCATTCAACTCTGTATTTTAGTTTAAGTATCTTATCATACTTCAAGAAAAATAATTTTGTCTATTAAATTAATGAGCTTGATTTACAATTACATAGCTGTGTAAATCTAGTTCTTCAGAGGGACTAAGCACAAGAAATATGTTTAAGAATTAAAAGGGTGATTTTTAAAAGGAGTAAAAACAAGCAAAATTTAAAGGACATTATTTCAGCAAAATCTCAGCTCACAGATTGTTGAATTATTTTATCAAGAAAATTTTTATCTTTATAACAAATGCATACTTGTATTATATTAGGTTTGGGTATGTATAATAAAAAAGTAATTCTTAAACTAACCAAATGTAATACATCAGTATAATTGTAAAATTCTTAAAAAAAAAAAATGTTTATCAGTGCTAATAGAAAGTGCAAAAGAGCTGGTTTAAAGACAGTGTTATCTTGCAAAACAAAACTTTGCTCCCAAAGTCAAGGTAACCATCTGTGTCCATGTCTAATTCAAATACTGTGTGGGGAATGAATTCTGATGCCTTTAAGTTCATTTGCTAAAGAATACTCAAATATCTGCCTACAATAACACCTGAACTTTTATGTTTAACCTGTTCAAGATATATTTTTAATGCTGAAAGCCTTGCTTTTACTCTTATAGCCAGACAGGCATGACTTTTTCAGGTAGTAAATGTGAATCAGCTATGATATAATCAAATAAATGTTTTCCCTCACTGCAGAAAGAATCTTGAGCTAAATTAATTCCTGATGCTAATGAATGCAAGTCTGATGAAGTGAATGCTGTGTCTACACACGTCTCCTTGGCTGTAGAATTTGCTTCCTGTTTTCTCACTACGAAGCTCTCACTTCCATTACTATTCTGTCTTCTGATTAAACATCTCTTATATTTCCCTGTTAGGCATTCTTCAAAGGCAAAGGAAACTGGACTTTTTCACATAACTATTTAAACAATCATTCAGAAAATGAAGGGGGAAACACCTTGTGCTGGAGCTGATAATAATGTTAACATGTTAACTTATTTCTAATTTATTCCAATCTCATTCATCATGAACTGTATGAATTCTTTTAACCTTAGCAAAGACTTAAAGACTGCATCATATTTCTAGTAAAGATTTAACTATTCTTCTTACTAGTCATTGGGATTTCGAAGAGATTCTGTTTCCTTAAAAACTGCTGAAACAGATTATGACAAGTAGTAGTGCACTTGTATGCATATGTATTAAGAATACAATCCAACGTGCTGGAAGTGCTGGGAAATCTTTCCCACAGGACCTTTGGATCAACTTTTTTTTTTTTTTTTTAAAACAAGCAGCAGTGCTTTTGAAAAGAAGCAGTTCCATCTCCCAGTTGTCATGACTTAACCAGTATTCTAAAGTGTCATACTACTTCCTCTGAGGTCTGCTTCATTAGGACTTGGGGATTTCCATTGCAGCCTATGCATGGTCATTTTTCAATGCTCAGCAATTCTGAAATGCTATTTTAGTTCTTATAAGAATTCTTGATGAAAATTTCTAGTGAGAAATGGAGAACTTTTTGCATTAGATTTTAAAAACTTGTTGTGGTTCTACTACAGATGTCTTTGTAATCTCCTTAAATTTTTTCAGTTATTTTTTCAAATCGCCAAATTCTCTATAGTTGCATTTTCTTACAGTCTCTCTTATGAACAGACACAAGCCGCAGCTGGAAGACAAGTAAAAATAATTGACTAGTGGCACAGTTGGTTCTTACCAGAATCCTCAGTTAATTACATGGTTCAGTTTTGGCAGCTGATAAAGATTTCTTCCCTGAAATTGCAGATTGATTTCAGACTTGTATGCAGTCTCATTTCATTTATGAATCTTCATTAAATCTTTTCTGACTACATCACAAAAAGGAAAAAAAAAATCTACAAGCAAATCCACCACCTACATGTGTCAGTCATAAAGCCAAGTCTAGAAGTAGTAAAGCTCTAAAGTCACCTTAGAATGAAACAACTTTAAGCAGTTGGATTCATTTCAGTATGTCACTTGCTTTGGTAGGAATACTGATGCATTAGTCTGTAATTGTCTGGTTATATCATAGCTAGATTTTATATTCCAGCAGTGGATGTGGCTCCTACATTTGCCAACAGCAATATTTGCTGTACTTTCAAAATTTGGTGTTCATTTAACATAAGGAGATGTGGGGTTTTTTTCAGTGTTTTTCTTAGGTGGGTATGTGTATGGGGTTGTTTTACTTAGCCTGTAAAACAGAAGAAAGTGAGTATAGCAGAAGTGCAGCTGATCAAGACCCACAACAGCTTATATCATCAGGCACGGGGTTTTCTTTCTCACTTGCTACCATGTAGTGTTCTGCAGCCCCTGTAATGAATTTAAATGACATCTATCAAATGTGACATTTGTCTTATTTTTAGTGTATGATACTGAGTGTGGAACATATTACCTAGTTCACTAACATCTAAAGCTGTTTGTTTCTAAAACTATGATCCACTTGCTGTCAGAAGAGGCTATATGTATTTCTCAGGGAATTTCTTTAGTGGGTGATTTTAGCCATACAGCAAATGGTTGGCTTCCTGTGCAGATACTTGACAGGTATAGCAGAGTCCTCACAGCATACAGTACCCTAGCCCACTAACAGTGGAATATTAGAATCTTCAAATACTGTGGGTATAACGATAGAGGTTCATAGATAGAATAAAAGTTTTTAGAAAGAATTAGATAGAAGCTAATAGAAAGAATGCTCATTATAAAGCATCATATTGTTTTCCTTACTCATTTACTTTTTTGTTACCACAGGTGAAATAAATATTTTTTTGTCTATCAGGAGTTGCATTTTACCACTGAGCACTGAAAAAAGTTAAATTTGTCATTGAAACGATGCATCCTATCAAATCATGGGAGAAGTATGGCAGGAAAAGGGGGATGTGCAAGAAAGCAGACCTCAGTATAGAAGGGTCTGGTAAGGGAATTTGGGTATGTTTCAGTGTTAGTGAAAACAGGGAAGGATGTGAATTACAGCTTGCCAATTTCAACACACCATTGTCTAAGGCATAAAAAGGCAATTGTATTGGCTTTAAGTAGGAGCAGCTCACTGTTTTGTTCACAGAATATTCTGAAATAACATTGCCAAAATTTGAGACAACAAAAGAAGGGGAGACATAACAAAGCAGGATTTCTTCTTGACTTTTAGAAATACATTACACCTTGCTTCATGTAGATAGAACAGCTTTTTGGTTGCCTTGACATACTAGTGGCTTATGAAAGCCCTGTGGATGGATGGAGCGTTAGATTGGAAGTAATAAGGTTGTGCCTGACTTACCTCCGCATTTGTAGCAGATGTTACAAATGTCATAACATGAACCTTTGGGATCAGACTGGAAAAAAAAAAGCAAGACAACAGATGTAGGCCTCTTAGTTTTACCAGCAAGTATAGTCTGACACTGTATAACACTGTTCTGACTTGATGTTAATACCCTGTCCTCCTCTGAGAACAGAACCAGTGACACTCGCCATTTCTGTAGCATTGGAGCTGTAAAGGGGTGGCAGCAGTTTTCTTTTCAGAGGAATTTTGATACTAGTTTAAAAATAAGACAATAGAACTATTGTTCCAGTAAGGTCTTACTGTGATATCTGAATAAGTAATCCAGACTCATCACTCATTTCTTCATGCAATTGTAATGTTTATGCATTTTTTCTGCTGGTAGAGCCAAATCTCTCGGAGTGGACATTTATCTAAAGGACTGATAAATTTCTAGGTTTTTAAGCCCTTGATTCACCTACCTTTGTGTGTCACTCTGCCTTGCCTGACCCATCTGTCTCTACTTTGTCTTTTTCTCTTCCATACTTCTGTAGACTTTTTCCTGATCTATTTACAGCAGATGGATTTACTGCGAAGCTTCTATCTCACTTTAATTATTTTCCTTCTCCTGCTATTAATTTAATTGAAAGTATTTGTGTTTTACTTTCTGAGTTGTCCTCAACATGTTGGAGAGCGTATGAAGTTATTAATTTCTTCTCTGTTTCTCACTACTTCTTGCCAATGTTCCTGAATTTCATGGGAGGAGAATAAAATGAGTGCAGGAGTATGGGCCCTTGTAGTTTTTGCCCTGTGCTTCAGTTTA
This sequence comes from Emberiza elegans, assembly GCA_024865655.1. NCBI lineage: Eukaryota > Metazoa > Chordata > Aves > Passeriformes > Fringillidae > Emberiza > Emberiza elegans. The sequence continues at coordinate 28,321,394 of JALJVW010000139.1, forward strand.
AAGCAGGGGTGATTCTGTCTGCCACATCACTCCCTCAGGTGCTGCCATTCTTGAACTGGAGGCTTAGCCCTCTCCCTGAAGAATTTCATTGTCAGGGAGAAGAGTGGGGGTTCTCCCATGAAGAATTTTAATCACCCTGTCTGTAGCCCTTTTGAAGGAGGCACAATAGTTCCTATAGTAACTGCTACAGTGTGGGAGAAAGGCCAGTGCTCCCGCCCCCAGCCGCAGATGGAGAACTCTCTTTGCTTAGATGACTGGAAATTCTTGCACAGCAAAGATTTCATCCTTTACAGTGAACAGAAAAAAAAAAATCTCTGAAGTAAACTTTTAAATGTACGTGTGCTAATTAAGAAACAGCGCTAGTTATCAAGAACAGAACACAAAATATACTTATTTCATTATCGAGGTTTCTAATTTTAAGAAGTTCAGAAAAGAGGGAAAAGAGATATTTAGGACTTAAGAAACTTTGTCTACTCCTCCCGACCACCCTACCCCCACCCGCTAAAGAACAAATGCTGTGGGAAGGAGCAGACCTATAAACCAAATGAAGGTAATTGGAAAAGGAACAGGCTCCTAAAACAGATGAAAACTTACACTATGACAGTCACTTATCTTGCTTCTTTTTTTCCATTAATTTTGAATGTTTCTCAAGGGAAAGACATATTATGTCTTCAAATCCAATGATTCCAGTTCAATTAACAATTAATATTCAATTAATATAATAACTTCTGCTTTTTGACATTTCAATTTGATCAATTTAAGTTATTGAAACTAAAAAAGCTATTAAACAGAAGTTTAAAAGTATTAAGCAGCTTGAATTTGAAAAGCAACTTTTGCTAAAAATTATTTTAATTTCTGGAGCTTTTTCAGAGATGAACTATTGAAAACTATAAAGCACACCTGTAATTGTGTTACATAATACTTTCATTAATTAACCAGTACATTTTTGACAAATAGTAGGCTATTCCATGGAAAGTTTAGGTTTACTTTCTCAGCCATGGATTACCCAGTAATGAATTCATGATCTTTACCAGTGAACGGAAGATGGATATCTAGAAAATGAGGCATTCTTGTACACAAAAATATAGATTTGAAGTGCTATTTTTAGCCTTTCAAGATTATCATATATTGCATTATACATCTTACATGTAGTCCTTTGCAACAAATTTGTTCTGACGCTTTATTGCTGTGATACTTTGGTGATGGCACGGTATTAATGATTCCCATAGCTTTATTAAACCAAGATAAAATACCTTTCCACATATGTTGCAGCTCCATCTAAGATTTATTTCTCCTTCCCATTTGTGAAGGTGGATAAGAGACCTTAATTTTGGATCATATGATGGCTTACAGTGAGGTAACTGGTGACATAATTTAATTTCTTTGGATACCCTTTCCAAATCAGAGGGCAACACCTCTGCTTACATCACGCTGTTCATCTCTTATCTCACTTTAGATCAGGATTTTAATACACATCTTGTATACCAGATGTCCTCAACTTCTAGGCGGAGGGGTTCTCTCTTACCGGAGATTTCTTTCAAAACTTAGAACCAGTCTTAAATGGGATAGCAAGGAACAATCAATGGGAAAAAATATTCATCAAAAGGTACTAAACATGAAGTAATTTCTTTTTAGAAAAAGCTTCTGTGAATGCTAGCATGCAGAAATACTGGAATGTACTGTTCATTACACTTCATCCTTCCCTGAGACTGAATCCTCTGTTGTTCAGTTTAGCCCTGTAGCCGGTGTCTCTGACTTTTCTAAAACACAGCTTTTAAAAATTTCCAAATTACTCATTATCTCTCATCAAAAAGCCCCAATATTTCAAGAAGACATCACACCTCTTCCAAACCACTTTGATTGCCAAATTCAGCTCCATTGTCTTTCATGAGCATTTGGAGTTGTTCATAGAAATTGCAAAAGATATGTTTTCATCTAAAATCTACTCTACACCAATGAAAATATGTTACAAATTGTATTGTTATTTCAATAGATCTTTCTTCCTACTCTAAAACAACAAAAAAAGTTATATTCTGAGAAAGAATATTTAAAAGATTATTGCCACACTCATGCTGTGAACTGTTTTGCACATACAATCATCAGGCCACTCTGCTTCTTATGCTCTCTCATCTGACACCATCATGTATTTTGTTCATACCTATGGGGAAAACATAAGTCAACCAACCCTAAGTGAAGCTGCTGTGTAATTAGCCTGATATGGTTACATATTTTGTGAATAAAGCTGGTAATTTTCTTTTTTTTTTGGTGGGGTGTTTATACATTTTCATATTTATGTGGATCTGTTTAGTCTTTGCTAATTAAAGTTTGACTTTATTGGCAGTCATAATTAGAGCTCTTCAAGATGACCTCTGTTTTTTTATAATTCTTCAGACAGCAGATTGCCTAAAAGGTTGCAGTGCAGTGGCCCGAAGTACACCTCTGCTTCCAAGTATACAAAAAGTTCTTCTTAGAAAAATCAACAAAATTTTTTAAAAAATACAGGGCATTTGAGGCTAATTGAGAAAAAGCTTTTTGGAGTAAATAAAGGTTAAGGGAAAAGAATTTTTAAGTTCAGTTTAATTTTTAAACTATTATTAAAGCAACAGAATTTTAAAACTCTTTGTTTGAATTTTCCAAAACTTTCCCCAAAAGTAGTTTATGTTGAGGGATGTCATGCAAAGTCTCACAGGAGTTTTCTGGGGGAAGCTGATAATTGTGCTCATGTGCTGTTCTTCCATTCCTAGTGATCGAAGAATACTGCTTGTGCTTTATTAGAACTCTGTCTTCACCAGTAGAAAGGCACAGTGAACATCAGTCTTTGGTCCGTACTGCCACATCTTAGGCTGCATTTAAGAGGAAATCTTTCCTTTTCAGGAGGCACAGAAATTTTTGTTAGGCAGTCTACGGTTTTTTTTTCCATGGTTTCCCACTTTTTGTATCACAATTGCAAATGCTTTTGAGGTTGCATTAAGCATGCTTAGACTGCCCCCAAGACACTCTGAAAGGGAGGTGGCTCTTCTTCACCTTGTGCATAGCCAGATTAGTCATTGAGGGAGGAATTTTAAAGACGAACTAGTGAACAGTTAGATTTTCTTTTTATGGAATAATCTCATGCCAGGAATAGACATGACAGTTTGGACAGTAAAGGTCATAGTCCAATGCCATGGAAAGTAAAACATTTTCATAGATAGATTCTTCTGCTCCAGCACTACAAAGTGCACATGTGAAAGAAATCTTTCTATCTTCTTGTCATTATTAAAAGTCAGTGTTTAGTACAAACACTGTTTCAACCAACTTTTTGATTAATTTGTGCATTCAAGCATTAAATGTTGTCAACTAAATGTAGGCAATACAAAATATGACTACGTGTGAAAAAGTCTATTCAGAGATGTTTGTTCATACCGCTAAAGAAGAGAAGCTTGGAAGAATTTAACCTGGGTTTGGAACTTGTTTCCATTGTGACTCCTTCTGGAGTTTGGTACACATGCTTCAGCCTTCTCCGCATCCTAATTTCCCCTGCTTCCTGTAACTCAGAAGAAGAAATTTATTTCATGCTTTCAGTGTTTTGTTCCTGTAAAGAGTCTGCATTTAAAAAGGGAATATCCACATTTTAAAAAAAAAAGTGCATCCACACCTTTAGGTCTGTGAAGGTTGCTGAGCTACTTTGATTTATAGATTTTTTTAAAATAAATCTTAAATCTCTTGCTTTTCAAGTTTTCTGTGAGTAGCTGAGCTGTGGCTGCTGATGGTTCCATCCACAGGGTGAGAGATTTAGATGACTAGCTGTGGCTTGTGTGATGGAAACCAGTTCAGTATTTATAGTTTATGTTTTGAAATTTTAGAATAAAATAACATTGGGCCTGCTTTTTAATCTAAACATTTCAGTCTATGTCTTCCTTTCGTCTATTGGCATGCCAACAATTCATTCAATACCACTAAGAGGTTTTGTGCTGTGACTGGGAATAGACATGACAGTTTGGACAGTAAAGGTCATAGTCCAATGCCATGGAAAGTAAAACATTTTCATAGATAGATTCTTCTGCTCCAGCACTACAAAGTGCACATGTGAAAGAAATCTTTCTATCTTCTTGTCATTATTAAAAGTCAGTGTTTAGTACAAACACTGTTTCAACCAACTTTTTGATTAATTTGTGCATTCAAGCATTAAATGTTGTCAACTAAATGTAGGCAATACAAAATATGACTACGTGTGAAAAAGTCTATTCAGAGATGTTTGTTCATACCGCTAAAGAAGAGAAGCTTGGAAGAATTTAACCTGGGTTTGGAACTTGTTTCCATTGTGACTCCTTCTGGAGTTTGGTACACATGCTTCAGCCTTCTCCGCATCCTAATTTCCCCTGCTTCCTGTAACTCAGAAGAAGAAATTTATTTCATGCTTTCAGTGTTTTGTTCCTGTAAAGAGTCTGCATTTAAAAAGGGAATATCCACATTTAAAAAAAAAAGTGCATCCACACCTTTAGGTCTGTGAAGGTTGCTGAGCTACTTTGATTTATAGATTTTTTTAAAATAAATCTTAAATCTCTTGCTTTTCAAGTTTTCTGTGAGTAGCTGAGTTGTGGCTGCTGATGGTTCCATCCACAGGGTGAGAGATTTAGATGACTAGCTGTGGCTTGTGTGATGGAAACCAGTTCAGTATTTATAGTTTATGTTTTGAAATTTTAGAATAAAATAACATTGGGCCTGCTTTTTAATCTAAACATTTCAGTCTATGTCTTCCTTTCGTCTATTGGCATGCCAACAATTCATTCAATACCACTAAGAGGTTTTGTGCTGTGACTGGACTGTGAGATTGCCATGTTTCTGAAAATCGTCAGTGTGGTATGCACTTATATACCCAAAATAGCATATTTCTTCTGCTGCAAATAGATATCAAGAAAATTTGAAAGCTCAAGTAAAATAATAAGACAATGAATCCAGATGATTAAATAATTTAAGTTTCCTTTGTTCTATATTTGTCTCAATATTCTTGTCTCATTCCTTGAAATATGAAGAATGATAGTTATGGAAGTGCATGAAATAAGGTACATATTTAATATTTATTAATATATCAAAAAGAGTTGCAGCATGGCTACCAGAAATATAATTGTTTTCTGTGTAACTTATTATCATGGTCATAAAATTAGGAACTGTCATGAGAACCCCACATCACCTGGCTAAGAGCAAGACACATAAATCCAAGAGTTCTAGTGCTATAAAAATGTCAGTGAACTGAATGGCATGAAAGTACTACAAGATATTTCTCTACATATATACTAGCCATAAGCATTTAGCTGACAAATTTTAAAGCTAAGATCTGACCCTCTTTTGTTTTCTAGTTAACTCACTAACCTTAAAGTGATTTCATTTGAGGTATAGAACTGAGGGTCCAAATTGTGAAGAACTGATGACTTACCTGTAAGTGTCATTTAAGGTTCAAATACTATTTTAAAGAGGGCTGCACTGACTTCAGGCACTTCATTCAAATTATGATACTTAAATGCTAAAACCCTGCAATTGACATCATAGAATAGGATTCAATATGTGATGGATACACTTTAAAATGATAACGTAAGGATATGGGCAGGAAACAGAAAATTAATTGAAAGGTAAATTCCAGATGGTGTTATGTTTAGCCAATGTGTGGAAAACATGATACAGTCTAGCTGGAAGAATGAAAGGACATAAAGGATTTCAGGGAGGGGTTGCAGGTTTACATGTTGAGGGATTTTTTTGGTCTTTACAATGCTCTTATGGAGACTACTATGAAACAATGTCTAGCAAGCCAAAACTGAATTTGGGTGGTTTTTTTTGTTTCTGATAGATTATAAATGAAATAACTGTACAAAGCATCATGCTGACAGCAATCATGATCAGAATACTGAAAATCTTTACGGTGCTATATATTTTGTTTAGTCCCACAACTTAAGATAAAGTTTTTCTAAGAAATACAGACTTGAAGAGTTTTCTTTCAAGGTGTTAGTCTCTATGTCCTTGAATATGGGAAAAGAGGAGGCCTTAGAAATACCAGGTCTACAGCAGTCTCCATTTGTAATTATGAGCTATTGCCTGAATCTATTAGCTATGAAGACACCTGTTTGCTCAGTATAAATAGCTTAGAATTTCCTGCAAGGAAATTACATGAAACATCAATAAGAAATGATATTACATTTTCAGGTCAATATGACTATCATTACTTGGCATTTATCTTTTCCTACTGATATCATGTTTGGCAGCCAGTATCATTGAAGACTTAGAAATTGTTGCTCTGTGTTTTGTTTCCGTTCATGTTAAATTGGCCTGTTCAGTAATGGTAGTCATTCATTCTGCTTGTTTTAACAGATCCTTGATATTTCATTTTTCTTATCATACACTGTAAAGACAGCAATACGTAAAGATGGACTAGTGCTATGATGGTTTCAGAGGCATTAGTCACTCATCAGGGTCTTGGGATGTAAAGGCTTTTGTACATCCCTTAGAAGGGTGGAGAATGAACTTCACCTCGTCTCTCTGCTGTGGATATGCCTGATTTTGTCACTGAGACAGGAAAGGGAGTTTCCTGCAGCCCTGTGCCATCTTTCTGTGCTCTGGCTTTCTCTGTTCATGTGGGAAAGGTAGCCCAGGCCTAAGAAGCCTCAGCTTACAGTAAATGGCTACATTTGGTTAAATACAGACTTAATTTCTGGCTTTGTGTTCCTGGCCTACAGAGTTTAACAGAATATTAGTTTTGTGATTTCTCAGCCTTTTTTGTAGTCACTGCTGCCTTCAAAGCATAACTACCTATTTGTCACTTTGTACTTTTAAACTATATAATTTAGATGCTGAAGTTTCAAGTACCTATTTCAGCAACGAACATGGATATCTGGGATACTAAAACGCTTCTCTACACTGAGGAGAACTTTTATTTGAATACTAGATATATCTATAAATGTTGGCTTTTTAATGTGTTTATTTCACTTCAGTTTCAAATAATAGCGTGTTCAGATAAACCTCTCAGATGTTTAGTGGAATAAACTTCCTAATTCATAAGTAATATTTTGTTCTTATCCCACATTTCAAAACATTTACAATATGTGTAGCCTCTTTTTTAATAGTACTTTTCACTAAATTCTGCATGCTTTCATTACCATAAGCCTACAGGGATTTGAGTTATATCTGAACAAACAAGTAATTTCCAGATTCATTGGACACTTAAATATGTTGGTTTTTAAAAATCTCCTTTTTTATCCTACAAATTTGAGTCTTAAATTACATATTAAATTACCAAATTTATATGCTATGTAGAAGGCAAAATTAAATTAACGCCAGAGTATTGAGATGCAAAGCATTTAAGGGGTTAATGTCAGTGATGAGGATGCATGAGAACTAAATGTGCAGACCTTGCAACATAATTGTTTTTTATTCAGTTATAGGTGCCCAGCGCAGGAGAAGTCCCAGTGCCCTTGCCATTGAAGTATTTGAATCACATTTGGGAAGTCATATATTACAGGTAAAAAAATGGCTTTTCCAAGAAAAATCAAAATATCTATCTAGTCATATATCTGCCAATAATATGAATAGTATTGTTGTCAGCATTTATATTGATGAGATTTTTTTTATGCTCATATTTCTTCTATTTTTAAAGTCCATAATTGGGAGACTGTTAATGAGAGGCAAGGCAAGTGTTATTTTAGCTGAATCACAGTATTTTGTTGTTCAGAATGGTGCAGTAGGTGTTTGTTTGCAGAATGCCCTATGTATTTGTGTGAGTGTGTGTACAAGCTAGTATTTTGTGTTGGTGATTTGTCTTATGTCATGTATCAATTTAGGGTTGGGGGTTTTTCCCCGCTTTGGTTTATGAGCACTGCTTTTCTCCATGATATCCCAGTTGTCACAATTATATATCCCAAATTTGGAGCAATCTGCAGAGATTAAAAAATAAATAGAAGCATGCCTCTTAGGTGTCCTTAGCTGTGGGCTGAAAACTATCTGGTATTTGTCAAACAAGTTTTTCACATGGCACAAGTCATCATATTCCAGGAAGACTCAACTGAAAAACGATGACCTGATGGAAACATCCTTGTGCGTCATTTATTTTGCCAGGGTTACTACAGCCTTTTTTAGATTTAAGTGATCAAATGTGGAGTAGAAGCAGTTAAGAAGAAAATGTGATGTGCCTTGCAGTAAGGCAAACCCAGCCCTATGGAAATAAAACCTACACAATCTTTTCTAAGTGTGGCACAAAATAACTGCTCTTATTTAGCAATGTACACAGCTTCTCAATGCAAATATATTGTCTGGTGTATTATCTTTTGAGAGGTACGAGAGAGGTAAATTAGGATATTATCATGAGAAATATTCCACTTAATTTGAAATGATTGAGAGCTATCTCTGTACTAACTCAGCTGTGGTATTCAAAAGCACTATAGATAATGTCAGAATTTTCACGTCTTTATAAAGTAACTAAATGCAGAATAGCAACAAAGATAATTTTAGGAAAACATTAAATTAACTAGTAGAATTAATTTCTCTTCGGAAGAGGAATCATGAATGAAATGATTTGCTTAGTTGTGCACTCTTGGCAGAGGCCTAGGTCAAGTTTTTGATTCTGTAAGCAAATACTTTTGTTGTAGTTATTGTGTCAGAGCTCTGCACCAGTATCTACAGTACTGTGTTTGCATATTAGGCAGGAACACTGCTATATTGTCTCATACACACAGAAAAAAAGAAGAACTAGCATTTTTATGATATTTCAGTTTATGTAATTTATCAGTATGTTGAGTGTGTAAACATATCATATATCCTAAAGGTATGTTTTTTATAATATTACTTATAACTCGTATATAAATAAAACGTCATTGAGACTGATTTATTTACACTTTTTAGGTATTAAGTATGACTCTTATAGATGAAAATAAAAAAACCTAGGATGGCCGCTTTGAAAACTACTTGATATTTGAGTTTTTCACTTACTGTGCATTAAAACAATTAGTGACTTTCATACTTGTTTAAACTAGATTCCACTTATGGATTGTTATGTTTTTGGGGGTTTTTTGTTAGGTTTTAAAAAATTGATTTGTGATAAATTAAGGTGTTTTCAGGACATAACTTCATCATACTACTACTAAAAAACCCCTGTATTGCACTTGTGTTTTCCAAAATGAGGATTTCAAATCAAATTTACCATTAGCCTTGTATTAAATATCTGTTGAGGTGTGGTCTTTTCAAAGAAGATGATGCTTTTATCAAAGTACTCCCATGAATCTCTCAGTTGATAATAGACAGTTCCACCCTGATATTTGCGACATAGACCCTTGATGATGGATAAAAGACAACATGAATTAATAGTGGTGACAGATTCATCATAATTTGTTAAGATTTTGTCTTATTTTAGCAGAGCAATCAACCCTTGGGAGGTGATGGGTCATGCATTCAAATGCACCACTTCTAAACAGATCAGAATGAACTTCAAAGTATTGCCTTGTGGTCTAATAGGTAGTAATATAATCACCAGAGGACAAAATGGTTTTTAAAACAACAATTGGGTAGACTTTGTGGTGGAATACAATTCTAACATGTTTTCACCTAGTCTGCTGCTCACAGAAATTTTTTTCAAATAACTGTCATGATAAGTATTGTTTGCAAGTGAAGGAAACAACCTTGATTATACTTTGGGAATTTGGTTCCAGAGTCTGCTATCTGAAGAATCTGAATTAATAGTTGGTGTAATCCCTTTTGTGATTAGTATTTTGAAGACTTGGTTAAGTGTAAGCTCAGAAATTAAGGACCTCTCTAATATTTTTACAATTTTGATACTTCAAAATTTATTGATAGACATATATGCATTATACAGTAGATTTTTAAAAAGTGGATATAGTTTATTTACAATGAGGTTACAAAAACAGAAATGGAGGCACATCTTGTGATATTTTTATATTTTGAGTCTACAAATAGGTAGTGTAAGTCATATCTAGGTGTATATTATATGCATTAGTCGTGTCCATACATATTAAATCTATGTATTTATATATAATGCCTAGTCATCATTGAATGAAGAACGCCTTCATCCATGATTTTTTTTCTATTATTTAGGAATCAAATGTTTAAATACTGCTTAACTGATGATTGATACAGGTACTAAAGGTTTTCTCCCATATGCAGTTAAGTGCAGAAAACAGAAAAGTAAAACTCTACCTGTCATGAGAAAAATAAAAGTTAAAAAGTTATTGAATTTTGGTCTGAGATAGCATTTGTGCCCAAGGATCATACAGTTTAAATCTGTTCTGTTAATGACAGACTTCATCAACTCCAAAAATAAACAACGCACCATTACCTTTACATAAATTCAGAGATGAAAAATTGGATTAAAACCCTAATCAAAGGAAATGTAGTACTTTTAAAGGGCTTCATTTGAGTAAGGCATCTTTGCATTTGTCCTTTGTACAAATCTAAATATACAAAGAGGCTTATACTTTGCTTACATATGAAATCCAACCCACATGCACATCCTCATGGTGAGAGTTGTGAGGCTCTGGCACAGGCTGCCCAGGGAATCCGTGGCTGCCCCATCCCTGGCAGTGCTCAAGACCACGTTGGATGGGGCTCTGAGCAACCTGGGATAGTGGAAGGTGTCCCTGTCCACGGCAGGGGGGTTGCAAGTAGGTGATCTTTAAGGACCTTTTTGACCTGAATCAGTCTAAAATTGTGTTAGACTATGTCAAAAATTCTCCAAGCCACAGCTGACTGCTTATATCGTGCTGAAGAGATTCCTAGTGGTAGGTTTGAAGCCAAAGGTGCTATCCACTCTGTGCTTGTGGAAAAAAAAAACACAAAAGATGACTGCTCAAACACTATTACATCAGAATCTTCATGTCAGTGTAATGTCTTTTAAATGTTTTTCAAGTAAAATCACCTGAATTATGAATAGTAGAGTGGAACGTAATGGAGTAGAAAAGTAGATAATGGCAATATGTTAATTAATTTTTGACAAGATTTTTGATTTGCCAAACTATAGGCTTTGTTTTTCTTGCCTTATACATTCTTTTTCTTCTGAAAAGTGGTGTTATAATGAGAATAGATATCTTCTGTTTAATATTTCTGTATATATGTCTGTCTATCAACTAAATCCAGCAAAAAAATTATTTCTGTTACCTGCTATTAGAAATTTTGTTTAAATTGGTTGTGAAAATTAGCAAGATTTTCATCAATTTTTCAGGATCTCTGGATTTTTTTCTGTAACTTCATTGCTATTGAGAAGGTGTGAAGAAGGGTCAGTAACCCCATAGTCTTCTTATAATCAGGAATGATCAGGAAATGTAGAACTAAATATAGAGAAAAGGGAAAGTTAGTGAATATATTTGCATATGCAAATTAGCTTAATTGATACTGCTTGCCTCTACAGGGATTTTTCATTACAAACTGGAGTGCTACATTGTTCAGCTCATATTGAGTAATTTAGTAACTAATGAGACCAGTTTGCACTAATTTGCATATGATAAATGAGCTTAATTGCAGTAAATAACTTGGAGGCATAATTACTTAATTTTCCTGTGTTGCATGGCTTTTAAGTTCACGTATGAACAACTCAAGATAATTTTGCATATTTAAATTAGTTGCTTTTAAAATTCTTGAACAAAAAAGAAGACACCTTACAATTGGAACTGTAAAACAATTAAAAGTATAATGTACATTATTTTCAAAAAATTTTAGTATTTTGAAAATATATGTTTCTTCATTTAAAAACATCAGTGCCTTTTTAAAAACTAAATATTTGGAATTAATCACAATGAAGTAGCTTTAAAGTCAGGCTAGGATGGAAAGATGGTATAAGTAATAATAATAGGAGTGTGCATCTGAACTATAGTGAGCAGTACACATTTTGTATTTCTGCATACAAGAGTGATAACTTTCATAATTGCATTCTTTGCTTCAGTAGTGCCTATTCAACTGTTAAGAAACTAACACTTTGATATAGCATATGTACGTATGACATACCCAGTAACTTGGACTCTAGTTGTCTTAGATCATCTATACTGTGCTGCCTCATTTTGTCTGAAGAAATCCTTGTATTGGACAGATACCGAAGTGTCAGCGCAACAAAAAGTTTATCCTTTTCTTCATTTTGTGGACATGTTCCACAAGATGTGAGCACTGACGACTCTTATGATGTAGATTTTTACAATGAGTTTCAAAACACACAATCAAAAAACCAAAACATAATCCAAAATCAAACTAATTGGAAGACCATAGTCAATTTCTGCCATGTCCCTAAAGTTACTGCACATTAGATAATTTTGATACATTTGATAGAATTGAACTACTGAACTAGACAGAGAAAAAAGCCAGCTACCAATCTCATTTATTCCCATAGCTAGATCTGTCGTGCACCCATGATTTACAAGTGGATGACAATTACTGAATCTCCTCTGTTCCATAAAGGTTCCCACCTACCTTCCTAGAAGCTGGAAGACTTTTTGAATGTTGTTATCTTGGAAAATTTATGGGACTTGCAGTTCCTTTTTACTTTGTGCTGTACCTTTCTCTCCCAATAAGTATTTTGTGGTGAAATATTTTGAAGTATTTTGTCTTTTGCAAGGTAATTGCAGTATCAGATTCAATGATAAAAGAAAAATCAGGCTCCCGTTAAGGTCCGAGGAAAAGCAACCTCAGTGAAAACGATCTGACCCTATAGGTTGTGTTCTTCATTGAGTCAAAAGTCACAAACTACAAATCACTTAGCTTTAATGAAGTGGTTAACAGTGTACAGAGTACATTGTAAACCACTGCAGTAGATGTAGTAGATGTCCAGTTGTGTCCAAGATGACACCACATAGTCATCTGAAATGTGTGCAAGGCCTGTAAGCCTTTGTTTTACTTCCTAGAAACCTGTGTCAGCACAGTCTTGATCATAGAATGTCATCCTAGAATGGAGCAGAATTTGAGCTACCTGGAAGCCAGAAATGTCTCAAATGCTGCAATTTGGCTTTACCCCATGCAGTAGTCCCAGACTTTTCATGCATGAAAAGGCAGTCTTGGTTCACATGCTTTTCACTCCACTGGAAGCCTCTGATGGTGGATAGAACTTCATGGAAGATTTAATTGTATCTTTACCTTCATCCTATAGAGAAGCCATGGGCTACTAAACCCAGTGATATTATTTCAGCTTTTCTTTATTTAAAGTCAACAAATAAGAAAACCACCCTCATCCTATGGATGTAAGAAGCCTAATGAATTGCTAGTATTGTGAACAATTGAATAACACCTCTCATCCTAATAGTTTGATATTCTTTTTCTATCCTTTATTAATGTATCCAATACTGTAATAATAAGACTATCATGAAACTGTACAAATATAATCTGTTTTTCAATTTAGTATACTACTGTGCTTCAGAGAGGGGCCCTTATTAATTGTGAGGTAAATGTGCAGATGAATACAACTTCTGTGGCTTCTAGTGAATCATTCCAGGTGATGCTAGTACCATACAGGGTAGCTGAGTCATTGGTTTGTTTTCTGGAGTATGTCAGATGAGTTTGTATGTCAAATTTCTCAGGAAAGAGGAAAATTAATGTCTCTTCACTCCAAGGGAGCACTCTAACCATCTTCTGTTTGCAGGTAGCTAGTACCCCATCCACCTGCACTCCTAAAGTGAAGTAAAGCTGCGTCTACAATCATGCTCAAGGGGCTGATCCCATCCACCTCTTCGAGCTGTGTAATAGCTGCAAATAACAGATTGAACCATAGTTGTGATACTCTCAGAAGTACTCAGGGTCACAGGAAGGATCAACCGAATGCAAACAAAGATTGTTAATATCTCAGTAGTTACAAAATAAAAGCTTTTTTCCCATCTTCAGCCAGAAAAATTGGAAGTTGTTATCAGGAAAATGTTTTCACATACTCCTCAAGTTAATGCTGTTTTATCATACAGTTTGTAATTCAATGTTATCAAACACAGAAGGTGTAGAATGAAATAACAAATTTGAAGGGAACTTTCATACCATTTCTCCGTGGTCCAAATGGGTCTTGTCCTACATTCTTGCCACGATTTTTGTAGAATTATAGACCTACTTTTTGGAATGAGGGTTTCTATAAGCTTTCTACAAGCTTTCTATACAAAAAGTGGAGAGACACTTTCACTACAGTATTTAATCATGTTTGGAAGATGTTGCTATTAATCCATAATAACTAGATTAGAATATACTGAGACAATGACACAATTCATTTTTGAAAAAATCATTTTGCTCGAGAGTGTGTGAGTAAAGTTCTCCCTACATTATAAATATGTGTGTTGAGCATGCAACCAGTTTAGACGGGGAAAATTTTGTGAAACATGTCTATTTAAGGCAAATTAGAGAACAGTAAAGAGAGCAAGTTATTTACATTTTTGCAGTAGTGAACAATTGTGGATGGTACAGGAGTTGCACACAATTAATAGTATAATGGAGAAGCAGAACCTTCTTCTGAAGGGAAAAAAGTACCCAATACTTTGCCTTGGAAGCCCATTGTTAGTTAAATATTAAAATCAGACAAGCAGTATGAATAATCATAAGTGAATTAGATACAAAGTTCTAATTTTTTTCTGTCCCCACAAATGTTGTGTAAAACTTTGTAGTGTTTTAATTAAATAGAGGCAATACAAAAAAAAAGAAGTTGACCGGCTAGGCTATAGTTGAGTAGAAGTCTCATTTCTTCCAATATTTGAATTATTATAGGGAGTCCCAGCTGACAAGAAAATTTAAAAAGTGGGAAAAGAGACAGGAAAGTGTTGGAGTGCTATAAAATATTAGGGAGAAGATTTATCTTCTCATTTACTATTTTCAGTCATTCTGAATATTACATAATGAGGTTCTCTCTGTATAACACTAGTCAACACAGAAATGGTGACACAAGACTAAAGGTGAGGAAGCAGCAGATGGTAGTACTGATGGAGGATTTTTCCAGGCTGTAAAAGGTGTCAGGAGAAAAGACTTCTACTGGCTTGGAAATTTGAGAAGGGCAATTGCTAATGATGATGTCAGTGGTACACTTTCTGAGAATGAAGAAGACTGTTCAGCTTCTTGTCTGCATTGGGTTAAAGGGGTAGACTACTGACTGACATCTGTTAGCATGTGTCAAAGGCAGACGAAAAGAGGAAAATGTGAAAAGGCTGACAAAACTAAGGATATGTGGGAGAGCACAGATCTGTGCTGTCTGAAAGTAAAAATTTCTGGGATGAAGTAGAGGTTAAGTTATGCTTCAGTAGCCAAAAATAAAGTGGAAATTAAATAGATTAACTAAGAGGAAATGTGGTTGCAGATCAAACCACTCAGCAAAGCGATGCTAAACTTTCTGTTGGTGAAGAGCAGTGCGTAAATGCGATGAGACAGAACAAGTACAGAGCAAGTCAGAACTGAAGGTTTGTAGATCATATAAAAGTTCTATGAGAGAATGATTTCTATAGGATGCATATTGAGTCTACTTTATGCGCTTAAATTTTGAATCTGAACCTCCTAATTTTCAAGTACAGCCTATATTTAAGAGTTTTCTTCCTGACATTAAGTGGCATCCAGAGAGTTTGGGTACAAAACCAAAGGGAACACCAAATGCTCTTAACAAAATGCAGTCCAGAAACTGAACAAAGGGGAAGAAAAGGCATTTATTTAATCTATATCTCTATCCAAAATCAAAAGCATTTAGTATGCAGCCATGTTTTCTCTAGAATAGTTGATGATTATAGAGTTCAACTTAGTAATCCCAAAACAGAGGTATAACAGTAAGAAATGGGATGCTGTAATGCCTTAGTATAAACTGAACAATGATGCATTTATGATGTAAGAGATTTTATATATCCTGATGAAAGTATAACTTCCTAGAAAAGATACAATTCTAAGTGGACGGGACCAAAGAATATTAAATTAGGAACAAAATCTTAAAAAAAAAAAAAAAAAACAACAACAGCAAGAGAGGAGAATATCAGCATACTAAATGCTGTGTTGAGGAAAGATAGGTGCACAATCTGCTTGGAAGCAGTCATTTGGGGTGACATGAAATGTGTGTTTATTATGTTCAAACACAACACCCAAACACAGTTTAAAGGCAGGAAGTCAGTGTAAATGCTGAAATGTTGTGAAAAGAGTCATAGGACTCTGGTAAGGAAAGGTCACTATCTTACTTTGCAGTGTGCTTTTCCAGGAATGAGGCATCTCCAGTAGCTACTTTCCCTTTATGATTTGAGGATAGTGCTATTTCATCTTCTTTCTGTAGATTTCTATAAAATCTACCTAGGAATCTGTTCATGCTTGATCAGCAATCACTCCTCAAGTACTTTGCAGATTGACAGACTTCTCAGATCATACTCTTGTCATAAAAGGGCAAACTCTTATACTTGATGTTAATTTATTTAGAAATTTAGCAATCTAATTGTGCATTTTGTACTAGTTAAAGTGATTCATGGTAAAGATAAGTATTTGAAGCTGAAAGTAGGCAGAAAAAGCTGTCTTAGAAATTTTAATGTTGTGGGCCTCTATTCACTGTTGGATGCTCTTTTGCACTTTAAACATGTGTAAATGCCACTGCATGCTATGATATGGCTCTGGTGTTACACCAGTTTAAATTATAACAGAGGTTAACTTGATACATTGCATGAGTCTAAAAAGGGCTAGGAACAAAGGCTAGATCAGAATCTGAAAAGGTTAAAGGAGTTGCACAGACAGCCCTGTTACAAAGGACATCTCAGGTCCATTAGCTGGAACACACAGCAAGAGAATTTCCTGGGTTCAGGAGACTCAAAAGGTGCTAATTTGCATACTCCAATTTGTCCCAGTCATAGCAAATGCATCAGATTGACTCCATAAGGGCAGGGCTTTCAATCTGGACTTATGGCAAAGGTAGAGCATCTGAGCACTTGCTGCCCAAGGGGTTATATGCTAAAAGGAGACTGGGGAGGTGTGGGAAACAGCAAATTGTTTTGCAATTGGAGCTGGGAGCAGTACACTTAAACCTGCATTTCATATAGCAACTATATATATAGAAGCGTGCAGTTTCATTTAATAAAAAAATATTTGATCTGAGCAGGACATGTACACATACAGTGATGTGTCATTTAATTCCTCAGAAACTATTTGAAGAAAATGACATATCTCAGCCCTGTTTGCTGACCATTTTGTTGTCACCTGCTGAGTGTTGTCATTTCCATAGCCAGTGGGCTGTATTGAATCAAACAGAGGGAATAGGTCATTAAAAGAAATGGAGGAGTTTCTGCAGCCCTGTAGAAGCTGAAGGAGGATTTTTTTTTTTTTTTTCCTGGTACATCAACAGAACTCTAATGGAGTCTGAATTTATCTATGATTTGGGGTTTTGCCTTATATTTCTCAGAAGTAAGGTGGCTTGAAAAGTATAGACAGCATAAACTAATGTGTGGGTTCACCAGGAAGAATTATACCTTCTGTGATGTTTGTAAAGATATAGGTGAGGGCAGTAAGTGTCCTTGTTTCAGAAAACTTTTTTCATTTTTTTTCAATCACAGCATTTATCAAGAAAGGAAAAGAGTGTTGATTTTATATAAATAAATAAAAATGGGGAAAAGCATATTACATGGGCATGCTGAGCAAGTTAACTGATATTTTTCTTCATTTTACTGAAAACATTGATGACAGTTTCAAAGATTTCAAATATTTCTCATTTCAGGTCTTATAAAAAATAAACCACTAGAAACAGGCTTCAAACAGCATTCGTAGTCCTCTGCAATGGATGTGAAGGGCAGCACTCTGTGCCCTCTTTTTACCTGGGAGCTGGGAAAGGGTAGGGTTTTATTCTGCTTACAGAAAACCCTTAAATGGATCATGGAGAGCTGAGATTCATGTGAATGCTATTGTTTAAGGCTGCCTTTAACTCTGAGTATCATATCAGGCATCTGCTGGTCACTTTTTGTTGCTTGCTTGTTTGTTTGTTTCCAACTGTGAGGCCTAAATGAATAGAAAATTAAATATAGATATGGAACCTATGTGTTCGAACTTCCCCAGTGTTATAAAAACTGAAGATTTAGTTCTGTTTTTCCTTGATTTACTTGTAAAGTGCAAACACCTTTACAGACTTTTAAGTACATAACATTTAAGGGAATACAAATATTGTTGAAATAAATGAGTCGGGCTTGTAGAGCATAGTCTCTGTTCTGAAGTATATTATCTCAAAAGTTCATTAAATGGTTGTTTCTATTAGTTGCTGCTAAAATGTCATTGTATTAGCATTTCTACCTGTACAGAAATTGTAAAAGAGGGCTATAGAAAAAAAGATAACATTTCCACAAATGAAGTAGTTATGTGTAATTACATGGTATCACATTTAGGCACACACACCCCCCCCCTAAAAAGGTCACAAAAGCTGCACATTGGGGCTGGACTCTCTTCGTTAATTATGCACAGGACTTAGCCAATGAATTTTCTCCTTTTATATTTCTTCCATTTTAAGGAGAGTCCTATTTAGATATGTACCATTTTAGATTACTGTACAACTATACCTTTTTGATAGAGTCTCACAGAATTCAGGTTTGATTTAATGCATTGTAAATTGTATCCTACATATTTATTATAGCTAGGGATTTAAAGTGTGTATCATTGGCTTGCTTTGCACTTTGTATTTGTTATTCTCCTCTTCCCTTCAATTGTATCTTCTGCTCAACATGAAGATTTTAATCATTATGATTTGTTCTTTTGGGTTTTTTAGCACAAAGGTGGTGGATTGGCTACCTTTGTACACTTTAAGGAGAAAGAAAAATTTGGGATGAGTGTATGTCTGTGTCTAGAGTTCAGAAGTCCTCCTCACAATGCAAGAGAGTCCTACAGTAGAGAATAGTTTTTATAGGGGCCACTTTAGCTGTAGGAGCTGTCTCTTAGCCCATTGATAGAGCCACTTGGCTTTTTGCTATTCCAAAAATAACATCAGTTGAAAAGATTTAAAGCAACAAACTGATACCTAGAGAGACTACCTGGAGTAGAGGCTAGGCAGAGTTAAAGGAATGGAGTAGGTATTTATTAAAAGGCCTTCAAAGGATACACCTTGGGCAGTGCAAGAGCCCAGCCATGGCTCTACCCAAGATGGACGACTGGTCACGAATTTTCACATTTTATAAGTTTTGGTCCATTTAAATATTGGGGTTAATTGTCCAGTTACAGCTTCAGGCTATGAGGTCCCATCCTCACAGATTGCTCTCCTCAATTTGCCGTTGTTTACACTTTTTGGGCCTGAAGCTGCAAGGGTGTCCTTGGTTCTCAGGCTGGAAAAGGATTGTTTTGTCCAACTAAACTGTGAGGAGAAATTGCTGACACTTTATATGAGGTTCAGAGTTACACACTAAGGCTGCACAGAATCTGAAAAATATGAAAGTTGAAACTTAAGGAATCACGCTACCAGTATGGGACTGGATGTCAGCTTTCTTCAGGCTAACAGCAAATGCTTTTTAGTCCACAGCATAATAAAGTGTTAGTTTTGTTGAAAATTAATGAAACAAAGTTAGTGTTTTAGTGTAGCCCTGATATGTAACAGACATGTAGAAGAGAATATCAGATTTCCTCTGTACAGTCGCAAAGAAGGTCATTTACAGGTGAGATTTAAATTGAAAGTCTGGACTCGGTGTCTCAAATTCAAACCAAAATTTTACATTAAAAAAATTATTTCTGTTATGGTTTAGAATTTCGAGGCATAATTATGGATAGTATATGGTCAGCATGCAGTTCTGGAAATAAGAGTAAGCCCTCTGTTAATTCTGAGAAAATGTTTGGGACTTGAAAAAGTATCATTGAAAGACTGTCCTGCTAAACTTGCTGTCTCTTTTTTGTTCTCTCTCTCTCAAATAATTTTTACATTTACGTGTCTGAAACAGTAAGGATCAAGGCAGTGGTTTTCATCCTTTACAAATTATGTAGTCAAGCAGAATCAAATGCTTAATATGATTCAATTTTTCAGGGCTATAAAGTTGTATTAGTGTTTCAAAGCAAGAAAAAAATACTTGGTTCTGTTTAGTATAAACCCAAGCTTAACATTCTCAAAATGAAAAACAGTTTTTGCATTTAATTTCTTGTAGTTATTGTTATGTTTTGCAGCTTGCACAAAAATAACTTAGAGTATTTTAGTTAAACACGTAGTTATAGGCTCCTAAAGCTGTGCCTGTGAAAGATTGAACTCCTATGTCAGCTGGGCAGCAGGAGATAATACACCTTCCTGTGGAAAGGCCTGCTCTTGCCACTGGCATTGCATTGTGGCCATTGTAGGGATTCTTATTTGTGTTTACTTAAGATTCCACACATTTGCATTTTAGGGCACATCAGACTGGGCACATGCTGTAGGAGAGGAAGGGGTTGCTGCATGCCTGCTCCGTGCACGTTTAGGCTACTGGCTTTGTACTGCCCCCCACACTTCCAGTGTTTGCCAAGGCCAATTAGCAGCATTTGGCTTTCATTCTACCAAAGTTCCCCCAACTCCCAGATAGATTATTCCTGATAAGGGTATAAATTATCTACATGTAGGAGGCTTGGCATGAAGTGATTGTGGCTGCTATTGCTGGATATAGAAGTGCATATACCATCAAGCCTTATTCTAGAATGAGATTCATGACCTCCCTCATGGATAGGCTCTGGTTTTGGTAGACTCCAAATCTGAACAGAAAGTAGCCTTTCTTATTTCTTGCCTAAGGACATTTTATTTCTTTTGGCTTCAAGAATGTGCCTGCCAGGGTGACCCATGCAAATATCTAAGTAGGTGTCAATAGTATTTTGTAAAATTTTTACATAGGTTTTGTTTGTTGTTTTATTTTTTTACTATTACAGAGCATTTTAATGATGTGTGTTTTCTTCTTCATAAAAATGTCTTTCTGGTCATTCAAATCTTACACTTGCAATCCCAGGCAGTATATCTAGCAATAAAAAATTGTTTAGGATTAAAAAGTAATGGATGGTATCAGCATAACTTCCTAGCCACTAGACAGGAAATGAACATTTACACATTCCACAGATTCGCTGCACCTGCAAGATTTAATCATCTATGCTGAAATCACCAGGAACAGTAGAAAAACTGGAATTAGGTGTGTAGTGGCCTATCAAAGCATTGAGAGATGCATACTATGCTCAGATAGTATTCCTTAACAGAGAGGAACCGCTGAGTAATGCACAAAACATGGCTACAGGGCAGCAGCAGGCTGACCCACAACAGACAGACATTCGGGTTTATCAGCACAGCCAGAAGCAGAGCCAGAAAAGGCAAGCTGACATCCAGATGCCAGTGATACAGGCATCCTACCCAGACTTGGGCATATGGGTCCTGCATCTGTCAGTGTTACACCAGCAGTTGGCTCCCAACGTGGAGCAGGTTCTCTATTCCCCATGAGTTAGAGATCCCAGCCAGCACGGTCACTGAATGGATAAGCCAAGTCTTCTGAAGCAGTGCTGTTATGTTTGAAAGGCCAATTTAGGTGGAAAGAAGTGTCCTGTGAGACTGTATGAGGGCTCTTTCCATTCATGGCAAGATTTTGATGCATAAGGCTTTCTGCTTATGCAGGCATGTAAAAAGCAGCAGCACAGTGAGGAAATAAGAGTATTTTTTAAATGCCAAAAGAAAAAGAATATATCTGAAAAGACTGAACTAACAGGTGGGTTTTTTTTTCCTATGTGGGAAGCATCTTTTTTAATATTTACCTGCTCATTCTCCTGGGAGAATTGGTGTGGGTTCCTGAGTCAGCCTTGATCTCCAGAAACCCTGAAATAATTTCTCTTTAACAAAGAAGTTCTCTTCCCATACTGTCCCACTTTCATAAACTCCATGAAGGCTAAATCCACACTGAGCAATCTCAGAGAGTGAGAAAATCCTGTAACAGAGATAAGAGCTTCTGCCTCCCCTCTCCCTCAATATTTTTTCCTTCAGCAATTCAATAATAATAATAATAATAATAATAATAATAATAGTAATAATAATAATAATAATAATAATGATAATGATAATAATAATAATAGTTGTTTTTATTGTTATTATTATTATCCTGTACTGCTTTTCACTTATTTAAGTTAGTGGGAGGGCTGTCTTCCAAAGAGTTTGAAATAGAAGAATGAACACTTGACACCAAGAAGCATCAAGGACACTCTAGGACTATGAAATTTAGCGTTGGATTCCTTTACATGATGAAGCTGTCAAAGAACTTGGAAACTGCACTTAAACCATCTTCTTTAATTGCCTATAATCTCCTTCAGGGGAGGATGTATACATGATTTGAACATTAATTCCTTGCCTGACATAGATCCTTATACTGAATTCACTGTAAGCTTTATGTGGTCAAGATGCCAGAGATTAATTTACCCTTGAATAGTCCAGATACTTCTTCACAGAGAGAGAGGAGCAGGCTGTGAACATGAAAACATGCTGTTTTTATCAGCTCTTCTGCACAGCTTTGCTGGTATATTTTTATTTCGAAAACTTCTGGTCAGATCTTTCTAATACAGAATTCAAATGGCATATATGGATTCTTGTGAGCTGATCGCCTAAGTCTAGAGGGCTGTAGAAGTCTCCTGTGTTTTAAAAAGAGAATGGTACTTCAAGGATTGCTGACATTGAAGCATGTACCTCATAGTTCTTTAAATAAAAAGTAGTTGTTCCTTTAAAATAAGTTGCCAATAATTCCCAATTCATTAAGCTAGTGTATGAAAATGTTAGTCATTTGAAACTAGTATGGCCTTATGCTTCTACCTTGGAGATTTCATTGCATTTTAGCAATTATGTACTTTTCTTTTACAATGTTATTAAGAAAATCAACAAGAATACTTCTCTAAAAGATGTGACTTTATGAAGTGTGTTTTCTATTATAGCTAGTGCCAGTACTGATTGGCAGAAGAAAAATGTAAGGTTTGTTTTAAAGGGGACATGTTTCAAAATTAAAAAAAAACCAGAAATATAAGAGAAAGAGAAGGCACAGTTCCCTTTTTTAATGTGTTAACCCATAACCCACTAGTTATGTCTTTATTAACTTCTCTTGAGCTAAAAAAGACATTTAATTAAAAAGAAAAAAAACCTAGTTTGCTTTTTTATACAATACTTTCTTTGTATGCCATTTTGTCATTACTATATGTCATACTTTTAATATTTGTTATTTGATTGTCCTGCTGTGATTTGTGACATACAGTTTTAGAGATGTTGAAGTTGTCTGTTGCCATTGTCTTTCTTATAAAACATTTTATGCATTACATAAGAAATAACACTTTCTTTAGGGAAAAAAGGTAAATAAAGTCATGGAGTGGATTCCTAGAAAAATCCTTAGTTGGAAAGAATTGAGATTTTTAAGAAATGGTCTCTGTTGTTATTTGTTGGTTGTGCTGAAGAACAAGCCCAGATGCATTCCTATTTGAAATTTTTAAATTACATTTTGACTTCAATGACATTTTAATAGATTTTACTTAAGCTGTTCATATGTATATAACTAAAATTTTACTCTGAAAGAAGGAACATTTTTCAGTTCCATAAGTAAGTAAAAAAGGTAGAAATTCAGAGCATATTTTGAGGCAGACCTTTTCAGAATACAGAACTGATTGAATGTATGGGAATGCATTTCCATGTTAGGCTTAAACTCTAGAAGTGCTATTTTTTTTTGTGAGAAAGCAAAAGTTATCAAATAGAAAAAATGGAACCCCTCAACATAACCTTTGAGTCTTTCAAGCTTAATTATTTTAGAAAAGTATAAGTTGTCAAAGGTCGTAAGACCTTTTCCCTTGAAATTTATGACACTAAGTGGAAGTTTACTCCTCTGACTTTTAAAGCTTTGTTAAGAAGCAGGAAATGTCATCCACTGTGTGGTCCTAAAAATGCAACCAATCCAGTCCTGTGTCTCCTCTCACTCCTTTTAGAACTGTTTAATCCACTGACTTCCATGAATATTCCTGATTTATATCATTATTAATGAACCAGAGCTGGTAACATTGTGCTCCTGAAGGCACATATTGTCCATCTGGGTGATCACTTATGATAAACTTGTTTGGAATTGTGTGCTGTGCTTAAATTTATAACCTTTATACCTAAGTATAATTGAGTTAAAAGGTGCTTAAATGATTCTCTTGATAGGTGCATGTAAACAGAAGCAAAAGATTATTATAATAATTAAATAAATAGTAGTCAGGACTTAATACCATGAGCTGCTGAGGAAAATGACTGAATATATAATGGTATTGCAAAAGCTTTTGTAGAACAGCAGAACAGCTTTAATTATAGGTAGAAAGATTTCCTCCTTCAAATGATCTCTGGTACTTCAAGGATTGCTGACATTGAAGCATGTACCTCATAGTTCTTTAAATAAAAAGTAGTTGTCCTTTAAAATAAGTTGCCAATAATTCCCAATTCATTAAGCTAGTGTATGAAAATGTTAGTCATTTGAAACTAGTATGGCCTTATGCTTCTACCTTGGAGATTTCATTGCATTTTAGCAATTATGTACTTTTCTTTTACAATGTTATTAAGAAAATCAACAAGAATACTTCTCTAAAAGATGTGACTTTATGAAGTGTGTTTTCTATTATAGCTAGTGCCAGTACTGATTGGCAGAAGAAAAATGTAGGGTTTGTTTTAAAGGGGACATGTTTCAAAATTTAAAAAAACCCAGAAATATAAGAGAAAGAGAAGGCACAGTTCCCTTTTTTAATGTGTTAACCCATAACCCACTAGTTATGTCTTTATTAACTTCTCTTGAGCTAAAAAAGACATTTAATTAAAAAGAAAAAAAACCTAGTTTGCTTTTTTATACAATACTTTCTTTGTATGCCATTTTGTCATTACTATATGTCATACTTTTAATATTTGTTATTTGATTGTCCTGCTGTGATTTGTGACATACAGTTTTAGAGATGTTGAAGTTGTCTGTTGCCATTGTCTTTCTTATAAAACATTTTATGCATTACATAAGAAATAACACTTTCTTTAGGGAAAAAAAGGTAAATAAAGTCATGGAGTGGATTCCCTAGAAAAATCCTTAGTTGGAAAGAATTGAGATTTTTAAGAAATGGTCTCTGTTGTTATTTGTTGGTTGTGCTGAAGAACAAGCCCAGATGCATTCCTATTTGAAATTTTTAAATTACATTTTGACTTCAATGACATTTTAATAGATTTTACTTAAGCTGTTCATATGTATATAACTAAAATTTTACTCTGAAAGAAGGAACATTTTTTCAGTTCCATAAGTAAGTAAAAAGGTAGAAATTCAGAGCATATTTTGAGGCAGACCTTTTCAGAATACAGAACTGATTGAATGTATGGGAATGCATTTCCATGTTAGGCTTAAACTCTAGAAGTGCTAAATTTTTTTGTGAGAAAGCAAAAGTTATCAAATAGAAAAAATGGAACCCCTCAACATAACCTTTGAGTCTTTCAAGCTTAATTATTTTAGAAAAGTATAAGTTGTCAAAGGTCGTAAGACCTTTTCCCTTGGAAATTTATGACACTAAGTGGAAGTTTACTCCTCTGACTTTTAAAGCTTTGTTAAGAAGCAGGAAATGTCATCCACTGTGTGGTCCTAAAAAATGCAACCAATCCAGTCCTGTGTCTCCTCTCACTCCTTTTAGAACTGTTTAATCCACTGACTTCCATGAATATTCCTGATTTATATCATTATTAATGAACCAGAGCTGGTAACATTGTGCTCCTGAAGGCACATATTGTCCATCTGGGTGATCACTTATGATAAACTTGTTTGGAATTGTGTGCTGTGCTTAAATTTATAACCTTTATACCTAAGTATAATTGAGTTAAAAGGTGCTTAAATGATTCTCTTGATAGGTGCATGTAAACAGAAGCAAAAGATTATTATAATAATTAAATA
The DNA here is from genome assembly GCA_024865655.1 of Emberiza elegans. Classification (NCBI taxonomy): domain Eukaryota; kingdom Metazoa; phylum Chordata; class Aves; order Passeriformes; family Fringillidae; genus Emberiza; species Emberiza elegans. The sequence goes on from JALJVW010000139.1 coordinate 28,347,184, forward strand.
AATAGTAGTCAGGACTTAATACCATGAGCTGCTGAGGGAAAATGACTGAATATATAATGGTATTGCAAAAGCTTTTGTAGAACAGCAGAACAGCTTTAATTATAGGTAGAAAGATTTCCTCCTTCAAATGATCTCTTTTATTAGTAGTTCCCCATCAATATAACAAAATCATTCATTAAGATTCATTTATTTCAAGATAAGTTTCTTATTTTAATTTGTGCAAGCATATATAACTGTAAGCATATATAAGAGAATTATTTTCTGTTTTAACTTTTTTTTCCCTTTATAGTCTTTGATGATGTTGTATTTTTACTTTTGTTCATGTAACAATCTTATGTAACCACTGAGCCATTTGAGACAGGACAATTTCTAATTATACTAGCTAAACCCTTCTAGACTGATGTGACTTGAGAAATACCTCCTTGTTGTCATCACAAGGTTTAGGGTTGGGAATTTTTTTTCATTATCAGCATCCAATGAATCCATAACACAACTTTTTGATACTATTCCCCTTATACTGCTTTTTCCAGATAGCTTTGCAAATCTATAAAATAGCTTCAGCAGAAAAAAAAATCCTTGATGGTGGAATTATTTTCAGGGAGTTGGGCCTTTTTCAGTTTAGTTCTTTTTTCCGAGCTCCTGTGGTTTGAAACCTGGAATATTGCAACTTGGGGTGCTGGAATAATGGTGCCATTGAAAGAGAGATTTTAAGTATTTAGGTTTGGTTACAGTCTTTCTGCAAGAACTTTAGCTAGTCACTTATTTCTTGGGTAACCAACCTATAAAAAGTCTGAAATAAATTCTTAAGTCAGTAATCATATGCTTTAACATTTTTTCTGGAATCTTGCCTTATCTTTTAGAAGATAACTATGAAGAGACAGAAATCAGAAGTGTCCTGTAAAGTAGGATTTCCCCAGGAAATAATTCATCTGCTGAAAATGTCATGACTGCTGATATCAGGTGGAGAAAGAATATAATGAATTCACTGGGAACAATTGGGTCTATATTGCCTAGACTGTCAGGTCAAGATCTCTTATAAGAACTTTGCGTTAATACTTATTTACTTCCAGTGGAGATTCAGGGTAAAGTTCTGGGACCAAATACTACCATCCTTCTTCAGAATTGTCTCTTAATCAAAACTGGCTTGTGTACTTTTTAAAGCACTTTCTAAACATAATTTCTAAACGTCATGATTCTCTGTAAATGTTTTCAGCTTCTTCTCTGAGAGAGTCACCTAACTGAGGCTCCCTTTTCCGGTTGAGACTATGAAACTTCTGTAGTTCCATTGGTTTGTTGCCATGGCATTCTTCATGTCACTGGCTGCAACTAAACTATGATGCATTGATGGAATATTTTAATTCAGACTGTCCATGGTGTAAATGATTGTTTTAGTAAAAGAAGGAATATTATTAAACATAACTTAATACTTCAGAGAGCCATTCTTCAAATAACACTTTAAATATTGTTTTTATATTTTAAAGATTTTTAAAAAGTTGTACATTTTTCTAGGGGGAATGAGATGTCTTTCTAACAAGCCTGAGATATTTATCCATGGGACTTAAAATAATATAAAAAATATTATGATAACATGAACACAAACTTTAAGCCTCTTTTATAAAGCCAGCAATAGAAAAAGTAGTCCTTTTGGAAAAGAAAGCGTAAATCTCAACAAAGCATGGTATTAAATTTGAAAAATAAAATAAATAAAATATTGGTAAAAGCTTCCTGGTGAAATGCATAAACCAAAATTCTTCATATTTGGAAGAATCATTGCTTGTTTTATAACAAGTGGTTATGAAGCTGATGAGTGTACCATTTTAGCAGTAATTGCTAGAGATATCTTATACAGGAACACCTGTAGTTAGAATAATTTCAGTGCAGTTGTTGGTTGTTTCTCTAGAAACTCCGAGCTTGCCATGACTCAGAATCATGAAAGGGCATCTGAATTACATGTATCTCTCTCCACTAAAATACACAGCTACAGCAAAGTTCTCTAAATCTGAACTGAGATAGAATTAACTTTTTAATTTGAACTAAAGAAAGGAAATTGTAACATTGCACTGTAGCTTTTACTTAGGTTGGCAGTGCCTTCCCTCCAGTCAGATATAGACTAACTTCCACTGACCAAAGTGTATTATCTTAGACATGCATTAATGGTGAATTAGGGTATTGCAGTCATCTTTGCGAGCTGATAGGAGCAAATACTGACCAGGAATTCCAGAGGCTCAAGACCTGGACTCATGGATCTTGAACTAAAAGTCTCAGTTCTAAGACATTTAAGCCCTTGTTATGTCTTAATTTATCTATTGTTTGGTTATCTGGTGAGAAAACAAGCTGTACTGCATTAGCCAGTGAGAAGAAATTCAGAGTGGGTTTTTAGAAACAGGTCCACAATACTACCAAAAAATGTGTGTCTTGCATTACCTAAAAATTAGCATTCAAGGGTGGACATTTCAATAAGAAAGATAAAATCTGTGAGGTCTGTTTTATCTTCATGACCAAGTTGGTGAGAATCATATGTACTCCTTGAGGATAGTGAAAGCTGGCCAGTATGTCTGGGGTGAGATGGTGCTGAAGGGGAAATAAAGATTTTTCACTAATTTTTTAGGCCAAGAGGTGGGTTACACAGGACTAATTAGACATCCCTTTTTTTTCCCCCTGTGAACCAAGACCAGATGTAATGATAGTTTTTATCTCTCTGGATCATGAGCTTTTCTCATTTTTCTTTTTAAAAGCTTCCTTTTTGAAATCCCATTGAAATCAGTCCAGTTTCCTTCTTTGACATCTGTGGAAGGTTATTAAGTGCTAATAAAGATTTGAAAAATGTGAATGAGCTAATATGAGACCATCAATGAACTAGTTTGGGCTTATTCAGATACAACGGATGTGAAGGACAGTCCCAGAAACACAGCTGGCAGTTAAAGATTTACAAACATAGTCTGGCCTATTTTTTTGGCAGGAGAAACTACTGGGTTTCTAAACTACAGAACTACTTTTTTGTTTCATACTGTTTGCCAAAACAGTTCTAGGGACATCATATGAGTAAGAAGTGTGAGATTTGTAGTTAGTGATATGTTTTGAAGTGAAAGACACTAGAAATGCATGCTGACAGCAATCAGGTCTACATGTGTTAATGAAGGGAAAGGTTTCTGCTATTCACTCTCTGTCTCAATAACCATCCTCCAGGGCTTTGCAAGAAGCTTTCACTGTTATTTTGTGTTGTACACCTACCAGGCTATTGTCTTGACAGGGCATCTGGTGTCAACCCTAATTCCTTCACCCAGAGGAAATCCTTCTCCACTATTTCCTAGTGGGAGAAAAGGCATCTTAAGCTTTGCCCCACTGAACATAGACAGACTGCACACTTCATGTATCATCTTTCTGTGCCTTTTCCTTTTTGTTTCCCGTTGAGGAGGTTTCATGTTAATTCCTTCAACCCAGGAAAAAGGATTCTTATCATTTTCCCCTTGTTGGCTTTTTCTGATTGATGAAACCAATGCTTTCATCAAAATTTGGTCCAGCTTGTTACCTATGATTACAGTTAATGAGACAGTGTAAATGAAGCAGCAGACTTATGGCAATTTATGTCACCTGTGATTGTGGCCTTTAAACTGTGAATTTGTTAGGCTGTTGGGAACATCCTGATAAGAAAGGTGAGCTCTACACACCGTATTTTTCATAACAGTATTAAATATACTTTTCACTTTTCAGTTTGCAGATGTTTATTTACTCATAGACTCAAATGGAGTTATTTTGGGGATTGCAGGTGAATTACTGTGGATCAGGCTGTTACACAGCGAAAGAAGGGACCCTTTCTAGTGCAGTAACATTGTTGGAGCCCTGAGGCTGTTGACTCAGTTCATGATATATTGTACTGTTAGTGTTTCGGCTCTCTCACAGGGGATTGCTGGTCCTACTTTGAGGTCAGGAGTTAACTACTTGTATTTTAGCAGTGTACTGATATCAATACGGCTCCTATGGAAACCTTACTTGACGTCATTTTCGGATCTTTGCTACTGTAGCTAAGCCTTAGTAAAAGTCAATAAGAACATTAGATTTTTGTCTGTATTATTACTTGCCACTTCCTGCCAGCAATCTACCAATTCATTAGCGGAGAGTTTTGGAAATCTCACTTGATTATTTATGCAGTCAATAGCAAGGCTTGTCTGCATTCATAATTGTTTGATTTTATGGCCTCTTCTTTAAACAAACATTGTCTATGGTAATGCGATGCCCTGATGGATGGGAAAGGTTTTGTCTGTGAATATCATTTAGATAATTAAAAATGACAGATGAAATCGCCTGCTGTCTTGACCTGTACTTTGTTCCCTCAGTGATGCTGAGGAGATGCTGATTGCTGTCAATCAAAACCCATTGGAGGTTTGTAAATTCTGGCTGCTGTGAACTCTGACCTCAAGTGTTGATCTGAAATAGATAATAACCTTGAAATTCTATTAGAATTTAAAAACTGTTCCACCAAAGGGGCATAATATATGTTTTTTCTTAAAAACATGATCACTGAATGTCATTGTTTACTCCACACAATTTATGAGGGAAAAAAAGTGTTATGTTCAACCAAAATTAATAGTACAAATCAGAAGTAAAATCCTACAAAATAAAATCAACCCTTCCTCCTTCTGTTTCAAGGCTGCAAACCATCTTGAGAAAAAATTCATACTGCATAATGGTGTCCAAATAATGTTTGGATTCTGTTTATTGATCCTAAAGCTTATGATGTTGTCCTGACTTAATGATCTGTTCTGGCTGTCTGTCTATCTCATTTTCTCATTTCCTCTATGATTAGTCTTTGAGACACATTTTTATTATTATTTATTTAACAATAGCTCTCTCCTTAAGAACCAGCGGGAAAAACACCAGCTAGAATATTTAAGATGCGGAAAGCCCAGACAGGAATGCACAAAGTTCTGAACGAACAACCGCCTTGAAACCTGGGTCAAGAGATCAGGTGCATAAAGGGCAGTCATCATCAGATTTTTTTTTCATTACCTAGAAACTCCTGGGATAATAACAAGTCATACTGTTTGTTTTGAGATTTGGGGTGGGGTGGGATTTTTTTTTTGTTTGTTTTTCATGAAACAAGAGGGTAAAAGCATTTTGAAATTGTATTTTGATATAATCAGTGTTCTATAATTTTAAATTTACTGGGAATAGTAATTGTCAAACTTTGGGAAATAAAACACTCATGGTTTTACATGCTTGTCCTAATAAGCAAAATCAAGCAAAAATAAAATAAGCACTAAAGCAAATGCTTTAGGCTTTAGTAATTTTTATTTTACAAGAAAAAAACTATAATTAGGATACTCCAGCTAGTTCTTAAGTACATTTTCTTAATGAGGTGTGTGTACTTTCTCGATTTGTTATAATAAGGGAAGCAACTAAACATGATCTATAAAAAGTGGTTGATAAAATTTCTTTCTTTGTGTTTGGAATTTAAAGTGAAATTCCAGTTGGGCTGGTTTAATAAGTAAGATTTTCCCTAACAGTCTTGGCTTAGTGCAGAAAAAGTAATTTAGACATTTTCTCATAGGTAGGGAAAAAAAATCACATCTAAGTCTTGAATTCAGAATGAATTGTAAGGAAATTGCATCTGCAAACCAATTTAGGAACAATTCAAATTTTGTTTTGAGTGATCTTATAATTTCTTCCCTGAACAGAAGCCAGTGAATATATGACCCTTTTAATTTTCTGACTTACTTTCATTTGATAAAAAAGAACAGGTGAAAGTCAGTGTCTGTGTGAGTGGGACCAAATATTTCAGCTCAGCTGGCATAGGTGTGTTTTGCGAGATTTTTGCAGGTTATTAATAAGGCTTTCTAGGAGTTGCTGACACTTCTGTGGTAGTCCTAGTCCTTTTTTAATGGCTGTGAGGCATACCAAGCTAGGAAAAGGGTTTGCTATCTGGACAATGTGAACAATAGAAGCCTTGGGAGCTTCTTTTGCGACTGTCATTATCTGAAGCTTGGACAGTTTTGCTTTAAGTAGTTTAAATTGCTATTGTTTAAATATGTTTATAGTTTTCCTTGTTAGAAGTCTTAGTAGTATTATCGGATTAGTTGAAAATAAATTAGGAAAAACATGGAGAAGGTAAAACTGAGTGAATGGAAAATAGTTTATTTCAAAAACTCTCAAGCACTGTTGTACCCTGAATTTAGATACATTGGAACTTAGGTTTGGATTTATTAGCATACTCATAGAAGAGATATCTCTTTGGAAGTAAGTTTATTTTACCAGTTGGATCCTGGCTGTAATTTACAGTATCTTCTTGTCTATAAACACGCCTGGGGTTTAAATAAGTGCTGATTTTGTAAGATTTGTAGTAAATGTGTAGTGGAGTAAATCTGTAAAATATTACAAGTAATTTGCCACAGAATGTATCCCATCCATTTTTTGCAAATGTGATTTTATTGCTAAAGTGTCGTGCCTAGACAGGGCAAGAAAATGTTGGCTGTTGATTTTGAGGAGATTAAGGTGGTCTAAAATTACTGAATCTGATTTAAAGTGCATAGACTGAGCATCTATGAGCATAAATTGATATTTCTTTTAATTCAAAAGGGCTCCTGAGGTTATTTTGCTACAATATGAAAATGAATTGTGACAATACGGGCCTGATTACAAGCATCCCAGGCTGTCCCACTGTGACAATTAGCTCCCAGTTGTTAAACCATTTGTTTATTAGAACATTAAGAGCTGATGTTGTCTTGACTTGCAACTGGAAATGGATTGCTACCAAGGTTGGTTATGAACACAAAGGACTCTCAATAAAGTGTTTATTGGACAAGAATAACCACACATTTCAAACTAATTTAATTGAGTCACCTCTATTATACTCCAAGAGAGTTATTAAAAAGACATCTGTAACAGGTGGTTCACTTAGTCTAATAGAAATTTGTTTTGAATGTTCATAAAACTTTAAGCTCTTCTCCAGGGACCATAAAGCAGTAGGCAACATAGTAAAATGTTCCAGGAATTAAAAAGGTGCTTGTTAACTCTCCATGACTTTTAGTACATGCACAGGTTAAATTGTACTCTGTTCCACTGAGAAACACACAGAGGTGTTCTGTGCATAGGTGTCCATATCCATATTTTTGGTTAGGAATCTGGAGCTAGAATTTGTTTGGGATGTTTTTTAAATATAAAATATTCCCTGGAAACCCTGATCACATAGACATTTCTCCTGAAAACTGTGAAAACACACTAGTTTCTACAAAAGAATGTTTTGCCAGGTAACAAGTATCAGTCTCAAGGTGGAAATTCTTCCCAGAACAAAAAAAATACTCCCTTTTTCTGGACTTTGGGATGTGCTTCTGCTTCAAAACACAGTTGACTGTTGTCTGAGAAGCACTGCATTCCCCTTAGGTTTTATAGCACGAGATGTAGGAGGCTGAGATTCTTGAAGTGTGCAAAGCCCAGCAAAAAGAGCACACATAAGCACTAGTCAGTCATGCATTTGGAAGGGGGAAGCCTGCCTCAGTAAATACTAAAAGGACCTATCATCCTCCATCCAGTACTCACTACTGGAAAAACAGACAAAATTGTCACACGGACCACCAAGAACACATCTGCGTGAGCCCTTCCAGCCCTTGCTTTTTAGCCCAATCACAACTCTGGAACAGCAATCCTGTGTCAGTGGACTCTTTGTAAATAGAGAGGGGGATGTGAAGAGGGGTTTTTAAACAAGACAGCAGAAAATTTGCACAAAATCCATAATTTCCCTCTATGGAATGAATCTAGAGGTGGTCAGACAGTTCAGAATGTGGATCGCGGAAGATTAAGCAGAAAGGTGAGTGTGGTTTTTCATCTTTCTGTCTATGAAAAAGAGAAAGGTGAGGGTTTTATTTGCTTTCTTAAAATTTTCAGCAGAGAGATGTCCTTTAAAAAACATTTGCATAATGAGAAAGCTACCCTTATTTTCTGAAGGGTTTCTAAAGGTATTTTGGATGCGTCTTGCTCTACATGCTAAATGCCTTCATAGCTATTCAAAACTTGCAACACCATTGCCACCAACAAAATCAAAGGTCTTGGAACACCCTCGCCTGTGAAAAGACAGCAATAGCTCATTGGTCATGCATATGGTGGAGAAGATCTGTGCCCTATATATAGAGCTACAGCACACTTCTTAGTAGCTTCTTAGTTCTTGCTTGCTTTGTAGTGGCTTCGAGTGTCAAACACTGTTATACAAGAGTGAGTGGTAAAAGGAGACAGCATTTTTGTTATAATATACAAGAGCAGTAGTTAGCAAAAGGAAATAAAAATTAAGTGCAAATACAATAAAGAGGTAAACAAGCCAGACTATCAGGTAGAATGAGCAATGACTGAAGGGCTGATAAAAGAATCTAGAGCATATTGAATTTGATAAGCAGACATACAAGCAACAGCAAAAAAAAAATATACAGAATGTACTTCAGGAATGGAAAGTTTGCATTTTGAGTTTGGAGTTCTCCTCTTTGAAGGAAATATTTTTTTTTGTTGAGCTTGGGAATTATCTATAAGAAGGTCCTAATTCACCACATTAATTGAAATCAGACTGACAAAAAATTTGTCATCCATTCATTTCCATATCTCTTCTAAATCATCTGAAATTCAGACAGGAGAGTGTACAAGTGTAGTCCCACTTTCAGCTATTGGTTGCATTATAATCTAATTTTATTTTACTCAATCTGTCTTTTTCCATAAAGAGTTCTGTTGGATTGTTTCCTCTCTAAACTGGATAAATCAGATCTGGTTAATTTTATTTGAGTAGTTATGAATATATACTTTTTGCATTGCTCCCAAAGTGTCTGTATATACCTGTGATTTAATAGGTAAAAGAGATAGGATTATATTTGTTATCCCACTTTGTTGATGAACTGCTAATATCTAATAAGGTTTCAACGACACAGTAAAAACTAATTTAAAAGTTATTATTTTGATAATTTTCTTAAACAATTATGTTGCTAAATTATAGATTGAGAAACAAAATGTCAACAAGTTTAGAAAGTACTTTACTTAGAACTGCAGTTTTGGAAGTAAATAGGCTTTGTAATGGGAAGGGATGGTGGCTGAAAAAACAAGATCATCTTTGCACTTAAAAGCAGCACTAATGTGGATGTAAAGAGATCTGAAATTTTATGAAGCTAGAAATGCTTGTGCACGTGTGCCATTACCATCTTTGCTGCTTAATGATGAATGCCTCAAAAGAATAGGTAAATAATATTTCAGCGTGTATTTGAAAAATGCTTACTTTGTCCATGGGTTTTGTAATTAAAAAAGAAAGTAAGCATGTACTAAAGGTGTTCCCAAATAAGTTTGTTTAGAAGCATTCAAAACTGTATGTGAAAGTTGCAGCGATTAAAAACATAAATAGATGGATATGACTTATTGTATTACTTGTACAGGCTTTTTTCTTCTTCTTGAATTCCTTGAGTAGATAGTAAAAATTGTTGAAATTGTTGTTCCTGTCATGATTTACAAACACACAGTGTGCTAGGCACTGTACATAAAAACTTAAATACACTATCTCTTTGGAGGAACTGAATTCATTTTATTCTAAATGACGAATTAATAGCTTACAGTACCTGAGTTATAAGCATTGCTGGTTGATTCTAAGCTGGTGTATTATGAATTTATTTCACAATTTAGGTCCTGGAAAATACAGCAACACAATGCACCACTGATACAAGAACGATAGATTTAGAAAATGTTTAGTGGGAGTATTCCACCTGGACCAGTAGGAACACCTGCTTCTATTATTCAATCACTGATAAAATGGTAAATAGCTTATGTCAGTCATGCAGCTTGCATAAAGCTACATAGTTTGCCTGTAGGTTTGGGCTTTTTTCTTCTTTTTTTTTTTTTTTTTTTTTTACTTCTATGTGTTTTGTATTCAATTCCTTTGTTAACTGACACCTTAGAATTATAGTATCATAAATGGACACTGACACTATTTTTATCTTTGTTCATGTTATCTCTCTTGCAAATGCAGCTCTGCATGTCATACTTGGAAAAGAAAAAGGATGTTAACGCTATAAACTATAAACTGTTGCTTTTAAAAATAGTAGGGTAGAACCCATGTGGTCTATTTGGTCCCAGTTGTTTTTTTTAAATAATAAGCTGGTTGTTCTTCCCCTCAAATCTGTAAGAATAGGAACTTTGAGGTTTGCATCCTCCTGCATACTTCTTGCTCCCGATTTCATAAACTGTTATGCAAACAGGAGAAATAATATAGCTACAATTTTATTTAAATGATATGATGTAATGCAATCATATTAATTTCAATGTCCTACACAAAATAATATTCATCTGGGGAAAGATGACTTCATCTGCACTTGGAAGATAGATTTTTCAGTGATAGATTTTAGATTAGACAGTTGTAAAGATTAGAGCTTCTAAAAAATTTGAACACTTTCCAGAAAACAATTTGTTCCTGGGTTTTGTAGGTATTTCCTGGGCCCATTGTAATACTGCTCTCTCAGAATGGCAAGGGTATTTCATTTCAGCTGAGTGGTATTAAATAATTAAATAATCCCTAGGTGATATTAGATAATCTCCATGATGGCAGGCTGCCATCATGTGTGTGCCATGGAGTCCAGCCTCGTGATATCCTATTGTACTACATTTTTTGAAGGAAACAGTGGAAACAGCACTTCTGATCGAACTCTGAATCAATTGCTTCCAAAATCAGCTTGTAATAGGTAGGTAGTAAATACCAACTGCTCCCTGTACTTAGAAGACCTAAATATTTTTTTGTTATAGAATTAGTTTCTCTTTTATTTGAATTTTAACAGCTTTTAACATTAAAGTTGTTTGAAAGAGGGATGGAATATTCTGCATTACTAAAACTCCATGGATGAAGAAGTATTATGCTTTTTTCTACTTAAGTTTCATTCACTTTGTAGAAAATATATATCTTTGAAAGAAAAAATTGTCCATTGCCTTGTATTACCTGTGCTACTGGCACATATGTCAGGCTGTCAAAATAATGATTGACCAAATATTTAAATTTTGAGTCGAACTGTCAGAGAGATGTACTCAAATGTCATCAGGTATTTGTCACTATTGTCTTCCAGAACAATTCAAAATATTATCAGTGCTCATTCTAATAAAAGACAAAGGTTGTAACACTGTTAAAGCCACAGCAGTAACTGAACATGCTGCAGTGGGAGCACTCAAAGCAGACAGTGTGGCTGAGGGAGAAAGAGGAGTGCCAGCAGCAATAGACCATAACCAACAGCTTTCCATTTCCTCTTGCTTAGAGCACCTGCTATCTCGTGTTTTCAGCAATATAGTTAGTCTTTCAACCTGTGTTCCTGAGTTCAAGTGTCAGGTTTTTCAACCCCAAATTTTACTTGCATGTTGTAGCATGAAGCTGAATTGTCTTTTTTTTCCTTACTAAAAAAGGCCGGCAACCTTAAAAGCTACTATTAAAAAATAGTAACTGAGTTAGAAACGTCACTTATCAGAAGCTGAAGCAATATTGGATTTATGGCTTTCTGTACAACCTTAATTTGTTTGTCTTGGATTTATGTTTTATGACAAAGTCTTCAACCTCATGAAGACACTGCTTTCTACTCAAGTTCTCTGCATTATTCAATATGCACAAAAAACAAGGTCCTGAAGAGGAGTCATGGCTGTGTAAAGATAACACAGGGGATTTTTCTGTCATTATTATTTTCTCTAGTATTGGAATTACATAGAGGAAAAAATCATGGAGTTTCAGGAAGAAAAAGATTGGTCTCATGAATGACAGGTTTCTCAGTCTACTAAAGACCTTAGTTTGATCAACATTTCTTCCAGATTTTCATACAATACTGAGTAATTTAAACTAAAATATTGGCAAGGAGGCCACTAATTGTACATTCTTGAAACCCTTGACAACAGTTCAAATTCACAGAAGCAGATACGGAAAAGATCAGAGTGCACACAGCTGCCCTGCATTAGAGTTCGTCCTGGGAAGTACCAGTAGTGGACACCGCACTCAGCTCTCAAGACCAGACATTTAGAAGTCATGCAGTTCTGTGTTCCAGTGCTACCTATTAACTGTTTGACCTCTGGGAAGTCTCTTTGTCTTGATTTCCCCACCTGTAAAATGGAGATAATAACACTTTCATCTCATAGTGAAGATAAATTTATTAATGTTTACGAGGCATGAAGATTCTGTGGTGATGAGCACTCTAGAAACACCATGAGGAAATAAACAATTCTGCATTCACTGCAGGCATTTGATGGTGTGCTGTAAATAAAACACAGGCCAGTAATAGAATGTTAAGGATAAAAATATTGAAGAGCTGCCTCTTTCTCTGAGCAGTATTTATCTTAGACTTCAAGCAAGGCAGGGGGCTGCTGTGGAAAAATTATTATATGATCCTGTAATTAAAATTTGTGTCATTTTGATTATGCATGTGGTGAGAACAAGGGTCAACTTTTCCCAAGCAATGTTAATCCTGGCATTTTATAGCTTATGGGGACTTGAATTTCTCACTTATATAAGAGTCTTTAATTCTTTTGTTGACTCTAGTGACTCTCATTACATACAGGAGGGTAAGAAACAGACTAGCTATATGCCTTACAATTGTTACTATGGTCAGTGCTTGGTAAGGAAGAACTTCATCTGAATCTGAATGTAGCTAGAGATCAGCTATACCATAGAGGTATACACAGGGAAGATCAGCTATTGTATTTTTGGCATTGTTTTTAAACCTCTTTAGACTCAGTTTCTTACAGTCCATATGAAAGCCATCAAACCAACACTCTGAAATTTTTCTTCCCAGCATTTTCTAGCAGTTACATTCCACCCTTCTCCCTTTAAATCAATACCAGACTATATTTAATCCTCTCAAACCATAGCTCCTTCCCTGCATTTGCTGCAGCCTTGTTTTCAGAGGCTCATTGGAAATCAGTTCAATCTGAAATCAGGGAGGGTTGTGTCATAGTTCACTTGGTCCCAGCTCCAAATGTCACTTAGTGATCACTTTTACCATCCCAGTGGTGGGAAATGAAATATATAGAGAATCACCTCACTTCCATGTGCTTGTAGAGATGAGATAGGCAAAGAAAAATTGCTGTCAGTGTTTCCTGCCTGCCCCTGGCAGAGATTTTCACCTCAAAATGTAATTGCAATCAACTACAGCTTTAGTTTTTCTAAAAAAACATTTAATTCAGGGAGTTTAGGTCAGTGGTATATTTGCATTATATTCTGTGTCTGTAATGATTATCAGCATACAAAAAGTTACATCCTCTAGTCCTGGAAAATAGTGGCTGATATGCAACACTTACATGTCCCTCTGGTTATTAAGCATTTAGTTGAGGAGGAAGAATGGCTTAGTCTTTGTTCAATAATGGCTGCCAGAATCACATGTGAATGAACCCCCCATACAGGATAAAACAAACTGTGGAAAAACTCATTTCAGGTCCTTTCAATGAAAAATTATTTGGTATACATTGGCACAACTTCCAAAAAAACTGTCTCAATTGGAACAACTGTATTTTGTCATGCTCTTATTAATCTCTGTCAGTGTTTCATAATTTTAGTTATGATATTAAACTACTGAAACAGTTGGAGTGAATAGGAGATTTCTGAGGTAATACCTAGTAAAAACTGTAGTTCTGTCTGAAGTCCTGAGAATTAGATGTCAGTCATTTTGATGATGCTTTTAATACTTTTTCTTGCTAAAGGCTATTATGTTATGATGGAGCAGGGATGCCTTGTTAAATACTCTCCTGAAAGAATAGTTACAAAACCCCTTCTAGAACTTACCACTAGTTGTCATAACCATCCTTATGTAAGCCTAGTAGAAGTGATATGTAGTATGGATACAGGTGAGAGAACACTTCTCTTTCTTATTACTGTAGAGGCTATCAGCAGAAATGTGGCTGTAGTTAGGTGCTAAGGAAAACTGAGGTTCTAGGTTTCCAACATAACAAGTGCATATTAACTAATTCTGTAATTACTTATGGATATATAGCGTTACATACCATATTTGGAGTAACCTGAAAGAGTCAAACTTGAATTTTAGTCTTTTCTTTGGGGTAATTTTTTCAATTCAGCACAATCTACAACTTAAATTGCATACACACTTATTCTGGTATTCTCTGAGTGGAACTCAACACTCTGCTACTTTTGGAGTTAATGGCAAAGACTAAAGCATCTTCTAAAAGCAATCACAGAAACAAAGAGGTGTTTTGTGGTGAGACTGGGCATCTGTTTGGAGGTTCAAGAGTTTCTGTTGCTGGCACTAAGTTCCTTAAATTGCTTTTAATAGCTGATTAGATGGTATTTTGGCTGCATTGGTTGCTGTCTTCAGAAGCCAGAATACTGAAGCCAGAACAATTAGAGTGTGAACAACAACTTTATCCCAAATCCTAAGCACATGTTTAGTCCTGAAAGATATGCTGAGGATCAAACACCTTAGGATAAAATCTCTTTATATCTTAATCAGTGTTCCCAGTTCAGCTGTCTGCCTGTTAATTGCTGCATACTTTTTATATTGTCTGACCAAAAGGCTACCATGTGCTTCTTTGACAGTCTCAACTTATAGACCAAAATCGGGATGATTTGAAAATCTCGTATATATAGGACTAATTTTATTATATAAGTCAGACACGCCTGTATTCTCTGGCAAGCCATAAGCAATGAAAGTAGTCTCCAAAATGTATCCCTTTGATAAGAACATCATGTGCTTTACAGTTTTATGAGCTGTGCTTTACCCTTGGCCTCTGGAATGCATGTGAAATGCTCCAGGAAGAATATCCAGACTGATGTACGTGTTCTTCTTAGTGGCTTGTAACTCTTGTGAAATGACACCATCCCATAGCCTCAGCTGTGGAAGCCTCTAAATTGCAAGCAAAGGGTACCCACTGAAAAACGTCCTAAAACCAAACTTATATAACTTGACACTAACTGCATCTGTGGTTTCTCATTTCTGTCAACTCCTCTCTGATATTTAGAAGTCTATTTGAAATCAGATGGGACTCCAGCCTCAAAGTCCAGATCATCAGTTAAAGAGCACATTTGAATCCTCTGTTTTATCCTCTGCCAAGATCATTTCAATTTCCCTGAGGCATGCATCAAATGCAGTTATCTAAGTAATGGGAGATGAGATCATGTCATTCCTGATCTCAGGTTTCTAGACAACGCCCACACTCAGGGACAGCAAAAGCTCTCTATACTGAAACCTTCAGCCAAATATTTACACAGAATGTTTACATACGCATGGGAGCTTTGACGCTGTACGGGTATTCTCCTATCCAGGGAATCACCTTGTTTTTATAAGCTGACACTATTTACATGACTCTCAAGTCAGCTCAAATTCCTGATACTTCAATGTTTGCTTGAAACATTTCACAAAGGGTTGTGATTCCCCCCCTCTTTACATTACTTCACTTACTACTCTGACACTATGCACAGAGAGAGTTTACACACAGAGAAATCATTACCTTCGCCTCTGTAAATTTCTTGGATCAGGCTGTCTATTCGTCAAATGCTGCAGTGACAGTTGTCACTGAGTTACCAATAACCTGATGTTCTCAGGTGGCTGGAGGAGTGCATTGGTCCTCTGTGTACTCAGCTGAGCTTAGGTGAGCATACTCTTCCACAAATGTACTATCTAAATAATTGGAACACCTAGAGACTCAAAAACACAGCTGAATAATCCTACCCTGTCAGAGGTAAGTCATGGGGATTTATTTGGCAATGGCTCTTAATAAGTCCATATAAGCTGAAATCCAAGTGTACCCATCATTCTTGGTAGCATATTTAATCTTTAACCTGTTTTCTAATGCAAAGTCACCTCTATGCTCATCTGTCCTGAAAGAATCTCCCCAAATGAGTAGCTTAATCTCATATATTTCTTCATTCAGTTATTCAGATTTGTACTCTGGAAGTCAGTTTTTAATACATGTGTTCTTACAAAATAGAACCTTTAGGATAAAATACCTTGTAGCTCTTATGCAGGACTGAAGGACTTTGTTTTGTGATGGATGGCCATATTCACTTAGTATTTGGAGGGTCTTATCATACCAGATGAGACTTTCCATTTCCTCAGCCCTTTGTCATTCACAAAGCTCAATTGCCCAGAGCTTTTCTTCTTATATTTTGTGGCAAGGTATGTAATTCACCACAGGTCTTGAGTAGACTTGAATCTCTGCTTGTGTAGATTGGTTTAATCATAAAATAAGTTGACATTTGTGCAACTGAAAAGTAGCCTTTTGTAGGAAGAAGTAACCTTCTTGTAGGCAGGTTTCCAGCTTTTGTAAGTCTTTTTTGTTCACCATACTGCTTTTGGGATTTGGGATTTTTTTGTCTGCATTCACATCCTGGTAAAATAATCAGCTGATGTTAATTCTAAGGCACTGGGAGCTGTGTTCTCCCAACATGCATCTTCTTCCTGGAGCCTTACGAGCCTTCCAGCATAGTGCTGCTCTTCTCAGACCTCTCAGCTGAGCACATATCCACTGACTAAGGCTTATTCTTGAAATGATGGTTTATCACTCAGAGTTGACATAGCTCTCTGAAACTTTCCTGCACTTTAAATGTTGCCTTTTTAGGTTCTGCAGCTCTGGACAAACAGCAAACATAAAAAATTTTATTTGGCTCGTCCTGACTTTGTGCATCCTTAAACACTGGAGTGTCTCAGCTATCTTTGATGCTCAGCAATTTCTCTTGTATGACACTTAGCCCTGAATTTCTTCCTTTTTTTCTCCAACATATCTAAGAGTGACCTTTACCCAGCACTGTGATGGTGACATAATATGAGAGTGACATAATATTGGAGGTGCTTTGGCTTGGATTTTTTGTCCCCATCCAGACATCTTGGCCTTCAGAAGTACCTAGAAAATATTAGGAGCTGGTAGGCCACCTGAATGTGGTTCCACAGGCTAAACCTAACTGTGAAAGCCAAAGATCTGATTTAACTGTTGTGGAGAAAATGAAGGCACAATGTTGAAAGTGTGAAGACAAAGAAACATTTCAAAATTATGCAGATTATAAAGAAAAGTGATTTGTACTGATTCCATGTCAAAATAGTATAAGCTACAGAAGAACTGGTTATTCCTCCAAAGGAAACTTATCTGTACATGTTTTTTAAAAGGGTACAGAAAATTTTTTAAAAATTTGAACAAGAGGGAAAAAGTAGAGGAAACGACAGTAGACCAATGAGAAAGAACCTGTGAATTAGTAATTAGTGTAAAAGTACCTTAAAATTTTCAGTGCTCATTGCCCTTCTCAGTGAGTAAAATAAATCATGCAGATGAATAAAAATTCAAAGGCTCTTACAAGGTTACATTATTGAGATTTCTTTCCAGCTCTTCACAAGAAGAGTGTAAGATTTCTAATACGCAATACTTAACTGATTGAGTAGTTTGAGAAGTATTGTACTCTGTCAGACAGTAAGAGCAACCTCTCTAGTGGTACGGAAGAATGAAATATTAGAGCTGATCTCTGGCTTAGCTTGAAATGCTGAGCGCACCATTCAAAAAGGACGTTTGACTGTGATACGAGTCTGTTTCAAGGCCTCATGGAAACGGGGTGTGCAGGGGGTGGAAAAATGTAGCACCTTGAAGGGCACCAAAAGATGAAGCCACATCCTTCTGCACCCTGTAGATCTTAGTGAGATGTAAGATACCCCACTTCTAGAAAAAACAAAACAAAATAGGTCAGAAAATATCAAATAGTTTAAAGTGCTTTGTTATGTATTTCATATGTTAATTGACTGGAGAATAGATGAAGCTGTGAGGTGCAAGTCCCTTTTTTTTCTTCTGTTTCAGCCAACATCCATAGAGAGAGACAAAGATTTTAAGAAAGGCAATAACATGTTCATGCATGTAATCAAATTCTATAGCCCATTAATGCTTATATTTGTTTCAAAAGATAATAATACATTTCTGAGAACTATTTTCTGTTGCTAAAATGTAACAATGTGACCAAACATGTGAGTTTCCTATCTGTACTTTCTATGTATCAGTTTGCAGTGCAGCCCTTTTAAAGATTACAGAAATAACTTTCTTTTAGAACTGTGATGTTGCATTGCTTGTGTGCACATGGATATATTCTTTATTAATTGCTTCTGACTGACTCCATGAGGGAACACTTTTATTCTAGAACAAGACTGAGTGAAACCCATCCTTCAAACCTTACAGGAATCAAATGCCCTTGATGAGAAATAACAGTGCCCAAGTATGCAATTAATTGGGAACAGCTGCTGAGCCATGGAGGGATGAACAAAGTCTGAAAGGTCCAGAAACTCTGATTAAAACTGTATGGAGGGACCCAAAATTAAGCTGTTTACATCTTCAGGCTTGAGAGCACAGGCCATTTAATTGAAAGAAGCCTACCAGTCATACCTCATGTGGCCAAGGAAGGGCTAAACCACTTCAACTCCCCCAAACATATTCCCAAAGGAACTGGAACAAGAGATTGCCTCACACAGGAGAAACCCAAAAGAGATTAGTATACACCTATGTTCTTCAGTGATTAGGAATTCAAAATGCAGTGATACCTTACACTGCATGGCCAACATCATGAAAACAGAGTTCTTAGCAGGAGTATTCTTAATTTCACTTTAATTTTAATCAAGAGTACTATACATGATGCTAATACAGGGAGTTCTTAGTCATTAGGTAGAGACTAATTTAATTTTTTATTTCTTGCTACTGCCTCAGTTTTTCTGTCAGTTTAATAGAGATTTTTTTCCTTTTAACTATCTGTGGCCAAAAATGACAAAACACTTTCTTCTTCACTAGTGGTTTGTGTGATACCAGGAAGGATTCAAGGGCATTTTTGTAAATAAGAAAGTGATTGTTTCTGTCTCTTGTACATGGCACAAAGAGGCTGCTTCTGTTAAAGATTGGATACAGTTTTATGGCTCTGTGTAGTATAATCTTTTGCAATTACCTCAGTGTGTTTCAGAAAAATAACTCTAAATATGGCCATATAGGTTTTCATGGCTGTTTCTCATTTATCTTTTTGAAACTTTAAGTTAAATAGAAGTTTTTCAACATAACTAAAACACAGAATATGTGGGTCAAGGTATTACCTGTCTCAGTTCTGTATCAACAGTAATCATATGTATTTTACTTTTGGAAATAATTTCTTCATTCTACTGAAAATAGACCAAAGTGCTACCAGCCTTTGCCTCCTTTCCTTTTCTCCCATCCCAGTCTTGGGATTTGCAGTGGTAATAGGAGAAAAAGCTGTGACAATGTACTCACAGTTCCTGCCTGATTCATAAAATTAAGCTTATGCCTAACTCTTCAGCATGTGTGATGTCACACCAATTCGTGCTTAGAAAACTGCATCAGGATTCATGAATTTGGATTGGGTCTTTGGCTTTGTGTCAGACTTGTATTTCCTGAACAAATCATTCAGTCTGGCTGCATCAGTTTCCCAGTGTATTTCCATTTAATATATGTACTTGGTGAAGGTGAACAGCTTCTGTGATGTGCATAAGTGAATGGTTGCTATCACTTTGAATCTGGTAAAAAAAAAAGTCTGACCAAGGTTAGAAAATCCAGTGATTGAACCACTGATGGTAAAACTGTAAGCCAGAGCTCCTCCTTAACACACACCTCTGGATCTGCCAGAGGGTGAAATTTTGTAGAGAAAAGCCAGTAGGAGGCTTCCAAATGAAAACAGCTAAAAGTGAAGGTTAATTTTGGAAATTGGAACTCAGTAGTTATCCATAAATCTAGAATAAAAATGGGCTAACAGGAGCATCAGTGAGTGCTAAGCATCTCTTCCTAGCTAATGGGAACAGTGATCTGCCAGATCTTTTAGGTCCTGGCAAAGTTCCTAATACCTGTATGTGTCATTGAAGGCTGCTCATGAGAAACTCGTCAGTGCTGCATATTATTTTGTTTTGATTTCTGAAATAACTTGTTTGCTTACCTTCTTGCAATGAAAATAGTTCCACAAAGTAAATGGAAGCATTACCTCTGACTGCAGCAGGACCCACATTTCACCATTTGTTATAAGGTGGTTTCCTTTTTCATTTGGTTGGGTTTTTTGTTTGGTTTCAGATTTGTGGTTTTTTAAGTGCTGAAGACAAAATGTTCTTTGTTGTGGCACTCATTTGATTATTAAGCTTTAAGTGAAATCTGTGTAGCTTAAGAAGTTATTATAAAATAATGGAATTATGGCATGTTTCATGGGATATCAGTTTGTTATGAGACTTCACAGATTAGATTCAAATTGGCTGTCACAAAAAAGGTTGCTCTATACATGTTTCTATGTATGTATTTTTAAAATATACGTACTCTTAGAGAAATAATTTAATCACTTTAAAGCTAAGAATATCATAAGCTTTTATCTACTTTTAAGCATCTGTACATATGTGAGGTGGAAAGCCTATGGTCTCTCCCTCTTATACAGTAAGTTTCTGGATGTACTCTTTTATCCTCTATAAAAGTTTTTTATTTATTAACATTATTACTTGCTGTATATTACAACTGAAAAATTATGATAAAGAAACTTCATCTGGAGCTTCTCAGAACCAGAGACTATACTGGTACTTTGGGCTTTAAAAGTGCCAAATACATAAATACATTTCAGTGTGAACTTCTGTAAGATAAGGAACTCATGTTTAAAATGTTCATATTTATCAACGTTATCAGAAAAACATGACTTGATGGGAATATTCCAACATATTTGTTTTCTTGCTATTAAACTAAACTGACATTCTGAAAGGACATTCTTAAAGCAACTTCTTTAGATGCAGCTAAGTTGTATTTATAATTAGTTCCTAATTTAGCTATGCAAGCAGAAGGAGGAGGGCTGCTTATGTTTTGCCAGATATGTGTTTTTTCCCTTTTAAATGTAATTATAGGAGGGCTTTTGCATTTAGGCCATCTTACCAGACATCCTCTCCTCAGCTACCAGTGTGTAGTTATTGCATTTATGCATTCAACTTCTTAGTCAAGTGATGCTATTTTTTTTCTGCTGCTGCCTGACAGCCACTAATAATAACACATGAGGACAGTCAGACAAAATGAAGACAAATGCTGCTTGTCGCAGCAGAATCATAATGTCTCCAGACTCAGTAAAGACAGTCTAACTGTATGTGGATGCTCCTTATAGCTTATTTAGGCCTGTGGTTTTTCCCTGTGGTTTTTTTTTTTTTCTTCCTTCTTTTCCAAAAGCACAAACATTGTGCAGAAATACATTAAGGCAACATATGGGCCTGTTAGTTAGCCAAAACAATGTGGAGCCATGGAGAATAGAGATTGCAATGCACAGATGGATATTATAAAAAATTAATGAGTGGCATAACAGATCTAAAAGGTAAATTTTAGTCATAATTCAAGAGGGAAGCATAGAAAATGGTTAATAATAGGGATTTCCAAGATTTTCAAATCACCTGATATGAAGCATTACAAATATTGTACAGATGTGTTTATTCCATTATTTGAAAATCATGTTTCATCACAGTAATAATTACGTCTATCTAGATATATGCCATCAGAAGTAGATTGCTGATAAACAATAGCACTTTTCTTCTACTTGATGTAAACTCTGCAGTATTAAATATCCATATTATTTCCAGTTCAATATTAGAAAATGTCAGTCATTGTGACAAGTCTGGCAAGAGCAGTGCATTCAACAGCCCTCTGTGTAGTGAAGTGCTGGTTTAAATAATCGCACTTCCATGTTACATTACTTTGTGGGTAAAATCAGATTCTATACAGAAAATGAGCAAATAGTTCTTCTCTCCTATAAATTCACTTCTTCATAAAAAACTGAGCAGCTCACTGAAACAGAAGGGAATTGCTTTTGCAATGGGCAACATGCAGTGCTTACCCACAACTAAAATCTGATCTGATTTTGCTTGAATGTAATTGAGGGCAGGCTTTGGTATTTAAAATAACATTTATATTATCTCTGGAACAGGGGGATGTTTCTAGCTTTTATTGTGTTCTTTAGTAAAAGGATTATATGCTATGGATTTTTTAAAAATCATACCTTTTTTTCCCTTTTTTCTTTCTTTTTCCTCTTCTGCACTCTTGATTATCCTAGATGTGCTTTGAAAAGCTAATGCATTGGGAGTCCATTTTCTTCTGTATTAAAAAAAAGCTTGCAAATTTAACAGGGACACTTTCTCGAACATCCTAAACAGCTACACATTGATACTGATATATCCTTGAACTCCTACTCTGGCTGATCTCACTGTAAAATTACAGCAGTTGCTAGTTTTGTGAGGGCTAACAATGGGAATACTAGTATGGAGAGAAAATCCAGAATGGCCGGGGCATTATGAGCATGATGTGATTCTGCAGCAAGTGACAGTAATCATCAAGAACTGTGAGGGAGGGAGAGGAATATGCCTAAAGTAAATGTCCATTTATTTATTTGTTTTTTGAAGTCTTACTGATTGCCTAAAATTACAGAAAATGAAGAGAACAGTTGGACAGGAAAGGTATCCCATTCAAAGCTGCTATTTTAGATTTTTTTTTTAGAGTTTTTATTCTCTCAGTATTACTTTGGCTAGAGAGGCCAAATGTGCAGAGCTAGTCCATCAAAAGATGATTTTCACAAGTTATGGTTCTGTATAGCTGGGTACATGAGGCTTGAAATCATTGATCTTTCAAAATTTTTGTTTCCTCAGTACTACGCCAGAAAGGAAAAAAAGAAAAAGCTGAGAGGAAAAGGAATGTTGTATGATTGCAAATTTATATTTCTTTATCATTACAGAAATTCTGCAAAGATAAGAACTGTACTAATTGGAATACTTCACCCATATTCAACTGTTTTATCAATGGTCCAGAATTTTAAGAGAACTGTCCCTAAAATTTCCTGAGTAGGCCATCTTTCTATGATCTCAGGTAGAAATGTTTATTGGAAAAATCACTTCTCTTTAGAGTTCAGTGAAACATACAACTTTTACATCTGCTTGATATAAAAGCCATCTTATAGTTTTTATTAAAACCTCAGTAATAGGGGACACTTTCAAATAAGGATTTGATGTAATGATGCTGGATAACACGGTGGGTGCTTGGGAAAAGCTGTTTTGCATGGAGTGTAGCAAATGAAACTATAAAAGGATAAACTATATATGGTTAATTTTGATATATTGAAACTGCTGTGATTTGTGAAACAGAAACTGACCATGAGTATGAGTGTATGAAGTAACAGAGAGTGAAAAGGCAAGATAGTGCCTGTAAAAGTATCTTCTACTCAATTTAGTGAGAAAAGCTTAAGAGAGAGTAAGTAGCAATAATCATGGCATTAGAAGGTACTGGCCCCGAAGATGTCTAATTTTAATACAAGTTTTGAATAAATAGATGTTAGATGCTCTGTGCAGGGTGGTAAAAGAAGGGATTTCTAGCTTTTATTGTGTTCTTTAGTAAAAGGATTATATGCTATGGATTTTTTTTAAAAATCATACCTTTTTTTTTTTTTTTTTTTTTTTTTTTTCCTCTTCTGCACTCTTGATTATCCTAGATGTGCTTTGAAAAGCTAATGCATTGGGAGTCCATTTTCTTCTGTATTAAAAAAAAAAAGCTTGCAAATTTAACAGAGACCTTTCTCGAACATACTAAACAGCTACACATTGATACTGATATATCCTTGAACTCCTACTCTGGCTGATCTCACTGTAAAATTACAGCAGTTGCTAGTTTTGTGAGGGCTAACAATGGGAATACTAGTATGGAGAAAAAATCCAGAATGGCCGGGGCATTATGAGCATGATGTGATTCTGCAGCAAGTGACAGTAATCATCAAGAACTGTGAGGGAGGGAGAGGAATATGCCTAAAGTAAATGCCCGTTTATTTATTTGTTTTTTGAAGTCTTACTGATTGCCTAAAATTACAGAAAATGAAGAGAAGAGTTGGACAGAAAAGACATCCCATTCAAAGCTGCTATTTTAGATTTTTTTTATTTAGAGGTTTTATTCTCTCAGTATTACTTTGGCTAGAGAGGCCAAATGTGCAGAGCTAGTCCATCAAAAGATGATTTTCACAAGTTGTGGTTCTGTATAGCTGGGTACATGAGGCTTGAAATCATTGATCTTTCAAAATTTTTGTTTCCTCAGTACTACGCCAGAAAGGATAAAAAGAAAAAGCTGAGAGGAAAAGGAATGTTGTATGATTGCAAATTTATATTTCTTTATCATTACAGAAATTCTGCAAAGATAAGAACTGTACTAATTGGAATACTTCACCCATATTCAACTGTTTTATCAGTGGTCCAGAATTTTAAGAGAACTGTCCCTAAAATTTCCTGAGTAGGCCATCTTTCTATGATCTCAGATAGAAATGTTTATTGGAAAAATCACTTCTCTTTAGAGTTCAGTGAAACATACAACTTTTACATCTGCTTGATATAAAAGCCATCTTACAGTTTTTATTAATACCTCAGTAATAGAGGACACTTTCAAATAAGGATTTGATGTAATGATGCTGGATAACATGGTGGGTGCTTGGGAAAAGCTGTTTTGCATGGAGTGTAGCAAATGAAACTATAAAAGGATAAACTATATATGGTTAATTTTGATATATTGAAACTGCTGTGATTTGTGAAACAGAAACTGACCATGAGTATGAGTGTATGAAGTAACAGAGAGTGAAAAGGCAAGATAGTGCCTGTAAAAGTATCTTCTACTCAATTTAGTGAGAAAAGCTTAAGAGAGAGTAAGTAGCAATAATCATGGCATTAGAAGGTACTGGCCCCGAAGATGTCTAATTTTAATACAAGTTTTGAATAAATAGATGTTAGATGCTCTGTGCAGGGTGGTAAAAGAAGGGATGACATAAATTGAGACACATGGTGGTGATAGCCTTGGCAAAGTTGCACTTGAGTAGATGAGCAAGAAAGGCAAGATAACAAGAATGCTGTACAGGGAGACTTGGCAATGTGTGCCCAAATTAGAAGTGGGGAAATGATCCAAATATTTCCATTAGAACTGCTCGTATATCTGCTTCTCATGGAGAAATAATTTTGATGCTGTTAGCCAACTGTTTGCATCAGGAAGAGATAGCTGTACCTTCCTAAAGCACTGTTTGAATTTCAAAGGACTTGTCCTAAACCAAATGTCAGAAATGTTCTCTGCTGCTAGAAAAGAACAGAAAAGTAGATGCATATTTGCATATTCAGGTGAATATTTAAGTGGAAAAAAGCTTTTTCAAAATAGTAGCAATAGTGTTGTTTTTGGAGTATTTAAACAATTATATTCATACAAATAAAAAAAGCTGTAAAACTAAGCATGCTTCAATGCCAGACAAAATCTTGCTAAAATTTAGAACAATAAAATATTGGGAAACCTGTAAAATTAAAAGATCTGGCCTTTTTTTAAACCTATGCTTTTATTTATAAAATTGTACATAGTAAAGGACAGTTTTTATGACAGCAAATACAAAACTAATGATTTGCGAATATTCCAATCCCATTACAGTGGCTTAACTTTGGAGGTGGGGCTAAAACCTGTTTGCTTGCTATTTTAAGATGAGACAATTCAGGAGGTAGTAGCAATTCACCTCCTAGCTCTATGTCAAGATTCTCCCTGTAAATTAAATTATTAATTGGCATGTATGTCTGTTTATTTAATGAGGACTGTGACAGCCTTTACTGGCGCATATGTGAGAACAAAAACATCACAGTAGGAGCTTCTAAACTGCCCGGCAAGCCAAGGGGTTAAGCAGTATGATATGCTGTATTAAAAGTAGCTATTAGCAAATGTTGTCTGGCTAGTTGCAACATAAATACCAGAATGTGATATTCATATGGAAGAAAATATAGCATGTTTATGCAATTTTAAGTCTGTAGTGAAGATAAAAGTTTACTTTCCACGTTGTTTCCTTTTACGCTTATTTGTTTGAAGACGATATTATAACACAGTTGTTCTTTAAGTGTTACAAAATTACGTCCTGTTCAAAGCCCAGCTCCAGATTTGGCTCTGGCTGTGTGGGGCAGGGCTGGTAAGGGACACTGAAGATAGCACATGGATTCCTCTAAAAGAAGATGCAAGGGTCAAAATTGTGCAGGACAGAATATGTTGTATCAATCAGCAGGGTGGCCAAATTCCCCCCTTCCCAACTCGTTATTCAGAGCCAAGTAGCAACCGCTTAAATCCAATTAGCCCTTCAGCAGCAACAACATGGATAAGAAAATTTGCTGCTCCTAGGTTCTGTGACTCCAGACAGCCACATTCTGTCTGCTTCAGACCGTAAGCTCTCTGCACAGTTGCTTGAGATCCTTAGTTATGCATACTCTTCTATAACAATTTGTGTGCTCAAATGATAAAGAATTTTCTCAAATGGTTTCTTGAAATTGCCCATGGAGGACACTTTGGGTTCTAGTCTGGCATCGGATGCAGTCATGGCAAAGGTCTGTCCTTGAGGCAAGCAGAATCAGTCCTGTCAGCCCATGTTAAAAGAAAAAAGAATCATGCTGCATTTTGACTCTTGTATTTCTCATGGATACAATAGCTGATTGGAATGGGAGCCATATTCAGCTGTAGCGTGTATATGAATCCTCTTTAGGTTTACCTCCATAAACCTGCCCCTATTCACTTGTAGCAGGTGGGGAAAAAGTGGAAAATATTATATAATGTAAGAAACAAACAATACTTCATATTTTTAACGCTCATTACCATTTTGTCTTCCCTGCCAGTTAAATATTTTGGTTACCTAATGTGACTTTGGAAACATAGTTGACTTCAGATTAATTTATTTCTATTTGTATGTTTTAAAAGTCACTGTCAAGTTTAGCTTCTTATGTATTCCTAATAAAAATGCTATTGTATTTCTTGGGAATACCCAATAAACAAGTAAGTGAAAATTACAAAGTAGAAACTTCAAAAATATGCAGACCACTCAGTGTCACAGTACTATTTCCTAGTTCTGGAAAGCAAAAGATTTTTGCAGACAAGTACTATCAAAAAATTATCAAGTTGAATGTGAGTGGATTCTTAAAAATGGCTGTATGGGGCAGCAGTAGGCCTGTGCTGCCCTTTGGTTCTCTGTTTCTATATTTTTCATGAAAGAAAAACATAAAAATACTTGTTCCATGCCATTTCACTTTGAGTTTAATATTGTATACTTAAGTTCCTGATAAAATAATGTTTCTTTAATTTCTACAGGTTGCTTTATTCATGTTTTACTGAAAATAAAAATACGCTGATGTTCTTAATAGGCACACAGTGCCATAACAAATGAAAATAGGAAGATTAGAGTGGGTTTTAAGGAAAAATAATTTGTTTTCCACAATTTTCTCCAATGGGTCTTATGAAAGCATTTCATTCTTTAAAAAAGAATTAAATTTTTTACATTGATGCGCCATTTGTATGATTTTCTAAAATAATTGCTGGACCTTAGAATACATAATGTTTGTGTAATCACCGTTTTGTCTATACATTGAAAAGACTCAGCCTTCTTTCTCCACTTTCTGTTTCAAAGGAGCCCTCTGCTGGACAGCCTGTTTTGGTCGATAGTACTCGTGTGTATGCGCACCACAAATAAACCTACATATAAAGATATATGGTGGCTCTATTACTCAGAAATTTCTTTGTCATTAAAAAAAGCATAAGCACCTTAGAATACAAAATTTCAATGGATACTTTGTTCCCTTGCATTTACAATGTAATTAATTTAAAATAAAACATGATTTGAAGGACTGAATAATGTCATCATATATGGAAACATTTTTTTGCTAAATTATTATTATAGATAGTTTAAGAACTTAATATTTCCACGGGCAAATAATTGATTTAGAAAATAATATATAAGAGTTGTGAAGCTATACAGTGTTTTACATTGTGATATATAGAAACAATTGTTTATATACAGTTATACAGTTATAAGAGTTATAGTATGGCTATTCTGTGCACTTTTTTCTATATTTACTGTCTAAAATGGTTCAAATCTTTGTTATTTCTTCTATGAGAATCAGATTAGCTTGAATATGTACTTTGATGCCATGTAGTGATATTATTAGTGGGTCTATAAATTTCATGATAAGCAGTGTGCAAATATTGCAGAAAAAAAAAAAAATGCATTTAATATTAGAGTTTTAAAAGACTGGAATTTCCTAAACAGTACATTTGTAGATTCACTCAATTATTCTATACTAGTTTGGAAAGTAGATTTCTGGTTTTCTATCTGTTTGCTTCATAAAATGTTAAGTACTTTAAACTTTGGTGAGACTTGCTGGTGTACCTAAAGATGCATTTTCCAGGAATGTCATAGTGCATGGTTTAAAATGGCATAGGATGGACTGCTGTCTCTGTAACATGTTGGTGGAGTAGCATGAAAAGTACGTGGGCTGTTTCTAACATCAGTGCTAAATTGAGCATGTCAAAGGAGAAGTTTTGAGTAGCGCTGCAATAGGCTTGTAAGCATGAACTAAACACCTCAATGTAGTGGATGTAGGCCCCAACTTCTCACTAAGAAGGTAAAGTTACCGCAAGATTTCTCTCTCTCTCTTTTTCTTCTCAGAAAATGTCAGTGGGCCTCAACTTGTGGCCAGAGATAGCTTATCAGTAATAATTGAGGGCCAAAAATGACAAGGTTGGGCTAAGTTCAGCATATAGAATGGCACTTTTTCAGAGAAGTTGGAATGATCATCTTTTTTGCTTCTTCATGTCCACCAGAAACAAGCTTCCAATATATCCCTTCTTTGACAAATTCAACAAATTCCTCAGACTGCAAAATGATAATACTTTCAAGTTTTACTTTTTATATAAGTCTACACTAAAAATAACAATTCATGGAAGCTTCAAATTGGAATCTATTTTATAAAATTTTCTATTTCACACTAAACATGGTAATCTAAGCTTTTTTAGAGCTAAGGATACTGCCACCTGGACCAACCACTTTCTGTGAAGAGAAAATACTAGCCATGTTGTTGTATTTAATGATCTTCTTGTCTGCTACAAAGCTGACTGAGATTGCCAACTAAATTCTCTTAAGTCATTGCAGCCAACTTGGAAAAGGTAATGGCAGCCCCAAATACCTTAATTTAGAAACAAAATTTTAAAATTAAGTCTTTTACAGCAGTCACATTACCTGGAATATAATATTTCTGGTTTGATTGAGGTTTGGGATTGTCCGGTTTTGTTTTTTTTTTTTTTTTTCCAGTTGATGCCTTTGTGTATTTCAAACATTCGTATCTAAAACTGAGGAAGATTCCTCTTTGCCAAGTTGGTTGGTTAACTGCCAAATGAGTCAAATAATGTACAAATGCACCATTCTTCTTTTGTGATTCTTTTAGTAGAAAATACCTTCACTGCAACTGTTTTTTGCTCTTGGTTAGCAGTTATAAACATGCACATTGCTACTGTCTTTCACCTGCCAACAACATTAGAAGCATTATAGTATTTTTTTTTTAGCTTAGAAGTGAGAGTGGATTTTATTATGAATTTGCCAGTGTGGCTCCTAGAGTGGTCAGAGCTGATGTTGAGTGACATTACAAGCAGTTACTTCACAAGGCTTAGGGGTCTGATCCAAACCCATTGAAATTAATGAAAATACTCCCATTGACCTTAACTGGCTTTGGATAAAAGAGTGTGATTGTACTGCTGCTTCTTGTGACTTTTAGTCCGGTAAACCAGGGACAGAATCCAGCAGTAAAATCCATGTTTCCTACTTTCTAATGCAGAGCACAGGAACTCATGCTGACTTCCTTTTTTTCTTTTTCTTTCTTCTCTTTTTTCCCCTGTGTCATCAGAATGACACTCTCTCTTCCAGTACATATTTCATGAATTCTGGAAGTGTGAAATGCATACAATAATTTAATTATTATATTTAGATTTGGGCAACCATGAGCTTCAAATCCTCTCTTTTCTTACAACCAGAAAATTTAATATTAAACAAATTAAAAAGGAATTCTCCACCCAACTGAATGCCAAGTTACAATAGCAAACAAAGCATGCCATAGCATATTGTAGAACAGTAATTTCAGTGTAAGAGTATATGCCTGTATAACTACAAAATTTTAAATGTGCAATAAGGTAAACCATATTTCCTTTGATCTTTTACTTTGGGGAATTATGACATAAATTCTCTCACAGGATTAACAAGTACTCTAATTATGATGAGTTTCTGATATGTGTGAACTGCATGTACAACCTTTGTTATTCAAGCCCTGTCATCTTTGCTACACACGGAGCTACTGAGGACCAAAATCTGAGACAAGGCAGATGAGTGGTCCTGCTGGATAAGACAAAAGCATCATGTAATCTATTGTTCCATCTTTGGCAGAGGCCATTTTGAAATACGTGGGGAAAAAGACTAGAGTAAGACAGGCTTGTAATAATGTTTTCCTCCTGCCTTTGTCTGCACTTCAAAGATTTTCTGAGCCAAATGGAGTCACACACATTTGCAGGTTTTTAAATATCTCATTGTTGAATTTAATTACTTTTAAATTTGTGTAGGAATTTGACCTCCCCATCTTGCATGTCAACAAGTGGTTGAAACTGTGTACTATGTTAAGAAAAATATGCTTCCTTTTATTGAAAGTTGCTTCCATTTGACTTCACTGGATGCCTCAAAGAGTTGTTGGGGCTGGGGAGTGTTCCTGTTTATCCTTTGTTTCTCCAGATCTCTTGTGACTTTGTGTAGTCCTACCTTTTCCCACTTGATCATTTTTTTCAAAGTTCAAGAAATCTTGTATATTTAGTTTTGTGGCACACAAAAGCTCCTCAATTATTTTGAATGTTGTAAAAGAACTTTTTACAACATGCATGTTTAAGACTAGTTGATTGATGCATGCAGTAAAACATTTTAAAGGGAAAGCAAATGTTAGATTGCAGTAAGAAGCATGCTGTAGTCTGGTAAGGCCTGGGAGAAAGAACTCCCATTCATTTAGACTTAATTGCATGTCTATGCCTCGCTGATCACTTTTTCCCCCTAGTCCTGCTTCAAGCATTAGCATGCCACAGATTGTTTTGTGGAAATCACAGTCCATGTGATTCCACCCATATATCCTTCATCAGGTAAACACCAGCGCCAGTCTATCTGTACAAAAGATGGAATCTGTTCAGAATATGGTAAATACTAAGAGAGTACAAAGTTCAGAGACCAAGACAAATAAATGTTGATGTTCTCACTGCTGTGCTCTGCCTTGCTGAGTGTCTGCTCTCACAGGAAGAGCAAGAGTGATCCGTGTTATCCTAGAAGTTCTGGCTTATTTATTGGCAGGGGAGAGATTCCAACTGAAGGACAATAAATGAGAGAACTAATCTGGATAGCGACCTCACATTACACGAGTCAGAGTGTGTGAGCAGGGAAGCTGGCAGTCCATTTTGTTCACAGAGGGGAGAGGGAGTTAAATTTATTGATTTTGTTGTTGTTCTGTATCCTCCATCCAGAACAGAAGAATGAAGAGTAGATTTTTTTTTTAATATAGTCAACTTCATCAGGAATATCACTGTTACTGTAGCTTTGAGGCAGCTAAGAGATGGAAAAACAATAATTGAACTATTCTGGCACTGTCCCTTCAGCAGTTAATTGAGAATAAATATATTTCCAATGCTACTTTTTTGCATTTTAGTCTTTCCTTCCTGATGATACTTGCTTTATTCAAAAAGCTCAGAAACCATCTCTGACTCAGGAAATACTAGGGCCACAGATTGTTGGGGTACTAGTTGAAGAATGTGTTACTTATACCATCTTCCTACGTTCTGCTTTTCCCCATTTTCACAGGGTTTATACATGCATCATAAAATTTCATGTGATATATACATTATCACGTTTTGTGCTTTGTTCCCTTCTTGCAAGTTAAATCTATGAAATCTGCTTTAAAAGAGAACAGATAATTTTCCTAAAAGTCCTTCTAATTTTAGCCTACAGTCCCTTCTTTTATCATGCACCTTTATAAGTTGCTGAGCCTGAGTTAGATGTTTACATGTATAAATGCTGAATATCTCTGTAGCTGTCATAAAACTAGTCTTAGCAATATCTCTGTGAGTTAGATTATTTCATATGGATGCCTGCCCATCAGGACAGAAGAGACTGCTTGGGAGTTCCCTTGGCATTTTTGTTTTAATCTCCCAGGAGAACCAGTCCTGTCATTGTAAACTTCTCTTTCTTCCTAGCATTAAAACAGTGGGCTTTCAAAAGGGAGATGCTCAAGGAAGCATATGGCTTTGAACCTAAACCTCATACATACAAACTATAAGAGAAGTTAATTTGAAACAAAACCATAATGATGACAGTGGCCAAAATTCTTCATGTGGTTATTTGCAGAACATATTACAGTATGTTTTATAGCATATTTCAAAATGTTGGTGTCTGTGGTCTGTATTCTTAAGGAGAAAGAAATGTAGAAAATCTATGCCTGAGGTTTTATGTACACAAAAAGATGTTAATTGTGAGGTAGCAATATGTCAGCTTCACTGTCACAGACAGAGAATACAAAGAAGTTTATGAAAGACTTAAATTACAAGGGTGTGAAATTTAATAGAGAAAAAAGCTCAAACTTGTTTTAATTTTGATCTGAATCATTTAAGCAGTGCCCACAGCACTGCCTCCATGAAGGAAAGGTCTTCTTCTTATCCTGTTTATGGGAGACTTCTAGAACTTTCTGGCTTCCAAAAGAGAAGGTAAAGAAAAGAAAAAAAAATAAGAAGGAAACCAGCCCTAAAGTACGTCCTACTTGTGACAGCCTGTTTTTTCTTTATAAAAAACTAATTCTGCTTAGATCTTGTGTCCCTGAAATTTCAATAAAATGCTTAGCATTCATATGAATGTGAACCTTGCAATGTGATCTGTCCCTCCTTTATCAAGTCCTAACATCCCAGATGCTGGATTTCTGAGCACTGCTGAGACCGCCAAGAGGTCCAGCTAGCCTCTATTGTCCAGTTTTATACAAAGACTTTCTTGACCCCTTTCTATATCAAAACATTCGTTAGAATGGAGCAGCCTGTTCTGCTTCACTGTTTGGTAAAAGGGGAAATAAACCCTACTCCTCTTGCCATGTCAACAGACTTTTTCTGTTCTGTAGTAAAAATGTAGTGGGTTATACAGCATCAGACCAGTATGGAGCCACCTGTTGGGTAACAGTTAGTGAAAATATTATCTACACTGAAAAGAAGTGTAAGTATTTTCCTGGTGCACTTGTAGAAGGGTTTCCCATCTCTATATGTTCCTGTAACTCTACTCTTTACTATTTCTTACTTAATTGCTGCAGGGTGCAGTATATTTGATATCATGATTATGACTGAGATACTTGAACTTAAAAATGACTTTGTTTACATTTGTTTACAGCTGGTGTGCTGATGAAAATAAACTACATTCCAGACCAAATTTCAGTATTGTATGTACTTCAAGGCCACTTGCTCCTTTGATATCACAAAAGCAAAGGTCTTTTATAAGTGCAGGCTTAGTATTTATCACTTCTGTGGGGTTTTTGCAGGAGTTACTGCTCCAAAGACAGAGTTTTATCTAAAAATCTTCTTGTCTTATCTTAATAATGACGTTGTCCTTTTAGTCCCTCTATTTGGCTTAAGGTACAGCAAAGATCTATATTAGTTTAATGTCTTCTTATTCAATTAAAACTGTTCAATACTTATGCTGTACAGTGCAGTCAGCAGCATATCTTAGAAAAGCCTTCCTTGGATGGTAAAAATGTGTAATATTGAGCTGTACAGTTTAATATATTCTTCTGAAGGAGGATCTGTGCTTTTTTGGACAAAGCCACTAGCTTTTATTTTAACCACTGAGGCAAACTGAGTTCATTAGTGAGCATAATAGGATTAGACATGAAAAAATGGACCCAAACTTTCTAATCTCATTTGAAAGGAGCCTCTCCAAAAGCAGACAAATGCTTTTTTTTTTTTCCTGCCTTTTTGAAGCACTATTTCGCTGAAGCTGAGTCAGATTGATAGAATAAGTAAAAAGACAAGTCACATTCAGTGATATTATATCTGACTAAGGCAGTAAGAGGCACTTTCCTTCAACGAAAAGAAATATATTCCACTTCCTATTAAGTTTCCTCTATGCTTCTTACTATGTTCAGGTTGGCACTGATATAAAAATATGTGTCCAACATTGACTCTCTCCTTTGGCTGAGGACACTAACCAAATGAAATGTTCTTCAGCAACAATGGTTGCTTATTATCTTTCAAACACATAAGTAGAGCAAATTCCTTTTGAATGAAGTGGAATGGAGCTGCAGCACAGCTAACCTTGCCCAGGTGTCTGCCTGTGTGCAAATCTCCTGCT
This sequence comes from Emberiza elegans, assembly GCA_024865655.1. NCBI lineage: Eukaryota > Metazoa > Chordata > Aves > Passeriformes > Fringillidae > Emberiza > Emberiza elegans. The sequence goes on from JALJVW010000139.1 coordinate 28,381,331, forward strand.
GCTTTCCCAGCTGAAATGTGCTTGATCTTTTCTCCATCTCTGCAGTTAGGGATCTATTGTTACACTCTCATATGAGAGCTTGCAAATGACATTTGGGTGTGATCGACTCTTAATGAAAGATTACAACTCTGCGGATCAAAGTGAACCACACATTGCAAAGGGGCTCTTAAGAATTTTAAAGGTTTAAAATAAAGAAGATAATTACACAGTCTGATTTAGAATTGTTTCTATACTTGTCATTCATACTTTTAGGAACCAAGCTTGTACTGTGCCTGCATGTGCCAGGAGTACATTTGTAAAAGAAATGTAATTGTAGTTCACACAAAATTCTTCCAGGATTTCACTTTTACAGAAGTGTGGTGCATAAGAAGAAAACCTTTGCAACCTAAAACTTTCTATATCCATTTTTTTAAGACATCGAACAATTTCCTTATATTTTCCCATATTGAATGTGAATGTGCACTGATAATGTTTTGAGGTTTAGAGTCCTTTTATTTTGTACTTGATTAATAAATTGTTTTCTTCAGATGAAGGACTGCAGAGTTCAGAAGTTCAACAGTAAAAGCAATATGGAGCTGTTTGAGCACTGCCAATAGTGAAACATAGATAACTGGCCACAACATTAGGTTATTTTTCCTCATTCACAGATGGGATTAAAATATTGCTCTACATCTGAGAGTTGTTACTGAGAAATTACCTTACAAGAAAATCTAAGGTTTCTAAAATTATTCTGTGTTCGTCTGTTAGTGAGGTGATTTGTAATGGTTTCTAAATAGTAGAGAGTAGCTGCAGCCTTGTCTAGCACTGACCTTACCACTTCACATGACTGATTTCATAAGGATCTACATGTAGGTGTTTAGATGTTTCACTGCTCCTGTCTGACATAAACTAATGATGTAGACTGGCTAAACCTGGTGACATGATTAAACAGTGATGTTAATTAGTGGCTTCAGTGGGAGACTTGATTCCTTTTTTTAGCAGTATTTGTGCACACACCCAAGTTAAAGAGACAGAAGAGGATGTTTTCCTTACGGCATCTGTTAATAACACTAAGAGTTCAGAAAATGCATTTAAATTATTTGGTGAAGCTCATAAGGTCCATCTTCATGCCCTGTGGTTGTGCAAAGACAATATCTTTGTGTGAAGGGAAATGGCAATTTTCTGCAGGCAGTAATCATCTGTACTATTACTTAGATGTCATGTATTGATGATCCTATTTCAATCAAACATATCTCATTCAGAGAGCTTTTGATGGGAGGAATTTTTGGAAGGGTTTAGGAAGGTTAAATCTGCGAGACATGGCTTCCATCTGGAATGCATTAGCTACAAAGATTTATTAGCCAGAGTGCCGCTGCATAATGTTCCATGGAAAGCAAAGCCCTGCATCTAATTTCCAGCATGATGTCTATATGAGAAGTGATCTTTGAAATATCATAGGTGACAATCAAGTTTGTTATAAAAATAGTAAATGCACAGGATTTTCATGGCAGCTATTTTAAATCCCTCATGAGGGCTGCTAAACAGGTAGTTGATTTGTTGACAAATTATAAAACTGTAGAAATAGCAACATGCATGACATTTTTAAACAGGATAGACTCTTTAAGCAGTAAGAGTCACATCAGGAAAATTATCAACATTTAGTGGTTGCTTAACTCTGTGAAGGATGACATTAGGAAATAATAGAGGCAATATTTAACTTTCTGTTTCACTGTTTTCTGATTAAATCTCTTTCAAGAAGTGCTGCTTCTGATCAGCAAGCAGGACCGAAAGAGCTTTACACATTCTAATACATCAACAAAGCTGATTTCCTGCAAATCTAAACCATCATGTATCTGATGGCAATTAAAAATTACTAGCATAAGGACAATACTGATCTTAGTTTCACAATGAGCCAAAGGGGGGAAAATTGGGTTTTTTAAAAAATTCTGCAACTACAGAAAATAATTCAGTGTGGCTGCTGGAGAATATTTCTACACAGAATTGAAAGAGTAATGTGATTTGATTTCCATCAGTGATGAGAGAAAGGTTCCTAAGACACTTTGAAAATCTGAGCCATTTAAGCAGGACAGTGAATTACTAAAAAAAAATGATGCTTTGAAGGAGAATACTGTTTCTGAAAGACTGGGAGACAGCAACATCCTTTCTGTAAACTCAGTTGCAATATATGAAGTGTGAAGTTGCCATTACTCCCCAAAGTTCCAAATAAAAATTCAAATAAATAATTTATGCATCATGATATACTCCATTCAAATAATTTATGCATCATGATATACTCCATTCTTGTCTTCTGCGTGGCCTCTGAATCATGGGCAGTTCTGTGCTTGTAGAATGGGTACTTGTAGAATAATATTATACTTAAAAGGAATATAGATGCAGAATTAGAACTGTGAAAAAGGAGTCTGAATATCTGAGTTGCATTCTCAACTTTTCTTCTGAGAGAAAACTCCTGGGTGAATCTTTAAAATTTACATATTGTGCTCTTTCCATTTGTGATGTTGAATGGATGGTGTTAACTGCCTTTGCATAGGAGTCCTCCTTCAATTATGTAGTGATTATTAAACAATTATTAAAAGAAGAGAAGTTACAGGTACATTGCTTTCTGTACAAGTAGACTAACCCATTGCTGAAACATACCAAACATTCCCTTACAGATTGTCTTGTTGCTGAGCTAGAATATCAAAATGAATAGTTTCTTCAGATGATTTCTAGTTTGAGTTTTCTCTTATGCTTGTGTTTGTGTGTACCTATTTCTGTACACATGTATATATCAAAAAATCAGAAAATATCCTGGGTTTCATTTTTTTCCAGCATGTATTAACTGAAAAGTACAGATCATCTAGTACAGATATTTTTAGGAAGTTTGTCATCTCATGTCTTCAGAAGTCTTGAAACAGTGTGTAATACCTGGAACATGCTAGTAAAGAAAGACCCCAGAAATCTGGTAGTTGCATCCAACGTGACTTTTTAACTCATTAATATGTGTTAAAAACACAGAGATGACAAAATGTGAAGGGCAACAATAACTATCGAACTTTGCCATTTGAGTGTTTTCAGGCTAGATCAAGGTTTACAGTTTTTAAATTGCTAATTCCTTTGGTAAAGGGTTGGAGGTTAAAAAAAATCAGTATTAGATCAATATTCTCAGGGATTTTGGTGAGTTCAAAAGAGGGTGTTCAATCTGTTTCTTCCTGTTTGGAATGAGAAAAGTGGACTCTAAAAAAATTTCCACTGCATCAAGAACATAGTAAGAGTCATTCACAGAAAAGCAGAACACTTTCTCTGCCTCTTTTCTTTGCTCTGATTTCTAGTCAGGTGGGATATGAGGTCCAAGGAACTGTTTGCTGCTTAGAAATCCTTCTTCTTATTTAAAGTCCTTCTGTGCAACAGGATTAGAGAGTTATCAATCCATTACTGATTTTATTTGAACCTACAAGTAAAATGGTGCTGAGCTGCATTTCCATTTCAGTATCTTTCACTGTTGCACTTTGTTATCTAATACTTAGTTCTAAGTTTATTTCTAAGTTACTTTCCAATACTTGAGCTTGTTACTTCCTGCTATGTTTTCCTGAGAGGACAAATAGCGAAGCATCATAAACGGGGTCATAATCATGGTCATTACACAGGCACAGGGTCTGTAAGTGGATAGACCCATTCATGACAGAGGTGCATGTCTAGACAAGAGGTAAGGCTCCATTATGTTATCAGAAAAGTCTTTCATCATAATGCATTTTTCATACCTACCATGGATATGCAAGTCCCAAGGCAAACCTGAAAAAAACTGGGCAGTTTGTTGTGTTACCCCTTAAGAAGAATAAATTTCCCCACCTGTTTCAGAAAGATACCATGTTGTCCTGATAGGATAAGGGGAGAATGGGAAGAAATGAGTTGAGCCTTCTGAGTTAAAATGAAGGAATTTTGTTTGCACAGTGTAAGTTTCTATGGTAGCCAGTAAAATGCTTGAAGACTGTTGTGGGTTGATCCTTGCTGGTCAGCAAGTGCCCATCTAGCTACTCTGCCACTCCTCTCCTTAACTGGACAGGAAAGCCTTGAGGGTTAGGAGAGGTCACTCACTGATTACCATCACAGTCAAAACAGTCTCATCTGGGAGAAATTAATTGAATTTATTTCCAATAAAAGCAGAGTAGGATAGTGAGAAATAAACCCAAATGTTAAAAATGCTTTCTCCCCAGCCCTTCCTTCTTCCTGGGCTCAGCTTGACTTCTAAATTCTCTGCCTTCTCTGGGCCAGTGGCAAAGGAGGAGGGGGAGAGGTAGTAGCAGCCCTTTCATGACATTGTTTCCCTGGCTCCTTCCTCCACAAGGGCATGACTCCTGCTCTTACCCTGCTCCAACATGGGGTCCCTCCCCTGATATTCAGTATAGCTATCTCCCCACAGGAGAAAACACAGTAAGGAGCTGACTCACCATAATTTGTCAGCGTGTTTCAGGTATTGAGCTTTTAGGTAGTAGCAAAATGTGGCTACTTCCTTTCTCTTCAGAATCCCCAAGAGAAAGCAGGACTGTGTCTTGAAATTAATGACCTCCTCTTACGATCAAAGGTCAAACTTAGATGCAGATCTTAAGTACAGAGGGACTTCATAGCAGAAATCTGCACTGTTAGACAACATCTGCCCTGTTATAAATGGAAGCTGCTGTAGAAGAGAATTCATGTACTTTGTCTAAAGCGCATTTCTAACGCAAGTGGTTATAAATGTGAAAATAAGTACTAGTATTTCTAGACATTCCATGTGCTATGGACTAGCTTTCACTGGTTTTCACTGGTTCACTATCAGCTGCATTCAGATTTTGTTTGAGTTTTACTGAGGATATTGTCATTTGTAATTCACCCGAGAGGGAATGTTGTACACTGCTAGATTGTTGTCTTTTCTTACAAACATACAGATCTCAGTTTTTGAAACATCTGGTTTGTGTATTGTGAAATCCATCAAATGCAAACATTACTGTTAATTCCTCAAATTCTACAATTTACAGTTCAGTTTGTGGTGGCATGTGGTGTGGAGCTAAGAGAGAAACCTGGCCCTCCGTGCCTGTTTACTGGTTCAAAGTATTGAATAGCATCTATATGGAAGAACGGAAAATGTCCTTTGTAAATCAGAACAGTTAATATAAGCAAACCTAAAGCATGTGTTGAATACTTATCAGGCATTAGAATCAATAAGTAGTCTTTAGATTTAAAATTAATGATTTTCTGTGTTCTCCAAAAGTCAAAATCTCTCAAAGTTGTCTTTGTTGCTTCTGATTTTTCCCAAGAGAATAAGCAGGGTGTGATAAATCATCATAGCCACAAAATAAACAAAGTGCCTGACAAAAAAGGCTTGAATTAGACTTAAAAGAGTAAATCTTTGCCTTAACTACTTTCAGTATTTTGAAACTGTGGTTGTGGAAATGTAAGATTAAAAGAAGATCTGGTGCAGCTCTAACTTGTAGATGGTAGAAGAGCTTTAATATTATCTTGACATGAGAATGAGCTCATGTTGTTGGATTAAGTCATCTGACCATGTCCCTGCTATGTATCGGATGAGTCTTTTATGGGTTTGCTTGGTAATGCCAAGTGGCGTAGAAAATTTAAGCACATAGAAAACACCAGCAGAATAGCTGACTAAGAGCAAAGAGCTTTTTTCACAATCTTCTATAAAAAATAGCAGAATACATTTTATTTATTAAATGCTTAAAATTTTGAATTAATAAATAAAAAAACACATTAAATATATATCTGTACAGAAAGGAAACATAAGAGAGAAATGTAGTTTATAAAAATTAAATATTGTAAAGGACATTATTGTGAAGGAAAAACTGACTAAATTAATTAGAATTAACATAGAAAACTGTTTAAATGCAAAGAAAAAAATATATTTTGAAATACAAAAGTTGGGATATGAACTCACAAAAGACTAGCAACAGCAGCATTCTCTTCCTCCAGCATTCTTTGTTCAGGTAACAATGTAAGTGAAAGTGAGGCCATCTCTGGATAATGCTGTCAAGCCTAATGCAAAAGGAAAGATTAGTACTGCTAAAAAGTGTGTATAATTCTACAATATGCAGTGCAATGTTAAGTTTTTCATACAGTGATTCATCCTTGTTCACATTGCAGTAGAATTTCTATTTTCCTCTCCTGCAGTCAGATTTGTAACAAATTTGGACATTTCTGCCCCATGACTTTCTTTTTGAGCATGTCAGACTCTTAGAGGAGTTATCCTATATTTGTATAAAAGCTGTCACTGACAAGGAATATGGAATACACTGAAACATCATTTGCAAATGAAATAAAATAAAATCTTTCAGAAAATTTACCCAGGAAAGCCTCTGTGGAACAAAACAAACAACTGCCAGAAGTACGAAATTTTTGAAGCTGACTTGTACCATCTAAGAATAATTAAATAGTGAATAGCATTGTGATGTATGTCTTATTTTAGGAATTTATTGTCTAATTTTATTAAAAAAAGATAAATATGAAATTTGAAGTGTATTGCCAAGAATCTTTAGAGACTGATGAAAAAATCCACCCGTGTGAACCACGAGGTGAACTGTGAGGTTAGAAGATGAAGCAATGAATTTACCAATGTGAAATAAACATGTCCGGCCCTGAGGTGGCAAACTATTACAGGAATCATAAAGAATGTTTGGGTGAAAAGAACATTTCTCCCAGAAGTTGAACCCTTTTGAATAATCTGACAGAACATGGGGACTTTTTTGAAGCAGTAGTAGCCCTTTTAAGCCACAGAGCAGAAGGTGTTATGCTAAATAAAGCCCTTGGAATGTTTGGATGAACTTCTTGCCTTCTCTTAAAGAAAATTTGACATGTTGACACTCCTTCTAAAAATTTGATCTATGATAATCCACGTAAATCCCACCTAGTCAGTTAGTTGGTGTGTGATTTTCTCTCAAGCATAGTACCTGACCACCCTTTCTTTTCAAATGCTGGTGACCTCCGAGCAGGTCAGTTTGCACCTTGCTAGTCTCATCTTGGCATACCTCCAAAAGGCAAATAGGTCAGACTTCTGTTAGTGAGCCAAAAAAGAAAGTTCAGTCTGAATGCTTAACAAGGGAACAGAGCATTCTGTAGTAAATGTTATTCTGACACATGGCAGAAAGTGCCAGAACTTAGTTTGGGAACTTCCTAGAGCACGGAAAATAAACTGCATTCAATCTGTCACATTCAGCAGTAGCTAATGTGGTGTCTTTACCAACACCCATGAGCTCTAAAAACAGTTTCTCAGCTCATGGCAGAGGTTCTGTTCCGCCAGAACCTATGTTACCTATGGTAAAATACAGATAATTCTGATGGACTTTATTGAAAGCTGCTGAAGTACGCTATTGAGCTCATAAAATTAATGTCATAAATACACTTTGACATCACTACAAGGCCTGGCAGTGATTTGGTCTCTACTTCTTGCTTTATCTAAATCTCAGCTTTGAATTCTGTGTGGAAACTTTTATTAAACCTTTTGGAATAGTTTTTAAGCACAAATTCTGACCAAGTTTATTTAGCGCAGTTCTTTTGACTCTACGGCAGAAGAGCGTCCAGTGATGCTAATGTACTGTAGAATTGGGCCAATGGAGACAAAACAGTTTTATTTATACTAATGATAACTTGCACACATATCAAAATTGTTTTTTTTACATAGATAACAGCAGTAGTACTCCCTGTCAGTATTAAAAGACACATTATAAAATTATTTCTTAATGGTACAAATAGCTTTTTTAGTCCAACCAAGCCAAATGCTGTTTGATCATTCAAGAGATCAGTGTCAGATTCAAAAACAGTTCTATGCTTTCTTCACAGATAGGATGTAAAATGTTATACTTTTCAAATTCATACATTTCTTGGCATCTGTTATGTGTCTTGAAAATTAGAGGATACTGCATGAAAAAATATTCACAAGATATCTAAGTCTGGGACTTCCTAAGTTGGTGTTTGAGCTAAAAGATTTTGCTTGTCAGCAATTTTCTGAGAAAAAAACCTAATATTTACAGATAGAAATAATTTATTGATAAGCTCCTATCAAGGAAAGTAAAAGAAACCAAAACAATGTTATAGGATATAATTCAAGTAGCAATGAAGGTAATGAAGCCCATTTATGGTCTACTCTGATGTGAGTCTGGGAGACTCTAGTGTCCAAAAAACAGTTGAGGTTTTTCTCCAGAATTTAGATAATTTTTTCTTACACAGCCACATAGCTCATGATGCTCATTGGCACTCGGTATCTCTGCGACGTCTACCTTTTTCTTAAATTTGATGTAAATAGGTCTCTAATTTCAGTGTTTTGGTGAGGCAGCTAGACAGACAAACAGAACAATACCATAGAGCTTGTTTTCCTAGGGGAAAAAAAAAGTTGTATTCCCCTAAATAGGAGGATTTCAAAGTGATTTTCGTGAATATGTTATGTTCTTTTTATATTCTCTGTGAATTTCATGCTCATGGAACCCTTTTTTTACTATTTCTAAACTTGTGTAGCTGTTAGTGGTAACATGGTAGGGTGTGCTGTGAAAAGAAAGACTTCGCAAAGTGAACAAGCTTTTTGATACTTCTCTTCACTAATTTTAAGGAAGCCAAAACTGAAAAATGCAAATATGATGATTAGATGAGTTGAAAAGATTTGTGGTAATGTGTATTCATATGAAAAGGGTATTGATGCATAAACTGAAATACAAATTAGTTCTCTAAAAGCATATACTTAAAATGGATTTAGACCAGAAAATTGGCAAAGAAGAGGGGAGCTATGTTACTAAGAATGACCATGAAACAAAAGTTTGCATGTTACAAAAATTATTTTTGACACATTAAAATACATCCAATCTATGTTCATTGTAATTCACTTTATGGTGAGTCACTTAACAGCAAAATATATATCATTTATACTGCTATCCCTAATGCTTTTAAACTGTAATATCCTTTCCTCAATGAGTGCTTGTCAATTTCTCTGATCTAGAGTTGATTTCATAAATTAACTGGGCCAAGGAGAGAGCTATGGTTAGAAGAAAAAGAGAAAGCAAATAAATATTGATCTATCACTCTGAAGTTCTTTCCAAAATCCTGGTTTTCAGTATAATTCAGAGTTGCATAAAATGTCTTTTGTCAACTCATCCTCAGTGTCCATAGGTCATTTAATAGAAGTGTTATTTCATGTCACAAACGAAGGTATTTTTATGTGATGTCATCTGCATGAACATTGCCACACAAGCACTGCAGCCCAGACACCATGTATGCTGTGATATTGCCCAGTTTTCTCTTTTCTCCTTTCCATGAATTCCTTCATACTTGCACGAAGTCGTTGACTCTTGTTTCACCTATTTGGTAATGGGAACTGTTTGACTCCTTGGCGTTGGTTCATGTGAATCATGAAACCCATTAGGGCAGTCTTCTCAGAGCTACATTTATAGGCTATTCATTAGAGAGCCCTTACTTGCTCTTTTGCTTAGATATGAGACTGACCATAATAATTTTTTCTTGTTTTATGTTCCTAGACCAGCACATTCTAAGTTTCCATTGAAAGTTGCATCATATGTTGTTTCTTTATTGATACATTTCCATGAGACTTCTTCTTTAGATGAATATTTATTCTCTCGGCCCTTTCTTAGTTCTTTTATTGCTCACAGCACTACAGGCCAACAAACAATATCAATTATAGATGCAAGGTTATTGCTAGAGAGCCTGGATATTGATCTCACATAAGTTAGAAATGGTTGAAGGAATGAACTTATTTGTTGGCAGGTGTCCATATCATGAAGCAATCACCATAAATATTTTCAGCCTGGCCTTTTCTTGACTCATATTACATATATTAAGAGCTGAAGAATCAGAATGAAGCAATATTGCATGCAGACTTGAAACACATTAGGTAGCCAGCCTGTGAGGAAAAATATGCTATCTCTGTATAAAAATTGAGGACTTCAGCCTGCCAGTTTGATATTTTGCAAAATGAGGATCTTTAATAACAAATTTCTTTAAAGGAAAAAGACATGTCATCATTAGTGTATTCATCTTTCATACATTTCCACAATCAAAATTTCAGATATATGCTTGTAAAGATGCTGAGTGTCAAGCAATATATGATTTCCATTTCTCATCTTTTCTTTAATAAGAGCAGGGGGAAACTTTGGAGTTTGCCATAGATTGTGAAATTTTTAATTGATTTTTTGGTCTCAAAACATATTCAGAATTGAATCCAAATGCTACACCTAAAGGTTGATGTTACATTGAGACTAGTTTTAATGAGGGATTGCAACTGAGCCAACCTCAATTGCTCAGTTGCAGCTTGGGCAAGTAGAAAAACCCTGATGATTGATCTACATGGGTGAGTTGGCATCAGTTTTCAAGCTGTCTGGGTAGAAGCAGAACATTCAGAAGGAAGAATTAGAAAGAAGAAAGGAGAACAAATGTTTATCACCCATTTAGTAGCATTTTATGGCAGTGTTATGGTAAACTGAGAGATGAATGCCTACATTCATGTATTTTGCACTATTCTGAGGCACTAATAACATTAAATCTGACTTAATACTTCACACCAAATGTTCAGTAAAATAGGGAACAATGTGAATATTTGTTGATTCTAAACACTATGGGTACAGCATCAAAACTAGTGCCTGAAAAACATAAAATGCTGCAAAATAGAGGCCAGAATTATGCTAATGTCATGATAATATAAAAATATTAAGTCACCAAATGACAGGATTACAACCCAACTATCTTCAGTCCCTGGGAACCTTTCAGCTAAGCTCACAGTAAATAAAACACCAGCTCTACACAGGAGTCTGATTACAAATTTGCACATTTGTATTATTAGAACTGCACAAAGCATTCACCTCTGGAGACTGGGGTTAAAATCTGATTTAGGTTACTGGAGAATGTTAGTGTAGTTCTCCCAGCCTAGTAGATTCTTCATTATATAATAAAATCTCCTCTCAATCCTGAAACCATTTGGTGTGATTAACTTATTCTCTTTAGAAAAGGCTAGAATTGGAATAGCCAGAGATTAAAGTGACAGGCCTGTATGAAAAAAAACATGCTCATTACTCTAATTATCTAGATATATATCTACTTGCCAGTTTCTGTACAAAAGTCAGTATTCTGTGTGTTGGTAATTTGGATAAAGAGGGATGAACAGGTTGAGTGCAGGTGTGCATTCAAAGAAAAGGGCATGACTGAAGTATATTACAAAGTCAAACCATGGAAGAAGATCTTAGTTCTCAATATTCAGCAATCTCATATTATCACATTTTGCTATTCTTTTTTTCTTTTCAGATATCCAGTGCAAGTCCATATTTGGTGTAGTTTTTTGTGTTTTCTGTGCAGATATAAATGTTGTGGAGTTTATTACATTATTTGAGTAGGTCGAGAAAAGCTTTTCTTCAGTAACTCTTTTACTTCTGTTATTGATCCAATTTTACTATTCAGTTCATTTTCTATAATTGTGTAAAATAGTTGTATTGCAAGAATTTAATGACAATCTATATTTATTCAAATACAATGGAGATAATAAAGTCTTTGCTTGTCAATACTATCAATTTTTTTCTCTTATTATATTCCCTTTCCTCTTATTAGATTTTTAGGCAGGCGTTTTAAATTCCTGAAGACATAAGCTATGTAGAGCCAAGCCAGTGTAAAGGCCTAACACATCAGTAAATGTCACTAAAGTGTCAACTCTTTGCATCATAACCGCAGTTCATTTCTCAACATTGACAGTGATGCTTTTACTGGATAAGAATTGGAATGGGCATATTTCCAGATCTTAATTACATCAGGCATAGGGATGAGGAACAGTCCTTTTCCTCATGGGGAAGGGAGAATAAAGCTGAATTTGGCCATCTAGAGCCCTATGCATCCCCGTTTATCTGGAGATAATAGGATTAAGTTAAGCTATGGGACTTCCATAGCTAGAACAGCCTTGCTGCCTTCAGCAGGGGTCTAATAAGGGTAGATATAATTGGGTAAATAGTGAATAAGAATAAAAAAAGTACACAGTATAAGGAGTACGCTTGTGAATAAATGATGGCAAATTGGATTCCATCCAATCCCTGCAGAGCTGTTTAAGATATAGCAACACATGTGGAATTACAGGATGAAATGTGTTATCTTTCTCATTTTCTAACTTTTACCATCTTCTCTGAAATTTTACATCCAAAGTAAATTAAAGTTTAAAGAGAATATGGGCAAGAGGAATCACAACATTTGTTTGGTATTAAGCAGAATTTTTTTAATGCTGTTCATTTAAGGTTATACAGGCACAAAATGTAAGTGTATACAAATACATGCTGGACAAATGGTTTTATGATTTTGGTTTTATGACCCATAGCCACTTACAAAATCTGGTCTATTAGCAGTTTAGCATTTACTTTTACTTTTTTTTCACATCTCAAAAAAAAACAAACTTAGAGCATGTAGCCCCAATGAAATAATTCATTACTCAACAGCAGATATTCCTTAATTTATTTAAATACAGAGCTTCTAATTCTTTTTCTGTTTTGATGGTGGATAACAATGCAATTAATAATTACTTTAAGAAAAAAAATCACAGTACAGAACTATAACTGGAGGTCAAAAGGTGTTTTTGTCATAATTTTCTGTCAATAAAAATACACTAGAAGTTCTTTCATGGTGTCGAAGGCATAGTCATTTAATTATAATTTATTTCCATGCTTGTGACTTACAGTGTATAATTGTGAATATGAAATAACCTGGATTCTTGGAGTTTCTTTGCAAACACAGAGGAATCTTATAAGTGAAATTTTCAAAAGCTGCTCCGACGCAGTGGAACAAGGTTGAACATCCTCTTGTAGACTGAAAGGATATGATTCCCCTTAATTTCTTCCATTTTGTGAAGGAATGATGTCAGTCATTCCTAGCGTACCTCGGGAGTGACTTTGTAAATCATTAGGATGCTGTGATAGGTAGAGTTAGTTTTAGAAATAGAATGTCTTGTCTCTGCATTTGCTCTCCTTTCCTTTTTGCTCTTGAAGATGGGCCTGATTTTGAATTGTTGAAGCTAATGGTTAAACTGTCAGATTGCTCCATCCATATCCACATTATTACTCACCTGCCAAAAGGTTTGCACATACTAATGCATCTCTTCTAAATCTGACCCTGTGTTAAAAAGTTGCAGTGCTCTATCTGGCTATAAAGCAGAGAACAGCATTAGTATATCTACAAGAAAGGTCACATATTTATTAATAACAGTGTAGACAGAATGAAAGAAACTTTAAGAAAAGAAATCATGGAAAGGCAGTCAATCTAGTCAAGTGGGGAATAGTAACAAAAAGATTACTGTGAGCAATAAACTGAAGACTTCAGAAGAAATGTAAGCAGTCCACTTAAGAGAGGATTGGGAGATCTATGAGCCTAAGCAGGAGCAATTTAAAAGGATAATTGGAAGAGCTAAAAGAAATACTGAATGTTGTGGTGTGAAATATATCAGGAAACAATAAAATATTCTTCAAATATATTTGCAGAAGACAGAAAGTGAAAGAGCAAATTATTTCGCCAGAAATGAGTTTGGGGAATTGGAGACAAAGTGATACAGGGAAATAGTTTTATTTTTCTTTTTTACAGGCTCTTCCCAGAGATTTTAAAGTATGAGTTCTATAGCATACATGGCTACCAAAGCAATGAACATGACTATGTAAAGGCTGAAATTTCAATGTGGATGAACAACAAAGTACAAATCCGTATTACCACCACTAGGTATTTAGTAGAAATTACCTAATGAACTGCATACAGCTATTTTTATCAAGAAGAAATAAAAGCTCACAGTTTGAAGACTACAGAAATAAACAAACTAGCTTCTAAAATATATTTATATCTCTGTTTATAGATTTTTTTGAGAAATAGAAAGCGCCTATAAAAACATGACCTTTTTTAAAGGAATTCAGTAAACAGTGCCTACCTGCAATGGGATTCAAATCAAATATGTATCAGGTAGTTTCATTTCAGGCCTGGGGTTACAGTCCTACACAGGTGATATTTCTGTGTGTGCATCTTTAAATTTGAGGGCTGTGGCTAGCTCTACTGAAATGTTCAAGCTTCTGGAGATACTTCTGTCACAGCTTATAGGAGCGGGCATGTTTATTATATATTGTACCTGGACTTGCTGGAAACTTGGTGTTGAAAAGATATAAGAAAAGAGTCAGGGAAGTGAATGAAATTGTCATTTGCATTCACTCAGTTGCTTTTATGGCAGAGATTTTTTTGAAAAATGTTGTGTGTTGTTTACTTTGAAATGTTTGCAAAATCATCATATAGGCAGAAAGGAAAATATAAGAAATTAATAGAGTTTATCACTAGAAAGCCTTCGTCTTAGGGGTTAAATTCTGATTCATTCAAAATCAGTAGGAGTTGTGCTCCTGACTAGACTTAAATCCCAATCAAATTGATACTTGCTGGTTTTTTTGGTTTTTTGGATTTTTTTTTAGTTTATATCAGTAAAATAATTTCTTTTTTTATCTTCTTTAATCAGTGATGAACATCTAGTATTTTAGATTAACATCTAGTATTTTAGCCTTGAAAATATTGCATGTGAAGCATTAGGAAATCCCGTTTTTTTTTTTTATTCTAGGTAAGGCAACAATAATTTCAGGATAGTAATCTAAAAACCTCACTTGATTAATAATAGTATAGCAACTGCCAGAACAAGAAACAAATATATAACAAATACTATTGAAATCATTGAGTTTATTGTTATTGGAATTCTTGACAACTGATTTGTGCCTTCATCCATCTTATCTGAAATTTTCCCAGATTTTTAACAGATCTATCCCTAAACAACTGAACAAATCATGGTGACAGGATATCCTGTATCTTCATTATGAATCCCTATATAAAAGAATCTCATTCAGTCTTCAACCATCTTTCTATTCTCTTTGAATTATCTTCAGTCTCAAAATTAGCAAAAAGACATTTCATTGGGATTAGTGGAGTTCCTGAGATATAAACCTTGTGAAGGATTTCTGTATCATTGGGGAAATTGTTGTATTTCATTGAGCTAAAATTGTAATATAATTTATCCAATTTAAATTGATTTAAATTTATGCTAGTATCAGAAACTGATTTCAAAAATTACTCAGCAGTTCCATTTATAATGCTTCTTTGGAATTTTTCAATACTTTTTCCTTCTCTTAAATTTCTGTTAAAGAGTAATTTAAAAAATCAAACCTAAAAGAGAATTTCATCCAACTTCAGAATTTTCACCTCCATTTCAATGCAGTCTCCTTTCATGAAAAATAAAGCTGTTGAGCATCATGCTCAAATTTCAAATGTATATATGTATTGAAAATTAAAACTCAATTTTTATGTTTTATCTAATTCTCTGATTTCTTGTCAAGGTTTTTCACAGGAAAGACCTTGTCTCCATGAATATTTTCCAAAGAGTACAACATTCAGTTATAGCATCATAAACTAAGACCTGAATATTTTCCTCAACTTAGTAATACTTAGAAAAAGATGGAACTTGTATTCAGAAGTGTGTGCTTAGATTATGCTCAGTTTATATCTGTCAGTATTATCCACAATGAGTATGATTGCAATTGGAGCACTAAGAGTCATGGCCATGAATGTAGTGACAGCTGTTTCATGAGCAGGGAACCAAATGGCTTTGCTCTAAACATTGCCCAAAGAACAGTTGACACCAACATCTTATAGAACATCTTACTGCTGGTAGTGCTGTGTCAAGGGGAGGCTGCGTAAAGCTGTACCCACATTAATTTCTAGAACCAAATTTTATCTACATTTCAATATTACATTTTAGGCCATTGTTTCCTCTTTGTCCCAGAATCCCAGTGAGCCAACAGATAAATGTACCAGGAAGCTAATAAACACCCCTATCATCCAAGCTATCAACATTATTGTGATGAATTGGGAAATGCGTTTGCAGTTTTACCTTAGATCACTAGTGGTACTTGGTGCCTATTACCTACAGGCTTGAATGTATACACGCAAAGAGAATAACTGTCTGAAAGGTTTAATGATACTTGTGATGCAGTCAACCATTATTTCCCTCTGACAGATTCTACTACCTGAAAGACTCAGGTTAATATAATGATTGAGTGCTTCCACTTTATGCCATATGCAGTAGTGGTATTGCTCTGTATATCACATGTAATATTATCTAGCACTTGTAAAGTGTTTTGCATGTGCACTCTGCTTTATGACCATTAACTAATTAATCCTCACAATGGCTCAGTGAGGTAAACAACAAGATGCTATCACCCATTATTATCCCATGGTTATGCTGTCATGCTTCATTTATGAATTTATCTATATACTTTGTAATGCCACATCTAAAGGTTCAGTAGCAACAATTGAAAATAATGAAAAAGAAGAGAAACTCTGGCTTTCGGGAATACAGATGACATATTTTTGTACTGGCAATGAGCTAATATAATTAGAGAGTACAGCGAACTCCAAAAGGAAGAATATGAAATGTACTTCACCCATTCTACTTAACAAATGACATTGTTGTGGAGACAGAGACAAGTTGCTGCTTGCAAAAAAAAAAAAAAGGGAGGGGGGGTTAAGTACAAATGTATCACAAATACAGTGAAACTTCATTTTGAAAAATTAAAAGATTTGTTTGCAGGAAACCATAATAGATTCAAAATCTTAAAACAAATGCAATATATACAAATGGTTTCTTCTAAATGCATCTATTTAAATACTGTTTAATGGCACATGGGATAATAGGTCAAACCTGGCAGAATTTTGTCTCTGCTGGGAGTTCTCTGAAAAATTTTAACTTTATAGAGGAACTCATATCCAAGCAATTGACAGATAGTGAACCTACATCAGTATTTTACTTCAGATCAGGGGTGCGGTTCTGATGTGGTGCTCATCACCCCCTACCCCCCCCTGCCCCCCCCCATGATTCCCTTCACATCATGGAGCAGTCCTGGAGCACCTGAACTCCTTTTTGGATGAAACTAAAGCACAAAGTTCCTGGAGTGTCAACTAATGCACTTTAGCTACTAAGGACTATTATTATTCAGTCCATGGGACCAGATTAGATTTTGTGTGAAGTACAGCCCTCTGAAATGCAGGCAGCACAAATACAAGGCCCTTAGCACCACCTGTTTTATTCTACAGACCCTGCCTATTGGCATGCACTATTTGGAAAAACATGAACAAAATATTCTGCTAAGAGCTGCAGTATGTGACTGGAAGTAGCATTCAGTTCCCTGTATTTCTTCCATTACAGTTTTCAGAGGAGGACAAGCAAGTTTGATGATGAAATCCCATTGATGTTTAATAGCACTTAGATTTTTAAGATTGCCTGCCTTCGTCTGACACATTAAGCATGCAAGCATTGAAAGTACCCCTTATTTTTTCAGCTTGATCTTCAGAAAATTGGCATCTAACTTAGTGTGATTTGCTTCATTTTACCCGTCTTTATAACATTGTCCATTTATTTACAATTGCTCTTTATTTACTGTACAAATTCAGCTTTGACACAAGTTGCATTTAGCATCAAGAAAATCTTCATGGGATTCTGTTGTCTCTTTTCAATCTCTTAAAAAGAGAGAAGCAGAAATTAATATTTTTAATATTTTATCAATTTTTACTATTGAACAATGTTCAATACTTCCATCATTTTTTTGTTTTATTTTACATGGCTATTGTTACAGAACATCAAAGCTAGGTTATATGAAATAGCAATTCCTTAAACACACTCTTTGGAGTAGGAAAAGGCTTGCTGACAAAGCAGTCTGGCTGATAGTGAAGGCTGTGGGAGTTGGTAGTCAATGGCTGTGCTCTTGAAACAACTTTACAGGGTTAAAAAAAGGTGGCAAAAAGAAAAAAAAAAGCCCAGATTTGGAATTTTAATAGTGTTTACCGGGCTGCAAGTGGGAAAACACCATATTTCATGCAGTGTTCCACTGGGGAGGATTACAGTTTGTATTAGTATTATCTTTATATTGTATTTCTCTGCAACAACAACATTCACTATTGAACATGACATGATTTTTCACTTTCTGGTTTGGCAGTGGTTGAGTTAAAATAGTGGTTTACATTTGTCTGTTGCACACAAGAAAATACTACAATTTCAACCTTAGAAAAGTAACCCCAAGAAGGTATTATAAATTGGGCAGGCTCAGAATAGGGGTGAATGATTAGATTCCAGTGTTTCCTGCTGAGTGGTACATGCTTGTTTTGCAATACGATTTTCAGTCAGAGATTCAAACAGAACGTGCAAATCCTATTCAGTCTCTCAGCATTTTTGATCTGTTTTTATTGATTTTTCATCAGTGCAAATCCAGTGCCCCCCATATATTTTAGAAACCTTATAGTAGAATGTTGCAGAATAGGATTTTTAATTAAAATTACATTCAGTTCATCAAAAGGCTTCACTGTTTTATAGGAGGATGCAGCATTGTCCTGGTTTTACTGTATTCATACAATCCTATTTTCCTAGGAAAAAGATTCTCTTTCCTTAAAACAAAGACAGAGTAATAAGGTATTATAGATTTTGTGTCCACCCTTCACCAAAGACTTACCCTGTGTACTTTTGTTCCACATACAGGTAAAGAGCATTTTGTTAAATGTAGAGGGGTTTTATTTTTCCAAGTTTTCCTAGTTTCTATATATTATAGTATTACCTAATGACAGGATTTTTGCATTTTACTTTTTAAGGAATGTATTAAGTACATTTATAGGCTTGAAATTGACTTTACAGAAAAAATGGTTTGATTTTTTTTCATCCTATTAGCTTTCTTTCTGTTAATTTTTCTCCCAGGTCTGCTGACTAGCATGCAGTGACATTGTAAGCAGGATGTATTTCCTCACATCAGTGCCTTATTAATGCTGTTCATTAATCTAGAACCATGAGCTTGTTCAGAGATGGTTAGATATTCCATATTTCCGTAGGGTTTGAGGGAAGGGTGACAGCTCACTTACAGCATCAGAAAGCAGATCTCATTGCATTGTCATGTCATTTTGAATAGTGATAAAATAGCAGAGGCTGTGTGTGTACTCACAGCCTGCAAATGGTACAGCAGCACAATCCAAAATAAGTCATCCCAACAGCTTTTTGTAAACCAAAGCTTAGATTGTTTTAAATAGGACTATTCGTGAATTTGTGCATGAAAAACCTTTGAATTTTGTTATAACAAAGGTCATGTTGTCTTAGTGTGCTAATTTTTGTATTCAATTTTTAAGTATTGCTTTATATTTTTTGGTTATTGGTAGTGCCTTGAGGTGCCTATGGTGATCACTATCTCATAAGGCCTATAAAATGTTCTGATCAATGTTCAAGCAGCTAACACATGCAAATGTGTCCATCATCCTGGTCTATACCAGGAACTTCATCTCTTTAAGAGCCCTGCATACTTAAAGAGAACTTGTCATCACAGATTGACCATTTTATCTGCTGCATTGGAATTTAGAGTAATTTAATTTTTTAAATGCTAACGACATTATTTTTACTTACATTTTGTAGAGAAATTTGCATATTGCTGTGTGCGATTCTTTCAATACCTGGTTTCCAAGACATAGTTTTCCCAATATATAGTTTTCAATATAAATCAACAAAGTCTTTTGATTTTGTTTATTGTTGGAAATTCAAAAGTAGATATCCTGTCCTTTCAAAAAAAGCTTCCTTTCATGTCATTAGCTTCTCTACTTCAACCAAGTCGGGAACACTACCCAATAAATATTTGTCATTCTGTTTTCTGGCAATCCTTGGCATACCTTTGAGATTGACTGGAGCTACTGCAACGTAAAACCACTAGTGAGAGCTGCTGTGTCTGGGCAGAGCAGCCCTCAGAGCTCCCAAAGCCCATAACTCTAATCTTCTCCAGTTTTTAGGTAACGACCTGTTAAAATCATAGATCTAAATGTTAATGCTATTTAAACTGCAGATCAGACAAAATGTGATAAAATAAATATTAAAATCTTCAAGTGTTTAAAAGTGACACTGCTAACCATACTGTCACACATTGGGAAGGCAATGCAGAGCTGGATCTTCAAGGAAACTGGATCAATAGACCACTATGGTATTCAGTGGTGCCATACTTATTCATTCTTCCCAAGCTGGTAGTTCATTGACAAAAACTCCACACTTCCTACAGATAAATACACAATCTCAGATGCTTCTGTGCTTTTTGTACTTTTTGAGGGAGAATATTAACTGCATTTTAAACAATACATTAGGGAAAATTAAGCATTTAAAATATCAGGAAGACTTCTTTTTTAAGGAAACTAACTCATATTCAAATTGGTATCCTAGTCAAATGGGTATGATTTTTTTATTGTGTTATGTATATCTATAATAAAAGCAATATGAAAATTGTGTTCAGTGAATTTCACAGTGGGGACTGTAATTGTGCTCACTTAGAGACCTGTTCTGGCACTGATACCTGTGCGTGGCTGCCATTAACAGTAATAGGAGCAACACACGTCTTTTGATGGCAGAATGGATTCTTCCTCTGAGTTACCATATTACCATCCCTACTGTGATAATAGCGATATCAGATTGCCACAATAACAGAGGCATTGCTGGAGATAAAAAGAGTCTCAGAACCAGAACTGTGTGAGGAGAAGTAGGAACACCTCATGGTAGCAACTGAGAGTGGTGTACCTGTAGAGGACAAGAAGAGGTGTAAAGACTTGGGATAACCAGGCAGAAGATCTGCAAGGCACTAGTCCTTTCTAGGCTTTTCTAGAAGGTAGTAGCCGAGTAATGTACGGCAAACTCGGCTCTGGTTCACTGTGCAGAGACAACTCTGCTTAACTTTTTTTGAAGCTTGGGTGTCACTGGAATGAATAAAGAATCCTGAAACAGCCAACATGCTGTTATGTTTATCTCCTTAGTAGTTGTTGTTGCTAGTAAAGACAGAGGCTTTGTCACATCTGACATCTTGACTCTGGCTCAACAATGCGCAGGATAAAGTGTACCTGCATCTTTTCTGTGTCTCCGTGGAGCACACTGCGCAGGGATCAGGCTGCTGCCCTGTTTCCAGCTGCAGAGAAGCTCTCTCCCAGCACAGAGCCCCAGGTTCATGCCCTGAGCTGCTCTCCCAGGATTTCATAGAAATGCTGTGGAGGCTTTTAGAGCTCCAAGTGGGCATCTCCCTTTGGAAAATATCACTAACAAGTGAGGGTCTTGCAATGATCATTGCTTATTTATGCCTAGAAATACAGAGATAAAGGGGAAAAAACATTTAAAATAACAACGCAGCTTTTATGTACTTAGCCCACCCTGATGCTTAACATTTTCATCAAAGTTTAGACAGTTGTACTGACTTTATGTAACCCTCTATCTAGGAATGGGGTTCAGTCTGTTTTCCTGCAGTTGACATATGTTCTGTGAAATGTGTGTCTCTTGAGCTCGAGACCAGCTAGGTTGGTTCTTTGTTTCAGTTTTGCTTACCTGGAGCCCTCTTCTGCTGTGTAAAGGCATTGGCTGCCTTCTTGAGCACTCATAGAGAGCTTCTGCTGGGTTTAGCCCTTTGAGCTGTGTAGAAACTGGCATAATAGCAGTCAGATACAAAAAGGTATATTTAATATGCATTAAAATATTACTTACAGCTAAAGGATTACTCATATACTTGCTGCATCCTATTCATAAAATCCTCAGAATACTTGTGATCTGTTTGTCATTTTGCCGAGCAAAAGTTGCCACAAAATCAAACATGAGATTTATGTGTCTATGACTGCCACAGGTAAAATAGCATTCCTAATAAAGTCTGTACTGGTGTCAGATATATAAAAATCCTTCAGTCTTTGAATATACCTGTTTATAATAGGATTTCTTGGTGCCTCCTCTCTTTAGATTGCTAGCAAGCCCTTATTTACCACAGCATGTTATGGACCTTGTTTTGGAAAGATTTGAATGCTGTATACAGTCTGAAAGCATATTTAAAGCTGTTGCTTTCGATTTTTCTTTTAATTCCTTGATACCACTGCTAATGTAAAGGACATGGATTGAAGAGAGGATCTTCTTTTCCTAGGCAATGTGTTATTGATGAGCTGGCATTTGCCCTGTGGCTCTCCCCCAGGATTGCTTACATCTATTACTCACACACATCGATTGGTTAATTTGATAATTCTATCACCAATCAGCTTGTGTCTGACCTTTTGCCATGGCAATGATGGCAGAGTCTTCATTTTTACATCGCATACCTGCTAGATTGACCTTTCTGAGGAGAATGTCAAGACATCCCTTGATCTTAACCTGTCACTAAATTTGTTAGAATTACACTGTCCCTTAACCTTGATCCGTTGTATTTGTAATGTTCAGGATATGCAATTTGTGCAGAAATTTTCTTACATAACTTATGCCAGTCAAAGTATAACACTTTCATAATTAAAAATTAGCTTCCCAATAGGAAAGTGTATGTTTAGAAAGTTTTCATGTCTATTTTCCTTCCATTCATCTGTGTAGCTCTCTCTGCATCATTAGCTACTTCCTAAGAAGTACTTCCCCTTTCTGTGACCACTGAAATTAGAGGATTTTTTTTGTCCCTGTCTTCTGGAGTTTGGGGAACTAAACATGGTTTTCAACTACCCTATTAAGTAAGTACTGTGTTGTAGGGGATTTATAAGACCCCAAATACAATCTTGCGTCCAAGTTGACAAGCATTGATTGCTTTTGCCATCCCCTGATAAATTTCTTTCCACCTCCACATGTGCCTGAAAATACCTGGAGCTAATGCAAATTCACGGGGTTTCTATGGATCAAGCAAATTTCACCTTTAATAGCTAGTAGTCTTAATACTGCAAAAGTAGAACACCATGCTATTCTGTTCAGCATAGTGGGTATATTCTGAAAGAAGAAAACATAGTCATGTTTACAATATGTCTTTCTAATAAATCTACATTATGCAGCCCAGCTTCCAAGAGCACTTTTGGTAATGACAGTATTCTGCTTGCATTAACATGCAACTCTGTCACTACACGAAATCTGAAATTTGTAATACATTAACTTTATCACAGAGTACAGAGAATAAAATTTGCAGTTTCCTTTTGTTAAGATATTTGCAACATTTCTGAGCATTTGAAAGTCAGGTCCTTGCCTCCCTTTGCCTTCACCCAAAGCTGTCCTGTTTTCTCCTTAGCAGACAATTCAAGGGCATCACTTGATGACTCTGGACATATGAATTTAGTGCTCAGCTCAGAAGAAGGGAGAATACAAAGAAATCTGCCTTGGTTTCTTGCCTGTATTTTCTGAAAATATATGCATGTATGTAATTCAGTTATGTGTATGGGAGGTAGCTTGGGCCATTCTGTGGATAAAGTCCATTCTATAGACTGCTTTATGAACAAAGCAGTCAATAAAGAGGATATAATTCCTGTTTTTCATGAGCATGAATAAAACCGAGAAAATGCTATTCCCATGAAATTTTATAAAATTTGTAATATGTTCAGAAGATGGGACTTTCATATGAAACTTAAGCCTGAAGAAAATCTGAATGGGCACATTAGAGGGGCTGGTTTGATGCTAGAAAAATAAATGTTCTATTTGAAACTGAAATTATCACAGTATATGGTTTTTAACTAAGATTGATATCTTGTGTTGTATTTATTTCAAGAAACAAATCTCAAATGACTTGAAGAAATGAAAGCAATGATTTTGCCTGAGCAATAACTGTTGCATCATTATGTTTACACAGCCACATATTCTCTTTCTTTCTAGCACAAGAGATCAGCATTCACACTAAGTTACAATCCAGCTTTTAGTAATCACTGGGTCTCACATTAAATAGATTGTTTAACTCCAGTTAGTGCACAGCAATCATGCTGCACAAAACCAAGTGGAGAGTTTATAAACCAAAGGTTTTATCATATATTGGTCTAGATTCTTTACAAGGTAGAATTTGAGGTAACAAGGGAGGTAAAGCAAGCTACAGCCATTTCACTTTCAGTTACTGTGTAGTGATATATTTTGCATGTTATCCTTTCAGTAGGCCTAAAAGGTGAGGATCATGCACAACCTGACTATGGGTGTTGTTTAGGTTGGGGGCGAGGAAGGGAGGTGAGTGCTTTAAATTAGTCAGTGTAATTATTACAGAAGTGCAAGCAGTTAATAAATTCTCGTGTTTTTTTCTGGGAGGTGCTGTATTCACATGTCGCATCTGTTCACACTATCTTGTACTCCCCTTTCTGTTTGCAGTGTAGCTTTTGAGTTAATTAGAATTTTGTAGCTGATATAATTGACATGTATATATGGTTCATTACTGTTGAGCATGATTCAACAGATACCTCTCCTAACCCAGCATCTTCACATAACCCTGTACTTGCAGTTCATTTTTGAGCCCCAGAATTCCTAATACAGCACTGGTTTGAATCTAGGAAAAAGCTGTATGTTTTAGAAGTTAGTGCAGAGTGGCTTTTTAATGAGAACAGTTTTTGCTAAAAGTGAAGATGAGACCACTACACTCATTTCACTTGTAATTTAAACCAAATTCCAGTCTAAGCCTCCAGAAGTGAAAGGTTATTGCATTAGCCACCTATACCCTTTGTGTTCACATAAAATTAAACTAAAACTAAATCTCAATTTCATATGGCCTAGAACATGCCCCTTGTTAATTAGTAACAACATAGAAAGTCTGAAGTAAGAGTAAGAAAATTTGTCTTTAAAAATTGAAAGATTAAAGAGTTTTCTCTCTCTTTGGTTTATAGTAATGGAAACAATCTTCATTGGCTTCAGAGTCTAATCTGGGTTGAACTTGTGAAAAAGATGGTTAAAAATATTATTTTAATGTGCATAATGAGACTGCAGACAGCAACTTCTTTAAAAGTTCATATTATAAGATTGAACATAGCTACATGGGAAAAAAAGAGGGTGTAGATGGAGCAAGAAGGAGTCACTGGCACACCAAACACAAACTTGTCATTGAGGTGATAGTGGAAAAGTACTGCCCTTCTGGTTGAAAAATGGGATTTAATGCTCAAAGCCACAGGCTGAAACCATTATTCACAACTGGTGCTCACTTTTTGATCCCAGAGAGTAATAGATTTCTCTATAAACTGATGACTGTAGTTCATATAATTCTTATTTTACACCCATTAGAAAACTGACGGAGAAAAAAAATTTCCTTCTTCTCAGCTGCCACAAGCCTATGTACTTCCCTGACATTAGATCAGGTTCCTGACTAGTTTCCTTCTGCCTCAGTTCCCTCCATCCCTCCTCCCCCAGCACAGTAGTCAGAGCTTTCATTGTTTTCTCATCTTCTATTTGAAGCAGGATTTCATCAATCATGGTGGTAGTAGTCTGCTCTTGTAATCAAGGCTAAGATCCATCAAGCCCCGCTGCTGCAGCAGCTCCTTTCAAGCTCCAGAGCAGCTCAGGTTTCTGGGCCTTTTCTGAGGTTCAGTGCCCTTGTAGCAGCAGTGGCTCTGTGGCTGAAAATATCTTCAGCTCCTTCTTAAAAGGTGATTTGCAATTCCCATGGAAACATGGTCACAGCAGCCATTGTATGAGAAATCGCTCAGGCTCCATGCAGTGCCATGATGTCTTATTGATCCATGAGCACTATTGAAAAAAGGACGTAAGGAAGGAAGTAAAGAGGAGAAATTGTCAGTGACATATGTGCATATGAAAAGAGCAAGGGAGGAAGGTGGAAACATGAGTATTTGCAGCAGTCAGAATCTTACTGTCCTGGCATTCAGAAGAGCAGACAAAATTGGTGACTACAGCAAACCCTGTAAATGGACACACACACCGCAGAATGTTTTGATGGGTCTGAGGCTGCTTCTTGGACCATGATTTTAAAGGTTGCTAGAAAACAGGTGGCTTTGTATAACCAGCACAAAATTGCATTAAATGAACAAACTCTTGTATCCTTACTCCTTTTTTTTACTGGGTTTTTTTCTTTCTTCCCTTTCAAACCACAAAGAGATTTCTTTAGAAAATGCTAGAGGAAAGCCTGCTGATAACTCAAAAGGTAAAATAACATATGAGTTATTAAAAGGTCTTTTCACAGAAGTGGGATTAATTTCCATATCCCTTAGGAATTCTTGCACATGCTGTTATCACACAAATGTCATTTTGGTGGGTGGGTTAAAAATTGGTTAATAAAATTAAATTTAAAAATGATTGGGCTGTAGTTCAGGAGAGCTAGCCAACACACTTTAAAAGAATGAAGTCCCAAAAAAAGTCAAAGCAAAATCCGTAATCTGTTTTTCATCTGAAGATATTATTTAATCCATTCTTGCACTAAACATTGATAGCTGAACATGCATCAAAATAAATTCTCATTTAGTCTTGACCTCAAGTAAGGATATGCACCTGAATTGTTCCCATTTAAATAGCAGAGGAAAAAGCACAGAAGAAAATTACATTTTCTGCAATGAATATCTTATTGCAGTGAGGTTTTCATTCATTGTTAATTACAGAATAATGGGCGTGAAGGGCTACTGTAATTGTAACTATATTCTTTCACATCAGTATCGGACTTTCTTTAAATCCTTTTGTGTGTACGTCTTCCCTGTAATTTTCAGACCGTTTATTTCTAACTATATATGCATTCTACAGTACCTGGAATATGCTGTGCTAATATAAACATCACCTATCTTCTACAGGTACTATTTTTTATTTGTGTAGCTTATTATTAATTCCCCTATAAGCAAGAATTACCACCAGCTTCTTGAAAGGGAGATAACTTATACATCTTTTTGGAGCATTGGAGACTTTTAAGGACTCCGTTAGGGGCTGTGTTATTTCTTGGGACACCACTCTACTGTAATAACAGAAGAGTTCACTCAAAATTGTAGGACTGTG
Source organism: Emberiza elegans (assembly GCA_024865655.1). NCBI lineage: Eukaryota > Metazoa > Chordata > Aves > Passeriformes > Fringillidae > Emberiza > Emberiza elegans. The sequence continues at coordinate 28,408,056 of JALJVW010000139.1, forward strand.
GTGCACAAGGCAATATTTTCAAACATTGTGTCAGTTGGAATGTGAGAGAGCATCAAGCCATTTGTTCTCTATGATTTGTTTTCCCCCAGTGGCCCTAGTAAATAAATACTTGTGCAACAGCAAACAGAGAAAGATATTGAGATTGCTATCTTTCATGACGATTAAAATGACAGCGGGTTGAAGAGAAGGCAAATAAAGCTTGAGAATTTGGTGTCTGTCCTTTTGCAGATGATGAGACACAAAAACTTCCTTAGCATTTTTGGTCCTTTGATGATGTAAAGTATCCGTGGACCCTCCCATTTTCTCCTATCATTGCATTGCAGTTCTATTTCTTGTCAAAAGGAACCAAATATTTCTGTCCTTTTTTATTGCATTCCAGGTGGTAACAGGGTCTCTTAAGCCTTCTTCTTTTCCCAGGTTTCTATTTCAGTTCATGTCATAGTGGACTATTAGTCCTATGCTGGTGGTGTGCTTGAGCTATATTAAATGTTGTTTCTTTGTGATTTTGTGAGAAAAACGACAATTGTCCAATTCAATTTTGCAAACTCATTCCCTATCAATGACCTTTTGTGTCTAGCAAACACCAGTAATGCTTCTTCTTTTCAACATTTTTTTTGTCACATACCTCGTTCGGTTTTATTTTTCTGATAAAACCTTTCTCTCCTGAACACAAACTCAGACACTAGAATTAGAAAATAGGAATATATTAATCTGCTTCAATGCTACAGTATATAATTAAGTTATATCCCATTTGTTTGTAATGTGGGAACAGTATGAACACCAGCTGACTTTCCCTTAATTCCACTGCCCAAGCTGAACATGCTATTTCCAGATGGATGACACAGAAATATTACTAAAAACTATGCTGGTTATCCTAGGAGCATCTCTTATACCACTACCACTGCTGGATCTTTGTATGGGTTAAGCAGAAGCAGAAACTGTTCTTTAGGAATTGTTTCAAATTAGGGCTTCCACTACTAGCTCTTGTTACCCCTGAAATACTTTACCATTCCCTAGATACCACCCAACTGCTACTGAAACTAGAACTCCCATCAGTACTGAAGTTTTTTCGCCTAAAATTCCTACCAATTTCCATAGCTAGCTTCTCCCTTTCTCCAATTCCTTCCATCTGTGAACAGCTTTCAGAGACCCCGTTTTTCATTCAGCTAGGGTTATCATCTTTCTCCATATTTCTTTGGTCCATGTCCCATAAAGAGCGATCACCAACTAGGCAGGTCTGCAAAATTTTATCCCAAACCCACCATTGAGTCAGAGACTTTATGGTCATAGTAAATTATTTGCAAAGATATACATTATTTAATATTCAGGTTTATTATATAATTGAGTTTTTCAGTGAAAATTTAGATGTTCTTCACATTGCAATCACAGGATCTGTGACCCTCCCTCCTGTAGGCCCAGATGTGTTTGCCCTTTCTCCCTATAATATGTTTGCCCTGAGGGAGGTGAAGCAACTTGAAGATCAGCTCGGAGTTTAGATCAGCCTAAGGACAGACAGCAGCCAAACCTGTAATTCTCACTAATCAGTGTGAAACCTGATGCCTTCTGGTGCGGGACCAGCACCACACTTCAGGCTCAGCAGACTTGTTCTTTGTGGTTCTAGGGTAGCATTGTCAATTCACTTGTCCTTTCTCAGATTTCCTCTAAAACTTTCCTGCTGAAAGGGTGATATGTCAACAAAATGAGTAAAAAAGGAGCAAAGTTAAGAAAAATAAGGGTCTTTAAAAGGTTCAAAAAATAGCATTTGAGAGCAGAGGCAACTTTAAAAAGTGGCTTGAGATTGCATTGGAAGCAACCAATCTTCACTAAATATTAAAAAGAAGATTTAATTACACTAAGCATTCTGCCTATTTTCCCATATACCTTTCTTCTTTCATGAGCAAGTAACAATGGATATTTCTTTCCATAGAGCAAAAAAATAAGGCTGAACTGATTTTCTGTTTCAGCCCTTGGTTTATCATGGAAATTTTTACTGAAATTTCCATTAAACCTTTCTGGCCTATAATACAGACAGTATTGTTACAGGTATTGCTGTAAAAGGGAAATTTTTATACTCAGTTTTCCCATCTGTTTTCAACTGCACGGCAGAGCTGGCAAAACAATCCTGCCAAATTATGTTAATGTTTGCAGTAAGCTTGCTTCATTAGATAATCTAGTTGGCCCTACTTGGTAAATAAAATCAGTTTTGGTTTAATAGTCATGAGATACTAGGTAACTCCTGATGTGTCTGGATGTAAGGACGTACTAAAAGGCTAGGGCTTGGACTTCATTTAATAGTTAAGGGTGAAATATGACCAAGTGCCCACATCCTGATGGCAAGAAGGAGAGAGAGAGCGATGGAAAGGAGATGGAATGGGACTGCATAAAGCCGATAGGCTGGGGAATGTTTAATTTCTGTGTAAAATGAGTCAAAAAAATATTGTGAATCCCAGAATTTGCACACAGGCAAACACTGCCACCCTTCAAGCCATACTTTACAACCGAATTGGAGACATCAGGCTTATCCTCTGCATAGCATGACTGGCCTCCACCACAAACACCTGGGAAATCCAACAACTTCCCACTCCCTCCCAAACTCCTACATTACCCCTATTAGGCCTCATCCTAGCCGCAGCCGGAAAATCCGCTCATTTCAGCCTCCACCCGTGACTCCCAGCTGCAATAGAAGGGCCAACCCCCGTATCCACCCTACTCCACTCTAGCACAATAGTAGTACCCGGAATCTTCCTACTCATCCAAACCCACCCCCTATTCAGCAACCACCAAATTGCATTTACCCTATGCCTATGCCTGGGAGCTCTATCCACGCTATTTGCAGCCACATGCACCCTTACCCAAAACGCCATTAAAAAAATCATTGCCTTCTCCAAGCCAGCTAGGACTAATAATAGTTACAATGGGACTAAACCTCCCTGAACTAGCCTTCCTTCACATCTCAAGCCATGCATTCTTCAAAGCCATGCTCTTCCTGTGCTCAGGTTCCATCATTCACAGCCTAAATGGCAAACGAGACATCCGAAAAATAGGAGGACTCCAAAAGATACTACCCAAAAAGAACAAATGTTTTTTTTTTTGTTCTCCCAAAAAGTACAAATATTTTTTGAGTAGCCTTATTGTTCCAAAGAGGTTAGGAAGGGCAAGTCTACTGAATGATAATTTTGTTAGTGATCGAATTCTGTAGCTTTCAGATGATCTCACTAGATTATGATAGAGAAGATGCATATAGATACTTTAGGAGAAAAATGAAGGACATCCACCTACCAACAATATAACTTTCATAGCACTCCTAAAGTCCCAAGATAAAAGATGAACATTTATGAAACTCTAAAAAAATAAAATATCCTGAGTTTTCCTCATAAGAGCTCTGTTTATTGATTCTGTTACTGCTGTGTTCCAAAGTTGAAATTAAGTAAGCTTCCAATTATAGCCATAACATCTTAATGAAGTTGGCAGCAAAACTGTTGCCAAGACCATTGAATCATGATTTCAGTTTGGATGGTTACATGAACTTTCAAATATATGCATCTCAGCCCATCTTTTCCATTTGCTTGTTCCCAGCATGTCTGTTGGTCTTTTTTCTTATTCTAACAGGCCAGAGCTAGGACAGCCTGGACTTGGGACTAACCTCACAATGAATTTTCTTGTGTTTAGTAGGTGAGTAGATACTTCTTCCTATTAGTAGTCAGGGTTGAGAAGGTAGGGCTTGTATTTTCTGCAGGCTTCACTTCTTATGGATGTGGATATTTTTTGTAGCTGGTTCTAGGTTTTTTGTTGGTTTTTTTTTTAATTAAATGAATAGCAACGCACTTTCAAAACTCAAGAGGCTTTTCTTTTGAAAATGCTCTGCATCCTTTTAAACTCCATGTACTCTGTATTTTAAGCCAATGACCTGTAAATGCTTTTCTCTTCATGATGAGGGTGGGATCAGACCACAAGGTGTGCTTCATTCAATTTGAAGGACCTTCTGGTCTGTTGATGGGAGAACCTAAGTGTGTAAAAAGTGGTGTTGAAACAAACTACTCATCCTCTCAGCTTTGTCAAAGTTTTTTCTAAGCTGACTGCAGAAAGTTTATAGGACACTTCTGGATATAGAACATCAAACAGATGTGATGGATATTAATTATTTTACTGGCATAGTAGTAGGCATATAGATAAAAATCTTTATTTACAATTTTTAGTAAAGACAGAGCTATAACTATTTTCTGTTCATATCTATGTACAGAGATGGGAAAAATTTCTTCTGACTTCATATTTCATGTTCTGAATATTTGTATTGTGAATTGAGACTTTCAAATTCAGTGTGCTGCTTTCCACGTAATTTAATCATTGGCTATCTCAGCCCACTACTTTATTTGAGAAAAGCGCCATGAACCAAATTATTTGTGTTGTAAATAACGTAATATGTGCTCATCAGTTTGATCGCTTCTGCTTCTTTCAATAGGTTTGATTGGATTCAGTCTCTGGACATTTAAAAACTGCCAGATAATCAATAGGGAAGCTGAAATACTGAATGAGATTGATGAGGAAAGATCCTTGGTAATAAAATATTGGTAATGTTCTCTTTTAGGCACTGTATATGAGACTTGATCTATGAACCCTATGATATGTCTGCTGTTGGTCATATAGGGAACCTGTTTGTAGAAGCACTTTTCAGTAGTTGACAACCTTGTGTTATTTACCTGTCATAATGAACAGGAAATGAACATTGCAGATGGTTCTACATGTCAGTCATTCCTTCTGCTCAGTAGAGGCTTCCCAAGTGTGTGAAAATGCTATCTTTACAGTCATGTCTATAGAAAGAATGTAATTTGGGCAATTAACATTATAAAATGTGAAATAGTCCTCTCTTTACAATGACCTACATGCTGTCCCTGCTGTTATCATCAGAGAGTCAGAGAACATCCTGAGTTGGAAGGGATCCATGAGGTTCATTGAGTCCCACTCCTGGCCCTGTATGGAACCATCACCAAGAGTCACATCATGGGCCTGAGAGTATTGTCCAAAACACTTGAACTGTGTCTGCCTTGGTGCTGTGACCATATCCCTGGGGAGACTGTTCCAGTGCCCAACCACTCTCTGGATGAAGAGCTTTTCCTAATATCCAACCTAAACCTCTCCTGACACAGTGTCATGCCATTTCCTCAGGTCTCCCACAGATCAGTGTCTGCCCCTTTGCTTCCCTTCATGAGCAATCATATGCTTTTTCAGATGTATGCTGAGAAGATTCTATTATAAATAACTTATAGAGTTTGTAATAAACTTTCATGCAAGCTAGATGAGCTTTGTTAGACAGAAATACTACAAGCACTTTGGAGAAAGTTGATGATTTCAGCTTCTGATTTATAAAACATGGATGAGTGCACTGTAAATGGACAAGTAATTCTCTGTACCTTGTGTTTCACTTGGCTGAACTGGCTGAGCCCTTTAGATGGACATCAGTGAATTCTCAGCATTATTTTGTCAGAACACAAGTTGATGCCCGTGACCTTGGCCTGGCTTTTTTCCTCAATGATTGCATCACACTCAGTGACTCTGCACTCTGCTTAGAGAAGTGTTTATCCATGTTGTTTTGTTTATTAAAATTTAAAATTGGGGGCAAATTTTTTACATATAATATTTAACCTTGCCCAGAGGATACTGAGATCACACAGCAAAGAAGCTGACAGCAGTCATTGCCTTCTCTCATCTGACTAAGCTCAGGAAAGTGGGGTGCAGTGAGTAGGAACTTGAAGCTAGTTCATTAAAATCTTTAAAATATTGGAGTGGCTTAGATAAGTCAGCAACTTTTAAGTTGCCCTAATAAGTTCTTTTTAAAGTGACACTGAATTTTACTATGCTGTGTTTTGCCACCTGTCAACACATGGAAGGCATAGTTTGGATGCTTGCGTATCCTTATCTGAAAATATTTTTTTTCTGTACTGATAGAGCAAAATATGTTTGTAAGAAGGGAAGAAAAAGGTCTAGGAAAAAAAAATAGTGTTTGAAACTGATTGCACATTTTAGGGAATACCCTGGAAAAATTGTTTAAGAATGGTTTTCTTTAATCAAATAGTAATGATAAGAAACTGACTTCAAATCTGAATAGGTCACAAGTGAAATTAGTTTGGTGGTTTTACCTAATCCCTTTGGATATTTGTACACGTTACAGTCTCCATGTACAGTTTGATATAACTTGTAATTTCTGTTTGACTTCAGTCAGTAGTTTTAGGAGTGAAATTACAGGTTGTTTCATCTCAACACTGAGGTGAAGAGACAGATTTGAGAATACCTTATTCCCTGTATTGTTTCTATATCAAGACACTGTTACAAAATAGTAATTTTCAAAGATCCTCAATTCACGTTCATATAAAATAGATAATTTTTCCAAGATTAGGGGAATTTAAGAAGCCTTACTTTTAAGTAACCATTGTGCAAGTTAAATCTGCTTAAGGAGTAGGATGTTATGTTTACTAGGCACTCTGCAGTCTTATTTTAGTTTGTTTTTAAGAATGCTGTTTTCTTTGGGCACCTGTACCAGCATTTTCCCTTGTGCTTTGTCTGTGTTAGATTTCTCCATGCTCCCCTAATGGCATACTGATCACATTATCCCTGGGAAGCTGAGAACTGAAATATCATGTAAACATGCACATATTTTTTTCATAATTTGCATCAGTGATCATACATGGGCGTTCAACTGGCTTTGAAATTCTAGTGGCATTAGACCTATAGAGGTAGAGCAAGTTGCTCATAACACCAAGGCTATGGGTTCAGTCCCTGTACAGGCCAACCACTTAAGAGTTGGACTTGATGATGCGTGCGGGTTCCTTCCCAAAGAATATTCTGCCATCTGTATGTGTGTATGATGGAAAAATATCAGCTGGCATCCTGATATTGGAACACAAGCTGCTGTTGCCAGGGGGCAGTGGTGCAGTGTTATGCACCTCTCACAGCCCAGCCAGGCCGTGGTGGCAGCGAGGTGCCTGCCCATGAAAGGCTGCTTGTTGCCTTGCTCTCCATCACCCTGGCTGAGCTGGCAAATGAGTAGAGGACATGGACCTTGGCAGCCTCCCGTGCTTCCATGCTGGCATCTCACATTCCAACACTGGAGACCCAGCAGATGCATTTGACATTGTGTCTCTAAGCTCTTAAGTTCTGGTGAAATTGATTTCTAAGGGAAAGCATAAATGTATTTTGGAGACTAGAAGTCAGTTTAGTGTTTTGTTGATGTTTTATTTTCTTTAACCTAAAGAAGAGGATGAGGTTTTATTTTTCATATTCTTTATTCTGTAAGGTTCTTTTGAGACTAGAAAGCCATGACTGTTTCTGTGATTTGCCTGTGGAAAAATATGAAAGGAAAAATATTATTTCATGGTATGTTGGGAAAGTTATATTGGCTGTTCCAACATTTATGAATGTAGAAAAGAAACAAAAGCAACAAAAATTATATTTTTTAGTTCTCACATTTATTAAAATTGTTAACTGCATAATTCAGTTATGTTTCAAAATCAGGAATACACAAAATTTTAAAAACAAAACAAAGCAACAAAAACTATGGGTCACACTAAAAATTTCTATTTGTTTTCTTGTCACCAACTTCTCCCTCCAAAATATTGCATGGACAATTGTGTAAAGTAAATAAATTGCAGATCTAAAATGCAAGGAGTAAGTGAAAAAAATCCAGAGTTGTCATACAGGATGTTTGCTGTGCGGTCTGTGTGTTAATCAATAAGCAAATCCTGAATGCAGGCAGATAATTATTTATCCTTGAAAATATGTCTAATTTTCCCATCATTCATGTAAGCTGTGTTGGTAATAGTTTGGGGGAGGTTTTTGGAATTAGATTCTGGTTATGTTATGTTGACTTGTTTTGATGCCCTTTAGTTATTTCTGCTTTAGGATGCATTTGGATTTTCAGTTTTACCTTTTGTTAGGGATGTTCAGTCTTACTTATTTAGTGCCATTATTTATTTGTTTCTGGTGAATTCAGATAGTGGTTTTCAAGGTGTTTTTCCATTCTTGAGAGACCTGTGGGGCATTTAACCTACATTAGACTTGAGGGGTCTGAGGGTTCTTCAACAAACAAATTTCCTGATACTTTCCTTTAGGATGTGTCAAGGGCAATACAGACAAAAGAGTGATGTCTCCTTTAACAGCTTGATAAGTATCTCAGGATATTCTGCAAGATTCAGTACTGTTTCCACATTGTACTCTATTCCCATTCAGCATAATATGGCTCAATATACTGCATGTGACAATGGTAAAGACTTATCTTTGCCCTGAGGGCTAAGTGCTGTAACACTTCTCAAGTGATAGGCTTGATAGAAGTGATGATTCAGAGGCAATGATCTGCTAAAAAGTCACATTAAATATGTGTGAGAATTAAAAATATAGGTCTATGTTTATCTTGACTTTTATTTTTAAAGTTTCAAAGCCCTATTTATTTCCAGCATAGAAATCCCTTGTAAGGTAAACTAAATCATTCTTGTATTGACCATTTTTTCATGTTGTTCTATTGAGGCTCCTTCCCAACTGAGTTCCTTATTGAATTGTATTTCTATGAGGGTATTGTAGGTTAGCAGCACATTTTTATGATACACAAAAGAAATGCCTTCTGAATTTCCAATGTCTTGCATATTGTTCCCTATAGAAGCAGCATCTCTGAAGTATGGAATAAATCAAAACAGAAACAGCTGGCTCTTTGCTTACTGCTGTTATTCTTCTTTAACTTTATATTTCCTAAAAATAACTTCTCCTGCCTAATTTTCTTAGTGGATTAATTTATTTAAAACCCATCCTTTGCAGAAACCTTAGACATTTTCAGCTATGCTGTCTCATAGATAGAAAAAAAAATATAATTAAGTGCTGAATCTATACAAATACTGTTTGTACACAGACATACAAACAGTGCCGTCTGCACACTCATAAACTCTCTGCCCATAATCAAACATCTGATGACTCATAGTCCTGGGTAAATCCCTAAAAAGGTTAGAAATTAGTGAGGTGTGGTATTAGCTGTTACTCAACAATTTGTATTGTTAAGTATTGTTAAGAAGCAGTTAACTTAAATAGTGCAGATAAATTCATAGTCTGTTTGCAGCAGCCAAATAGGAGTGTCTCCATTAATAAGAACTTCTTTCTTAATGACTATAGCCCCATGTCAAGGTATTTACTTAGAACAGAGCACATCTATTTAACTGAATTTTGTTACTTTGAAACCAGTTGGTATGCAAAGCTGTTTGTTGTTTAGTCAAGAATAAGGCCTGCAGGCCTGAGCAGTCTTTTCTTGTAGTGCATCCTCACATCTTGCTTGTTTGATCATGAAATGTGGCATGATGGGTACCCATTGATGCAAAGTGGTAACTAGTTCAAATTCCCCAACACTCCCCCCTCCAGTTCAATTACAATGTCATAAGAGCATAATAGGTTCCATTCTCCTGCTCACAAATTAGGTGGGATCAGACCATTTAAATTCATTCTACTTGTGACCTACTGTGCAGGAGGGTTTGCAGGTGCGTTGCTTGGGCTGGATTGTCAGTTTCCTTAGCATGCCATTAGATCTAGCATTTGGAATTATTTCTAATTCTCAGTTTAGCATTTAGGAAGCATAGTTTGACAGTAAGACTGCCTTCAAAACTCTAGGAAAAAAAGAGTCTAACGCATATGAATTGGAAGAATGCAAGACTATGGACTAAAGGAGAATAGATGAGGAGAGAACAGGAAAGATAAATAAGTGAAGAAATGGAAGTGGGAATTATTGCCATTTAATAAGGTTTTCTGTGGTTTGTACACATGTATATGTACTCACATTCAAGTAAAAACCTACACAGATCATAGCACTAATACACCCTCTCCCTCCCTCCCCTAAGGCTAGACCTACAAGATCTAGAATTTATTTCTCCACTCATGACCTTTCACAGCTATCAGGTATAAATGATTTCCTTTCACTTTATGTCCAGGCTACATTTGAAGGTCCTGTAGGTCTCCAGCAAGAATTATCTGTAGATAAACCTGCACTATTTCTAAGTCACTTCTACACAATAAAAAATAACAGTATCTGTGCAATCATTTTTTATGTGAAAACCTTATTCTTCATTTCAAGCAACCTTTAGTTTGCACAGCCTTTGCTGCATTTTTACAAATGAAAAGTGTGCATTTCTTTCAAGTATTTTTAATCCTTCTAAGTAAGAATCTCCTAATACTATAATGTTATTATAGTAGTCCTTTTAGTCTTGTCAGTACATACACTCACTTTCCCCGAGCTGCAACTGTAAAATAATGAAGGCAACCATTGGTGAATTAAATATCTTTTTTGTCATGGAGGATCATTGGATTGAATTCTCCAGAGGTTTAGAGTACATGGTAGTGGCAATGAGATCAAGAAAAATCAAGTTGCTGGATACAAAATATATATTAAAGCACTTTACAAATGCAGTATAGGGAAGAGCTTAATTTTTAGTGCCTTGGTAATTAAGTAACTTTCATTCCTGGTCAGAATTTAGTTTAAATGAAGTAAGCAAATTGTTCTGGACAGTTAGTTATAATGGATACTATAATATTGCACCAAAAGCAAATAAGACAGTGAAATAGCTAGTCCTGTGGTACTCAGTACAGCTTCTTTTAAAGAACTATATCCTACACCTTCCAGCAATAAAACAACCTTAACATAATGAGGATTCTTAAATTGAAGGGAATGGAAACAGTAAAGACCAGGCTAAGTTCTTAGTTCAAGGAGTGGTGTAAAATCATCTTCATTTGGAGTTCTTCTCAGGTTTTCAAAGTAACTTTACTTGTCCTCCATCTTGCCCATAGCCTATCTGTCCACACCTCTTACCCTTTTGACTCTTTTTACTCTCTCATGATGTTGAAGTTTGAAGATGAAATCTCACTGGGCACTCCCACTCCTAGGGAACATCGCCCACCAACCTGGCTCAGCATCCTCTATCAGAACTCACTTTTCAAAGATATTCTCATTACTTCACTCAAAGGTTTGCTTAATACACACTTTGGGATTATTATGCAGGAAGGAAATTGCATGAAAATAATTATTTGTATTCAGGATTTTCAACATGTGATGGTTAGTATCTGACAAAAATTTTCTTCTTTACTATTATTAGTGTCTGCCCAAATGTGTTGGAAAAGTAGTCATGTTCTGCATACTGTGTAAAGCACTTTGAAAGGACTAAAAATGTGTGGTCTAACATACTTTGACAGAATCTTACCCATCAGAAAGATATGAGGCATATCTGTATTAACCATCCTCTGACTTAAAGCAGTGAAAATCAAAATCTGGCAAAGTGAAACACAATCTTTTCATATAATTGAAGGCAAGTTTATGTCTCTGTAAGTGGCATAATTGTGACAGGTACAATTACCACATAGTAAGTCGTCACTCAGAAACTTGACAGATTGGGGAACAAAAGTACTCTCCTGCTCCAATAGAGGGCAACAGGGAATCTCCAGGCTAATGTGCCTTGTCCTCAGTGGTTTCAGAGACACCTAGCATCTGCACTGAAAGACAGACACACTGGGTAAACTTCCATATTTCATGAAAATTTTCTTCCATGTGTTCATTGTTGTCTATCATTGAATCCAAAGAACTTATAATTGGATTGGCAGTGGTGCCACCTCAGAATGCAGGTGAAGTAGCTGAGGTCTATACATCTTTTAAGCCAGCTCTTCAAGCCCTAGCAAACTCAGGATGCAGGCACAAAAGACTTATTCCAGTGGTGCATACAATGTGCAGGATTGCACACATGTTGCAATATCAAGGTAGTGCATCAAGAATGTAAGCACAGTTTTGATGATCTAACTCACCTCTGCCTCGCCTAACGTTTCTCTGAGGGCTAAAATTGATTTCTTGGGGAAATGACAAGTCCTAAGTCCTTATTTGTCTTGGAAGAGTCAAAATGCAGTCTTTTTGATATGAAGGGGAGTGGGTGGTATAGTCCATAGAATGGCTGTAAACATGTATTTTAACATATGTAGATGAGGAAATGTTTTTGGTAATCACCTGGCCAATCATCTCCTACAGCCTCTAGCTGTAGGAGAACAGGATGTGGCTGTTTGGTACAAAGAATTCTTTTTAATTGTGTGCAGATTAAAAGCATATCTAAAATCATAGAATCATAGACTATGCTGATTTTGGAAAGGACTCTTCAGGATGGATCATCAAGTCCAAATCCTGGCCCTGCACAGGAGAACCCAAGAATCACACTATGTGCCTGAGAGCTATAAAATACTCCTGTCTTCAGATAAACCTGGTCCAATACAGTGAGTTTTCTCACAACATAATCTTGGTTAAAATTTTAAAGCAATTCCAGTGTTGGTAGTGGTAATAAAATTAAAGACAAACTGGAAATGCAGAGATTTCTTCTCTCCATCTGAGAGCTGTAGAGATTTATTCACTTCCCAGCTTGTCTTTCTAGGTTCCAAGGGTTGAACCTACAAAGATACATACCTGTAAGGTACATATTTAGGTGATTGTTAAATATCAGTCTAACATGGAAAAAAATTATCCACACAGAGCATGTGGAATGGAATCCAGAAATAGCAGGCTAGTCCATTTGAGCTAGATAATATTATCTGCCACAGTGTAATACTATTAAGATTAGTATGCCACATAGAACAGAGCAATAACACTGTAGTTACAATTTTGCAGAAGTGCCGGTTTATCCTACACAGAAGAGGACAGTAGCATTTGCAGGTGAAATTGAACTAAACAATAGTGTGTGCATAAAGTAAAAATTATCATTGTAATAACATGATTGAAACATTGCATTTGCATAGATGAGAACCTGAAAAAATCCTCACAATATAAACAACTTCAAACTTAAACATAGTTTGCATGCTATAGAAGCTTTGTCCTGTGTTGAGGCTGCAAAAAGTTGGAGATGACCATAAGAAAGAACTGCTGGAAGTATTAAGGTCCTTCTCTGTTACAGCACCGATCTCACTATAGATGGTATAATTAAGGCTTAGAGAAATGACTCAATAAATTGTGACCACTTCGTGTGTCTTGCAGTTAAGGAAAATAGATGGAGAAATAATCTGGGGATGCCAAATGAAGAGATCGTTTCTTTATTTCAGTATCACTTCACCCCACCTGGAGAAAGTTCATGAAGAGCTCTATCTGTTGAGGGCATGTTGAAAGATATGATACTTCAGACAACATTAGACTCAGCTATGTCTCTTTTGAAACAAATATGCTGCCATTTCTTCTTTAAAATATGAATACAGGCTGTGAGTATGAAGAGTTGTATCGACTAGTTTTGTGCTTTTGCATCTGTCATCTTTGGGGTGAAAAGTTTTGTATGGAACATCTGTATACAGACTTCTTTTGAACAGGAGATATTGTTATTTTTAATGGGACATTTTAAGTGTCTTGGGCTTTTAAAATTATTTTTCAACTATTTCCAAAATCTTTAATGGGTGATTCTTTTAAATTTTGGGTGCTGGTATTGGAAAGAAAATGAAGTAAATCCTTTGTGAATAAAGTTTTTAAGAGAGAAGTTTCTATAGTAAAAATATTTATAGTAAAATTAGAATTTGAGGAGCTCACTTTCAAATGGGGAAAAAGGAGAGTTTTGCTTAAAATTTGAAACAGTAAATTTCCATTTTTTTAATGGTAAAAATTCCAGTTAGTCAAAGATAATCGATTCCTGTTCATTTTCTGGTTCTCTTTTTGTAGAGGTGTTTCCATATTCCATTACTAGGGAGCTTTATCTCTTATGCAGCATCCTCTTCTTGCCAACCAAGCTGTAAAAAATATCTCCATGCTTTCAAGGGAAAAAATTAAACCTGAGAATTAATAATCTCCCACTTCTTGTATTCTCATTTCAATAGAGAAAGCACTAAAGAGTTGTCAAGGTATGGGTCCTGATGAAGCAATATTAATTTCACAAAACCCTTATATAGTTTATAGAGATGGAAAAATCAAGCACAGGCAAACAAAACTATCCAGTGGTGGCAGAGCAAAGAGTGAGGTGTTGAAGAGTAAGTGGCAGTTGATAAATTGCTGCCATCCCCAAAATGTTGAGTGTGGGTGAAATCCCAACAACATCTTGGGACTCAAAACAGAGAATCAGGAGGAAAGAATTTGAGGAAAGGAAAAGTTTTATAAACCTTAGCTCATTACTTTCATACTGCTTTTGCTGGCAGCTATAGTTTGTCATTCAATAAGTATCTTTTCTCAGGTAGAAGTGGCTTTTGTGATATTTTGTATATTGGTAATGTTGCAACTTTACTGTAGCAGGAATGCATTGTGTTGCTGTGGCAGTGCTGAGTTTTGTGTGTTGCTGTGCATTTCTCCCAAGGTTTAACTCCTTTGGCCTTCAGCTCTCTACTGATGCGCACAAGGTACAAGCAGCCTATTGATGCTCACCTTATCACAGTGTGCTGCTACAGCATAAACTAGCTAAGAGGCTTGCCAGACCAGTCTGCATAGGCTGATATTAAGTCTTCCATTAAGTGAGACAGACTGGATTACTGATTTTGGAATTGATGATGGATGAAGAAGCCACAGAGAGATGACATTGCTCTAAATTTGTAATACTGAGATTAGAGAGTTTTTCTCTGCTATGTTATAGTAATGGCCATTTCTCAAAGACAGAAGGAAGAAAAGATTAGAATTGGTGCCTACATGTTGAGGGAGGTGGAATGGACAAAATAACCACAGCTGAAGTTCAAATTAAGGTTTCAGAACGTGCTAAATACATTGGAAAAAAAGAGAAAGCTTTTTCACCTCAAATTCATCACCAAGGACAGAAGGATGGTTTTATAATTGAGAGTGTCAACTCTGCAGTACCTGTCACTTTATCTGTCTGCAATATGCCATACACATTTATAGTGATGTGTAAGTAATAATAATAATAATTTTGTGCTTGAAGCAAAAGATATGGATTTAGGCAATCCTTTTCATACCCATCTTTGACACAAATTTCTTGTGGGGCCTATGGACAAGTCAAATTTCTCTACACTTTCTACACTTTCCAAAATTGGAATAATATTGTTTTCTTTTTGAGGAATCTTGAAAGACTATACCAATATGGGCAATTTGTTGTTACAGCCTGAGCTAAAGACACATCAACATTTTATTTGATTCCATTTCATTTCTTCCCGGGAGAGACTGCCATTTCTAAAACTTCCATCAGGTGCTGACTCTTACGTAGGGTCCGTGGTTAATCACCAAACCCCAGCCTTGTTCTGTTAACATGTTTTACTCATTTGAAAGTCACAACTGAAAGTTCAAAAAGTAGGTGTTGTATAAAAGATTACGGGGATGCGGAGGACATCTGTCCCATTCAGTGAACAGGCCTTGGAACAGATGTCTCAAATTTCTTCAAATCCAGAACATGCTGTCCATTTTTCTGTAATAACCAGAATTTTTCCTCTCTGTCACTGAGTACCTAAGTATTATCTTTAATGCATAAAATATGTAAATTCTTAAAGCATCATTTTGCTCTTTAGTGAGTTTAGATATTACAAAACGGTTTAATTATAAAAACAGACAGACCTAGTCCTGGGACCTGTGCAGCTAGAAATAAATGTGCAATCAAAACTGCAATTACCTGCAGAATTTAGTGTAAACAGATCAGCAATCACATAACAAACACAGGCTAGTTTGCATTCTGATATGAATACAGTTAGATCCAAAGCAATTTTCCTTTATTTATCTTAGCTGCTCAGCATAAATAAAGCAAGGGCATTGAAGCAATTAGCATAATTAGAGTATCGTGGTCAGGCCCTGTGTGATTTCTAGAGACGTTTCACTTAAGAATTCTTTTTCCCATACAAGAGTTTCCCTGAGCCACTAAAATATCGCTTTGGGCATTTTTGTATTTCAAATTTGCAAGTTGTCAGTTTGAAAAACCCTTGACACAAGGATGTGAAAGCATCTCACAGACAAACACAGAAGGTATACCCTCAGCTTTTCATTACTAAGAAACTGGGGAATTTCCTTTTTCAGCTCTTTCTCCTTCTTGACGTTTTAACCCTAGAAATGTCAGGTTTAATTATTTCAGGTACCACCCAGCAGACCTAAGGGTTAAAAACAACCTGTTCCCCCAAAATGTGTGACATTTATGCCACTTTAGGGGTGACACTTATAAAGACAATTTCAAGCATTCCCATGATACCCTTCTTCAATCTTTTATTTGCTTGTCTCTGCTAGCAGCACTGGAAGAGCCTGTGTGGGAGGAGGCATTTTTATTTCCACAATACCTAGAACCAGCTTTTTACCAGTACCTCTACTGTTGTGATTGCATTTGGAGAGCTGACTGTGGGATCACTGCTGGATGTTTATAGGGTGAGTGCAGGTTTATAGGAAGCTTGTATTTTTTTTAGGAGACATGCCATGTTCTCTACCAGAATGGCAGGGTGGTAGATGTAAAGTACTTGTCCCAAAGTAATATCAGCAGATGCCAAAGCCAGCTGCAAGTATGGGTGAATGTGTAAATGTGAATGAGAGAAGAGAAGGACTGTATCTTCTTTTTCCTTTCATTCCATATTTCTTCTTCATTAATAAACATTTTGACAAGGAAATAGCAAAAGATGTAGAAATTATAGTGGGTTTCTTTCATCTTTATAAATTGAAAGAGCAACTGTTTCCAGTCAGACACAATGGATTTCTGAGACAAGTTGTGACACAGTGGACTTCAAGAGGATGGGCTGGCTGCAGGCAGAATGTATACTGTGCAATTAATTGCTAAATGTGGAAGAGATTTTGATTATTAAATTAGGTCTCCTATAATTTTTAAATTGTCTTTGTCAGTGCTTTGAAATCTCTCTCATGCAGAAGAACTTGTGACCTCATTTATCACATTCTTCTCCTTATTAGCACATGGTATCAAAGGTACAAAAAAAGGGGAATCTAAAAGGCAGAATCAGAATGTAAGCCATAGATAGCAGGATCAAGATATTTAGGGTAATCTGACCTGTTTTTAAAGAATGTTGTTAAATAAAGAAAGTCAAAAATAATAATAGAGCCAGAGTATAGAACAGCTGTGAATGTGCTTTAATCGTAATGTCTCTACTCAGAATGAAAGTGTTTCTCCTCTCCCTGTCTGTCCTTTCATTTCCCTTCCATTGCTTAAAATGTATAATAGACAGTTTTAAATGTTTGTCATTTCTTCTCTCAAAGAAATGGAAAAGAAAAGCACCAAATAAGTTTATCCAGGCCAAAACATTATTTCTCACATGGTAGTAATCCCAGTAAATTAATGCTGACACTGGGCCTACGGAAGATTTGAATAGCAAACACTCCCTTAGTTTTTTGAAAATAAATAGCTTTAACCACAGAAGTGTTCTGTCCTTCTGACTGCATTTATCTTGCTGATTAGTGATAATGGAAAATCTAGCAACAGTTTACTGCAGAATATTGGAAACCCTCCAGGCAGTCAGTTACAGAAGCAATAACCCCTCAAAATAACATAGGTAAGTCTATCTATGAGTCAAGGGGCAGTGCGAGGATGCTGAAAAAAATTAAAGCTTAATAGTTAAAGACACTAAAATAAGTCTCTTAATGGTAGGGATAAAGCAGCATGACATTTTTAAACTGAGCTGCTAGATGAGTTTAGTTATTCTTTCTTCCCAGTAATTTGCACAATGTTAGTTCTTTGAATGCAGCAGCAGTGCCTTGAAGATTTTTTTAATCTGTCAAAGACAGCAAGTCTTTATGAGTGAGCATACTTTGATTTCTCTCTTTTTATTCTATATATATGTCTGTATTATGAGTATATATAAAAGTGAGGAAGCAAATGAGTTACAAGTTAGAGAACAGTAAGTTTTTTTCTGCTGTCTTCTCTTTAGCATTTGTCTTTTCTATTGGAAACTCTTGTAGTGAAAAGGCCATCCATCTAAGGGTGAAATTCACCCCTCTGCAGCAAGCCAACACAAGGTCTGCACACTCTTAAAGTGCAAGGCCTTTGTTGTTGTCATGTTTTCAGTAGATTCTGATTTTTGATGTCTTTGCTGCTTCTGTAATTCGTTGTTTCTTGGTCTTTTTTTTTTCATTGTGTATAGTATATATACAATAGCAATAGCTGCTATTTTGATTCAGACTTGCTGTCCAGTTAGTCTGGTGTCTTGTCCACCAAATAGCCAGCAGTAAATACTTTGCAGGAAGTGCAGGAAATGTCAGATTAGGTAGGTCAAAGTTAATCTATCCATTGTTAATTTTTCCCCTAAGTCCTTATATTCAGAGGCTATCTTAATAAACCCCAGATGCAAGGTTAATGTTTCTTACAAAAATTGCCTTTCCTGCAAGGGCTTTCACTCCCTCAAATTCACTATGTATAAATGTGGAGCTCCAAAAAAAGAAGCTATTGGACAGCTGAACTCTGTGGCTGAATATCTCTGTTCTCACAGTTCACCAGAAGAAAAGTGAATCTTGCAAATGGCAAAGGGCCATTATTTAAGGCACTATGAAAATTTTTTCCAGCTCCTGTAAAAATATACCTATGTCCACTGAGAAGAATGTATTATCTAGGCTTCTGTAAAAAATTAAATGAATTTCAGATTATATCAAGTTTGTTGAAATCAGTATTTACAATGTTCAGTATTCTGCCTTTTGGTGTGACTAGGACAAGAAATGTGAAGATACGGCTGGAGTGTACTGGGGGCTAGCTCTGAAAACCTTAGCAAGCTCCTGGTGACTGCTTATAGTCTCAAATATTTATAGACAACATAAGAAAAAGAAAATTTCTATCACCCCCTACAACAGAAGGCTTCAATTCACTAGTTCTCATTCAGTGCATACCTGGTGCTGTTGTTTTCTTATTTGTTGCCCTATGTTTTAAAGTAATCACACAAGCAGTAGTTCTTGAGGAGTTGGGTGCTCAGTGTTTGTACTGATTCTAGAAGTTTATACAGTATTTAGCAGCATGGTTTCTCTGAAGTTACCATGGTCATATTAAGCCTACTATCCATTTATCTGCGTTTGATTCCTATAAGTGGGAGACTGATTTTAACTGGTCCCTGCTACTTTTTAATTCCTTAATTGTGTGCGCTGGCTGCATCTCAGACCTCCTGTTCCTTTCAGGTATTCAGGCTGTGACACCACTTGCCATCTAGGGAATCCATCATCACTCACACATTACTTTGGCAGGTAAATTGTGGTTTTACTCTTTATTCCCAGTGGTGAGGAACTTGCTTCCTCTTGACTCTAATTTTCACAAACACACATACATGCATGTTTTCTTCTTGCAGATGAACCTAGGTTGGTATAGCTGGAACATTTTCCAGTTCCACAATCAGGAATATCTCACTCATTTCATGAAGATGGCTAACAGGTTAGGATTCGTGCACAACTTCTCTAGAGCATCACCCAGTTGCTTAAGAAAAAGATTTAAATCTCACTATATAGCAGCACTGATGTTGTAGAACTTAAGTTTTTCTGATGTTGCCCCCAGTTAATGGGAACAGCCCTATTTAACTGATATCAGGCAATTGGAATAAAAAAACATGGGTATATATTTACCCTAAAGGCCTTTAAGTCGTTTTTACTGTCATTGTTGGACTTTTGGGCATCTAATAGTTTTGTTGTTACAGAACACCAGCCTGCCCTTCAGTCTTATATACCCTGGTTTGTATTTCCTTTTGTTGGATATCCAATTATACTTGCGAAATTAGGATCCTTATCTAGTGAAGATAATTGTTGTATTCAACATCGATCAGTGACAATAATGATGTGGGCACTGTTAGGGGCTACATCTTCTTCCTTATTCTACAGCTTCACAAGGTAATTTTGAAAAATAAATTAATGTTTATGAAGCACTCAGATGCTGTAGTGATGAACATCATGGAAAAACCCGCAAGGAAGCTTGCAATTCTGTCTTCAGAGAATGGTTTGCATAGAATGCAGTAAATAAGGCCTAGGGCCACACATTGAAGACTGAGGAGAAAACAAAATACCAAATAGCTGTTCATTAAGGCAGCATTATCTATTACATGCAATAAATGAGGCCGGAGTTCCAGTGGAATGCTTTTTTACTTTGCAGCCCTCAACTTTACAATCTTAATGCTTTTCTTTTTGTGTTTTTCTGGATGTAATTTCTTATGGTCTACTAATAAAAGTGGAAAAGTCAGGAAGCCTTGCTGAAGCCAACATAGTTTATTGGAAAATATATAGTTTTAGGATAATTATATGTATTTTTGCCATTTGAACAGGATAGCTAAAATAAATTATAATTTTCTATGTGGTCTAGCATGAGAAGCCTGGATATTAGGGAAAAATTCACAGACAGAGTGGCCAATCACCCAGGGAAGTGGTAATGACCAAGCTTGTTGGTGTTCAAGTGTTTCAACAACTCTCGTAGATTCACGGTTTAACTTCCAGGTTGCCCTGTGTGTAATCAGTGTAATCAGGAGTTGGACACAATGATCCTCATGGGTCCCTTATGGCTTAGAATATTTTATAGTGCTAACATTTGCCAATATCCTTCTTAGCTTTGGTGATACAAGAGCGGTTTGAATTGGAATTTGTGGGAGCCATTCCAATTTTTGAAAAGAAATCTGCTATAGTGGGAAAATATGTCTCAGTTCTATTTCATGGTGCTTAAATAATCTAGCCTATGTCTTCTAGCCTTCTCTCCCATTTCCAATACTCATCCTCCCAGTGCCTCACACTTGCTGGCTCAGCCTGCCAGCATTTCCCACAAACTCCATTTTCCATTCTCTTTACCAGCCCTAATCTTCTATGTGCATCCTAGGTACTTAACAGATCTAGCTCCACTTGCTTGATTCCTTCCTTGCCATGTTGGATCATATTAAAGATTCAGAACTCTCTAAATATGGACCAGATGATTTGAAGCTCTTCTCTCAGATTATGAAAGAAGCCCAAATCTTTTGGCTCCTAGATTTATTAATCCTAGAGTCATCTGCATACTTTTTCTTAAGGTGTCTTTCTGTTAGTCAAGGGACTCCATTCCTTGCCCAGTCCACTGCAGTTCTTTGCCTCATTCTGTTTCTCTTACACAGAACCTGATTCATGCATCTGTCCTACTCAGGCATGAGAGGTTCTTCTTCCCAGGACACTGGAAGGCATGTGATGAGGCAAGTGCCAGGTGTTAGTTCTGATGGAGACATACCACTGACCTAGTGAAAATTAGAGATGAAAATGCAAGATCTGGTCATGTGCCAGCAGTGTCTAGAAGTAGTTCTCTGTGTTTAAAAGGAATCATTAAAATATTTTTTTTTGTTGTTGTTGTTAGCTAGAAATTCTGCAAGACTTGTAAATTGTAGTGTTACTCAAGAAATCAGAAATTGGTAAAACGAGAGCAGATTTGAACAGAACAGCTTAAAAAGAAAGATCATATTTCTTTTTTTTTTATCATGGGCAATGTAATAGTCTCCCTACCACATTCCTGAGAATAATTAAACTAATTTGACTGAATTTTCCCAGAAATTCATCCTGCAACTGATACCAAAGAAATTACAAATCTAAAATCTTGCTTGTATAATGCAAATGTATCCCACTCCATAAATTAAAAAAATGTAACATTTGGAAGATTTATAAAAATAGAATAATAGAATAATTAGGTTTGGCAAACACTGCCAGGATCTATATAATCCAGCCTTTGACAAAACATGACCATGTCAACTAAACCATGGCACTTAGTGCCATGTCCAGTCATTTCCCTATCCCTGGAAATTGAACACTTCCAGGGATGGTGACTCCTATAATTTCCCTGGGGGCTCATCATTTCCAGCCTATTCCAATGCTTAATTACCCTTTCAGTGAAAAAATTTTCCTGATGTCTGACCTGAACCTCCTCTGTAACATCTTGAGGCCATTTCCTCTTGCCCTGTTGCCATTTGCCTGGGAGGTGAGCCTGACCCCCACCTGCCTGCAGCCTTATTTCTGGAATTTGTGGAGAGCAATAAAGGGCTCCCATGAGCTTCCTTTTCTCCAGAGAGGCATGGTGCAGCAGAGACCCACCTGCAGCCTCTGGAAGAGCCCCATGCCAGAGCAGATAGATGCCTGAAAGAAGGTTCTGATCTTGTGGGAAGCCCACACTAGAGCACACTCTTGACAGGGACCTAAAGGTCCATGGAAGAGGGTACCATGCTTGAGCAGTTTGTGAAGAGCTGCAGCACATGGGAAGGTCTCATTATTGAAGAAGTTTGTGGAGGATTGTCTCCTGTGTGATGGACCCCATGCTGGAGCAGGGGAAGGATTCCTCTTCCTGAGGAGCAAGCAATGGCAGAAACAATGTGATTAACTGACCATAACCCCCATTCTTTGAGTCCCTGTACCACTGGGAACAAGTAGGTAGATAATCAGGAATAAAGTTAAGCCCAGGAAGAAGGGAGGGATGAGGGGAAAGTGTCCTACTTCTCACTATCCTGTTCTCATTTTGATTTGTAGTAATTAATTTAATTTCCCTAAGTCTGTTTTGCCCGTGATGGTAATTGGTGAATGATATCTCCCTGCCCTTATCTCAACTCATGAGCCTTTTGTTATATTTTCTCTTCTCTGTCCAGTTGAGGAGGGAAGTGACAGAACAGCATTGGTGGGTGTCTGACCTCAAGCCAGGGTCAAATCACTGCACCTGGTCCTGCTGGCCACACTGTTTTTCATACAAACCAAGATGCCATTGGCCTCCTTGACCACCTTAGGCAGTCTTTTGATGCATGCCCAGCTGGTTGTTCACCAGGACTTCCAAGTTCTTTTCTGCTTGGCCACCCTTCAGCCACCCTTCACCAAGTCTGTAGGATTGCATGGGATTGTTTGTAAAGAAATAATTTATTAAAAACACATACTTTTACTCAGTGTTGTACTTTGCAGTGATATGATTCAAGAAGTTATATTTTGCAGTAATATGTTCCAAAATTAATTTTCTTCTATATCGGTCAATATTTTTTAGTTAATCTTTGTAGTTTGGGAAGATACTACCATGTCAGTTAAAAACACCAACACAGTAAGATGATGAAAAAGAAAATCTTCCTTGCAGCTCATTCTCAGCATTAGTTGAGGATTGTTTCCTGGTAATTGATACAGCCTGATAGCTTGGAAAAAAAATACTCCTTAAGTTTCCCACTAGTGTTATCAGATACTCAATAGCACATGCATCTTGTGTGCAATGACCAGATGTCTCTCCAAAATCCCATCATATTTATTTCATTATATTAGTAGATTGATATCAACTGTTCCCATTGCATTCTTATTGTAAGCTAGGTGAGCAGGCTGAATCCATTTTAAGGAAATGTAACCTTCATCGTACATTTTACCCAGGAAAACATTTTCTAACAAATTGTGCAGCAATGTCAAAAGGGGATAGAGCTCCTCAATAATAAATCCTTTTCAAATTGCATCAGTTTTACCCTGGTTAACTAATTTTGTATAATATCCTTCTGAACATCCACAGGAGTAACTGAGTAAAGCAAGGAGTCCTGCATTTGTTTATTTCTATGGAATGTTTATATACTTATCTAAAAGTCTGAAATAATGTTTATTACTAAACCAGATTTTAGTAGTGATAAATTTCCACAGTTTAAAAAAGGAACTTTAATAAAGAGTAGTAAATATTGCATACTGGATATGTACAAAAAAAAAAGGAACTGTAGGAATACAGTCATGTTTCTTTTCATTTCATACAGGAATGTTTCTTTTGCACTAGTGGACAGGTCTGTGGATCTTTACAGATCTACATCCCACACAGAGATATATGTGGGCACAGACAAGTTTAAACATATAATTTTTTTTTTACAACAAACAGATTTCTAGATTAAAAAAAAAGGTATGCTGGTATAAATTTTGAAAGTTCTAAATTAAACATAAGGTGTTTGGCTGATTGGTCAAATATAGAATTGAAAGACGGTGTACACTCAAGATGCTCTGACATTTTGTCACTGGCTTTTCAGATACTGCATCCTTAAGAATGAGCAGTGATGATGTGGAGAAGTTACTAGGATAGTTGAATGTCTTCAGCTAAAGCTGACATTCCAATAAATTCCCACACTGATGATATATATACACATATATACACATCATCATGTGCCAAATTTCTTTGACTGATATTAACATAAATGGGAAAGCATTTGTCTTACCCAAAACAACAACATTTTTCCTTTATTTTTTATTATTTCTAAGACTTTGTAATTTCTGCTGAGAGCTGTCCAGTGTTGACCACTGTAAGAGCAGAGTACTGTAAGATTTTTTTTCCCTTGATTTGCATACAAGCATTTTTTTCAAGGCTGTGCCTTTGCCAACTCTGAAGAGGTTCACACAGCTAAACAGTTTGAGCAGTGATTTTTTAAATTGCTGCAGAAAGTCTGAAGCAATTTCTAAGGGAGAGAACTAAATGTTGCACAGATATGTTCAAGAAGATAATGTGGGAAAATTTACCGTTTTGTGAAGTCTGGCATTTTCCACACACACTTTTAGAAAGAGTATCAGTCTTTGTAAGTAAGGAATAAAAGGTATCCCTGGCAAGAATAGGTAAGTAACATTAAAAATTTAGGAAAGATTCTTCAGAAGAACAGAAATTGTCCTTCTTTATCTATACTTCAGTTCAGACAATGCCAAATCTCTGTTTGTCCTGACTTGTGCACTTGCCATGTAAGCTACTTTGGAAATGATATTATCTGTGGGTTTTTTGAAGTACTAAATAATTTCTGTGTGCCATAGCTTTATATTCACACAAAAATCTGCAACAGGTTGGCATTTATTGTGTTAAATTATTTACTAGAAGTGCAACTTAGTAGTTGTCTTCCTCTTTTTCTTCAGTCTTCTCTTAAACTCTCTTTCTCTTGCACATTTTTGGTCCTTCTGTTCTCTTTTCAGGGCTTGTTGTTCTGTTCCCCTTTGTTCCTCATTCTGTCCTTTATAGTCATTATATTTCCTCATTTTCCGGTATGTTTTCTACAACTGCAAGTGAGCTTTAACTTGTTCCTGCTATTATGAGATTTACTCCCTATCATTGGGTTTTTTCTAGTATTTTTGTTAGGCCTTGAAATCTTCCTCCTTTGCATCCCTCAAATCCAACAAATTCATGTCCTTCCAATGACTGACTCCAAGGTTTTAACCCTCTGGATTCAGTAAGAAGTGCACTGTATCCTGAAGGCAGGAAGGAAGACCCAGAGATGTGAGCTTGATCTGGCTCAGCTTGATCAGTACCTCAAAGCTGGTAAATATTCTGAATTAGTGGAGGAGATGCTGAAGCAATAGTTAGTTCAGAAAAACAAGCCAGTCCAAGTTTCATGTTATAAGATCTTATTAATTTCCAATAATCATTAAAAAAAAAAAAATCAGAAGAGAAAAAAAGAGAGAAAATAGCTAAACGTATAGAGCCTGATTACACTGAGTGTGTAATCTCATGCACAAGACAGATATTGTATTTTAATTCTAAGACCTGTGCTCTGATTGTGTAGCTAATGTCACATTTTAACTGGAGGCATTTGTGGAACACTTTTTATTCAGGGAAGTCAGATTTAAGTCCATATTTCTGGTTCAAAAACCTGTTTGATCCATCTCTGGGACTGTGCAGAACTTCTATTGTAACTGGAAAGGGGAACCTTGGTCACTGTATTATGCAAGTTTTTCCCTAGTGTCTTAGCAATAATCTATAAATTTGTAGTTTTAACTGGGATAAATGTTTGTGATGTTACCAAGGCCAGCAGTGTTGGGCGGGTGATAAACCTTCAGCCTCCTACAGGTGAGAAATGTTTGCATGCATGTAGTTCATAAAGTGTTTTATAGAACATATTTCTTTTAGAAGGAAAGTAACTGCTGTGGGACCAGTTGTTAATGTAGATCTTTCTTACAGGGCCTGGAAAACACAAGGCCTGATAAGTAGTGTTAAATTAAATACTTTAGCTGAACATACACTAAAAGTCATAACAAGACAACTTAGTGAAATTTGTTCTAACATTTATGTTCAAGTTGAAAATGTTTTTTGTTTTTCAGAAATTGATATTTTTTCTTCAGACTCTTCCTGCTCTCACATTGTCTCACAGACACACATATATTTCATGTTTTTTCCTCAGGATGCTGTGTGAGCCATTCGTTATTGACTTTTCTTCTCTTTGAAAGACTATCTGCCCACATAGTTAAAAAACAATTGTCTGTAGGTTTCATGCTCTCCATGCAGATATGTGTCGGTGAGGAGTATTTAAACTCAAGGAAATAGCTATGAATTCCCTCATTGCTGAAGACAGATTCAGGAAAAGGATCAAAACTAAAGAGGATATGAGATTTCCCAATTTGAGAGGGACAAAGGAATGTGATGAATTCCCAAGATTATTGGCGTGTTTGTTCTGTTTCTCTCATCTACATATTAGCATGATTTGTGCCTGTTTGGCCAAGCATGCTGCTGGCTAAGAACTATTGTAGCTGCATTAGGAGTTGTGCTGAGTTTTGGAAGACTCAGTACTGTTACCGGGAATACTGGTTACATAGCTTTCAGACCCCTTTGAACACACCATGCTCCCTAAGGACAGTCCGTGTGTTTCTTTCAATCCCTATGCTGCAAGTAATGTAAAACAAATTGTTAGCAGCTTTGTGGTAAAGGAGAATGTTTCTCTCTGGTAGTCTTTCTTCTCTGTTTCATGTTGCTCTTTCTCACACATCTCTTCCTCTGCATATGGGGGTGGAAGAACATAGGCTTACAGATAATTGAGCTTGCTGTTTGTTTCCTGAAGAGCTCCCACAAACATATTTTTAAATCCTTGAATTTGGGTTGCTGGCTGCGAAGTTGCATATATTTGTGTAATATATATCACTTCATTCCATCTACACTTACCATTTTTTTTCTCCAGAGTGAAATACATACAGTGTTTTGTGTTTGCTATAAATACACATCTCAGCTGTATTTCTATCCTTTGTGTCAACATTAAAATTCCCTTGTTCTATGTTTAGCTTGAATAATTACCAAACCATTTGCAATTAGAACTCTAGGATATGACCTCACAGTGATTTATTCCTTCGTTTCTTTCTGTATTTAATGCATTTCAGATACTGAAAATACCAAATCTTTGTCCTTTTATTTTGATGTTTATCAGTAATGGAAACATTCCAAAACAATCAGCCAAATACCTATGCTTTGTTCATTTATTGCCTTCTCTGAAGATAAATTGACTGTACTCAACTCTCTTCAGCATTTTTCTTCACCTAGATATTATTGCCTTGTGCAGCCACCCCAAGGTGACTGTTATCACTTAATTAAATCCTTGCACGCTGGGAAGAAAAAACAACATTGTTCGTTCATAACCCCAAGGAGGTGTGTTGTTTTTTTTTTTTTTCTTTAAGCCACTAAGCTTTTTCCTTGTTTTATTAACTTATTCCTGGCTACAGCAAGACATACTTTGTTGATGAGCAAAAGGTTGTATTAGCTTTTTATTTTCTGGGTAAACTTATCTTTTCTCTGGGAAGAAAACTGTGGGCATTACAACAAAGAAGAAAAATAGGATCTCTCCAAACCCTGCAATTCTAGTAAAGGTCTGTGTAAACATCAAGCCAGTAAAGAGAAACAGGGGAGTAGCAGGAAGGAAATGAGAAAATAAAATGCAAACATAAAATTGGAACAAGACAAAAAAATAAGATGACGTGTATATACACAGAGAAACTACTGCAGTGCTAAGGGAAAATTGGCATAAGGAATAGTATTTCTGAAGAGAAAAATATATCAGGGCTCTTTATGGTACTGTCTAGGGCAGCATCTTTTTATTAGCCTCTTGGTTAATGTCCTCTCTCTGTCTATTGATTTTAGACTACATAACACTTGCTTTTACCTTTGCATTTTCTTTTCCATAATGCATAATCCTCCCTGAAAACTGTAAGAGAAAATATTGCAGATGAGCAAGTCATTGAATATGTGAGACCTGTGAATTGTTTTTAAGTTGTTTTAAGCACAGCAGTTCATATGAGAAAGTTCATTTGAAGTAGTGAGTTGCCAGAATACGTACAATGGTTTAGCTGCATATTGCTTGTTTCTAGTCCATTAAATGTAGGACCAGAAAATAGGTTTATCTACTCTAAAACTGGGGCTCAAGCAACCATATGTATTTGTTCATGATGCTAAATCATTTTGCCACCTGCTGTGTTCAACAAGCATTTGCAAATAATAAATGTGATTTGAAGCTGTAGTATTTGCAACAGCAGTTTATGATATCATTTGTATAGAAGCATAACATTTCAGTGAGTGATAAGAAAGAGCTTTTAAGGAGTTGGGTAATCATGATTTTTGAAATTAATCACTTATTATCTGTAGACTGTAATTATTGTAGGTTAGAGACAGTAGTACAAGTTCATATATGAGACACAAAATATTGATAGATTTGTACAGCTTTGCTCCAAATCTGGTATGTCTGTACTCTGGAAATTCCCTTTGCATGAAAAAGTTTCAGCCTAACTTCTGGGATTTCTTTTATTCTGTGCATTCAAATTCTTTTCTGTGGATTTGCAAATCAAATTTTACATTTTTTATATGGCTTAAATTTCTGTCTTTCATAGAAATAACAAAAATTGTTCAATTTACCTTTACAGATTAACAGAAATGCTTTCTAATTTACCTTTACAGATTAACAGAAATGCTTTCCAATCTGTGTGTAATGGATTTCCATCCACATATTTTAACCTATACTCAGAGTTTTTTTGTCTAATCTATTTTATCTTCAAGGCCTGTAGACTTATAGGTATCTGCACATCTTATTGAATATATTTAAAAGGTAACTGACGCCTCTTTTATTTGGAATAAAGGCAATATATTGCAAATTCATCAAGACTTTAGGTTTGGTTTGGTTTCAGATTGCTGTTAAAGAGTGGTTTAGGAAACACTGATTCTGCAAGTAATTAGGTTTTGGTGTCAGCAGAGTGAGATTCCTCAGAAGAAGATAGTTTTGGCTTGAGTAAGATTTTTTTAGGAGTTGGCTGTAGGTAGAATTTGATATGTAAATTTTGGGACACTAATTTCAAATAGCTGTTGTATGTATATAGTTTCCGTTTGCTTTCCAAAACTGATTTTGTCAGATTTTTTCCTTTCCTTGTTCATTCCCTGTTGGAAATTCTAGTTCTACATTTATTGTATTATATGATTTTTTATTAATTTTCCTACTAGTTTGTGATATCAGTGGGTGGTGTAGCAACTTCATTGAAGGATTGGGAAATGGTACAGGAAGCCTGGGAGGGAGAACTTGATTCTGACAAGGTTTAGGTATAAATATATTGCAAGATATATTGCAGTTTGAAACCAAGATGATTTTAAGTTTCATATGCCATTAATGTCCATCTTTTAGGGGTCAAAAATTGTTCTGAATTTCTAAGGACCCTAGTGTGTTTATTTTATTTTCCATTAAAATTTTGATTTAGAAATAAACCCAGACTTAAGTACAACAGAAAATCTCCTCAAGCTGAATTGTAATCCTGCTAAGGATTGTAACCAGGCTGAAAAAACTGTTTAGATTTTAAACCCTAGTCAGAACTCAAACAATCTTCTCAGATGTGGAAAACATTTGGTTATATTTCTGTTGCAGTTATCTTGTGTGTGTGCATGCTTCTGCTCTTTCCCATCTGGTTTGAAACCAGAGTCAGGGAATGACTGATAAAATACCATTTCTTTTTCACTATAGTGACTGAAAACAGATTGAAGAAATTCAGATATATGTCGGAACTCATTAAAGCATGACCACTTAAATTTATTTATTTTAAGTTGGAGGGGTTGCTGCCAATTAAAATGGCAAATTTACATGCAGAAGTCTATCTGTACTGCTTTCTGTGTGGTTTGTCAGACAGCATGTTCATTTGGGCATGGCAATGGAACAAAATCTGAACTGCAAAGACATTCACATGGCATCATAAAAAACACTGGCAGTGCAGTTTGTCAGGAAAAGGGGTAATAATTTTAAACTAAAAGAGGGTGGATTCAGAGTAGATATAAGGAAGAAATTCTTTATGATGAGGGTAATGAAACACTGGCACAAGTTGCCCAGAGAGGTTATGGATGCCCTATCCCTGGGAACATTCAAAGTCAGGTTGGATGGGGATCTGAACAACCTGATCTAATTGATGTCCCTGTTCATTTCAGGGAGGTTGGAAATAGATGGCCTTGAAAGGTTCCTTCCAGCCCAAACCACTTTCTGATTCTATTTGGTTTTGGCTCAATGTAGTGATTTAAAGAAAGGGAAAAAGATGGAGAAAAGGTGAAGGAAATCAGGAAAATATGTATGTTATTGCTTAGGGTCTAAAAGTAGACAGTTCTGGAGACAGGAGAAAACTGCAAATATACGGAACTTTGTTGTATTATATGATTTTTCTTTAGTTTGTGATATCAGTGGGTGTCATAGTAACTTCATTGCAGAATTGGTAAATGGTGCAGGAAACTTCTGAGGGAGAACTTAATTCCAACGATGCTTATCTTGAAATATAT
This sequence comes from Emberiza elegans, assembly GCA_024865655.1. Lineage (NCBI taxonomy): Eukaryota > Metazoa > Chordata > Aves > Passeriformes > Fringillidae > Emberiza > Emberiza elegans. The sequence continues at coordinate 28,438,412 of JALJVW010000139.1, forward strand.
GACAGCAGAAAGAAGAAAAACATCACAGTGAAAGCAAAAAAGCTGGGATGTTACACTCACACTTTAAACACTCTCTGTATAAAGCGTCATAATAAGAAATTAGAAGTGTTTCCTTGGTTTTCTCTGGGTGATCCTGAATAACAGGAAAATGGTGCTAACATTTGATTTGGCAAGAGGAGGAGTTTTCTTTCATCACTTTCTTTTGTGAAGGCACTTTTACCACAGTCATAATACAGAGAGACTAAGCTTCGGGTCTCTTACAAATTGGAGTGAATCAGATAGTAACAGTGGAGAGCAATCCTGTCAGTACCTACTTGGGGCACAAGATACAACATATAGATTGTTGACATGTGCAATAAATAGCATTAGGATTGGTGATGTCAAGACTTATTCAGGGCTCTTTAGATAATGCAGGGTTGTGGATTATTGGCACAACAACAGCTACTGTACTCTGCACTTCAAGGAGGTCTAGATCACCCTTTGATGAGCAGGTTACTGATACTTTGTGCTGCAGCTGATCCAGGGCACCCCTTAAGGGAATAGCATAATAATTTGGCTGCATGCTAAAACCTTATATAAAAATACAGATGAACATTTTCTGTCTCTACAAGTAAAAAGTATATTATTAGTTGAAACCTTGTGTTTCTGGCTTCTAGACAAATCATAACTCACTTACCAGTCCCCACACTAGAGAATGGGATTTTATTATGGAAATTTAAACAGACCCTTAATTATCACAGCAGTCAGAGGTGCCACTGTAATATATTAGCTTGTATTTTAAAAAGAATATAAACCTTTTTCATTTGAAGAGCTGCTCTGTGCTGTTGATATGCTTGAATTTATGCAATGAGCTGGTAAACAGCAAAATCCATACTTATCTTTACCAGCACAGGCATTAGAGGTGAGCTCAGGGAAAAAAAAAAAAGGTGAAGAGGGAGGGAGGGAGAGAGAAACACAGTATTTCTTCATAGCCTAGGGTGAGATTAGAGACCTGTTGATGGCAAACCTACATACTGTCTTCTCACCTGGTCTCATATTCCAGCTGTGAAACAGAAGTGGTAGGTCAACATAGCAATAGTGTTTTGTAGTCGCAAACTGAGTTGATTTCCTCACATTCATTCAGGACCAGACCTCCAGTTGCCTCAAGATAATTGATTTTCACATAAATGTGCATTTCCAACTTTTGTGTGAAATGTACTTCTGGACTGAAACACTGTAAGCTCAAAACCCTTGCACAAAGTATTGCAACCCAGCATAAAGATATCAACTTTCTGTGAAGAATGTAAATGTTGAGGATGATTATTTCAGGGGAAGATTTTGAAATATTTCTATTATTAATGAAGTATCCAATTTGTTTCAGAAATTTGTTTATCCCATATAGTTGCAGTATTCCTATGTTCCCTGAACAGATAAGTGAATGGAAATCTAAGCTTCTGTGAGAACCAGAACTGCACAGCATAGTTTTGTGTAGATTTGCATCCTGTCTTCTACTGACTTTTGTGCCTTAAGACAGTGAGTATTTTTCAGTGATCAGGACACTTGAAAGGTCTCTGTTCCATGATGTCTAATAGAAACTCATATTCCAGCCTTTACTGCTACAAAGGCTCTCAGAGGTCTCATCTCCATTTTAAATCCATTTTCTCTAAACCTGAGGAATTTCTCTAAGACCTCTGTTAAATTTGGAAAAAAAACTAACCATAGATTTGAGTGCTGTTAGTGGGCTAGACAGACAAAGACATGCAGAGTAAAGGAAACAATCTTCAGAGTTGCAAGAACCAGTTCAAAATACAAACCTTAAGAGGTTATAGTTCTGTTGGCTTTTTTCCTCTCCCTTTTTTTTCCATGTCTCAATAAACCCAGCTTCTACTAACTAGCATGTTCTGATTTATGTCAGTCCAGAGTCAAGGATTCAAGTCACAAGATTAGGGATTCAAAAGGCAGTAACTATTCTGGAGGCTTCTGTGTGCTGGTTTTTAGTGGAAAAGCGAATGGCTGCTTTAATTTAGCCCAGCTGTCTATGGATCCTGGAAGACTTCAGAGGGTAAGTGTGTGGAACTGCTCCACACTCCCATAGGTGGAGAAAAAATGAGTATAGCAAAAGGATCTCCTGCATTAGTTTAAGGATTAATGACAGCTGGAGGACCTCTTAGCACATTAGGACCAAATTCTGTCTTCTTTGCATTATAACATGGAATAAGAGGCTGAAGATAAGAACATGAGTTTTTAATTTTTTTTTCTATGTAATTTAAAGGGTTACAGTTAGAAACAGCACTGTGTTGGGTAGACTATGGATTTATTCTTAATGTTCTGTGTTCTTAATATATCTGTATTCCATTGTCTGGAAAGTATTCTCAAGATGTTCTTCTTTCAAGAAGAGTATAAATCAGAACGATATGCTAGTCAAAGAACTCAACTCAATTTCTCATTCAAATCTATTTTGGTTGTATGTATTGCCATATAATAGATTAAATATGCTAAACACAAGCCCCTCATCCTGTTCTTCCTTGAGCACAGCCTCTCTGCGTCATATGTATGAAATTGTGTGAGACAAGTGAGAACACATATTCAGGTCTGGGACAGAGGTCGAATTCTAGCAAGCCAATTGTCAGGATCAATCACCACAGCACCTGAGTACCTCTTGAGTGCCCAGATGATATTTTAAGAGTGAAATTAACTCTCTATAAAAAGTTCTTCTTTTTAGTTTTTTCACCTAGGTTTTTGGACAACTGATATTTAGCTACCTTTATCTGTTTGCTTTCACATAGTGTCAGGTTGTGTAGATTGACAGAAAAGCTAACCAAACATGCAAATACACAACGAATATAAGATCAATTTGAATTGAGCTTACATAAACTGAAATATTTATACGTTGCATTAAAGGGCTTCAAATTTGCAGCTTGGGAAACAATAACATTCACAAAAATGCTTATTGCTCCCACAATCAGTTTTGCTTCCACTTGCCCTGTGTTTCAGTCAGTTCAGGTTCCCACAGTCTCTTGCTGTGTGTTCTGAGGTGCAGGTCTGGGGACTCAAGCTCTCATTCTGCCAGCTCTGTGTATCTTAGCTCCTGCTGCTGCATCACCTTACTCTTTCACTTTTGGCACTTATTTAGTAAATGTTATGCAGGTACATACTCTGCCATGTCCTTTACTCAGGGCAGCACCTCTCAGTGCAGAAATGCATAGCTGATTGTAATATTTGTACCACCAAAGGGCAGGAACCCTTTACATTCGGACACTGTGTATATTCAAAACAAAGGCAGTCCACAGATGTACACTTAGTCCTGACCCGAAGTGATCACTTTCTCAGGGGTAATGTAGTCTCTGGATGATAAGTCTTGTCCTAAATAAACCTGATTGCATTATGTGGCATCTCCTGTCCAAAGAGTCTGGAACCAGCACTAGGAGCTCTAGAAATCCTAAATAATGAAAGGTTAGGAACTCATCAGAAATCATCAAGATAAAAGTTCAGTGCTTCACAGGGTGGTTTGAGATTATGCAGCAATATAGAATGGACTTCTAGAAAAAAAAATATTTCTATCTATGGGGCAGATATTCCTAAAAGTCATTTATTGCTTTTGTACTCAAAAAATTGTCAAAATCTTAATCTCAGATTTTTTTTCTTGAACATCCATTACTTAGAAATTTTTAATCTTGCTGTGATTCTCAAACTTACCTCTGATACTTCTCAATATATTATCAGCAAACAGTCCAGGGAATACATCTTAAGAATTCAACTGCCACCTTTAAATATTTTTCTTGCCTCTAAACTTTTCTCTTCTACGCTTTCTGCTTTTGCAATTATTCTGTTCTGTATGCTTTTTTCTAATCAAGTAGTAAAACTGCCACTGCAAGTTTTTGCTGTTTTGGATGCATAAACATAATTATTTTGTAAGTCTGTGAAAGATGCATCAAGGGAATCAGTAAAGTTTACTCCTCCTCCTTCATTTCTTGGCTTTGAGCTATAAAGCAGACCTCCTTATTATTGACAAATTTATTTTTTGGCACTCCCTTGTTGTCATAAATTGCATCCTGACCACATGAGCAAAGAGCACGAAAATGACAAATTAGGAAACTGGCATCAAAGTCCATGCTAACCACATCCTTTGAGTTTGTCCCCTTACCTCATCTCCTTTACTGTAGTTGTGTTGGTGCCAAATGCATGCTGCCTTGTTGCCAAGTATGTGTCATTAATTCACAAGGAGTCTATGGTCATGTAGCCATATAAATGTTATGGTGGACTGTGATTGAAAAAATGGCAGCAGTATGAGTTGAAAACTGGGGTTTCTATGTGTTTTATGTTGGGATTTTTGCTCAGTAGCAAAAAGCTTGTAGCCCAAGGAAAGCTGATATAATTCCTATGCCCTTTAATTTTTTTTTGTGGGCTTTTGTTGGGAGGTGGGGGTTTTTTTGTTTGTTTTGTTTATTTGGGGTTGGTTTGTTTGTTTGTTTGCAAGGGATTAAAAAGATGGAAGAGGACGAATAAAGCTTTTAGAGATTTGTATAAGTCATTAGATCATCAAACTTCAGTTGCTCATTTTTATTCATGTGTATCAAATATATCCCATGTAAAATCCTATTTCCCAGCACAATACTCCAATTGTCTCATAGTACTTAATTGTGAAAGCCCAAGGTCAGATTTTCCACCTAAGTAGTTATGCTTTTGCATGTTTGTTGAGGTTGCTGGAGGATATTACTCTGATATCTTAATAATGACAGCACAGAAGATGGATACTGAGGCCAGATTTCTGTTAGCCATCCTTTATGCCTTTTATTTTATTTTAACCCTCCATCCAAAAATGGTTGCCATGTTGAAGTGGAACTTGCTTTTTTGCTTCTTTCTTTAGTAAATCATATTTTTTAAGCCACATTGTGACTCAATTGATAAATAAATAATGCAACTGTATGTATAAGAGAGGGATTATGTTCTTTCACAAATGTCAGTTGCATCCAATACTACTTCTCTTTAAAAAAAAATGTGAAATATTTTTGCTGTTATTGAATTTTGTATGTCTAATTGGTGACAGGCTTTTTCCTTAAATAAATGCTCAGCTCCAGTTATAGTATCACTATGTTATAAGAGTGAAAAATTCTAATTAAGATGATCTGTTTTCCAGAAAAAAGTTTAGTATATCAATTAGTCTGTTTTATCAGGGGGAACATTCCTTTCTCCAGCCCCTAACTCCTGATCAGAGCCTGAATGAGAAAAGCATCACAGATGCATGCTGCATTGGACAAAGAACACATGCATGCATTTAAATCATGTATATCTTACTTTTTACTGATGTAATTGTGAAATATGTCCTTTTTGCATTCATAATTAGGGGGTGGAACAGATGGTGAAGGCTTAGTTTAAAATAATCTGTCATTAAAATAACCTAGCCTACTGGTAATTCTTCACTCTAACTGGAGTTTAGGTCAGGGTAACAGGGTTTTTGAAGCATTGGAATACACTAGAAAGAATTAGGGACTTCATAGATAGTGTGAAATATGAGGATATTCTCCAGAAGGACACTGTAGTAAGACTCCAGTGAATTAAATTTGCCTGTAGTGGGAATATGCAAAAATGGCTGGGACAAAATTCCTCTGACAAATATAAATCCATTTACTATGATGCATTATACATAAGTGCATATTCGGTCAAAGTGGTACACTAGGTTTCATATCTTGAAAGGAAATAACCTCACTATGCTTCAAATACTGTAAAAGGCAGTGAGTATTTTGGGTTAAAAACCTGTGCTTTACATTTTTGTATTATTCTGATGTCAGAGGATATAAATTATAATAATTTGCATTATTATTCCGGGGTGCTGTAGCTAGTGACTTTTAAATCTGAGTCTCACTTCCTTCGTGTCTACCACATTGACTTGCTCATATGTGACAAAGAAAAACTTTTATCAGTCCTGCCTGGCTAATTTAGAACAGTTTTCAGGAAAAAGAAAACTGGTTCAATAAATCAGATAGTTGCATGTCTTTAAAGCATTTATTTTAGTGTTCCCTTCAAGATTTCATTCTTTAACAGCTTTGAAGAGAGCATATAGATTTCAGCATGGTATTATGATAAATCTTCTTGAGGAGGGGCAAGCATTAACATTTGTGTCGGTTCTTTTTCATCTTAATCCAACCTTGGTTAATAATCAGAAAATTCTACATAGTGGGTAAGAAGATGTAATTAACCCTTTGACCCCAGAATCTTAATTGTTGCCTGTTGAAAACAGTGGGGCAGTTAAAAAAAAATAAATTAAAAAGTAGCCTGTGGTGATTGAAACAGCATAATACATAATGGTTTTCTGAAATCAAAAGTAATAGAGAGCTTCAGCTTTAATCACATTTTGCATAAAGCCAGTAAGTGTAGTTTTAAACAAGAAGTTGCCAGTCTACCTTAAATTGGATTGTGCTCAAAATTGGCATTTGGGGTCACCCTGACCCTTTCTCAGCTGCCACACTAGATGAGATAGGAGTAGGTTTATGACAGTCAACTTCATTCACTTTAAAAAATAAAAGAGAGAAATTAAGTCAAGAAAATTTTCCTTGTATTCATGGTCTCTCCTTCGATGAAAATAGGACATTACAAAAACCCGGTTTCCTTTTCAGACTCTATTTTTATGTTGTAGTTAACTCTGATATGTCCAGAACAGAAATCCTTCTGCCTGTGAACTACATTGAAACTGTTCAGAAATTCTGTCTGGAAAGCACTGTGGTCCTCTTTTCAGAACAGATATTTGAAAGCTGACTCAATCCACTACCCTTCTGTCATTTATTTTGTCCTTAGTTATACATAAGCAATATGAATAATATTTCCTGGTATTTCTCATTAAAGCAGAATTGTTTGTGAATATGTAGTATCCAGTGGTATCACATACTCTTCTCCAGTATATAACATAACCTGTGTTATGTTGTTTTGCACCTTCTCTGAAGTCCGCTGCTCTCTTGGCATGCACAAAGGACACACGCTTTATGAAAAATTGAAAAATTTCAACACGCATTACTTAAATAATAAATATTCATAAATAATACCTATGAATAACGAATGAGGCAGTCCTTCAGAACTACTGTTTGACCTGTAAAAGGAACAACAACATTGTCACAAAAGTGGTCTGTCTCAGCCCTTTCATACTGGTGGGAGGAACTGCCTTGCATTGGAAGATGGCTATTTCTCCTCCTATTTTTATTGTAATTTTTCTTAGGTATTGGAACTTGAGCTTAGTACTTGGAGCTTTTGTTTTAAAGTCTTTGTATTTTGGGCATGAAAGGAGTTAGGTGTCCATTAGCTGTTAATCAGTGGCTCTTTCAAAATACAATTAAATATAAACTTCCTCATTTTATTTATTAAACAAAATGCTGAATTTGGCCAGTAGTTGCACATAACCATAGTTTCAGAGAAGTGGAAAAAGAAATTGAGAAAGAATGTCCATGACTCATTAGTCTCAGCTGGCTTAATGAACAAATTTGATGTCACAGGAAGTGACTAATCACATCCAAAGGTGTTGGTGTGCTGCGTTGGCCCTGCCAGTTCTTGGGTGCTGCCTCCTCAGCTACCTCCCTTGTAAAACTTGGGGGCAAAAGTAAGGAATATTCTTCCTGAGAGAAGGAGAAAAAAAAGACTAAACAAGTAAAGCTAATAAAGTAAAACTATTTAAAGGAAAGGAGAGAATCAGAGTTAATGGCAAGGAAAAGTAGCAAGTGCTTAAGATGACTAACACTTCTCACTTCAACACCCTTCCAGTTGCTGATGACTTGCAAACTTTAGCCATGGAGGCTGAAATTTCTTTGAACAGCTATGTTGGCTAGAGATTGTTTGTTTGTTTATATTTTTTTCAGCAAAACTGGTGTCAGACAATTTCAAAACTACACTGAGTGAAAGATTTCTGCCTAATGAATACTCAAGACATTCTTCAAATTTTTGTTTCATTAAACCTGAATTCCTAAATAAGATGATGTGCATAAAAGAAGCAGAAAAGACATCAGTGACTCAGAGAATTATTTTTTCTGATTCTTAGAAAAAATTGCCCAGATATGTCAGATAATTACACAGTAATGCAGTGTGCTAAGCAGACCAGATGATAAATGTGCTTAAACTGTATGTCATTCTCTGAAGTAACAGAGCAAAGGGGCCACACAAAAAGCTATATGAAAAACTTAGAAAAGGAAGGTTGTTTTTGTATCATACACAAATAACCTATGAAACACCTTTGCTCAAGAAAGGAAGGTATCACAGTCATGCCAACTGGTAAGAACAGGTTTGTAAGAAACCTCTGGTAGGCTTGACATTGCCAGTATGGACATTCCACTGTTCTGAAGCATCTCTGTACATACTGCCAAAGGGAAGTTTTCCCAGGGAAACTGACTGCTGCTCATAGGCCTTTAGTCTGAGTCAGCGTGACAATTTCTTCTTGTTGGTGGAGAATGGAGTTCTGTATGGGCGTCCAGGGAGACAGTGTCATGGCTCTCGATTCAACAGAGGGTTAAGCCAGTTTTGTCAAAGGAACACAGGACAGAGAATCAGGAATACTTTAACTAAAATCTGTAAAGATTTACTTTTCCAAGTAAGAGATTGTACATAGTGAGAGAGATCCGATGCGCAAGGGTTTTGATTGTCCTGGTATTGATCTAAGTTTGAACTTCACTGTTCCAAATATTCCACCTGTTATTGATGTTAAAAATTCAAGAAAGTGATGTTAATAATTTGAGAAAGAAATTATGATGATTTATAAGAGGCCATAAATTACTTGCATAATATAAATGTTTTTACATGAAGGAGATCCATGCAGATTTACATTTTTATTAATTCATAAATATAAATTAGAGTCTTTTTTAATGCAGTGTCTTTAGTGAGGGTTTGTTTTCCAATTTGCGGTCTATTATTTTTAGAAAACTCAGATTTTGCACTAATTCCACCACCTACTACATCTGAGAGGGGGTGAACTTTTGCCAAAGACAGCTTTTGACTAGCAGCCTGTTAGAAATTAGTCAAGAAGCAGAAGAATAAAAATATTAAAATCCCTCAGAAACCACTGTTGTGTACTTGCAAAGGAGTGGTTACATGATTTTGTCATTGTGTATCTCCATCTAATTTATGTGCTTTTTCTTTTCAAAACTAGACTAATCTTTCAAATGCTACAGTTAATATTTCCTTTACATGTTTTTTTTATCACAAGGGGATATTTGGGATGGGATTTTTGGGATTTTTCCTTGTTCCTCCCAAAATTTGAGCTGTTTCATACTATCTGAGCTGTTTTAGCACTCTAATTTCTGGGATTTTGCGGTTTTACTTTTACAATAGTCTGTGATTGTTTGCCAACAATTATGCCTCATAAAAGGCAGAAAGGTAAAGACATGGATGGTGTATGAAGGTAATTTCTTCTTAATGAAGATTTACTCTAATTGAAAGAGGTACACTCCCTTCTGGAGGTACAGTGATTTACCCTGTGTCTGTTTAGAATATAGTCCTGTTTATTAACTACACTTGTGTTTCAAAAGGTGTGCATTAATCGCTGTAATTGCATTTTGGTTTTTGCAGTTGCAATGGAAACCACAACCAAAGACTTGAACCTGTCAAAGAAAAATATGATCTAGACTTTTACACCAAAAGGATGAAATTTATAGCATTTGTAGAGACCTAAGCTGTAAACATATTTGACAGTAATCTGCTGATTTGCTTTGTTGTCTCACAAAAGGAAAATGGTGTGTGGGTATATGCGTGCATGTGTGCGTGTGTGTGTAATCCTCAATTAATTTACAAATTATTGAGGTCACGGTGATTTGAGTGATGGCAGGATTTTATTTTCTCCTTTTGAATTTTTGGAAATGGAAATTCGCTGCTTTGATTCTGAGCAATGGGGGTGATTTTTTATATACACTGCTGAATTGGAAGGTTATGTGTTTTCCTTATTTATTTCTTCATGAAAAAAAAAGATCATTTTATTTTTTTCTATTTCTTCTATCAAGCAAATGATATAAATTTTATACAGTATATGGCAGATAAAAGCATGGCAGTAAAATAACTTAGTAATATACTCATCAATTTGGACTTAGTAATATACTCATATGATGTTTGTTAATATGTAGACAGAATACAAAGGAATTGTCTTAAGGGTTCAAATTACAACCACTCTCACAAAAGTCAGAATATTTTCCTCCATTTATTCTGTGATGCCTTTGAATCTATTTCTGTTTGTAGTTTGGAATTCTTTATTAATCTATTAACTCTTTTTTTTCCTCTTATTCTGTAGTCCCTCGATGGATTTGTATTTGCACTAAATCAAGAAGGAAAATTTTTGTACATTTCAGAAACTGTCTCCATCTATTTAGGCCTGTCCCAAGTAAGTACATGCTTTCAATTCTAGAACATAATTGTGTATGATGCATTCTTCTGTTTATTATTATTAAGCAAATAATAATTTGGTTTCTGTGTTTTCCATGGATTATTGAATAAGTTGTTTAAAGTTGCATCCTGTTCATCCTGAGACACAACTGAAAAATGCGTCTACAGTATTGAATGTTGAGATGCGTAAGAAAAGTTTTTGCCACGAAGGATCATTATTAATTTATTGAGAACAAATGAAGTTTCTTTTCTCAGTTGTTTTGAACTTTAAACCTCTATACCTGATAGGAAAGGGACACTCTAATAGTGCTTCCTTGTGTCCTATTACTGGATGTTTATGGAGTACCCTGCATTATCCAGGAGCTGACACGATGACAGGGAGTCATTTGAGTCAAGAAATGCTGAAAGAGGCCATTAAAATGTGCTTTGATTCTGAGCAATGGGGGTGATTTTTATATACACTGCTGAATTGGAAGGTTATGTGTTTTCCTTATTTATTTCTTCATGAAAAAAAAAGATCATTTTATTTTTTTCTATTTCTTCTATCAAGCAAATGATATAAATTTTATACAGTATATGGCAGATAAAAGCATGGCAGTAAAATAACTTAGTAATATACTCATCAATTTGGACTTAGTAATATACTCATATGATGTTTGTTAATATGTAGACAGAATACAAAGGAATTGTCTTAAGGGTTCAAATTACAACCACTCTCACAAAAGTCAGAATATTTTCCTCCATTTATTCTGTGATGCCTTTGAATCTATTTCTGTTTGTAGTTTGGAATTCTTTATTAATCTATTAACTCTTTTTTTTCCTCTTATTCTGTAGTCCCTCGATGGATTTGTATTTGCACTAAATCAAGAAGGAAAATTTTTGTACATTTCAGAAACTGTCTCCATCTATTTAGGCCTGTCCCAAGTAAGTACATGCTTTCAATTCTAGAACATAATTGTGTATGATGCATTCTTCTGTTTATTATTATTAAGCAAATAATAATTTGGTTTCTGTGTTTTCCATGGATTATTGAATAAGCTGTTTAAAGCTGCATCCTGTTCATCCTGAGACACAACTGAAAAATGCGTCTACAGTATTGAATGTTGAGATGCGTAAGAAAAGTTTTTGCCACGAAGGATCATTATTAATTTATTGAGAACAAATGAAGTTTCTTTTCTCAGTTGTTTTGAACTTTAAACCTCTATACCTGATAGGAAAGGGACACTCTAATAGTGCTTCCCTTGTGTCCTATTACTGGATGTTTATGGAGTACCCTGCATTATCCAGGGAGCTGACACGATGACAGGGAGTCATTTGGAGTCAAGAAATGCTGAAAGAGGCCATTAAAATGTCTTGCAGGGAGGGTTCCAACAAGGACACATTTTGATGCTTTCACCAATGCTCACTAATATGAAAAGATTAATTTGTAAAATATAGTAATTTGGCGGGGGGGGGGGGTGGTGGTTTGAGATATTTTTTTTTTCATTTAATTCCTGACAACTGTTTTTCAAAGATTAAAAGGCAGGGCAGAAGTGGGGCAAAAGTTAGTTGTTAATGCTTATTCCTAATCCTGCAGCATTCAGAAATGTGTAGGCAGGACAACTTCTTTCTGCTTTCACTTAGAAATGAAACAAATATTTTGCATGATGATTTTCAGAGAGAAACTATCTTCTTCTACTGCAGTCACCCTGAGGAGGAAAAGAAAAACTGAAATAATACTTATTTCAGCTACTTTAATTTGGGACCCACACAGCTATGAGGAGGCAACTATTTGCATAGGCTACTTACTGTCAGTTTTGCTGTACCCCACCAACAATTAAATGGGAAATATTATTATTTGGTGACCAAAAAAAGACTAATTTTAAATATTATCAGATGAGAATATGAATAAGGCCTATTAAGTCCTTCAAGAACACGGAAGCAATTAGCTGTAATAAGTTCAGCAATTGTTATTTGCTGGCTCTGGCAAACCCAATGATAGAAATGGAAACAAGAGCTGTTTCTAGCTCATATCAGTATTCTTGTCCCTCATTAAAGTCCCTCGTTTTGTAATAGACTTTAATCCCTGACTTAATCTGTTTGGGAGTTAGTATCAAGAATCTCACATTTTGAAATTGGTGCACCACCATGTTGCTAATACTGTAAAGAATTGGAACTTTAATGTTTATTATTGTCTTATGTTCATATTAATCTGGTTTATGCATAGTATCCAACGAAGTCTAATAAGCCAGTAAAGAAGAAGGATGGATAATTAGTTTAAGCAGGTAAATGCTAATTAGGAAACTCCTGAAAGGCATCCATTATACACTAGCTTAAAACAAATTTTACAGCCCTGGTTAGTGGTGTAATCCAAATTCTGTCAAGGCAACTGCATTTTCTGTAATTGAGATGTGTATGTTTGCTTTGCATAACAGATGGCTCTGTATGCTTAGACTGATAGCTAGGAAAATAATAATTGCATTATTCTGGCCAAAAGAATATTAGCTCTTGGGTTTTGGCCATTTCAGTCAGTCCTCCTGCCAGCACAGCATATGCACATATATGGATTGGATTTTCAAGGAAATTGATGCATCTGGAATAGTGTGGCCATCTGAAATATCATCTGTTCAAGAAAAATTTGGCTTTAACCCTATGTTAGTCTCTTGTTAAAAGCATTTTCTGCCACTGTCTTTCAAACTATAGAGTTGATAAATCTCTCTTTGCTCTGAATCACATCATGTTGTTAAGACTTTGCACTCCATCTTGATCCATATACATTTCAAGAAAGGGTTCAGATAAATGAAGCAGTTTTCTTTGCATGTTAGAGTGTTGGAAATATCAGGGCAAATATTTCCATGTGTTCTCCACTGAAAGTACTGATGGAAAAACTACCAAAAATCAGAACCAGTACTGTTTTTTTTATAGAATAATAAATTAAATCTATTGAGATTAACTAAAATATCTGAGGTTTTTTTGCTTTTCTTCTCTTCTGTCTTTATGGAGATATTTGGTAGTTCTAACACCTACAGTATTTATATATTTTTGATATATTGTTCTCTTGGTACAGCATTATACTACTAGTCTCTTAATAATTTTAAAAGGAGTGCTGTAGCTACTTCCTACTAAATCACTAGTCAAAGCTTATTAGTTGCTAAAACTGTTAGCAAGTCTATCCCTAGAACCATTTTTCAAATATACATGGAAATGCTACACTTTTCACCACACCAAACTTAAAATTCTCATGAATTTGGAATTTCTGGGTTGGTGCTATGTGATAGATGTGGTTTTGTATTTCTTGCACTGCATGTAAACATTGATATACCCTATGCTGATACTCCAAAACTTTATATAGAACCTCCAGGCAGTGTTGCACTTAAAGGCATTATAATGTACATTATTATTTGAAATACCTTCATCAAGTACTGCCTTTGGATTCTTACTTTCTGGTCAAATTATTTCTCCAAGACTTCATCTTGGTTTGGTGTTGTTTTGTTGGGGTTTTTTTTAGTTTTGTTTTTAACTAGCATGCATGGAAATAATGTAAAATATATTTTGTATTTGCAAAGCAAAATCTCATGTCTCCTAGATAAAGGAAAATAGTTCTTGTATTGAATCTCAGCAGGTGGCAACAGTTATAGTAGTCAATTTTACTCTTCTGAATGTTTAGAGCCAGTGGTGCAAAACAAATGGATGCCAATGTTCTAAGATAGCTGCAGGACTAATAGTAAACAAATCTGATAAAACAATATCTTGGAAGGTAGCCTGAAAATTATAATATTAAATTTAC